>CM045450.1:28416893-29016893 GCA_024666655.1 Dascyllus trimaculatus
GAGAGGGAAGCACAAAATCGCTGACAAATGGGAATCCGACATCTATGTGGTGGTCAAGAAAGCTGCAAATTTACCTGTGTACACTGTAAGGCCTGAGCATGCCGACAAGCCTCTGAGAACTCTTCACCGAGATCTACTCCTACCTTGTGGATACTTACCTGCCATGTCTGAAGTCCAACCCACACCTGTAAAAAAACCAATCAGAAATACTTTACCTGCCACAGAACCTGAAGATGAACAATTATCTGATGACGAGATCCTGCCAACCAGTTGGTATGAACCACTCATCTCTGAACCTGTCCAATTGATTACCACTGTGGACGTACCAAAACCACAGCCAGACTTACCTCCTGTGCCATCCACCACAGAACATGTAATGGAATCCACAACACTTGAAGTTGAACCTGAAACAGAAGAAGGAGAACCTGAGCCATCAACAGATGAACCTCATGAACTTTCAGAATCTGAAGCTGCCATTTTAGAATCTGAAACTGACTCTGCTGCTGATGGAGAGGATTCCTCAGGAATGGGTTGCTCTGCTGCAACACTTGGTAATAACTCACCTGTTACCAACACCAACTTAACTGAACCAGAACCTTACTTACCTCCTGATCCTGACACCTCTGCCTTCGACGCGGATCCACCTAAAAGGAGCTCAAAACGAGTTAGACGTCCTCCACAGAGACTTGAATACAGTAAACTGGGTCATCCGCTGCTAAAGAGTATGCAGTCGTTCTTTAATGGATTGGGCCAAGTCTTTTCCTTTGCCATCATGGATGAATGGAGCCCTCCTAGTATTTCTGGCCAGCCATCATCTTGCTGCCAGTCCAGCCCATGTACAGGGACGTACATGAGGTCAGGGGGGGACCCTGTAACCCATTGTAAAAAGGGCCAATCCTGAGGCCGACCACCCGTGGCGCTGTCATAAAAATGACAGAGTGCGCTGACATCCTGTCAGCATCTGCTCATCTGCTCCGGCTGTGACCACGGGCTCTGCTCCAAACATTTCCACAGAAAACCACCGAAAACGTAGCAAAAGCTCCGCCAAGTCGCAAGAAAACTCAACGGTGAGTTAGTAAAACGTTTGGCTATTAAAATCTATTATTGTGTACGGTAAACGTGCCGCTAAGAAAAAGTTATTGTTTCGGTCGCGGTAAATTCCCTCATGGAAACCGCTGTTTAAAGTGCCATATTTTAACATAGGCACTCGAATGTGTGTTTATTCACATGTACCTTTAGAATAAAGCCGTAAGGGTCGACAATATTAGCCGTTGGCTGATATATGCCTTTTGTTGATTGTTTGTTTGCATTGTGTAGTGCTGGTGTTGATTATGCTAATGCCGCAGTTAAAATACATTGAATTGCGTTAGCATTGTTGAATGAATGAAGTGACACCTTGGCACTTTGATATTGATGACTTAAGTTGCGCAACTGTGAATTTGTTTTTTAAGTAATATAAAAATGGCCATTGTTTGATGCTTGTTACTAGTAACTGAAATTGAGTATCATTGAAACTTATGAGTTTTTGTTATGACCTTGTTTTTAGGTCAGGTTTTTTTTTTACCCCTCGGACCAGATTTCCTCATCATGGAGGTGGCGAGCTACGGGTAGGACCTTTTCATTTTTTTGTATTGGACTCCTTTTAGGGAACTGCGTTTTTTCCTACAAAGGACCACATGAAGGATCCAGCATCCAGCTAAAAAGGATGGTTAAGACTGTGTTTTTCTTTCCTTCACTACGGGATTTATTTTGAACTGAACTTGGGAAAAAAAGATATACGTGGACTTTGAAAAAAAACCTAAAAAACTTGGGTTTCAAAAAGGTCTTTTGTTTTTGTTATTATTGTATTGGTTGTTTAATATATTTATGTGCCTTATTTTCTTATTTTTGTGTTACTGAATATTTACTTTTGAAGATAAATCAATTTAAAATTCTCATTCTGTTTCCAGTCTTTCATTCACCCCAAGCTCCTATAACGAACCTGGTTTTCTGTTTAAGTCAAATACCTTCCATTGCAATAATTAGTCCTAACCTTATTTGTTTTCCAATAAGCGTTACATAAACAAGCATCAACAGGATGCAGTGGAACAAGTTTGATTGACAGAGGCCCCACTGCACAAGCCAGAGTACACAAAGGATCCACTGCCAATGTCCTGGTTCCAGACCCCATAGGACAACCGGAGAGGTCCTCTTGTCCATGCCCAATGGTTCAGAGCATTTTTGAGCACATAAGGGGACCAACACAATATTAGGCAGGAGGTCATAATGTTATGCCTGATCAGTGTATATAGATACCTTAATATTTGGTAGGAATACTTAAGTGCTTCACTTACTGACTACCCATGGTAAATGCCAATATTAATCCAGTCACAGTATATAGATATTGCCAGAACCTTTTCCTTTTTACTATATAATTCACTATATTTAATTTCCAGCATTTTTGTGAACAAATGCAATAAAATTTCCCAGTGGAATGTGTCCAGTCCATGCAGCTCATTTCACAGATACCAAAATGACTGTTACCGGATTCAACAGCTAACAAAAATAATGATTATAAATGAGTGTCTGACATCAGAATTTACTGTTCAATACTGTTTGTGTATCATATAGGTAGTGAGTAGTGAATGAGTGGACAGGTGTGCACTTGAGATTTGCTGGTCACATTCTGAGCCAAACTGAAGTCATCTGCAGCACTTGATATTAGAAGCTGAAACTTCCATGTTTTTAAAGAGACATAGGATTTAATCTGGGGTTTATGAGAAATGGCTTTTGTCAAAGACTGCTCAAAAACAGAGGCAGTATTTATAAATCTTTATACATAAAGTAGAGTAAAACACACAACATATCACTGAGTTAGAATCTATTCAAGACAAATTGTAGTTACAAATCAATGAGTTTAAATTAATGCTATTTTGAATGAAATTTCTGTACTTCTGGAGAACAGCATGGAATTTGTGGTTTTGCTTCATCTCTCTGCAGCCACAGTGTTAGCATGATTGTTAGATAGCATCTAGTTTTGACTTGGATGTAGACTGTGGGAGAAGTCTGCTATTTCTGCTGCACGTTTCTATTTTGATTCTCCTCCCCTTTGCTATCTGTGTGTTGCTGTTTTCAAAATTGCCTTCCCTGCAGAGGCAACAGCAACCTTTGAGTGCCACAATGAATGTAGGATCATGCAGCAAGGCAGATCTACTTGTTTTTTTGCAGTGAATTAACCATTTTAATAAAAGTGCATGCAAATTTTCCACCAAAAACAATTCCCTGACACTATTTTTCAGAGGTGCTATTAATGTATCCTGAGCTTATCTTCACCCAAGACAATTGCGATTGGTTTAAAGTGATACAAAAAAGCCAGAGTGTTTTTTCACTCTATAGTAGAATGATAGGAGATAGGTCTGGCTATGCGAGACTAAATGGCATACTGAAGGCCCAGGGATAATGCAAAACAATGTAGGCACAGTTCTGAATTTGCAGAAGTTTTATCTGTGTATCCTTGGTATCCAAATTAAAGAAATAGTAATAATAAGAGATCATCAATAGCACACAGGACAGCACTGATAAAGTAGGTGACTACCCCCAAACACATAAATCACTTATCATGAAAACAACATGATGAAACAACATTGAGGTAAAAATGACAAGTGAGTGATGTGTTATCTAATAAACAACAAAAATACAACAACTTTTGTGAATAGCAGGTTATTTACAACTCCTCTTCTGTGGAAGTAATGAGATAGCAATGCTGTGATTTCAGTCCTTCACATAAATCTGCCAGACGATTTTTCTCCCAGACAGGCAGCAAATATTTCAAATTACACCTCAGGTACCTGTGCATACCTCCGGTTAAAGGTTTAGGGTTTTCTGATACTGTCTCCCTTCTCTCTGTCAGTGTGTGTTGTGAGTGTGAAGGGTTAACAGTGCAGGTTGGCTGGATATTAATGCCACTCGCACAGAGAACCCAGGAGAAGGCTGGCTTTAGCCCAGGGCCCAGCCCTCCCAGGCCTTTCTCAAACTCCCAGATCTCTTCAGCATACTTCTCATATTAAAAGAAAACAAGTTACACAAATGAGACAGATGGTTCTTGTTTGTGATGACAGTTGCAATTCTTTCTCCTCCCACCCTCCTTCCCTCGTCTTCCCTCTCGGCTTTCCTCTGGTGTCTCTGCTGTTTTTTGCCCTGAAACGTCCACGTTGTGCAACACGAGTGGAGCGGGCATTAGATTGGTGGGCATCAAGACACGCACACCAAGGCCTCACATCTCACAGATGACATGAACTCACTGCATGCTACCTTTACACCACCTTTAAGTTTCATGTCTTTTCTAGCTATAAGCACAAGTCAGATCTATCAAATGGTGAGCAGACTGGGAATTCCACTAACTTCAACTTTGTCTCCACAAATCGCATAGTTCTTCTACTATTTTGCATCATCAAACAATGTGGTCACAAGTTGCAAGTATGAAAAGGCACATGAACTATTAACGTCCCTACCTATGTTCTGTTTCTGTATTCTAACACTGATTAGCTGCATTTAAACCTCATTTACAGGAGAAAAAAGGGATACGAGTCATAAAACCGAATGACAGATGCAAAACACAGACAGTAAAGATGGTTAATCACTGAAGTCATTGTGCAGGAGGTGGTGACAAGAGCATTCAATGATGATCCCTCACTACTGAAACAACTTTGCGGACTAGGACAGACTGAACAGACCACTAAACCTCTGGATTTCAGCCCTCTTGTGCAGGTACACAATGAAGCTGACATAGTTCTTCCATCTTACCATGAACAATGTTTTGGTCAGAGAAAACCTGTGCTGGAGTCAAGCCCATCCGATCACAACTACTTGCAGGCAGGACATGTGCTTTGTCTCCAACACACAACTACACAAAAGTAATGAAAAACAGTCTAAAGGTGAATGATGATTTCTACCATAAATGTGTAAGAGTGTTTTGGTGGGAAAACTTTGAATATCCATCATTCCATTTTCTTTCACTTATCTGGAGTCAGGTTGAAGCGACAGCAGGCTAAGCGGGTCATTCTAGAGGTTCTTCTCCCTAAGAACGTTTTCATTATCCTCCTGGGAGATCTCAGAGTATTCCCAGACCAGATGAGATATATATCCCTCCAACGAGTTCTGGACCAACCCAGGGATTTCCATCCAGTTGGACCTGCTTGAAAAACCTCCATAATCAGGTGCCCGAACCACCTGAACTGGATCCTTTTGATGCAAAGGCGTGACGACTCCATTCCAAGCTCCCTACAGATTTCCGAGCTCTTCACCCTATATCTAAGGCTGAGCCCAGCCACCCTGCAGAGGAAACCTATTTCAGTCATTTGGATCCGCAATATCTCTCTTTCGGTCACTACCCAGAGCTTGTGACCATAGGTGAGGTCTGAAACGCAGACTGACTGCTAAATCAAGAGTTTTACATACTGGCCCAACTCCCTCTTCGTCCGTGACAATGAATGCATTACTGCTGTCGCTGCACCAAGTCAACTGTCCATCTTAAGACTTCATTTTCCTATGACTTGTGAAGAAGATCTCAAATGTCCCACTCAGTTTTGAGGGAAAAAGACCCGACCTGGTACCCAGTTTCTACTGAATGTTGGTTGGGTAGGATCTCATGACAGGGCTACATTTGGTCTTTGTGTTGTTTAATAGCATCTCCTTTCATTTATTATAGTCTAACATTTGGTGCAGGAAGTGGAAACAAGACTTTCAGAGAGTTAGAATTATTAATTATTGCTGCTTGGCGTTTGTGCTCTCTCCTTGTCATTGGCTCCAATTATCCTCAGATCTTAGGTCTCTTTTTTAGAAGATTTATGTTTGTGCATCATGACCTGAGAACTTTACTTTTCTCAGACATTACAGTGAAACTCAACTCCTCACATCTGTCCAAACAAATTTGTCTCCATTTAGACTGTAGTGAATTCCAAACACTTACCTTTCAGACTACAGTTTATCCCAGCGTGGATCGATCAGATAAGCATGTATCAGAAAGAGATGGAGGAACATTCAGGAGGAGTGAAAGTGACAACTTCTCACACACACAAACACACACACACACACACACACACACACACACACACACACACACACACACAGGCAGTAGATGAGGCTGTTGATGGGGGCTTTAGCTGCCACGGCTTCATGTGTGCGGTTATAGCTGCGTGTCTGTCATCAACTGAACTGCAAAGAACTTTCTCTTAACACCTGGACACTGAACACACACACACACACACACACACAACACACACACACACACACACGTGTATGCGGGTGAAAGAGGGTAGAGTGTGCATGTGTTACATGTATCTATTAGCTAACAGCAACCTGCCGTGTCAAAATAATCCTTGCAGTGACCAGAGGAACCCTCACTTGATGACTGCCCTGCTGTCAGACGCACACTCCACTTACAGCCACACAGCTTCTTCAGGTTGCCATGGGATACGTGCACACAAAAGGAAAAAGGAAAAACAGCCTTAAATGATTGAATCGACGTCTTAAGGTAAACATTTTTGTAAGAACAGTAACACGATCACAACACTAGAAAGTGATATATACAAATTAACAAACTGCAAATCTAACATACACATGAGCTTACAAGATGTCTCATGTTGTGCTGTTGCAATACAAAGACTAAAATCTGGATTTGCAACAGATGCACAGAGAAATTTGTATTCTAATCATATCAGCACTTGACAAGACCAACAGGACATTGATAACATTCATCAAGAACTCAATGCAGCTGTGGAAAACAACTCTGGAAGCCAGTTCCAAGGCCATCGCACAAGCCACCAACAAACGTGGCACAGACCAAGTCGACGCACTGCATCTCAAAGAGTGGGTACAGATACAGATTTAGAAATGGAGGACAATGAGGGAAGGAGAGGGGAAAAGAGGGAAGATGATCAGGACTGAGGGTATTCCACTGGGTATCCCTCAGGCCAATAGGAGCCATGATGAGGATGCAGGGAGGTCAGCCACCACCACATACCTCTAGAGGGTGCTGAGAAACCAGGTCAATAAGAGGAGTAAGATCCAAGCCATCAACATGTACTGTATGCTTTACCAGCTGGAAAAGAGAGCTGGCCACAAGAGGAGTTGGATGCCACTGATGTCAAGACACAAAAACTCTTCACCATGCGTGGAGGGTTGCATCCTGAGACTCTATGAGCAACGAAAACAGAGCAGACAAGGATTAATGTGTGTGTGTCAGAGCCACGATCCAGGATGAAACAAGAAACATCCAAGAATATGTCAGAAGGATGATTCTGATAATGGCAGCACAATAACAAACCCTGAGCACCAGATCCATAGAGACAGCGGTCTACCACAGCAGACGGGACTCCAGGTGCAGACTGCAAAGAGGCTCCTGAGACAGTCCAGCACATATTAGTAGGATGCAAGATGCAAGCTGGGACAGCGGACATGGAAAGGCACAACCGAGCGTCTGAGATGGTTTACTGGAACACTGGCGTCTAGTATGGACTAGAAGGTCCCACCAACGAAAGTGGCTTAGAACAGCAGAGCTAAGATCCAGACTGACAAGCAGGTGAATGCAAACCAACCTGACATAGTGGTCAACAAGGAGCAGAAGGAAGCTGTAGTAGATGTGGCAGTTAACAGTCAGATCAGCAAGAAGGAGCAGAAGAAGATATAAAAGTGTTAAGAGCAGAAGGAACAACTGGAACAGATGTGGAAGTTGAAGTCCAAGGTGGTCCCAGTGGTAGTAAGGGCCATTAGGGGCTGTGACTCAAAAACTGGGAGAGAGGTTCCAGCAGATTATATACATATAGTACATATATACAAACAGAAAGAAAACTAAAATATATACAAAAGGATGGGAGGCAAGCAGAGAGAGAGGAAACTGAGAGTAGTTCCCTTTCTTTCACATCTATTCTCCTACCTTCTCTTCTTCTTCCTTTTCTTTCAGAACTGTTTCCTTTGTAAGGGGCCCAAGTCTCAACAAAAAGGTTAAATTTGTCCCCGACTGAATGTCTGCTCTCCCTCTGAGACATTAACAGATCCAGGTGATTTCCAGATTACTAACTTTTCGAAAGGCCAGCCAGGGCCACTGCCCCTCTCTGGACAGCTCTGAGGGGAGAGTCCACTGGCAGGACTCTCAGCAAAGCGGTGCAAAGAGAGAGTAAAACAGAGAATGCAGTGCAGAGACATTAGAATATCATGTACCAAGATTTTCCCCCAAAATCGATGGACCTGCAGGACAGTTTGCATCAAATTGTTGACTGTTTTGTATAACTTCAACCCAAACTATGACGTGAAGGACAGCTTTTACATCATGCTGCAGCTGACAGACACTTCCCCGACATAACTTATAATAGGCTGAGTTAAAAAATGAAGATGGCCTTCGATGCTTTACTCTTACCCCAGTGTGTCCTCCTGCCTGCTGGAAAGCAGTTACACCAGGCGGACTGGGCCAAACCTGCACCTCTACGCCACAGCCAGCAATTACATGGAAACCACATTGTGTTCCATTCCATATGAGAACAATAGAAACTGTCAGGGGTTCAGTACCAGCATGGCTAAGGGGGCTGCATCCTACAGCTTCAGCCAGCAGTGGAGATTTACTTCACACACACACACACACACACACACACACACACACACACACACACACACACACACACAAGCACACATGCCTTCAGAGTGTATCTGAGATGTCTGAACTTTGACTTACTGCCGAGTTCCGATAAAAATCCTCAGTGTGCTTTTCATCACAAGTCAGTATCTGTGCAGATCATCATAAAATCGTCTCATAAAAGTGGGTGCAGCACACACAGCTCCCCGCAAGCATTGTGCGCGTTCTTGAGTGTTTTTTTTTTTTCACTTTTCTCCAGTGTCACAGTGCACTGCCTGGTCATTACATTCCCACCTCTGACTGTCCGTCGCGGGCTCAGCTGTGATTGGGTGACCGCAGGGGACAAAACATTTAGACTCATTTGTCAAACATGATGAAGACCAATGGAAGCCAGGTGGTGTCTCTCAGTGTTTGTGTGTGGATGCAGAGGGCTGTAGAACATCTGCGAGTGTGAGTGTGTGTGTGTGTATGTGTGCGTTAACACCAATATTTCAGCAGAGAGGAATGCCCTCCGTTCAGCCTGTGTGATAATTAATGGCTGTCAGCATCTCTTTAGCAGAAGAAAGCGCTGACAGACAGCACTCCAGAAACGCAGGGAATGTGTGAACGCCTCACAGGGGTGGATGAGGGTGGAGGAGGCGGGGGGTGCAGCACACACAACATCCCTCCCAACTGTCTGCGGCAGATGATCCAGGTCACCAAACCTGGGATATTACCCTCATTTACTGCCGTTTGAGGAATTACAGGACATCTGTGTGCGACGTGTGAAAGCGATACAGATCTCTTCAAACAAACATTACAGCAGAGAGAGAGAAAAATGGAAGACGAGTACATTATTCGACTAAAAACAAAAGATAAATCATCAAGGTGTAGCAAAGTTCAAAACATGGGCAGGAGTTGTGATCATCTGTTAAGTGTCTCAATTAAAGGGTTGATGGGCAAACTAGGAGGGCTACAATGACTACAAGGAGTTTTAATTCCATGTAATTCAATTCCAGTGGGAGCAACAGTTAAGCTCCACTGATCAGAAGGTCAGAGGACCCCAATGCGGCCATTGTTGGGCCCTTGAGCAAGGCCCTTAACCCTTTCTGCTCCGGGGGTGCCATATCATGGCCAAGCCTGGGCTCTGACCCCAACTGGGATATGCAAAAACAAAATTTCACAATGCTGTAAAATTGTATTCGTGACAATAAAGATTTCTTCTAAATATTGGACTTCCATGAAGCTCGGAGACTCACAATGGCAAGACAATGTGTGCAAATGCTTTGGAACCTGGTCTCTGCATTAATTAGTCATAAAATGGGATCTAATCTTCATCTAAGTGCAGATGGACTTAATATGCTTAAGCCAATAAAACAGCAATCCCACCACTGTTACAGTTATTGAATCTTTAAATCTAATAACTGGGCAAATCTCTTTTGGCAGCACAATTTTAGCAACGTGCACTCAAATGTCTGAAGAACCACCTACTAAACAACACATTCAATCACAATGCAAATGTTTGTTTGCATTTACAGCAGAAAAGTGAGATCTGATCAGAAGTGGTCGTTCATGTGAAGATGCATTTTGAAGCCAGGTGTTAACTGGGCCTTAAGGATCCACAACATCTCTGTTGCGTTAAGGTCTAAGCTCTGACTTTGCTACTCAAGAAGTTGGATTTTCTATATTTGAAGTCACTCTGTTTTGCATTTACTTACATGTTTAGAGTCATTCTCTGCTGCATCACCGAACCTCTACTGGTTGACAGCTGGTGGAACACATTATCCTGGAAGATACCTTGATAAACTTGGAGGGTGAGCCTTTCATGTCCGTATCTACATTACACATAGTGGTTCACTTTCTTAGGTAAGGGAACCAACTTTAGTTTTCACAGTCCACAAAACATTTGTTCACTAGAATTGCGGGGTCAATGTACTTTTCTGAAAACATCCAGTGCAAAGTTTTTTATTCAGGAGAGCAGCAGGTTCTTCTGTCATGTCCTGCCATAGACAGTATAGGTTTTCAGTGACTTTGCGTATGGTAGTCTCAAAAATTCTTGTAAGCCTTTAGCCGTTTCTCTGGCTTTCTCTTTTTTGGGGTCATCTTAGTGGGCCACCAGTGCGTAGGGAAATAAACCACAGAACTAAATCATCTGCATACACAGACAGTTTGTTAAACTAAAGACTCATGAATATTTAAACACTTGGAGGCTGTTTTGTTAACCTTCTGAGCTTAATGCAAATCAACAGTTCTTGATAATGTTCTGATCTTCTCTGTGAGGCATGTATCAGATATGATACTGAACCACGCTTCAGAATGCAAAGTGTTTGAATGTAGCTTCAGTGGATGTCATTGGCCTCAGGGTTTCTAATGCATCATCCAAAATGGACGAAAAATAATTAAATGATCTGTGTGTTGATAATTGATAAACTGTTTGTTGTAACTAAGACCATATTTGTAGACAAATTAACCATAATTAATCGACATCAGGCTGCTTTTAACCAGAACCAAAAAAATGTGATATATCACTCATGCTTGAGGACGATTTTAAGATTTTACATATACACTGCTATGAAATCTGAAGTCAACATTACCGTCTCAGTTATCGATGTACAAAGAACAGGGTCCTGGATTACTTCATACTTTGTCTTTATGGACTTCTGAGTTAGCTTTGCCTCTATGGTGTCACCCTTGAAGATTGTTTTTTTCACATATTTAATATGTTTTGCATCTTTTTAAAATGTAAGTTAATATTTTTTTGCTCATGTCAGTTATTCACTTTAAAATTACTGGTTTTTACAGTACCTCACACCTGTGGACCAGGTGCACACACACCATCTTAATAGTGTCAAGTTTATACAGCAGGAAAAAAACCCACTTCAATGGTTGGTCAACGGTGCCACAGTTCAGAATAATTTCCGTCTATGAGCTTCTACGGAAGGGAACCAAAAGCTGGGGTGATGTCTGAGAGGAGAGCACCTCCTGCTGGCTGAACACACCACAACAGCCTCATCCTACTGTGATGTCCCAAATCACATCACATTGAAAGCATAAACTGAATACATCCCAACACCAAGACATGAAGTCGATCACTTATATGACCTGATAATAAAAAAAAAACACATACAGAAGGCACGTAAGCCAGTTTGACTTTTAGGTCCACCAATACTCCTGGTTTTACCCTTGGTTTTCTGACAGGTAATAACATCTCTTCTGTTAAAGTAAGAAAAAAAGATTTACTTTGCAGTCATAAAAACAGTTCTATTTGGTGAGAAGCAGGTTTTTCTGCCATTCAACAGAAAAGTAAATTAATGGCAAGGCAAAAGTGGTAAAGGCAATTAAGGTATAAGTTTAATATTTTTGAAAAGAATGCATATACAAAGAACAAAGACTTTAGACAAAGCATCTGGTTTGCACCAAAAAAAAAAACCAAGAACATAAAACAACAGGTTATAATAATTATACTGACTTGGGCTGGAGATCAACCCAACTCTAAGCCACCAGTAAAGAAAAACAAGAACCAACCAATCACAAATAATCTTTACTAAACAGTCTCTCTGCCATTGGAGGTTTTTTTTTTCAACTAAACCAATCAGAGGTTTTCTTGGTATAAACTGGCAGGTAAGAGTTCAGATGAGTTCCGACCCCTAAATGTAAAAGGAGTGAAAGTAACCTTTTTTATATATATTTATATATATAAAATTAAAAAATAAAACAGCACAAACAGAAATAATGAAGAAAAAAAAAGATTTTGGTAAAAACACCTGGAGCCTACATCAACATTGTGTGCCAGCTTACATTATAATTACATCTGTTAAACCTATCATTTAGAACAGAGACCAAGGCTCAGCTACAGGCAGCACCATGCAGTTTGAATGGGTACAACAGACATATAGCCGGGATACAACACACTACAGGGAGGCACCAAATCCTGACCTGGCGCAGATATCTGGTGGAAATTAAAAGTTCACTGATCAGTTGTCTAAAAATGAAACTCCACCTGTTCAACATGGATGTGTCTGCTGTACCCGTTCTAAGAGTAAGGTGGTGACAAAGTTCAAACCATATTCTGCTTCAGCCTCCCTTGGTCCCTGGCAACGCATGAAGAACTCACCGCTTGTTCTGCTAACACTGTTTAAGTTCCCTGTATCTAAAAGGCCAATTCCTGTGGTCGACAAGCAGACCCATTACTACCGGATGCCTTTAGCTCTTCAAGTGGTCACCACACTCCAAATTGACTGCGCGCCTCTGCACTGTGGAAGTCTGCACTAAGTGGACTGCATTCTAGATGGCAATGTTTACCAATTCAATCTCCTCAATGGGCTCTGTGGAACTTCAGCTGTATTGCTCTGAATTACTGAATGAGCCCTGTCAGACCCACACAGTGTCCTTAGTGGTTAAGAGCGCGTCGATTTGGAACATGGAATAAATATCTGAGACTTGTCGTGTGTTGGAGGAGAAAGGGGGTTGTTGGCAAACGAAAACAAGACAACACTACTCCGTTAGCATTTTCTTGTAGTAGTGTTGAGAAAGACCATAGTGGGGTCGGGCAATGAGTGTGCTCGTCAACAGAGGCGACAGGAGCAGCAGCACGAGCAGCCACCTATCAGGCGGCAGGGGAGGAGCTGGGGCGGGCCTTATATCCATGAAACGCTTACATTGGCTTAAGATAATTAAACAAACACTGACTGAATTAAAATCAAGCTACTTTTAAGCTTGACAGTATAATTTCTACTTTGTGTAAGCTCGGTATCTGGATACTCGTCTGAGGCGACGCCGCCCTGCCCGGAGCCCACAGCAGCCTGTCGGCAAGGTTAGGTTCATCTTCTGTCCCAAACTCAGACTTAAGGGTGAAGCTTCGTATTATTGCAGAGAGTTATCTGAAACTTGGTAGGCTGGTTTCTTTCTAGTCTTCCCTGTGGACGACAATGCTGTCAATCAGCCTTAGCAGAGCAAGGGAAAGAGGGTGTGGGGGGCGGGTGGGTGGATGGGGGTTTTGGGCGGTGTATGTGTTTAAGGTGTGTGTATGTGTGTCTGCGCTTTGAAAAGGAGCCTCTCATAGCAGCACACATTTGCGTTTCTTCTTGGGCTCTGGGGGCTCCAATGCAGCCAATATCGCCTCATCAAACACATTCTTTAGGCCTTTCTGTGGACACAAACATACAAACACAATGAGGGAGCAGTGCAAACACACACAGGTCAAATTAAAAAAAAGTGGTTGCAGGGAAACAAAATATGTTTAAGTGCATTAAAGTGAGCAAAAATAACATTTTAAAGAGCATTTAGAGGGGTGAAATAAAAAACAGAGGAATGTGAGAGCTGTTGGGCATAAAAACAATATCATTTAAATTGCAAATAATTTCCCAGTGTTCAAATCAGATCTGCAACAAAATAAAATCAATATGTTATGTGGTTGTTTCAGTTAGTTGTGTGAGCCAGATTGGGGATAAAGTGTCTACAACACAAATCACATGCATGTTTGAGTGCAAAGTGGTTGCTAAAATCAAAGGCAAGTCAAACAAGTGGAGGAAAAACAGAACACGATCCCTGACCCCCACACCTCCTCGTCTCCTTCAAATTAAAAGCGAACATACAGACTCAACACATAAATGACACGTTTTATAATAACAATCATCACCACAAGCTAGCACTGTGTTCAGACCAAGAGATGAATCTGTCTTTGTATTTTCTCCCGTAGAGCTGCTTACACCATGAGCTCAGTCATGTGAAGCAACCACAGCTGCTGTGACACAGTGCTGCACTATGCGGTAAACCAGTAATCCCCTCTGTGTTGCTCAAGTCAGCCATCTAACCATACTTAATTATTCTCTAACAAAGCACTGATAAAAGACGGGAGCCATAGAGGAGAGCAAGTTCATTTGTCCTTTATTAATTAATTTCACAAGTAAATTCACACAATCATAACTTTTTATTATCTGGACTCTCAAAACAGCACAATATGCACCACAGGTCATGGTGCATTGATGTCATATATAGGGAAAGTTGGACCGAATAAGTCATAAAACAGTTTTCTGACTGAAAATCGAGAGTGGGTTAGCTGTAAACTAAATCAATTAGAGAGTACTGTTAAGGCAGCAAACAGGAAAACTACCTGGTGGTTACGTTGTCAAAAGCCCCCATCAGACATGCTCTCCTTTCCGTTAATCTGACGGCATCTGAACTTGTCAGCCTCATGTCTGAATGTGCATTCTGGTTGCTTTTCCATACAAGTCAACTGCAATCTTAGTCGGTCGGATCTAGTACCTTTTCTGTTTGTCTGAATTTCATGCCGTCAGACTAACAGATAAGCCCGCACAAACGACAAAATCCAAGTTATGTGAAGTCATTATCATCGATTAATCTGTTAATTAACATCTAAATTAACTGATTTGTAGTTTGGTCAATAAAATATCAGAAAATTATGAAAAATGTGGATCAGTGTTTCCCAGAGCCAAAGATAACACCCTTAAATATTTTGTTTTGTCCACAATCATCCAGTTAATATTCGCATTTAAGAAGCTGCCGTCTGGGAAATTTAGAATTTTCTAATAAATGTATTGAACAGAATAACTGATAATCAAAACAGTTGGTGACTAATTTAATAGTTGACAATTAATTATTTGTTGCAGCTTCAGACTAGGATAAGGTGTGAGAAAACATTAATGTAAAACTGACCAATGCCAACACTTTAACAGAATAAGGTTACAAATCCTAAATCTAAAAAGGCCAAACATTACCTATATATGACTTGAGTACTTAAAAGCCCTGCATATAACCATTGTCAGCCTTTAAGTTTTATTAAATTGGACATCTATTAATACAAAAAATACACTAGAAATGGAAGTATTGTTAATTATTGAGATCAATCTCAGCCTGTAAAGCCATCGCTCTCCCCACATTAAAGGAGAATTGCAACCTGCCGTGTTTTTTCACTCATATGGCTATTGAGACTCTATGGGTTATGATAACTTTTCACCCTCCACCTCCTTGTAGAGACTAGAAAAAGCAAGGACTTGCATAAACAGCATGAGTATGCTGCTTGTCTGGTTGATTAGCATGAGCTCCCTGCAGCTATCCAAAAAGCTGATTTACACGAACAATGTTAAACGTCTGTTTTCAGTGTCTCTCCATTGGGTCGGCCATTATCAGCAAATAATTTCTGTGCTTTACTGACGGTCAGTTTTAACCAATTCCTGCAAAAACCAGCGTTTTTGGAAAGCTGCAGGAAGCAGAAGAGGAGTGCAAAGCTAGTATGACTCACAGAGCCGCAATAGCCACATTAATAGGAAGTAAACTGTGTTGAAATGAACTGGAATTTTCCTTCAACTACTATAGGAAAAGGAGAGAGACTAACTTAAACAATGGCTACATCGCAAATACATCTGACAACCTCTGTAAGATTTTACTCTACTGTTAGTCCAGGGCCACGTTAATGGGCCAAAGCAGCAAAACTAAAAATGAGACGGTGGTGGAATGCAAGATCTATGGTAATAAACCGATCAAGAGGTAAAAATATGAAGTTATGTTAACATACCACCCAAATAAATTTAGAGAAGGCAACAAGTGTAAGTACAGAAAGACCTTGATTCATTTAATTGAGGCCACAGACCAATGATTAGCTGAAATGCACTCTCAACGCAGAGGAGAGCTGCAGTTCGGATGTGAGACTGAGAACGGTTAGTTAGATGGCTAAAGTTGAAACTGATGAGATTTTTAAAGCAGCGAATGTAAAGAGGAAGAAGGAAGGAAGGAAAAGAAAGGGAGATAAATGGGAAAAATAATGAAAAAAGGAGAGAGAATAATGGCAATCCGAGGAGGAAGAGATGAGAGCAGTGGCACACAGAGTTTAAAATATACAGCATTTCCTCTTTCTTTGCGTCTCAGGCGGCTCTAGGGCAGCTAGGATAGCTTCGTCAAATACATTCTTCAGCCCTCGCTACAACAACAGGAGAGGGAAGAGAACAACAGTACGATTAGCACAGCAAACACAGAAATAAGATAGATGGGGAGGAGGATAAGAGGAACATAGCAGAACAAGGAGGACAGTTATTGTGTGGAAAAACAGAGATGACATAAAGGTCGACCGTGTGAAGATGATGCATGGCACAAAGCTGAAGAGTCAAGTGCAGCAGTGTAGAGACGGACTCTGCAGAGGAAGGCAGGCATTTAACAGCATTTAAAGTGAGGGGCCAAGTGCTGAGATCCCCGACAGGAAACAGGAAATGACATCAGCAGGTATGCAACTATTGTGCCAGGGAGAGAGGGGGAGAAGGAAGGAAGAAGCCGGGGGGGTGGAGCGCTACACCTCAGCTCCATCAACACCATTGTTTTCTGTCTGAGTGACAACTAACTCCCCTGTTGTCCTATGATTATTGCTCCTTCTACTTGCTCCCTTTCCAGAGTTTCCAGCAATGCATCGATGGCAATACAAATACTCAGGATTTCACTGAGCAGACAACTGATTTATTGGACAGTCCAACACAGTACTCAATACTAAGGTGTCACCTCTAATAGTGAGGATTATAAAGATCATGAAAACTATGAATAACACATGCACGAATAATGAGTCGGTGAGTCTAACAGTTCTGGTTGTAATATATCTACAGCATTTGACATTGTGGATCATGAATACTCCTAGAGAGACTGAACAATTAGGTTGGGCTCTCAGAAACAGTCCTTGGGGTGGTTGAGCTCGTACTTAGACAGCAGGGGATATGCTGCGAGTATTGGTAATTATGAATCTAAAAGTAGCCTAGTGAGGTATGTGTTCCCACAAGGATTAGTTCTTGACGTCCTCTTCAATCTGTACATGCTACCATTCTTTTTTTAAATTTCCAAAACTTTAGGGTTGCCTATCATAGTTATGACACTCAGATCCATCTAACACACTAACCAAATTACTATGAAAATACAAAAACCCAATAAAACTTCCATCAACTACATAAATACAAGGCTGACGTAATTGTATTTGGCAAAAAAGAAGCAACGCTGGCGTTCAGTGCTGACCTTTCGCCCAGGGCACTAGAAACTAACAACCAGGTCAGGAATCTTGGTGTGATCACTGACAAAGATCTAAATTTTCGTAACTACATCAAAGCTAATCCTAATAAGACCATAAGACATTTACAACTCATCCAAAACACATCACCAAAAACAGAGAACCCATTACTCCAGTTTTTAGGTCCCTTGAATCCCTTTTAAATATAGAACTGAATGTAAGTCCTTACTTATCAGTTATAAATCTCTAAAGACTGTTCTTTATTTCACTGTTTTTACACAAAGCATTTCTGCCTTGAAACTGAAGAATACTAATGACTGTCTTAAAACCACAGGCTCAGATGTCCAGGCTTTCATGAGTAACAAAATTAAAGAACGAATACTGTCCACTTGCAGGGTGGCATTATAGGCCCTTCTTCTTCTTCAGAATCAATTTCTTGTTTGAGCATGTATGGCTGAGTTACTCTGATGATACAATTTGTCAGTGCAGCTAAGAATAGTTTCACAGTGGCTGAAAAAAGTTGGGGGTGAGCTGGTGTGATTGAGCTGCAGTGAGAGGTGAAGGGAGGGCAGCGGGGGTGCAGGGACTTCATGGGTCTGCACATTCTAAAGGAGGCAATGATGTAGAGTTACATCTAACCCATTTTAAGGCGAGAAGGGATTGTTATTAATAGAAAAAAAACTCCTAAATATGTAACTTTGATACACAGATAAGGTTTCGGGGGTTTAATCAATGACCAAAGAGGGACTTAAGAGTAGGAAATAACAAAACACGCTACCAAAAAACATGGCTCATATTCCTTAAAAAAATTAAGTTATCTTTATAATTTCATTTTACATTGCTGAGGGAGACCCTTAGCAACTACAGCAGTTCACCAACTAGCAAGGCATAGTCTTGCAGATGAATTTCACTGTGTGACCTGGTTAAAGGCAGCTACATCCTCTTTACAAAACAGCCAAAGGTTGACTGCTTACTGCATAAGCTGAAAGAATTTGATATTTACTTATGAGCAACACCACTGAGCTCACAAGACAAAACAGCCAACAAAAAGACACCAGCATGCAGGAACAAAACTCATCAACGACCAGGTGTGTGCACCAGAGGGGAGCAGAGGGGAAAGGGATATGTTCCTCTTTCCTCCACTTTCTGAGTTCTTGCCATTGAGGTGTCAGTCATACATGTGTCCAAGAGGGGTGTGTATGTGAGACTATAAATCTAGTATATTTACTTATATGTATTACCTGCGTGAGGGCTGAGCACTCCACATATTTCACAGCCTTGAGGTCTCTTGCCAGCTTCTCAGCCGTCTCCGGGGTGATGGGCTTTTGCTTGTTCTTAGCCAGTTTCTCTATAGTGGAAGGGTCATCCCGCAAGTCAATCTGAGTCCCGACTAGAAGGAAGGGTGTCTTTGGACAGTGGTGGGTAATCTCTGGAACCCACTGGATATAGAAACACAACAGTCAATGAACCTGTACTCAAGAGCTTAATGCTGGGTGTTCATTTGTGAGAATGTTCAGGTCAGATTTCATTTATCTTAGATCTAAATATCTTAGACAATAAAAAAATTAAAGTTAAAACAGAACACACACACATTTCATAACTGAGATTTAGTAAGAACAGCTGCTGAAAGTAAACAAAAAGGCCAAACCAACCTTTTCTTTGACATTTTCAAAGGAGGACGGGGACACGACGGAGAAACAGACGAGGAAGACATCTGTTTGGGGATAACTCAGAGGTCGCAACCTGTCGTAATCTTCCTGACCTGGAGAAACCGCATACAAGTATGTTTAACTGGCATGTCATGGCTATCAAGTTACCAGCACTGGTAGACTGGAGGAAGGTGGATATTTTTTGTCAGCAGAATGAGGCAGAACAACAAACCACAGGGAACACATTAGGCTAAAAAACTATTATTGATCGATAAGGTCAATTATAGTTAAGGAAATATTCAAAATTTGCATCAATAACACACATGCTACATTCACAAAAGTTTGCGTGTGGATGGGATGTGAAAAAGACGACTCATATGGCTCATATTGCGTTCAAGTTAGAGTCCAAGTCCCATTACACTTTAAAGAAAAAAACAATTTCAGAATACAAAGAGAAAGGCATGGACAAAAGAAGGACATACCTGCTGTATCAAACAATCCCAGAGTGTAGGGCTCTCCTCCAATCATTACAGTTACAGCATAATTATCAAACACCTGCAACACACAGGCCAAAACCCAGTTAGCTACCCATCATACAGCAGTGATGTATATACATTCTATTACTACTGCAGTTTTGAAAAATATTGCAAATAAAATAAGACTGAATGATATATTGCTTCAGCAGCAACACTGCAATATGTCCATGTACAATAGTCACATCACAGGAAGTGCCATGTGATGTAAGACAACTTTACTCAAACCAATCATGTTACAACTTTTTTGGGGTTGTTTTGCTGCTTGACAGAAAAGGGAAACTCGCACAGCTCTCATTTTCAATAACGAATCTACAAGAAAGGTCTTTCTCATAAAAACAATTTCCCTGAAAACATCTACTTTGTCAGCAGTGTCTTTCAATTGTTACAACTACATGAGGCAACATGTTCAATTTGTTTGACCAGTTAAATTGGCACCACAAAGTTCAGTATATGGCGAAGTCTTTGTCAGTATTTCATCACGAGAGAAGTTTCAAACAGCAGAGTAATTACTGATGCAATAATTTTTCAACTTGCAAAAGATATGATACCAATCAACTCTTTCACCAAAGAAGGATTCAAAAAACATGATCCAGTTGCTTGCTAAGCGGTATGTAATACCACTAAACACTTATTTTTTTGCCTACTGTCCACTTTGTTAATGAGGAATTCCAACTGAAAAATTACTGTTTGCAAAAGGCATTTTTCCAGTTCAACATACAAGTGAGAACATCACAACGGGGAGGAGAGAAACATTGGCTGCTTGGAGCCTGAAGGAGTTGCCAAATGATGAACATGACGAAGGCTGCTGAGCTGAACCAGTGGACCAGGCTACAGCGCTTTAGCCAAAGACTGCATCTTGTATTTGGTAAGTTATCTTTTTTTTCAATCAAAACATACATTACAGAAAAACTAAATATTGCAATGCATTTGCAATTTTCCCCCCATATTGTGCAGCCCTACAGTAAATTGCTGCTATCTATTATTTGTCAGTCTTATTCAATATACTTCAAACCAGACATAAACATGCATCAGGTTCTGCCTGATTCAGGATGGGATCATTTTGGGAGCTGCATATTGAAAGGAACTTTGATCACACCACAGCTGGTCAACATGAATTAGTCAAACATGCGTAACAAAACTATTGTTTTTTTTACGTACCAATCCATGGTACTGATTGGAGAACAGTGGATGATCGGAACTCTTAACTCTTGGTAATGTCACAATTATCAGTGATGCTATAAAGACTTGACTAATTGAAACTGACTGAACCTCAGACATTTAAACTGATGGTCTACATGTACAAAAACATAGCCTGCAATTGGGCTTAAAAAGACAGCAATCATTTAGTTGGATTTATCAAACCAAAACCTGTGAAACCGCAAATTTAACATCCTGTCTTAAACTGTTCAGGGGAAAAAAAATCAAACACTTAAGAAGTATATACTTAAACAAACTCCAGTATCCAAGCAAGCTAACATGGAGTTAATAAACACCAAGAACTAACGTCTCTGAAGTAACTTTATCACAGTTTCAAACTACAACGATAGGACATCCTATCGTTGTAGCTGTAAGCATGTGGTACCTTAAACATTTACATGAGTTAATGTCCTGTATGTAAAATATGTATGTAGTTTCACAAACTTACCGTAGGTACATATTCAGAGGGAAACTTGTTTGTGGTGTAAGAAATTAGCAGGCAGGTTTTACCCACAGCACCGTCCCCCACTACAACACACTTGATGGTCTGCATAGCTGTGTTTTACAGTCTTTGCTAATCATTCAAGATCTGGAACAGAAAAAAGAAAGTAAAATTCATTAGTTGAACTGCTGACTCCCAGGTAGAACAAATAAATGTCATGAGAACACTCACTACAGACAGATTTATAAACTACTGTCAACAGAATATTTGCCTTCTTTGACCTTTGGTCTTTGTTTCATTTTACAACATAGAATTAAAGTGGATTTAAATCTCTTACACAAAACTTTGACTTATTAAAGTAAGAAAAATATAACTGTACTGAAAAAAACAAATATAAAACAAAATGAAGTATTTTAGCAGATGCACTATAGATTACAGCACTTAATCTCTGTGAATAACTAAATTAAATAAACTAAATTACTACCATTTACTCCGTTACATATTGTTAAAATATGGGACACACAAAAATAAAAAAGGTGGGTGAGGACTAGCCAGTCTTTCAGGAAAAACTGTACACCAGATGGTAGTTTCATTATAAGTCAATGACCAAATGTTGGTAAATCACTGGAGCTGTACGTCTGACACAGTTCAGATGTGGAGGAACAATAGATATGCTCTTCAACTGATAATTAATGGAATTTTCCATTTAGTAATTAAGCACTAAAAATGAGTTCACAATATGTTCACATTTAGTTCCCAAATGGTGAAAATCATTTTTTTAATTTAGTTTTGTGGTTTATATAAACCTGAATGGGTAAAATAAAAGTTGTTAAGACATGAAGATGATTACTACTGCATTATGAAGTTCCGTCAAAACTTGACCGACTTGGAGCCCTCACAAGGCAGAGAGAGTTTGACCCAGGTGCTACGTTACATCTAACTAAGCAATAATCTGTCATCTAGCTCAAACTTTGGATAACCCCGTCCCCTCACTGCCGCTGCTTCCGGGTGAACCATTTAGAATGAACAGCTGCCTCTCAGTTTGCCAGGATGTCGACTATCCATAGTTCCTTCTGCTAACTCTGAAACATCTTAGCCCCAAGCAAAGCACACTAAATGTTCTGTCGTTGGCTGCAAGAGTGAACACAGGCATCTGAGTAACTACAGACGCAGTGGATTACTTATATTTATGATGATTACATCACCAATATGATAGAAAAGTCATTAGTGTTGGCGTGTTTCATTCTGATCATATGCCTACAGGCAGAGCTCTATGGAAACTGTACAGCTGAGGGACATTCAGAGATGGTGGAAACTGTAAACCAATGACGGGACTGGGTTGGTTACTGTGTTGTATTGTGGCTTGCTGTGTTCAGTGCAACTTAGGTAAACTCAGCTAGTGTTTACATCCGTTTGCGTCTCTCCTGCTCTCTGTGCTCACATACACCGCATTTTAATACAGACTAATTCCCAATGAAGCTGTTCTTGTTAACATAGTTTTTGCTGTAAGACAACATAATGAGGACAACAGCAGCTCACTGGTTTTCAGAGCAAAATAACCTGTTTAAAACAGAGCTAAAACCAAGGATTATAGAGTCCAAGTGAAATTAACTGTTTGTATTTTGACCTTTAACATGTAAAGACACACTGTGGGACACGTGAGACTTGCATTAACTTACTGACATGTGCCCAATATGAGACCTTTAAGGATGGCTCTGTGACAGTCAAGTTCAGTGCTACAGAGGTGGGAAAGTTTAACAAGCACAGAACTGAGCAACAATTGCTGTCCTTGCCAGCTTAAAGGACACTTACAGCTGTACTAGTCATGTGGCTGCACCACCAGTACAAACCAAAGATAAAACTATGCTGAGAGAAATTATGAACCAAAGGCTAAGTCCCCATTACACAACAATTTTTAACATGGTTTATAAGACTGCAGTTGCCCGTTAGTGTGATCTCACAGCCACCAGAACAGGGACAAAAATGCGTACAAGAAACATTTTCACATTTTGACTTATTACAGTAAGAAAAAAAACACAGATGTTACTAGTAACAGAAACAATAGCTCTGTTCTGTTGAAATGTCATAGTCATTTGTGTGCCTGTGACCCAGCAGGTACAACACCAGAACCCTGAAACTGAAGCAGCTACATGAAATTCAACTAAAACTCGAATGATGAAAACGCAGCGCATGTAGTAT
This sequence comes from Dascyllus trimaculatus, assembly GCA_024666655.1. Taxonomy (NCBI): domain Eukaryota; kingdom Metazoa; phylum Chordata; class Actinopteri; family Pomacentridae; genus Dascyllus; species Dascyllus trimaculatus. Next base: position 28,440,499 of record CM045450.1, read on the forward strand.
GTGAGTCACAGTATTCTCCTGCTTCTCCTCCACAAGTTACAGTATGTCAGTGCTAAGCCACTGCAGAGCTCTGCACCACTGTGTGGGGGTGGGGGTGTCATTGAGAGAAGCAGAAGGGACAAAACTGCAGGCACCAAATATTACAGCGTGAACACAGTCTCACAAGGCAACAGAACACAGGTAGATGGTCCTGCAGACACTAATATGATGCAGTAGCATTCTTCACCATACTAATCCTTTGCAAACTGGATCGCTATTTCATTAGACAGAGCATTATGTTGTATTTACATGAATATTCACTGGAAAATAGTGCATCATGCTGATATCTTCCTGCATGGCATGGAGAGAAATATGTAAAGGGGTACTCAATTTGTTCCTTTAAGGTCTTGCTTCAGAGTATTAAACCAGGGAAAAACATGTCCACTACTGTCTCCATAACAACATTATTTCTCTGTATCTTAAATTTCAGTATCAACCCAATTTACTAAAAAAACATTCTTTGTATTAACTTCATGACAAAAATTTAATTCTATCTGAAGACACTATAACAGAAAATACAAATGCTCTCTTCTATCCAGGAGCTATAGTGCAATATTGAACAGAAATGAAATGTGATTAAAGTATTGATGAAATGTGATTAAAGTATTAGGGAACTAATCCTAACTAGATTAGGATTTGTGCAATTGGAAATTAGCAATTACAAAGACTGAATTCTGTGAACAGTCAGCAATGCTGGAAGTTGAAACATTTTGGTGAGTTTGGCTGGCAATTTAATGAACAGTATATGTGCTCAGGTAAAATATTGTGTTACATATTATTTGTCTGAATTTTCATATTGTCATTCTAGATGCACTTTGGGTGTCATCTACCTCCACCTCACAGTCTCATCTTACTGAAATAATACTGTCTGGGCATTTGTTTGTAATGTTCAAAATGTGGTGCATCACTCAGAGTGTTATAAGCATCCTTATATAATACCTTAAAATATTCTGAATTAACCTAACATAACAGGCCATATTACATGTCATTTTGATCGACAATGTTAACAACAGCTTTTACTTTGCTAGATCTAAAACATTCCAACACACAACATCAAGGAAAGTTGTGCCTTAGGCACCAACTAAACCCATTTTCAAGCAAGAGAAAACATTCAGGAGAAATCCATTAGCCACTTTGGCAACTGAAAGAACAGATAGTTTTACTGTAAAATGATCTCTGATATATCCATACAACAATGTATGAATGGATGTCTAACACTGTCCTGCAGGGCAAATGTGTGACCTATCCTATCATTCATGGAATAATACGTGACTGAGGAAAATCGAAACGGGAGGACTATATCTAAATTTTACTAAACTGAAGCTTAACAATGCAGTAAGCCATTGGCACTGAGCAATAGAGGGTTGAGGTACAGCCGCAATAGCACAGCCAAACTTAATCCAGCATTTGTGTTTTTAGGCCACCAAGCACTTTGAGGGCAGGCCAGCTTAAAGCAATGAAAGCATCTGAGATTCCCTTTGTTGTGGCAGTTTCCTCCTAATATGAGGCTGCTAACATGAAGTTATGAATCTCACTAGCTTATCAGATCTACCATAGAAAGCATTTCTATTGAACACGTAAAACTTCTGCCAACGACAGAATCAAACATCTCTGAGGTTTGGACTTGCGTTACATGCATTTAGCAACATTTCCTCTGTAACTGGTCACAGCTTCCTTCCAACTTCATCTGAGACAAAGACTTAATGACTCTCTTCAACATAAGAGGAAAATCCTTTGTATTTGAAACTTGACACATGCAGACCTCAAGTCAAAGAGATCAATCACAAGCCTTTTCTATTGACATCGACACAAAAACTAGACCTTTAATTCCAACAGTGTTCTCATAACTTATGGCATGTCTAACTAAGTGACTGCTAATGGTGTGAGAAATTATCATCATCATCTTGTACGTGTAAGAGCATAACAAAAACATTTTACATCGCATTTTAGAGAAGAGTACCACTTAAAGTACAGTTAGCCTGGTTGCATTAGCCTTAGCTGCTACATTTCGGCCACATCCCCGGCCTCAATCTGGCCTAATTTCCTGCCGGTTGGTAAAATGCTAAACTTAACAATTGTCCTTCTGATTACCCAGCCAATATTGTGAACCTTAACCTTAGTACCCAAACATTACGTTGTACAACTACAATCCAGAGGCACACTTTCAATTTTAGGAAGACGAATTAACCAAGCGGTTGTTATGCCTTACATTCAGCTCGTTAACCAGCTACCCGCTAACTACTAACTAGTTAAATCCTTGGCTAGCCGCTGGCTTTACTTAATGTCCAATGGATGTTCAACTCTCGTTTCACAAAAAAACACCAATACATTTGATAAAACACAGTCGCAATACAGCCCCAAGAGGTTTATTTACTCGCCGGTGTAACGTACCGCTTGCTTGACTAGCTAACTACTGTCCGCCCCAGTTAGCTTGGGAGCTAACCTTAGCGGATGCTGGTGCTAAATGACATATCTGCGCTGGAAATTACAACCCACGTACCACATATGAACAGCATACACAACGTTGACAATATTTAAACTGAACACAAGCCACATTTTCATCCCAATAACGTTAAAAAACGCATTTTTTCCGTACCGTATCCTCTATTTGTGTCTTTAAGTCGGGCGTTGGCAGCTCCGCGCTAGGGGCTTCCCAGTCAGCAGAACAGGGACACGCAGCGTAGTGAAGCACTACGTAATTACGTTAATGAATTTCATCCACAGTACTTTAATGATCTAAAGCCAAACTCAAGATAACATCAAAATGCTGAACAGTATGCGATTTCAGCAAAGAGCATGTATAGCTTTTGGTTATCTTAAGTCAAGATATCATTCCAACGTGAAGATTAATCTTTCCTCCAGCTACTTCCGCTCGTTTGTAAATACAGTATTTGATGCCGACAGATCAAAATGTGATCCATGTACTCTGTGCAAGATTAGTCATGCAAGAAAAATAAAGAACACTGAGCCTTGGAACTGTGCATAGATAATGTACAGTCTGGACATGTGATTGAATTCTGCTCTATATATGCATTTTGTTTCCTATGACTAAACCTGCTTCAGTGCAAGGCTATCTTTATACTGTAACAAATAGTACATTACTTCCTTCCTGTGTTTCAGCAGAATAAATATGACAGAAAAAGCACAGGTTCCCCAACAAAACAGAAAGAGATTCATGAATCCCCTCTCAAACAAACACAATCTGTCCTTTTTCTACTGTACTTGGAGCTGGAAGTTTGACCTACATAAGTACATTACACTGTCTGCCACTAGATGGCAGTAGAGCCCAGTGACCTAAATACACAAACTGAGAGCTGGAAACATTTGGTGGAATAAGTGATTACAGACAACATCTGTAAGAAAAAAAAGAATTTATTCTCAAAATGGAACCATGTGATAGAAAGAAACCATTACAATATTCATGTCATACAAACACAAACATACTTAACATTTGCAAAAAACAAAACAGAAAGAGAAAAATATCTCTTTCTAGGAAAGGTAAGATTTGTAGTCGCCTCCATTGACACTAGTTGGACACACTCTGCAGCAAGGTAATGTTGTCTCCTTTCAACATGATCCGCCCTGGGAGAAAGAAAGGGGGAGAAACCCCAAGTGGAGACAGATTAGAGGAGCCAAATGATGGATGGTGAGAGACACAGAAGTGTCAGTTCACTTTTGGACGAAGCACTAAGCCCCCATCAGGTCAGCTACAAATAACAGGAAATGTAACATCACAGCACACAGGATCAGTAGCTAGAAGCTTTCTGAAACAATACAGCAGGCCTCACCAACAGCATACAGATAGCTTTGTCAACAGTTTGAAAAACAAAAGGTTAAATAGTGGAGCTCTTACTTTTTAGGAACCAAAACCAGCCATTAACAGCCATGTGTGTACAATTAGAGTACAGGTGACTATGACGCTTAATTTGCAAGATAAAATTGGTAAACATAAACTCCATCAAGCCTCAATGTCAATTACAACTACGAAAAAAAATCAGGTTAAATTAATGCTTTATGTATCCCTGTGCACAGAACAATGCAGACCTTTAGGTACATTGTAGAAATCAAAGCTCCTCCAAAGTCTGGCAATGATGAATTATATCAAGTTGTGGCTGATATATAAATGTATGTATAGCTTGAACTTTTGGATAGTTACACTAACTGTCCAGTTTTTCCCCATCTATTAGACTTAGACTTAGACAGACTTTATTCATCCACAAGGGAAATTTTGTTGTCACAGTAGCTCAGGACAGTGATAAAAGAGGAAAAGGACAGCACAAGTAAGATATAAAATAAAGTAATAAAGTAATCAGTATAAAGATAAAAATAATAATAAAGATAAAAATAAAGATAAAAGATAAAAATAAATAATAACAATAATAATAATAATATAATTATAATTATAATAATATAATAATAGTATAATATAATAATAATAATAATAATAACAATAACAATAACAATAATAATAATAATAATAATAATAACAATAATAAAATAGAATAGGTACTATCTACTACACATTACAAAAAAGTAAAATAAAATAAAAATAAGCAATCTGAAGTAATATTTAGAAATATGGAAATTTAGAAATTTACAATATATACAACATGTAACAAGTGATTTCTATAGTGCAGTGCCAGTTTACACAGTGGTGAAATAGATGTGAGTTATCTGTCACAGAGTGGGGAGTTATTGTACAGCTGTATGGAGAATGGTATGAATGTGTTCTTGTAGCGCTCACTGTGACAGCGCAGCTGTAAGAGCCTATTGGAGAATGACAGCGCAGCTGTAAGAGCCTATTGGAGAAAAGCCTATTGTAAATTTCATTAGTGGCAATATTTTAGATTGAAGAGAATTGACAAATAGCAAACCAAAAATCAGTAGATACTGGGACTGAAGGACAGTTCTGGTTGATTTCTACCTGCTAAATTTCCATTAATTGAAGGATGACGCTAACTTGGCACTCTTCACCTCTGATGTGGAGATTTCGGGTAACGGCGTTCGGCAGTTCAACTATCATGGGCTCCCTCGAGCTTTCCAACAAATTATTTTAAATTGACAAAAGAATTTCATCTTAAAGTCTCTCCTCTTTTGAGCACCATTTCTTTTCAGTCGACACGTTTGCAGTGCGGACAGTCCACAAGGTCACAAATAAATGCCGACAGTTTGCAGGTTTGGGTGGTAATGTAGGTCACAGGTAGCTTTGTAGATGAGGACAGCATGAATTGGAACTTTATTCTGATTTGTCTTAGCAGGAGATGTACTATACAAGGAACTTGCTGATAAATATTTTAAGCAGTTGTTTTTAATGTCATCAATTAAACCTGTGCTTCTCCAGCTTTAACAAGCCAAGTCTGCTGTATAAACAGGTCTAAAAACACTGTTGGTGCTGATATGCCAGCTTACAAATCAAAGCTAAACAGAGCTTATAAAGGGAGTACTCTTACCCAGTGGCTTTCTGTTCTTAGTCTTCATGTGGACTTCCTCAGCATCATCTAGAACCAGGTTCATGTACTCATCGAAACCCTAAAACAGCAAGACAACAGTCAAACACAGAGAATTTCAATGACATTTGAGCAGAACATTCTGGTATCTCATAAATGTACTCTAGTCTCAGGTTTGCTCTGACTGGATTTGCCAGCTTCCAAACATATCCTTAATCCCTCATTTAAGCTTGTTGAATGCCACTGCTTACGAGCTGGTTCCCATTTGCAAGATTTTACTATTAACATAACAGACACTCCCCAGTTCCTTTACAAAGCTACAAGTTCTGCTCCATTTACAGACAACTTTCATTCATAATGATGCCAGCTAAGAGTTCAAACAAGAAACTAACACAGAGAAGCCTAAAGTTCTGCTGTCACCAGATGATTAAACACAGTTTTTGCCATACCTGAAGAAATTTAAAAGGTAAATGTCATGTTAAACCAGAGCAGTTCATAACTCGAAAGCTACTACGTTAGACAGTAGGAGACACTGCCAGGTGCAACAAAAGGATGCTACCCTTAACTAACAGAAGGACCCTGGCTCAGCTTCCAGAGTCAAAATGATGACAATATAGGAATAAAATATGAACTTAGCATCAAGCTTATTTTAGTTTTGTCTCATCCCAGCAGACTATCTGGACTTGACTCTTATGCCTGGTGAATTTTGCTTGCATTTCAAGGTAATTTTGCAGGTTAAAGGTTTCACTAAATGTCAAAAATTTCTTCCAAATGACTGAAAGTAATAACAAAATGATAATTCATGGCTTTTGTTTGTTTTACGAAGGATGGCAGCATAAATTCCACTGAAAAAGTATGCATTTTGAGCAGTGCTCTTAAACTGCGGTTTTCGTTTTCCCTCACAATGCAATGAACTGCGTTACATAAGGGATTTGAGCTGTTGCACACCGTGTAGTGGTAGTTTGTAGCGAGTGAGTCAGTCTGTCTTCCCAATTTTAACCTGCAATTCATGATTGTTTATCACCGTGAATTATTGTGTTTGTGCAGGTTGCAGAAATTCCAGTCTATCTGGACATCAAGTGTACATTTTTTCCCAACAGGAAGAGGAATGAACCTAGCTTATATGCCTGGATGTGTCATGTGCAGGTGAAGAGATAGGACTTGACTGCAACATCTATAAGTCCAGAGTGAGCGCTCACTTTTAGACAGGAAGATTATGTTTCCAGAGATACAATGGAGTTCAAGATGGGGTGTTTAAGCTTGAAACATGAGAGACTGATAGCTGTTGCGGTTCCTTTGGTACACACAGCCACGTTACTTCCACCACCAAAAGCAGATTTTGGTACTGGTGCTGGCAGGACCAATGATCACAGATTACTCAAAGTTTTAACTTGACAAAATAAACTGTGCATTCCAAGTCTTATTTTGTAATGTTTGCAAACTTCTAAATAAGTCAGCTCTCTCCCACCTCTCAGTCTTACCAATGTAGCACTGTAAAACACAGTTTAAGTCAATGCAAACATTTGACTAATACCAGCTGATGCTCATGCATTAGTTTGTGTTACATTAACATTCAATACTCCTGCTATTACTAAACTGCCAACACTAGTTTTCATATCCTGGCAAGTGTTTGTAGACTCCATTGTGCTATGATGTAACCACGTTGGTCACTTACGACACCCATCTAGTTGTCCTCACATCACAAATTATGGTATTATTTACTCGTCTCTTTGACACCAGACAGACATATATAAGGCTTTAATCCTTTATATGCTTATGAATATACATTTTCTACCTTTCAAGTGTGAAACCCACTACTTGGATCCTGTTTCTTAATGATAAACTCGACCAAGTTTGCAACTCTCCATTTTGTGATGTTAAGACCAAGTTGTGTTTTCTGAGGTGGGTAGTTTATACAGTAATCATTTGTAACATTAATAATGACTTGAAAATTCAGTTTCTGCTTAATTTTTCCCATAAATCCACTGAAGTCACCAACCTGCAAGTTGCTCATATATTATTCTATGCTAAGTACTGGGTCCATAAATTGTCCTGAACCAGGTGCAACTTAAGTGTATTTGTGTAGGTAATTGTTATTGCTTGAGAGACAGCCTATAATTCTGGACATAGACATTTCAAAAGTTGTCTTTCATGGGAAATCATCAGGGCCTGGTGGATGATTCTCCCTCAATTCCTAGACACAGGTTTAAATTGGAAATGACAACACGTATAAACATACTACCTACAGGTATACACCACCTCATGGCTTAAGCAAAGACAGGGACTCAGGCTTTCCTCTACACAGTTCAGATTATTGTGATCATTATATGTAACCACTAATTACACTGCACCATCCATAACTCATTGTAAAAGAAATGACTGAGAAATCGAATTGTTTATTCATGTTATACTCCGGTTAAAGACCAAACAAGCACAAAAAAAGCAGAAGATTACTTACAATGATGCAGCCTTCTATCCGCATGTTCACCTGTTCATACAACCAGACCTGGATCCGTGAGCGCTGGAAATGAAAACAAGACCAAATGAGAACTCCATTTTATTAAGACATGACTTTTTAACAAAACAAACCCTAAAAAAGTAGAATAAAGTATAGAGTACTTACATTTTGCAGGTACCTGAAAATGAGGTTCTGAAACATTGAGTCAAGGAAATTCAATGTTCAAAAGCAAGCACATAGACACACATAGAATCCAAAACAAATACATTTAGAGTACAATAATCCTCATACATGATTATTGTTCTTTGGTTACATTTTAGACATTTCAGCACTACTTTTGGAATACAATAAGCTGAACATCAACTTAATTTGATCCTTTTCATAACTCTGGCTAATATTCTCAGTATTTAAAACAAAGAACAGCGGTATGTTTTCCACACTTGAGATGTTAAAACTAAGCAACATTAAACAACTATGAATCATTCAATAATACATGTATGTCTATTGACAAACTTAAAAAAATCTGTTTCAACTATACATGTTAGCTAGCCAGCAGTGTTGAACGGGGTTCGACGTGCTAACTGCGGCTACGTCTATCTACTGGTACTATGAATGCATTTCATTTACTCACAACCATTTGTAGACACATTTTATATCAGTGCTGCATCATCTAGTAAAAAAGACTATTTAGAACATCCTGCACCTCAGTTAAAGCTTCTTCACAACTAAATATATGACAAGCAAGCGTTAGTGAACAAGACAAGGTTAGCTTAGCGGCTAAGGTATTGTAGCAACCGATTCAACCGCGAATGCCGTTCATTGCGGTAAAAAGGATACAATGGGTTGAACCATAACCTTCTGGACCTTCTGTCCTTGTCCTCTGTACGCCATCTTTCCAACAAAATACCAGCGATAGGTATATTATTTTAAAAAATTGCACCTTTGTAATAAGTTGCACTCTAACGTTTGGCTCACGTTGTGAATCTGATTCAATGGCGGGTGTCCTTCCTCGTGTGGTGCCGCCGGTTAATAAGGATGTGTCGTGATGTGAAGCAGCGCCTCTGCAGGCGGGAGGCCGCTACTGCACCCGCTGGTTGATTATGCAGACGGACAGACAGACAGTCAATCAGACAGACGGACAGATAGATAGATACTTAATGCTGTCATACACTGGTTACCTTGCAACTAAGGGGTATGTTGTACGAGATTCATTGCCCAGTAAACAATGTCCTTTATTACAATACTATGGTTGTTAATTAGCTTATGCACATATGGTACATGCCTCACCTAGCTCAAAGGTATCTTTCTCTCAACAGCCAGGCTGATGTGTTCAGTGTCAAATCTCAGGACATGGAATACATTTTCTTTGCATACAGCAGCAGGGCCCTGGTCCTCCTGTTAAATGAATTTTGCAGTTTTGTCTGTGTACCTTTCTCATTTCTGTTTTACCTTGCAGCATTTTTTTTAAAAACATTTTACAAAGGTGCAAAGTTTTTTTCTTTACTGTATACTGCTCTAGTAAATACCTATTTATTTCATGTTTTTGTTTAAGTGCATCCCCTCCACTTTGTCATTGGAATATAGCTCATCAACATCACTTTTTAAAGATGGATCCACTGGTTGAGGCCACAACTTTTTTTTTTTTTTTTACCTCCAATCTGGCTTAATTTTGGTCATTAAACTGAGGCTGCTGAAGATTTAGCTCATGGACAAAAAAATAAGGTTTGATTGAACATGAATCTTGAACATCTTTCTGTGGTGACTCCAGTCAGTCCTCCATAACTGTGTTAGTTTTATCCAAGATCAGGTATAACTGAAGTATGGTGTAAAGATGATTCACACCAAGTATCTCCAGCAGACTGATGAGACGAGTGTGGTTCACACACTGTAGTAGAACTGGATGGCAACAGTTCATGGGCTCAAACTGTAACTGTGTACTTTTTCTGCTGTTTCTAAGGTGGAGAAAAATAGTATAGGTGATACTCAGGAGGCATTCCGCAACCAGCGTGATCACCTGGAGAAGACTGTTACTCGTCTGAAGATGAGGCTGGCCATGTCTGCTGAGGAGCATGAGAAAGTCTTCATCAAAATCATGAAGTGAAGTAATAACATCGATCACAGCGATGAAGGACATGATCATTGCAACACCGGTGGTCCCTAAAGAATCTAATGTGTAGCAGTTCTTTGTTGTCTTTGGAGGAGAACATGACTGGATCATTCCACCTCAATTCACCAAATGCCCCACTCCTGAAAAATCTTCAAGCTGACTGATTTTTTTGTGGTTAAAATTCCTAAGGGTGGGGTCATGTCGATTTTTGCATTGTTATCTTTGCGCCAAACTGTGGAGCAGTGTGCTGCAACTTGAGAAATAATGCAGCTGGGGTCCTGAAATGTTGCAGGCTCATTGATACGCCTTCAGTGGTGCAACCCAGCTTTGATAGAACAAGACACACCAGTTACATGATGGGGCAAATTTAGTCAGAAAATGTTAATGTTTCTGTCTTCTTCGATATTCCCCCAACTGGAAAACATTTACTTTTCACCCTAAGCAGCAGACTTGGACTTAAGCATTGTTGACTTTGGTCCGTTCATGAGGTTTGTTGACATCCATCAGTTTTGATCATATAAAATCACAATGGTGTTAAAAGTTGTATAGTGAAGTTGGTTTATTGTACTGGTGAGTTAAGGTTCTGATGGTTTTGGAAACTGCCACAGCTGGTTATAGACCAAAAGCAGAAGAAAGCCTGTTAGTATTAGGAGTATTACACATCAGTCTTACTGGACTGATTTATTTACGGTCAAAGAAGCAAACTAGAGAATACATTAATACACAAATCTATTTTAAACATTTTACATGCAACATGAAAATAACAAACAATCAGGTTAGAAGTTGGCAGGCGTCTTGGGGACATTAAGCCTCAGGTCTGTGATGTGCATCTCAATTCTCTTGTGCAGCTCATCCATTGACGTGGACAGAGTGTCATACAGAGCCTGGACACAGTGAAGGGAAACATGTTAGTCCAAACCATGAATAATACTCTGCAGCACAGTGAAGTGGTCGTTTAGGAGATAGAAGCTCCTTCTTGTGGTTGTACCTGAGCTTTTCCTGTCTCTTTGCTGCAGACGTCTCTCAGACTCTTGATCTTGGCCTTCAGCTGCTGCGTCTCTCCAGAGATCTCTTGGATTTTGTCGGCCATCTCTTCACGCTTCTGATGGATCTGGTTGCACTGACTGGAGAACAGATCAAATTACAGTTTTGGTATTTTAGTTACACGAGTTTGTGGAAATTATCACAATGTCAATCCTATGATCTTGTGGGTTTGACCAGCAGAGAAGCTGATTTTATGTTACAGCACTAAGGTTATTTACCCCAACACATCTTGAACATGGTGCTCCTTCATCTCTCTCTTCTTCTGTCTGCGGATGTTCTGCTTGCACTCTTTGTCCAACTTCATGCCCAGAGCTCTCTTCAGCTGGCCTTCCTCGATGCACAGGTTCTTCAGCTCCTTCTGCTTCTTCTCATACTGAGCCATCAACTCTTGGTGCTACACAAACAAAAACACACATTTATGTCCACATTTAATCTTTAGAATAACTTCATGCATCAATATCACAGATGATCATGTTGATATATTTATAAGTAGCCAGTGCTGTGATCATGATTAATATTCCAGTAATTATTCAGCTGTACAACTGATGTGTAATCACATCTTCCTTTTTAGTGTTTTTCTCCTGTTCCTCACTTATTTTTTGTTGGGCACATGTGGAGCCTACATGTCTGCAATACAGCCTGTCTTGTAAGTAAAAAACAAAAATCAAAACAAACACAAAAATAACTCATCGTAACAAAGGACACCTGAACCAAGGGAAATTACGCCCTGTCAGAAAGACTTAATAGTCATGAAAAATCCCAAAACATACAAGTTTTCTTTTTGAGTCAAGCAGCAACAAGTTGTAACATGATTAACTGACATCACACTTCCTTTAATGTGACTATTAAACATGAGTACATTGGAATGTTGATACTGAAACGGTATATCATGCAGCCTGAACTCACAATAACCAATATTAACTAAAATGAATATCAGTGTTTGACAATATTACCATACAGAAATGCCAAAGAGGCCACTCCATATTTTAAAAAACTCATTTATTCTCACTGACTCGCCCTTAAGAACATTGATAACACAGCTTTTAACTCTAATATTTCAGGTAAAGTTCAGGCTCTTCAGCTCCGCAGCACAAAACAACCAGAGCAGAGATATTATGTGTTTACCTTGAGTGTGTGCGATGCGCCTGTGCTTTGATCTTACCTCTTCCTGACGCTGCTTCGCGTTGTTCATGCTGCTCTCCAGGTCCTGCAACAGGCTGTACATCTGCTGGATCTCTGCCTCAGTGTGCGTCACACCCTGCACCATGTTCTGCAGCTCCACTACACGCTCATCTGTTTCTTCCTGGAGTGAAAGAAAAAAAGTCATACACCCAAGTTCAACATGGCAACTTCTGGAGCCAAACACCTTCCCGACTGTTTTCTTTCCTACTCACAATGGAGTTCTTAATGTTCTTGACGTTCTCCCGCATCTTCTCCATCTGACTCTTCAGCTCCTCCGGAGACTCCACAATCTGAGACTTGAGTCTGCCGATGTCCTCCTTCAGGCTGCTCACGTCCACCTTCACCTGAGCCTGACACACATGCTCCTTTTCAATAAAAGGCCTCGAGTGCACAAAGACGTATCAAGTTGTAACATATAAACGTCACAGTCACATACCAGCTTCTGTGTCTTCTCTGCTATTTTGGTTTTCCACTCTGCAATGCTGTCATTTTTGGCGTTCTGAAAGGAAGCAGGTGTATTTGACTTTCTGCTTTACTTTGGACTTGTACTATTCTGGTTGTGTTTCATCACCACCTACCACTTCCTGATATTCATGCATGGTGGTGGCCTGCAGTTCAGAGAGAGCAGCTGCCAGCTCATCGGCCTCAGCCTGCTGCTCTGGTGGGATGGTCCTGAATAAAGACAAGACAACTCTGTAAACACCCAACCATACTAAGTGCAACGTTCATCGCTCATGTCTTATTGTGATCTTACATAACATTTGTTTTCATCACATAATCACAATCCAGTTTATTTTAAATTTAGTGCTGCCACTAATTGTGAGTTTGCCAAACATTATTTTGCTCCAGCTTCACAATGTGCGATGATCGTGATAATTAGCTGCCTCTTTGCTTTGTGATATGTCGCTGTATCTCTTTTCATGTCAGCCTGACAAAACAAAACAAACAAGACATTATCATGGACTTGGAAGAAATTATAAAGGAAATGTTCATCATTTTCTGATAAGTTTCAGACCAAAATAATCAAAAGATAAATCAATAACAAAAAAGTTCTAATTATATTCATTACCAACTGATGTTGGCTGTAATGTGCCTCAGCCTCTCGCAACCTTCTACATGATAAAGGAGTTATAGATAACGGATTGATTATTGCTAAAATCAGTTTTTGAGTTCATCAATTAATTGTTCATTCAATCAAATGGGATTGCAACTAAAGATTATTTTCATGATCAATTAATCTGTTTGTTATTTTCTTGAATAATTAATTAGTTGCTTCGTCTGTAAAATGTCAGAAAATGGTAAAACTGTTAATTAGCTGTAATTTGACGTCCTCAAATGTCTTGTTTTGTCCACAACCCAAATATTTTTCAGCTTACTGTCACAGCGTAGTAACTTTTCATGTAGGTTATGGACACTTATAGGGGTCTTTATAGCAAAACTGGCACATCAAACAGCAATAACAACAATATAACTCACACATTCAATCAAAGACTTACGTCAGCATTTCTATCTTCTTCTCTGCTGCCAGATTGTCTCTGGTGTAAGAATGCAGCTTGTCCATGTCGGCCCTCTGACAACAGAGAAACAGTTACTATTAAAACGTTTCACAATGTTTCTAAATGAGGTAGTTAAACAATACACTGATCAGCCTAAACATCAACTCACTGCCAGGGGACGTGTACAAAACTGATCATCTCGTTACAATGCGAGGCTCTGCTGGGAAAGTTTGAATCTTGCATTCATGTGGACGTCACTTTGACATGTACCACAGCTCTTCTGGCCCTTCTTATATCATATATACCATGTTTGCTACTTGCACTTGCAGATTAATATGTGCATCACAGGCAAAGTTATCTCACAACTATAGTTTCCAAAAGCTCCATGCATTTCCCAAAAATTTCGCTGCCTCATGTATTAATAAATGATTAGGAAGCAGTACTATTTACATGGATCGAAAAATTATGGCATGGCTGTCTAACTGTTGATGTTAAGGATACAAAACCACTCCAGACCCCAACAACTACCCATACGCATCAATATAACACACAAATTTGGCCTGTCTCTCCAAGGTCATCTCCATCCTCTGCTTCCTGAAGTGAAGAAAGTTCAGGATGCCGCTGAGAATAGTCAGAGTCTTCTGTTTTTCTGGAGAAATAAAAGCAAGACAGTTACCAAAGGACTGGTTACAAGAAGTAATATGTGCACTCATCGGAAAAATTTGTGGGAACATTTTAGCTGAACTGTGGAATGATTAAACCAAAAATGTTAAGGCTTAGATGAAGTGCTGAGAGAACAATAATGTAGAGCAAAAATTTTGGAAGTCAGTTACCTTTTGGAGCCAGTGAAACAGCTAAAAGGCCCCACATTCTCCTCCAATTGAAGGATTTTATGTTTTATACTGTTGCCCAATTGGTTTTGGACAGTTTAATCAGTAATTAGCCAAGCTGCAACCATAAATACTTACTTGGAGCTAGCAGGTCATTCAGTGAAAAGTCATACACCAAGCACATAGGGAGGAACTGCCGCCTATAAAGATCAAACACAGAGCTTGTGAAAAGAATTGTCTCTGCACATGGGACAACACAAAACACAAAAACCCCAAATTCAAGAGCTATGGGCAAAGATTAGCCAAAACTAGCAGTGTGCTCTGTATCTTGAAATATGCTGGGTCTGTAAACATCTATAAACTTTGTACCAGGCCTCATGACTTTCTTTACACTGTATTATATCTAAGAAAGCAAACAAAAAAACAAACAAACAAAAAACTCACATGCGCGTGTAGACACTTATGATAGCAGTCGCCCCCTCATGATAGGTTGGAAACTGAATGTTCTCCGAAATTGGAACCTGTTGGACAACAGAAGGCAAATCAAAGCCTCAGCTAAAAGAGAAGGCAGCAGCTAGGTCTGTGAGGTCATGTGTGTAAGCCAGGGGTGATCAGTATGTTTTTTTCAGGGTCGACAATGACGATCAGTAATCAGGATCATCTCCAGACATGTCTGAAGGAATTTAAAATATTCTGAATATTCAACATTCTGTACGGTGAAAGCCAAACAGCCAAGAGAGGCAACATTTACATGGTATTTCTGAGTTCATGTAGGCTTTAATACTCACCATGGAGTGACACTCAGGCCGGAAACGATACAGGAGATGCAGCACTCTCATGTACAAAGTCTGAACTGCTTCTGGCTGTAAGAGAGAATAAATACTTCATTAATAGTCTATTTTTCATCTGACCAAAAACTGTTTCCATCTCTAATAGTATCTCTAACATAGGCATTTATCTCATATTGTCCAATTCAGATTCTTTATCTCTTTGTGGAAAAAATAAAGAGTGGAAGATATGTAGGACGAAATCCATTGTCCTTGTTCTGACTTTGGTTGTTTAACCAAAAACTTTCATTATGTATTATTCGGCTAATTATTTTCTTGACTGATACGAGTCATTTTCAAGCAAATATTCCAACAGTTTCCAGGTTAAAGTTTCTTCAGTGTGCTGATGTGTGGCTTTTCTTTGTCAAATCTGATTGTAAAATTAATGTTTTGGACCATTGGTTGCTTAACACAAGCCAGTTCAACGCATTATCTTGGGCTTTGGGAATTTACTCAATTAGTCTTTATTTTATGTAATTTTATTGACAGAATGATTAATTAAGAAAACTGTCAGCAGGAACACACAAGTGGCGTACTTAAATTGATCATGAAATTTACATGGACTGGTTATAATACAGACACGTCTCCACATGTCACAAGTAAAAGCAAAAATCTAATTTTAATTTATCAAAATATGATAACTAAAATGTTTTATGCAGATGCAGTGAACTCAGTTCAGCTATTATGCAATAAAGGAGACATAATAATTTTGGTACCTTTAAATACAGTCTCTTTGAAATCCTTAATTAGGACAACAAAAAGCAGTAGGTTGGATTTTAGATATCCGTCTCATCTCAACATTTAAGAGCTTTCACAATTACAAATAAGAAATTTTTGTGCCCTAACCTTTAATTTACTAGAATTTAGGACCTTTAAAGACTTTTGGGCAGCTGTGGCTCAGGTGGTAAAGCAGGTTGTCCACTGATTGCAAGGTTAGCGGTTCGATCCCCGGCCCCTCTTAATGCCAAAGTGTCCTTGGGCAAGACACTGATCCCCAAGTTGCTCCCGATGGCAGATTAACACCTCGCATGGCAGCTCTGTCACCACTGGTGTGTGAATTGGTGAATGCGAAACACATTGTAACGCGCTTTGGATACCACTAAGGTAGGAAAAAGCGCTATATAAGTGCAGACCATTAACTATTTACTTTTGAAAGACCTGCTTCTCATTTCTTGTGAATGAGTAAAATGTCTACATACAAAGTTTAAAACATGAAATTCTATGCTCACTTCTTTACAATACAGAAATAGATTACCACACACCATTAAAACCATATTTTAACAGCATGTTTACAGTAAAAATGTTGTAAAGAGTCCTTTGTGTTGCAGTTGTTGTGGTTTAATAAATCAAATAATCAAGTTTATTTGTCTAGCATTATTTAAAACAACCTGAGCTAACGAGAGTGGAGCTGACCGAAGTGCTGTACATGTTATCAGACAGGAAGCAACAAAAAACAAGTGCAAAAAGAAAGACAGGATAAACACATTGTCAAATCAATCATTAAAATAAATTAAAACTAGCAAAAGAAAAAATAAAAACAAAAAGGCAAAGCACATTTTATGACTTACTGTGACAATAATTTTAGTCTCGTCTACATTTGTTTAACTTAATGACCTATTTAATGCAAGATCTATATTTTTCCTCCTATTTATTTGCATTCATGTTTTAATTTTCAGTCAATATTTTGATGCTCTGACTTGCCGGGTTAATAAATTGTGATTTTTTTTTTCAAACCATAGCAACACCAGCCGGTACAACTGCAGAATATTATAAGACCTGCCCGTTAGATTATTTATACTATTTAACAGAGTTTAGTAAATGTAGTGGAACTCTAAGCCACTGGAACCACGGTAATTTAGCTGTTCAGGCCACTGTGTTGTTTAGATTTGCCTTCCTTTCAGACAAGCCGTTCATGTTCACTCTTTTTCTATACAACACTAGAGGGACGTTACCTTCGGAACAGGAATGAGATCGCTCTTCGTAAAGTGTTTTGCTTCCTGGCCAGTGAGAACTTCAGTGCGATAAAAGTTCACTATCGCATCCGCATTATAGAGCGGGAACGTGTTGTCGGTCATTATTGCAACTTTAGAGCAAATTTAACACAAATAAAACACAGAAAAACGACCTGGACTTCAGCGACAATACAAAATTGGCGCCTTAAAATGACTTCCTTGTTGATTTCCAGACGGCGCATCTGATTGGTCAATTCGTCCTTCGTCTTCTTCGTGTGCTTCTTACGTGGTTGAGATGGTGCTCACTCGCCCCCTCTCCCGGACAAAGTAAAAAGTTTACATTTGGATTTTCCTACTATTGTAAAAATGATATTTAGAAATACAGAACAAAGGGGAAAGCTCTCCGAATTCATAGAATTTTGTTCATAACAGATTTATTTATTTAAAAAGGGAAAAAACATGTATAGATAGGTGTGTGTGTATCTATGTGTATCTTTATCTACCCATCTATCCAGTGCATTTTTTTAAGCATAAATTACCAACATGATACATCTGTAATCAGCTGCAATGAGCAGTATTTCTATCTATCTATCTATCTATCTATCTATCTATCTATCCATCCATCCATCCATCCATCCATCCATCATCCATCCATCCATCCATCTGCATCTGCATATCTATCTATCTAGATAGATAGATAGATAGATAGATAGATAGATAGATAGATAGATAGATAGATAGATAGATAGATAGATAGATGTCTATCTATCTGTATGATATGGTCACAAGCTTAAAAAGTGAAATGACCTTATGTAGGCAAAAAAAAAAACCAAAACAATCACATTCAGTATTTACAAAATTGCAATGACATTTTATTGGTCCAGTTCATGTGATGCATTTGTCAGAGACACCTCAATTCAACTACATACAAAGGTGATTGATGGTCCCAAGTTTCCCAACATTACATGTTAATGAAAACTCCTTAAATAAAACATTTACCTAAGGGTTGTGCACACAGAGTTGGTCAAACATAGGCTGCTTTACAATGTATAGTTTGCAGTGGCATTTAACATTAAAATCCAGGCTTGTAAACTGAGATGTGGCTTCCTTTAAGTTCTGTTGATTCCACCAAGCATGTTGTCGGCCTGTTGTCTAGCAGAGCAATTTACACTCCTTTGAATCTGAGCTTATTTCAACATTTTCACATTAATAAGTCTGTTGTGGAACAATTAATTATAAAAACATTCCCGGCTGAATCATGAAAAAGGTATGTGCAATAAAAGCTCTTTGAAAAAACATGTATAAACAAGAATTTCATTTATATCTAATGAAGCTCTTCACTACAATAATTCTATTCTAACATCCCTTTATATAGGATATAAGGAGTATATAAGCTACAGTATAATACAATATGCACATCAATGAATTTGATTTTTGACCATTGTCATGTTTTCAATGTCTTTGAGGAAGATGTTCTGCGCCCACCAGGAGGCAGTCTTGTCTAGCAGGAGATGATGAGGGCGTTGAGAGACTGCTGACTCTGTGTCCTCTCCAAAGGTCCCCCGGTAGACAGAATCTCACAAGCAGCCAGTTCGTGATAGAGAGCGTTGAGCACCTCCAGGATGTGGGCTTTGCCTGCGTAAAAAAAAACAGAGCAGATGTGACCTCAGTGGGAGTCAACTCACAGATGACCCGATGAGAACTTTATCAAAGCCTCTGCCCTGTCTAACTGTAAATTTTCACTGTTGCATTTCACGGGCCTTGTATCGGTTTTATTGGGCGTCAAGAGCTCGACTAACCGTGTTGCGGGTCGCTGCAAGACTCCAACGTGCTGAGCAAGATTTTCCCGAGAGACCTCCGAGAGACGTTCTGAAACGAGAGCGAGAGAGCTGTTCTCAGATCAGGCAATTTGATGGAAAAACTGACTCTTGTAACTTCAACACCTTTCACATCTTACTGGTTGTAACACTGTTAGGACTAGATCACAACAGAACAGACAACGAACCCTTATGTCATCTTACATTGCAATTAAGATGTGTTTGTTAATTTGTGTTTGTCCTGTAACAACACTAATTATTTCTAAGAGTTGCAATGAAAAGCAAATAGATTTCTATTTTTGGTCTTGAAAACGTTTTACGACCCATGTCTTATCTGTAAATATCCATATGTAAATTCATCATGCATGTACATTGTCTTTTTTATATCTGTGTCATATCTTTTTTGGCCTTACTGTACTTTCATAGTTCTTGTCATGGTTTTTCTGTGCTTCACCTGTATCCAACTGCTATCTCAACTCAACTCAACTCAACTCAACTCAACTCAACTCAACTCAACTCAACTCAACTCAACTCAACTCAACTCAACTCAACTCTTCTCTTCTCTTCTCTTCTCTTCTCTTCTCTTCTCTTCTCTTCTCTTCTCTTCTCTTCTCATCTCATCTCATCTCATCTCATCTCATCTCAACTCAACTCAACTCAACTCAACTCAACTCAACTCATCTCATCTTTACTCAACTCAACTCAACTCAACTCATCTCATTTGTACTCAACTCAACTCAACTTATCTTGTCTCATCCAAGATGTTCCTTCAGTTCCAGAACTAAGAGGTGAAGTGTCTTTAAGGACCAAAAAGGGAAGTCCAGTTCCTTTTTACTGAAGCTCTTAGGGTGACCATGACCTGGTGACTGGGAATCCAAACAAACAATGCTGTTTTCCTTTTCTGATGTCCCAAAAAATCATTCCACAAGAGCACAGGTGGATTTCTCTCAACTACCAATAACTGTCATTACCTCGAATTTTAGCTCACAGGTGGACTAACGGCTGTTAGCAAGATTTTTCACACAATAAAAAACTTAACAGTATGTTGGAGCCTTCAAACAACTTGTTAAACATCTGCAATGTCTGCTGGTAGGAGCCTCAGCTCACAGATCCTATCAGAAGTACAGTCAGTGTAGATGGTCTGAAGCTGTGACTAACCAGGTCTCTGAGCTGCTGGAGGAGCTGCAGGATGTCCACGAGCTTCTCCTCCACCAGCGACAGACGAACCCTCTCCGTCTCCAGCATCTGCAGCTCCATCTGAAGCAGCTCCGTCTCCTCTGCCTTCTGCTGCAGCTCCTGCATCAGGGAGTCCTTCACCTGGAAGATGAAAGGCAGTCCTGAATGTCCTGCATGTGGTTTGTCTTACATGAACGTCTGATCTTTTAAAACATCCAAAATATTAGCGAAAAACTAATATATTTTTTTTAGATTTTGGACATTTTTAGAGAACATGTCCGGCCAGTGTGACTGGAAAGGGTAGTTTATTGCAAATGTTGACTATGCAGGAGAAAATAATGTATTTGTTGGGGATTTCAGCTGCGAATTGATACACATTTCGGTATTTCCAGCAGCAAGACAGTCCAGATGGAAGATACGGTTTCGGTGTTCATGGTAATGAAGGAACATGTCACCCAGTTTTATGAGACTCTGGACAACATCGGAGCTCTATGGCACTCTATGACCTTGGATACACACACAATACTTCATCTGAAAGATACAGCAGTCCGAAACGCATTCCTAAATGTTCTGCATGTGGTTCGTCTCAAATGAACATCTGGTCTTTTCAAACATTACTAAAAATATTAAGAAAACTTATATTTTGTAATTCGTTTTTAGAAAACACGTCCAACCAGAGTGGCTGGAAAGGGTTTTACTTGCTTTAACCAAAGGAGGTTTCGGACCAGTCTTGCAGAAACTAAACCTAAAAGCTGGGCACTGTAGTTTTTCACTAATGTTGAGCAAGCAGGAGGAAATAGAGCATTCGTCGGGGCACTAATTTCAGCTGCAGATTGTGATACATGTGTGATACATAGTTCCGTATATCCAGCAGCAGGACAGTTAGTGAAGGACTATGCCAACCAGTGCAACAGTAAGACTTCTTGTCTTGACAACATCAGAGCTCTATGGCCCTCTGTGACTTTGGATATACACCTTATACTTATTCGCTAAAGAACTTCTCAAGATGTATTCTTGGACTGTACATAATTTGACTGAATTCCAAGAGCAGTGGGATATGTCACATTTGCAGATGTAAAAATGTCACCCTGTAGGCCTGCCAAACATCTCCACGCAAAATAAATACACCTAGTGTACATGTGAGTCATATGTTATGGGTTGTGTTGAGTTTAAGTCCACATTTTGCGGTTTTTCCTTCCAAAATGTTGAAAGTCCCTTCAGCTCACCTTTACGTCATAGCGTATTGAAGGACAAAGGTCTCACCCCACACATCCTGCTCATAAACAAAGCCTCACAGTCAGGACTTTGTTTGGTTTTAACTTTTCCTCTCTGAGTGCTGAGATGCTCTGGGAACGCACTACGTCACGGTTCCCCTCCTGCCCGTCTTCCTGTGTTGTGAAAATACTACTCGACTGTAACGAGAGAGCTTTAATTCATGATATTTCTAAGTGTCACGCGGCAGCAAGTGGGCCGGAGTGTTTCTGTGGTCGGCTCCAGTGAGAAACAGCTGCAAACACACCCACACACGCACACAGAGGGAGGCTCTGTAGCCGCTGCTGGTGGTTTGGTTCGATGGAAGCTGCAGGATCATACCATTAGCTGTGGTTTCAGCCTTTGAAGCCCTCCACTTTCATAACAACCTTAACCAGTCCTCTCTAATCTAGTTTAACACCGTACACGAAGCCACAAAATGACTTAAGATGTAAAGCAAGGCAGGACTTTGGCCAGAGAGAACATTTTCATATAAACGGATCCAGCAGAACAGGGCCGAGGACGCAGCAGGAGTTCAGTCTGCTGTGATGGTGGTCAGTCGGGGTTCGTACCTGGTCCATGTCTATCTCTGCCCGGCTTTCCTTCAGCTCCAGCTGCTTATGCAACCTGGTCACCCTTTCCAGGAGCTCCACCACGGCGCTGCAGCTTTCTTCGCTTCTCGAGCTCCCGAAGTTAGACATCAGCTTCTTGAATGCCTTGTCATCGCACCTGGGGAGGAACATACAGCAGAAAACAGAAGTCAGGCAAGCTGGGAGCTACAGTAGGTAGAATGAAGAATGTCGGGGGAATGATGCGTCTCATGGAAAAATTGTTTTTGAGTAATAATAAGCATTAGTTTTTGGTGTGTTTCGTCCTTATTCAAATTCTGTCGCTACATGGCAACATTTCAGCACACTAGTACAAACAGGCATGGCTGCAAACCTTCTGCTTAATGCTAAAGTGATCAGTTTAAGATGTTTCCAAGTGTATTTTGGATCAGGCACTGGTTTTTGTTGGTAACTCTTCAGACTTTTACATAAAGACACAACATTTGATACTTTATTTCACACATGTATTAGCCCTGTGATTGACATTAGGCAGATTAAAAACCCTCATGAGCCTTAAAAAATAAGTGGTTATGGAGAATTGTTTAATGGCCAGATCATGTTGCTAGTACTTTTGTAGCAATGCATTTTCATCTCTGTCTAAGCATCCATAGATTACTTTCTTTACTTGTGGTAGACATCATATTTGTGCAGAATTGAAAGACACTTTATCATACAGGAACACACATGAAATATACCAATCAGCCACAACATTTAAAACGCAGTAATGTCAATAAATGACAACGAAATGTTCTGCTGGTAGACCTTGTCCTGGCATTCATGTAGATGTTACTTTGACACGTCATGGCAGGTAATGGCACCAGCACTCCCAGATGGCCTCCTCCAGCAGGACAATGTGCCCCGTCACACTGCAAAGACTGCTCAGGAATGGCTTAAGGAACAAAACTAAGAGCCACAAGGCACTGTCGTGATGCACTGGAATGAGCTGGATCCACAAAAGCCCCAACCTACAACTCACAGGACCAAATTTCCTGGTGCCGAACGCCACAGGACACCCCAAGAGGTTCCATGTCCACAGCCAATGAGTTGGAAGTGCTTTGGTGGCACAAGGGCGACTGACACAATATTACTTAGGTGGTTTTAATATTGTGGCTGATTGGTGTCAGAAATGAACTCTTAAAGCTCCATTTATCAGTATTTCTTGTATTAGCAATTATTAAAATGAGTCGAAGGGAGTTGTCACCTCATTGTGCAGAGCTTTTTAGTCTCTTTAGGCTTATTACTTTCATTTTATGGACAACTTACTACTCAATCATTTTCATTAGCCTTCTTTTCCTTAACAAAAGTTAAATATAACAAGTCCATAACGAAGATTGCGTATGATGAGAAATACACTAACGAAAGCACAAAAAATTCAGACATAATTTTAAATACCCGTAGTTTATCATAAAAAAAAGTTTCAAACACATCAGAAATGGTTGAGCAGGAGGCCCCTGATGATTTCACATGGAATAACCCAGCATGGATGCCCTGTACCTTTCCCCACAGCAGGACAGTCTGGTCAGGATCCTCTTCACCTCGTCCACTCGCCTTTGTTGATCTCCGGTCCACTTGTCCTCCTCTTCGTCTGAGGCCGCCTGGCCTTCCACTGACCGAAACAGCTGCTCCTCCACTAGACGCCATGACACACCACCATCAGTAACATACTTATCATTATTACTACGATGTTGTCACAGATAGTGGAAGCCAAAGAAGAAGAGTAATAACAACTTAAGGCCCCAGATGGTTAGAAAAGTCTTTGATTGTTCTGGAAATACCTTTGAAGTCAGTGTAAGTGCCCTTGAATGGTCACCTAGTTACTTTTATGAAAATCCAATGCTTGCCTCTGAGACTTGCATTCAAGGTAATACATGAAAAGCACAAAGTGAGGCTACCATTGGCACTACATTCTGCACTTCTGAGGAAACAAAAAAGTCTTACTCTTGTCCGGGGTCGTCACAGCACGCCCTGTCGGGGAACAGCGGTCATGCTGGGCGTCCAGGCAGCACCTCTGGTTCAGTCTGCCACTAACGCTCAGCTGCTGCTCGGCCCTGGTGCCGCTTGGAAGTTGTAGTTTTGACACTTCCGACCTAAAAAAAAAAAGAAGAGCAACAGTAAGTTCAGCGTTCTCTGCAAACACCCCCCTCTGTGCTGCTGTGACAGTGACTGACAGTGACCGACGGGGCTAAAACTACTCTTCAAATTTGCACAGATGAGAAGAGTTGAGTCAAAACCAATTTCCAACATCAAAGGGAACATATCACGTAACACAAGGGAGTGTGTATTACGCCACATCTACAACCGCCATGATAATTTTATAGAGGCCTGTGATGTTGTATGCCAAATCTGGGTGGGGTAATTGAAGCCAGACATTGTATCTTTAAGGCATTTTTACAGTAAAGTGGGTCAGTGGTAGAATGCGGTATTAGTGTGCAGGAGCTGGCTTGCAAGAGGCAGGAGCACACTGAATGGAACAGAGTTTTTAACTGCAACGTACAGTTTTCTAACCTCAGTTCTATGTCTTTTTGTCTGCAGATGAAAAAACCTGTATTTCTTTTAGTTTATACTTAACATATTCCCTTATGTCATGGTTCAAATTCAAACATTCGCTCCCGATAAAAAAAACCTGAGGCTGCAGTTTGGGCAGATCAATGGTTCTGTAATGGTTTGAGTTTTCTAGGTTTCTTCTGCTGTCTGCTCTTTTGTGTTGGGGGGAAATCCGATAGGGGGCCTTCATAAATCACAGAATAAGTGTTTCCAGATGATGATGTCTTGCCGAGGGAAAAAAAAAAAAGAGAGAGAGAAAATCTCGAAATATTTTCAGCAGCCTTTGCCGTCTGAAAAAAAGGAAAAAAAGTCACAGAGCACTCAAGCTTATATCCTATTGGCACGAGGCGGACTGTGCCGTAAGACAACATTATACTCTGAGTTCTGCTGCAGCTTTCCTTGTGCAGCTGCAGGTCAATAATTGCGGCGTGATTTCAAACAATCCATCAGCGAGTTGTGTTTAGGTTACAGTGGGGGCCGCCGTAAAGGAGAAGGAGTTAGTTCATGATGGCCAGCAGTCGGACGGACGTGAACACACACACACACACAAAAACTCTGCCGGTTGCCATGGAGACGCTCAGACTCTGGAATGGGACTGTTTCAAATGCAGGCTTCGGTGTGACTAATTGCACTTTAATTGACAGTGGTGCTGGTGGACGCCTGCAGCCTGTGTCCAATAAATAGTGTAAAAATGCAGTAGCAGGGCCACAGTTTCTGGATCAAGCCTTTGACATGCACAGATTGTAAAAATGACTTTAGGGCACCTCTGAACTGTCACATGAAAACTTCTTTTTTGCCACTCGAAATGATATTTAAAGGTTTCTCATCACACGTTCTGGCAACAGGGGGTACCATGGAGGGCTTAATGGTGCTGCTGACTGTGGGAATTCCAACTGGATGAGCACTGACACCTGAAAGTAGTCCAGACAGACTTCTTGGATAGCGGTTAGACTGTGGGACGCAGCAGACATAGACAAAATCTGATCAGCGTTTCGGCAGACAGAGCTCTCGCAAATGTGCCAGCATGGATATGTTTGACCTGCCAAAATGAAAATCTATTTATTTACTTATTTTTCTTGAAAGCGGGAAGGTAAAATACACTGCGGGCTCATAATGTAATATGAGCGTCGTCTTTTTTGCACAAGTGAATGATCAATTTTTCAAACTGAACTCATACCTTTATGTTGTGTTTTTGTGTACAAAAACAACTTACGGCAACATCTTCTGTGAAAGGAATCCCTGCTCATTAAAAATGCACAGAGAATTATCATGGAATTTTGCACTTTGCCTCAGCTCTACAGAGGATTTTGCCATCTTTTAGCTGCGTGTTTTGGTTCTGCAGCCACTTTGATTCACCATCACTGCTCTAATTTTACTGCCTATTGTTTTCTGTGAAAGAGCTTTGATGAACCAAATGTGTACAACTTCCCAGCACCAAACAGTGGCAGAGTTAGTAAGTTCGCAAAGTTGGGGACAGTAGTGGCCTCGTGGTTTGTAAAGCGAACCACTAGTGACCGGTGGGTCGCCGGTTCGACTCCCCAAACTGGCAAGAGGTTGACCTGGGAAAGTGAGAGTGACCGCTTGTCCCAGTCATCACTGCTGTGGGCCCTTGAAGCAAGGCCCTTAACCCCTGACTGCTCCCTGGGCGCTGCTCTGCGGCAGCCCACTGCTCCTAGTATGTATAGTTACGGCTAACTATGCATAGGATGGGTCAAATGCAGAGAAGGAATTTCCCCAAGGGGATCAATAAAGGTTAGGTTAACCAGCTAACCTTAATGGTATATATGCACTATACAAACCAATTAAATGCTAAACACTGTCTCAGCCAGTGAGATATTGTGCACAAAAACAACTTCAAGCTGCACTAATCAACATTTTTGTACTACTAATAAATCAAATTGCTGCATGTAATGTGAAAGGAATTGTTCACACTGATGTCACAGAGAATTATTATGTTATTTTGCAGTTTTCCTCAACTCTAGCATTTTAGCTTCTTCTGCAGCCCAAATTCACTATTCTGGTTCTTGCTCGCTGCTCTAATAAATTTTGTTTGTGCTTATTTTCAGTAAAAAAGCTATTAAATGCATTGAATTCTACCTTCCCAGCACCAAACAGCAGATAGGCAGTGTTAGTGACCAGCTGGTGCATATAGTATTAAGCATTTAGCGCCTGAAGAGCCACACATTTACCTGAAATCAAAGGTCAAACAGAGTTAAAATCCTCAAAACTTGACACATTAAATGCAAATTTTGCCTGGTATAGGCTAGATGTGGGAAAAAAAGCAACAATTTGCTAAGTAAATTGAATATGTTGTTGATTGTCGTTTGCCCTCAAGTGCCAGAAAAACCTAATTAATGCAGCTTTAAAGTCTACAACTTTGAAAAAAGTTAGCATTTCGTCCCTTTCATGAGTACAAAGAACACTGAATCAAATGAATATGATATAAATCAGGGGGAGAATCAAGGTGGAATGGGTCAAACACAGCTGCAGGAAACTCAAAACAGGTAGATCGGTCAATCAGTTTCACATTTCCTTTTAATTTTTTAGTGGATTTCTGTATCAAAAGAACATTTGAAAGACAAAATTAGATGAAGAAACTTTGAATAACTCAAGGAAAATAAAGGAATAAAGAAAATCACTATCCTGTGCCACCTTATATTTTCTAGATTAATATATTATTGGTGTGATTTACGCTACTGACAGTCTAAAGTGCTTACATGATATTATTTATTGTGGTTTAATGTGGATAAAGAGCTCTACTGTGCTACATCAGGGTATTTCTAATAGATAGTATCCTGTATTCTATTAGCAGGAGTTTAAAGCTGTTCTTCAGGCCTGTGTGGGGGTCGTCTTACTATTTGTTGTTGCAGCAGGGACACCCGGTGTCCTCCCTGTGTTTATCACAGCGTGACACCGCGGTGAACTTTCCATTAAACACATCCCCCCCATCACCCTCCTCCACTCCCGCTAGAGCAGTTTCCTCTTTCAGGTGTCATCGGTCAATGACAGTCTCCTTTCTCCGCGAAGGTTAAAAACGAGGGCACGCTGTAAACCTGAGCTTGAACTTGAAGCTCTCTGCTTGTTGGTGCCCTGCAGCATGACGGAGAAGGGTGAGGGGTCTTGTTTACATAGCTGACAGTTATTAATCAAGTCCTCCCGGGTCGCACAATGCGTCGGTCTCTGAGGAGCAAACAAGGCAGCTTCGGGGATGTGATTATTGTTTAGCAGCAGTTGAGAACTTAATCCAAAAACCAATGTGTGTAACATTTACAGAGGGTGGTTTAGCTTTCCTTAGGAAGCAGAGAGCAAAGAAAGCCCCAAAGTCAAACAAGCGAGGGTATTAAAAGCAGTGGGAGAAAAGTCCAGTGAGGGTGGGTGGCATAAGTTTATAAGATATTTTCTGTGTGATGTATTTCTGCTGATGTCAGCATACCTTCAAACCAGAGCGGGGCAGCAGTTCAGTGTGAAAATGAGACCACTTGGCAGCGTGGGGGTTTCTGAAGGCTGCTCAAGAACAACAGCGAGACGGCAGCAGCAGCAGAATGCCACAGACATCCCTCGAGTGTGTCCTTTCCACGTTATTTAAAGGGTAGGAGTGCCGTGACAGCACCTGCTCCACACAATGCTGCAAGCTCTTGTGCCGAGGCAGATAAATGGTGCGCAGGACCCTCCTCTCCCCTCCGCCTCCAGGCACCACGCAGGGAGCATGAAAAGGCCGGGAGATTATGCTTCCCCTGGGGCCTGCCTTCAGAGGGCCATGGGTTAGAGCCATACAGAGAAGAAGTCTGCGGGCGTGCTGTTAAAACGAAAAGTGAGTTTTAAACTTGCACACTTACACACAGGTATCGGTCGAGAGATTCCTGGACTGCATAAAGGGAGACACCAGGAATCGAGGGGACAATTAAAATAAAGAAGCTCTGAATGAAACACGACCAGAGTTCACTTTTTAACGAGTGATTTTGACTCTGCACTCTGAGTCTTTTCTTTGGTGCACAAATAGAAGGTGGAAAGATGAATGAAGCCATTCCTCTCCTGCAGGCTTTGCAAAACATGTCCATCATTTCATGAACAAACAGTTGAGTGTTTGCTTCTTCCTCCAGATGGTAGGCTTTCCTCCCCCTCATCTCTTTTTGTTCCCCTCGCTGTGCTTCCTATTGTCTAATCCCTCTGGCACACAGAGCTCTATAGACTGCAGTGACTGATTTAGGGTCCCTTTTACCTTCTGGAGCTATAAAAGAAATACAGAACTGAGAGTAACACTTGCAGACGATCGCAGACACACAAAGACTTTCCTGTGCTGATTAAGTCCCATTGAAGGCGCGGCTCCCATCTGACTCTCTGCTCGCTTCTCGCATTCAATCCAAAGCAATCACAGACGTGTTATGCAACAACACCCACACGCCGATGAAGTTTCATACCGAAGACCACATTTTTTTAAACAGACCTCTGCTGGGAAGTTGGTGGAAAGTTGAAACGGGATTTTGTAGATGAAAAACTGAACATTACCAAGTGCTGAAAAACAGAAAAGTCAATCACAGGAAGAGCTTCATGTTTTTCTAGAAAAATGCTTTAATCAGTTTTGCTGCCAAGAGTAAGACTGAAAAGACCAGTGCAACTAAAATGACGTATGCTAAATAGAAAGTTACCTTGAGTAGTTGGCTAGCTTAGCTTAGCATGGCATATACACAAGAAAAGGGAGGGCAAGCAAACTGGCCTGGCTCTGTGCAAATGCAGCAACAACAAAAAATGCAGAAATTCAGCTCACTATTAACACAAAAAACAAAGAAAACAAAAACTGCAAAGGTTAAGCTAACAATGTGTTTGTTATTGGTGAGAAGAGCAGGATTTTAGTCCTTGTGCTGTATTAAGCTAAGTGGCTACTGGCTGTAGCTTCCCTTGTATTGCACCAAGGCTAATCTGTATATTAGTGTATTGTTGATATTTCTCTTTGTTTGCATTTCATGTGCAAAAACTCTACAGCTCACTAATATTACCAAAACAGTAAAGGTTAAGCTAACAATGTATTTGCTTTTAATGAGGACAGCCAGGCTAGCTGTTTCCCTCTATTTTCAGCCATTGTGCTGTGCTAAGTGGAGGCTGTAACTTCACATTCACTGCACTAAGGCTATACATTAGCATATAGATATTTCTCTCTGTTTGCAGTTCGTAAACCTATCTAAGCTAACTTGCTGCTGCCTATAGTGCCGTATGCACTGTGCTAAATCTAATTATGAGGTTATTGCACATATTTGCTAAGCTAACTTGCTCCATATTTTCTGTTCTAAAGCTAATTATGAGGTTATTGCAGATATTTCTCTGATTGGTGTGATTTGCTAAGCTAACTTGCTGCTGCATATAGCTACGTACTTACTATGCTAAAGCTAATTATGAGGTTATTGCAGATGTTTTCCTGATTTGCTAAGTTAACTTGCTGCTAGCTATAGCTCTGGATATTTCTCTGTTTTATGTAATTTTCTAAGCTAACTTGCACCTGGCTAAAGCTCCATATGTACTGGGCTAAATCTAATTATGAGAGTACTGCAGATATTTCCCTGATGTTTGTGATTTGCTTAGCTAACGTGCTGCTGCTTGTAGCTATGTATTGACTATCTAAAAGCTTATTAATGAGGTTACTGCAGATATTTTCCTGATTTGCTAAGCTAATTTGCTCTGCCTATAGCTCTGTATTAACTGTTCTAAAGCTAATTATGAGGGAATTAGAGCTATTTCCATGTTTACATTTGCCAAGCCAACTTTCTGCTGGTTATAGCTCTGTATTTACTGTGCTAAAGCTAACTATGCAGATATTCATGTGTTTGGAGTTCTTGAG
Organism: Dascyllus trimaculatus; assembly: GCA_024666655.1. NCBI lineage: Eukaryota > Metazoa > Chordata > Actinopteri > Pomacentridae > Dascyllus > Dascyllus trimaculatus. The sequence continues at coordinate 28,471,107 of CM045450.1, forward strand.
CTTAATGCATCAACATGGCTTCTGCACGGCTCTGGTTAAGAGTCTGGTTAATGTCTATCAGGACAGAAGGTCTCTGCACTGTTAAAGTGATCAGACTTTGCTGATTTTTCCACTGATTTCAAGCTGTTTAACTAGTTACAGATGCCAGATATGTATTAATGGTATATGAACATGTGCGCTCAATTTCTGAATGAGTGCACTGATAACTTTTATGTCAAAGATGACATGACAATTTTACTAGGTCGCACATAAAGTCACAGGTTATGATCTATAATTTAATCATTTTTTACACAGCAGTGGTCTTCAGATCAACTAAGCTCCATCCAAGCTGTCGGGATGTTTTTGATAACATGTCTGAGGAGCTAATGATATATAATACCTCCTTATTTTATTTCTAAGTATATCTATTTTTGAAGTGTTGTTAGGTGGCTTCTATTATATAATTTTGTTCAAAAATTTGAAGACCTTAATTTTAAAAGAGTTTAAAGATCACATACATTGTTGCCAGGTGTCACAGTTCCACTTTTATTTACATTTCGAATAAAATATTGTGTTAACACTTAAATTTTAAGTCACATCATTGTCAAAAATGGTATAGAAGTGAATCTGCAAAGAATGACTTGTGGAGAGTTTTTTGAGAACTACATAGAAACAGTTTTACCTAGCACAAACTAAATAAAAATAAAATAATGAACAAAAATGTAAAGCTTTATTTTTTAACCTGATGGTTGGCTTAGGTTGCCTGGTGGTTAGCTATAACCATATATATGGTAAACTTGCAATAGTAAAATTTCTCAACTGTGAAATTTTATTTCCTGGTACTTGTTTTTTATTAAAGCATTTAAAAGAAGCATGGTAAATGGTCTGCACTTATATAGCGCTTTTCTCTACTTTAGTGGTATCCAAAGCGCTTTACAATGTGTTTCACATTCACCCATTCACACACACATTCACACTCCAATGGCGACAGAGCTGTCATTCAAGGCGCTAAACTACCATTGGGAGCAACTTGGGGTTCAGTGTCTTGCCCAAGGACACTTCAGCATGCGAAGGGGCCGGGGATCAAACCACCAAACTTGCGATCAGTGGACAACCCGCTCTACCACCTGAGCCATAAAGGCTGGCATCTTCTGCTACTTCAACTGGAATCCCGGTGCAAATTGGAACAATTCAAGTGTTTTTCCGAGGTGTCAAACTATTTAAAATTTGTTTCAAAATCGAAAATATGTTGATGTTGTGTCAGGTAAGGGGTTAAATCAGAAACCTCCTTGATCATTTACAGTTAAGCATTATAAAAAAAATAAGGCGTTGGGATAAAGTTACTGTTGACATACTACTGCATCTCTAAACCCATATGATCTGAGACATTTTACACTGAGACAGCATGTTGAAAGAGTATTTAAATTAACGCAGAGCCCCACTGTTTTGGACCAAAAAGTCACTGCATCTTACTTAAATATTAATAACACCTCACCTGGCACTTTCCTCTCAAACACTGTCCTTGGATGGGATGGGACTGAGCAAGCATTCAAGCTTTCAGGGGGAAATATTCATGGGGCCTGGTTGCTAAGATCCATAGGATGGGGGTGCCTATGTGGTATTGTTCATCTGGGACCAGAGAGAAAGAAGTGAGCGGAGACTGATGAGAACAGTCAGCCTGTTGAGGTTTCACTCAATGGAGCTTTCTCTTGCCTTTGTGGTGTTGAATTATTTGCCATTAGGGCATCAATGGAAGGGCAGTGAAAAGACTTTGGAATGCAGTCTGCATAGATTAGTGGAATTTAGGGTTAAAGCAAAGGTATTGTGGTTGCTAAATGTGTTATTTAGAATCAGGTAGTGGTAGGGACTAAACTTTTACAGCTCCATGACTCCGTCTTAGATTCCATTATGGCAGCATTATGTAGATGTTACAAGCATTTAGAGACATCTGCTATCTAAGAAAGCCAGACCTGCAGACACTGATTACATGGTTGGAGCAGAGACAACAGACGCAGAGATAAACATTAAACCAACGGCTTTGTACTTTAGAAGTCCAATTACACCCTTACTTCCACCAAAATGAATGGTTCCCAACAGTAGCGGCGCTCAGGCAGGACCGGCCCGCCACACATGAAGCCCGTTCAATAAACTAAAGCACAACAAGGCTGAAAATTAGAACAGCAAACCACATCAAGCCTTCACAAATAGCATGGCAGAGCTTTCCAGGCACGAGGCCAGAGGTAAACAGAGCCATTTTATTCTACTGTAGAGGGAATTATAATTCATTACGGTTGATTCTAGCCACGAAGGCCCCCCCAAATGCAATAACCTGCCAAACCAAACCTTTGTTTCACATGACATGGTGAGCAGTCTGACACTTGTTTTGCTCAGGATTTGACCGATGATTGAACCTCACAGAGGTTCATGTCTAATTTATGCATTCTGTCTGCAACCTTGGAATGCTGTTTCTTTAAAACCATCAACCCAACACTAATGTAAAAGCAAAACAGTGATTATTTTAATTACATCATGTTGTTGAGAATTAACACCATCAGCTGTTTATCTTGACCGACCAGCAAGCACCAATGATACTGGATAGAAATGTTCGTCTAGCATTTGCATTATCTAAAAATTCTGTTAAATCTGCCCTACCTACTGCCCTACACATGGATGGAAATCTTGCTATTTTTCTAGCTGTTTGTTCATATTTTTCCCCTCATTTGGTTTCCTGTCTGTAAATTGTATTTCCTAAAAGTTTCCAGACAAAATAAAGTCATGACTTCACTATCCTCGGTGGCCCGGTCTTCGTCTCACACAAGTTAGTTTGTTTGATGGGATGCCTAAAGCCAAAAAGCTTTACACCTGCTGCCAAACTGCCTATTCGATCTCTCTCCAAAAAATTGGTTTCGAGCAGTAATGGTAATAGCAGACCAAACTTTTGGACGGTTGCTTCTTGAAGGAATTTGTGATAGTGTGCTTAGTTGTACACACCTAAAGTAGCGGAGGAAGTTGGAAGATGGAGGAAGTTCTTGCCTCCTCGTCTCCAAACACCTGAGGATTTGGTGCATAAAGCTGATTGTTGAACTGGTGGCTTGGAAAGTTGAAAACATTGCCATATATATAACCTTTAATAAAAGGTGGTTTCAGAAGCTGTAACATGATTCAACAAGCCGCTGGACACAGCACTCAACTCAGGTGCACATTTCCCCAGTGGCCACTTGCAGTATTGCAATTTTAAAAAATCCAAATAACATTCTTCTAATAGGCCACAATTATAAAAGGTATGTCTGCCTGACACCACACATGGCACCAGTTGCAAACAAGTTTTATTTGTCTCTTTGTAGTTTTGTGTCTCTTTGGAGTGGTTTTGTGTCTCAGTCATAGTTTTGTGTCTCTTTGTGGTTGTTTTGTGTCTCTGTGGGGTGGTTTTCTGTCTCTTTCCAGCAGTTTTGTGTCTCTTTGTGGCTGTTTGGTGTCTCTTTGTGGTAGTTTTGTGTCTCTCTGTTGTTGTTTTTTGTCTCTCTGGGGTTGTTTTGTGCCTCCGTGTTGTTGTTTTGTGCCTCTTTGTTGTTGTTTTGTGTCTCTTTATGGTGGATTTGTGTCTCTTTGTTGTAGTTTTGTGTCTCTTTATGGTAGTTTTGTGCCTCTTTGTTGTTGTTTTCTTTCTGTCTCTGTTGTTGTTTTGTGTCTCTTTGTGGTTGTTTTGTTTGTATTTGTTGTTGTTTTGTGTCTCTTTGTTGTAGTTTTATGTCTCTCTGTTGTTGTTTTGTGTCTTTGTTGTAGTTTTGTGTCTCTTTGTTGTTGTTTTGTGTCTTTGTTGTAGTTTTGTGTCTCTCTGCGGTTGTTTTCTGTCTCTGTGGTTGTTTTGTGTCTCTTTATTGTAGTTTTCTGTTTATTTGTTGTATTTTTCTGTCTCTTTGTTGCTGTTTTGTGTCCCTGGTTGTTTGTGTCTTTATGTGGTAGTTTTGTGTCTCTCTTTGGTTGTTTTGTATCTCATTGTGGTAGTTTTGAGTTTCTCTGGGATGGTTTGTGTCTCTTTATTGTAGTTTTCTGTCTCTTTCTAGTGGTTTTGTGTCTCTCTGTGGTTGTTTTGTGTCTCTCTGTGGTTGTTTTGTGTCTCTCTGTGGTCATGTCTTTCTATTAAGAATTTTTAAGTAATTTCAGGACAGGGCCCGCACAGGAAACAATAATGCACACGTGTGTGGCGGGCCACAGAGTGCAGAAGCAAACCCACTAGACAGAAAACTTTGTTGGCTATGTGTCAGATGCACAGCTTTCATCTAAATAAGCGTACGCCTTTCACCACCATATCCAGTTTCTTATAATTTGTTTGTGATGGGCACAAACACGCTGGTAATATGATACACATTCTTGCTGCAGGTATTAGGCTGTTCTGCTGACTGACAACTGGTGGCTGCAACGCACCAAGAAATGGAGCAATGAAGAAGACTGTCAGCATGAAGGCAGGATTTTAGAACTGAAGATGTTACAAACACTTGGAAATTAAATGCCTTCAACATGTTTGTTAGATACACACAATTGTGTTTGTGAAGAACAAGTTAACTGCTTTAAGCATCTGCTGCCGAAACTTTCCCAAACCAACAGGAATTCAGTTAAAACAAACACGATGTCAGGAAAGAACGGCAATTCAGTCAAGATGGTGTCGTGTCGAGGAGGAGACTTGACAAATTCCTGAGCTGTGGCAATGGTTCTTACTATCCTACTGCCAAAACATTAAAAATCAGTGTTTGTTGATGCCAGAATGCTTAATGTGGGTGAGAGTTCCCAGTGTTTTTACCTGTAGAAGAGCAGCTCTGATTCCAGCTGCAGGATGTGCCTCTGCAGCGCCGGCACATGGCTGGCCTTGGCTTCCAGTTCCTTCACTTTCCCGAGTCCACTGACCAGCGCCTGCCTGGCCTCCTCCACCTTCCTCCTCATGCCCACCTGCTCCCTCTTCAGAACCCGGTTGCAGTCCTCCAGAGCGGCCACGGCCTCTTTAGAGCTCCACAGCTCCTGCTCCAGTCTCTCATTAGACAGCATGGCTTCCTCCACCTGACGGTCTCTCGAAGTACGGAGCAGCTCGATCTCGTGGATGATGTTCTGCAAGCTCTTCAGCTCGGAGTAGGTGCTGCTTTTCAGGTTGGTGCTGGCCACACTTTTGTGGGCGGCTTGTTTCTGGTGGGCAACGAAGCAGCCTTCTTCTGGTTTATGCTTGGAGTGGCTTTTCCACAGTCCTACCTGAAGAGAGGAGAAACAGGTGCACTGAGGAGACTAGATCAAGGTATTCCCTAAGATTACTGAGATGTGGCTAAGCAAGCACAATTTTAGTAGGGTTTGAAAGCTGAAACTAATGGATTTATTCATAAATCACTGATCAGAGCAGCTGTTGCATTACCAAATAGTGAAAAATATCTTTTCTGAGTAATAAACTCTTCTAATAAGACATTGTGTCAGCAGGGAAAAGTCTTTATTGAAGGATAGTGGAGCTTTTGTTTTCTAATAAACTATATAGAATGATTTTGCTGCTGTAAATGTTAATAAAATCATTGATAGTGGGGTCACAGGTTTTCTCATAGAAGCGAGTAGGCAATGCCTCATCGATGGTTAATAAATCATTAATTTATTCCTTAAATTAGATCAGTGAACACTTATGAATGGTGCAAAGCTCTGCAGCTGCATTTACTATCCTCCAGCATACACTCGTAGTTCAACACTCCCCAAAAAGGCCACTCAGTCCCTTTAAAGGGCTGCAGGGAGCGTGGGCTGGAATCTGTGCAACAACTTAGTGCTCAAATCTGCAGACCTGATGGAGCATCTTAAAAACCCAATACCTTATGAACATATGTAACTGCAGAAGACCAGGGCTGGATCACTGACCCACAACTGCACTGTTGTCTGAATACGAACCCTGCAAAGTTCCCATTAAGTCCTGTGCAAGAAAACTCAATACTGGTGCTAATTTATGACAAGTCTCATCAGGGGCCCATCAACAACTAGCTACTAATGCATGACTTATCTTAGTTGATATATCTTAATAACGCCTTACCTGTTTATAGTGGTTTTACTGCTAATCCTGTTTAAATACTGCATATCTCATAGCATTAATACTGTTGATACTGTTCATTCAGTTTAGACTATTCATACAATCTACACTGTTTACTTTGCTCATACCACGATTTATCTCTACCTGTATGTCTATATATCCGTATATCAGTGTGTTTACAGTGCTCTGTTTCATACTGCTAACTCTGTTTATACTGTAAGATTCTGTATTTACCAGATTGTAAATAATGCACTTTACTGCTGCTTTTGCACTTCTGGTTAGATGCTAAACTGCATTTTATAGAACTTTATGGTGCATTTTTCGATCCAGCACATTTTTGTTCATGTTTATTGTGCATTTGTATCTTATTATAATTTTTAATATTCCCAGATAGGCAGTAGAAGATGGATGGAAGGATATTTTTAAAATTATATTTATATTATATTTGATATCTTTTGTTGTGGTGGTGGTCACTTTACTCTTTCTGCTTGCCATTGCAGCAACAGAATTTCCCCGAAGGGATCAATAAAGTATATATTTTTTATATTCTGTTACTATTCTGTACTTATACTGTGTGCAATGACAACTAAGTTGAATCTAACATGTTTGCAACTAATAAAAATGGCCACATCCACTGAAGAGAGATGAATCTGTGGCTCTTGGGATCCCTCTTGGTTTGGAGTCCCATGTTACCTGTTGGTAATCCTACCTGTTTCCCATTAGGCAGATTTATTTTAGATTACTAAAAGTTATAAATGATTAATTAATACTTTATAGATCATGCATAAGACATTAATAACAAAATTGGGTGTTGGTGGCACTGATTCATTGGAGGCCCCATGTCTTAAAGTTTGGTGATCACCCCTGTTGAGGCCTACGGTCCACAGATTTACGCACAGAACCAAACCTCCAGCTCTCTCACCTGCAGAGCCAAACACCGGGCATCACTGCTCTGGAGCGCAGCCCTCATGTCCTCAATCAGCTCCCTCAAACTTGCATTCTCATCCTCCAGCTTGGAGATCCGGTCCTCCGCCTCCTCCAGGGCCACGATCTCCTCGTAGCACTCCCGGGTGCAGGAGCCGAGCCTGCAGGCGGAGGCGTGCCGCCCCTCCGGGGAAGGGGAGGACCGGCCGCCGGCTCCCACCGACAGCAGCTTCTCTCGCCGCTTCAGAGGGCTCCTGAGGCGGATCTGAGTCTCTATGTGCTCGCTGTCCATCCCGACCAGCAGCCGGCCGTTCTCATACTGGCACCCGGCCTTGGTGCTGAAGTATCCGCACAGTTTCGCGTGGAAGTGCCTGAACGTGAGCTCGCTGGGTAGATTGTCCAAAACTCCGGCGCATTCCGTGTCCTCCGAGTCTTTGTTCAGTCCCAGAACTTTGCACAGGATGTTAAAGTCCTCCACGGGGATTTTGCCTCCACCTTGGTAGTCCATGTGGTGGAAAATCTCCTGTAAGTACTGATCCAAGCCGGTGGCCAGAACTATAATTTCGTTCTCCACTCCCCGGTCCAGTCCGTAGTGGTACGCCAGAGTGCTGACTATCCATTGTGTCCTGCGCGCTGGTCGGCTGTAAGGATCAATGGGGTCTATTGCATCCATCATTTCTGCAGGGAAACATCATATTTCCAAAAAAAAAAGAAAATCAGAACAAAAGCTACTTCACTTCTTCCTGCAGCATCCTGTGTGCGTTCTTGCTCCGCGCAGGAACCTGGAGCGGACTGGCGCAGCTGAAATGAGGCGTGTGTTAAAGCAGAGCACATTTGAATTTAGCTCTGCCCCCAAAATCCACAACCAGGGGTCCCAACCAGCAACTCACACACTCAGCCTTCTATAACGGTCTCTTTGCATGACTATAATTGCCACCAGGTGTGTAAACTTTTGTCATTCACTCGGGTTAGACCTTGTTAAGATGTAAGATGCCCCAGAGACTAATAGGCCATGCAGCAGAGCTACGCTGTCTTTTTACAGCTGCAGGATTTTTTAACTGCATGCTCAGTTTGCAGCGTAAAACTCAGCTTATATATGGGGCTTTTAGAGCAATTTTCACCTTGCTTTGCTCCTCATATAATGCATGAGCCCCTGTAATATTTGGACTCAGTGCAACAGTTTGCATGAGTCTTTTTGAGTTCTAAAGACATGGATTGAAATTATATTAATGTCATTGTTGCATTACTTGAGTGGTTCTCAACTGGTCCAGCCTCAGGACCCACTATGTCTCTATTAATAACAGTCGCGACCCAGATTGTTGATGTTTGCTGTTCCTGTTAAGAAATTAAGGTTTATTTGGGTGTAGTCTCAACGCATTTTGATAGAACTTAGGAAAATTTTGGCATATTTTTTTGCTCATTTTGGTATATTTGGACGTTTTTGCCAAGTTTTGGGGCATATTTTGGCCCATTTTGGCAGATTCTGAGCACATTTTGGTATATTTTTGGCACGTTTTAGCATAAATCTCTCCAATAAGCTGGCAGAGCCAAATCTAGAGGTTATTAGTGGGCAACTACTGGTGTCACCACCACTAAATGTCCTGCTATTGAAATAAAACTGTGTCATAAAGCACACGTCCTTTAAAATAAAAGACTTTATACCACTGCTTTTTTTCTTTTTTTTGGGTCCCGACCCACCAGTTGAGAACCACTGCTTTAGAGTGGTCTAGTCAGCCGAAGTTCTTTCTGAATAAGATGCTCATCTGTAAGTTTTCAATGTCCACTTTTTACTCTCTGTGTTTACTGTAAAGATCTTCTGCTCTGCTTTATACAATGTCTTTTTCCTGCTGGCTTTTACTTTATTTGAAATATTAGCCTATAAATCCATATCTGCTTGTCTGTAGGCTTGCTGATCTTCAGTTTATCACTGCAAAATTTCACATATGTCTGTTGTTATTGATGCACCAATGATAGGAATCCAATGACTGGGTACATAATAGTATAACTGTCAGGAAAGGAACGTCTTTTCATTATGAGTACTTTTGTTTTTACATCTTTCTGTACATTATCATCATCATACTTAGATGCATGAAATTGGTACTTTTACTGAAGTTAAGGATCTGAATAGTTCAAATACGACTGATTGTGTTGCAGAAATCTGGTTTATGGCCTGTTAAACAACTTGTAACCCTTCATATTTAGGTGCAAACCCTAATTTGAGTGCTCTAAAAGAATGAGTTTTCATATTATATATGTACCTTTGGAGGTTACGGCCATACAATGCCACAAAAGTACAGATGCAACTTCTACACTGTAAAAATGATAACTAGGCATTTGTTGTTCTCATTAGTGTTTTTAAGATAGCATCACTCATAGTGACGCATTGTCACTTGCAACCAACAATAACGAGTCAGCACAGCAAACTTCTCACTATCGTTGCCTCTACTAGAGTTTTGATGAGACAATAACAACAATTTTATTTGTTGAAATTACTTGAGTTGCATTTCCCTGGATGGAAACCCCGTAGAAGAGCATAACGTCCATGCACGCACGCACGCTCTTTAAGGTTCAGGCAGGGGGCTGATCTGCCGTTAAGCTCACTGAGTTAAGGCGACACCACATGGGCTCAGTCCCTTAGCAGTGGTCATGAGTTTGAGTCCTGCTCAAGACCATTTGCTGTGTGTCACTCTCCTCCTCTCTACCCCCACTTTCCCTCTGTCTCTCTCTACCAATAAAATGGAAAACTCCCTCCCAAAAAAACAAAGAAACAGACAGGAGGTGGACTGGACAAAGGAAAGTTTTACTTGGAACAACATTTAGACCCAACATCTAGTTGGGTGCACAAGAAAATCCTAGTTGGCAGAACTTTTGTACAAACTTATTAAACTTAGTAAAGTCAACTTTGGTAGTCAAAAGTTGAGAAAACTTAAAAATCTCTTGCATCATGTGGCCTTAATATTTTAAGTTTTGACTGCTTTTTTTTTTACAGTGTATTCAAGAAAAGTTTCACAGCTCCTCTTTGGTTATAACCTCTTGTATTAGTCAGAAACAATGGAGACTTAGAGCCTGCAACCATGATATAAGTCCCTGTGAGGTATAGCATGCGGATACAGCAGTGCATGGAGCTTAATGTTAACACTAGCATGTCAAAAAGTAGCAAAGTGTTCATGATGCATCCTCTTGAGACTTTGAATATCTGTGGCAAATGTTACAGAGATCCAAAATGTTTTGGGGATATTTCAACCTAGACCAGCGTGTTGGACCGTACTGCCTCCTCTTGAGCTAAAGATTCTAAGTTTTACAATTTCAGACATCATTATGTAATTTCTCTGACTGCCCAGTGAGCTTTCGCTGACTGAACATTCCCCAGTTTGTTCTTGTGTTGTATTTGAGGTCGTCACCATTTTGTCCAGTCTGATTCCATGTCCTCAAGCTGTGTTCCATCTCATTTCATATTTAGAGCCAATCTTAAATGGAGACGTACCTTATGCTGGATGTGCCTTGAATGCATTTCTTCGCAGATGATTCACTATTTTGCTTTTTAGATTGACCTTTCAGCCCCGAGCTATGATATAAGTCATTCTGTGGGTTATTTCTTTTTTTTTTTGCATGTCTGTGTATTGCCAGTAAAGGTTTCATGTATTTGAAGGAGCACAGAACAAACAGTCAGAAGCAGGGTTGCAAAATCTACTTCAGATATGTGAGTGTGATCCTGACTGGCTTGAAGAGCTCCAAGAGTTCATCTTTGATTCATGATTATGACAGAAAGTTGGAAGAAGCACCCAAATCCCCATCCAGCAGGGTGCAGTGCTATTTAAACAGAAGCCAGCGGGGACATCAACGCCCATGCTATTGCAAGATTAAACCTCACTGAGCTGCTACTTAAAAACTTTAAAGAGACACTTACCAAATAAAGGCTACAACTCGGAATCAAGATTGAGATAGCTTTCACAGTGACTGCTAAGAGTGACAGCTCCGAACAAGAATCCTGTAATGATCCATTTGGGTTCACCTTCTTCCACTCTGGATACAACAGATCCTCGGCTGGAGATCCTCAGACTTAACGTGGCAACTTTCCACCTGGGCTCCTGCTCACTGGAAAATACAGAAACATCCCTATCAAATGACATAATGGCACTGAAGAGCAAGGATCTGGATTTTGTTAGAGGATTCCATGTGTTACATAAGAGTATGCACATCTTTGTTCTTGAAAGCAGTGACGAGACATTAGGAGACTGTTCCTATGAAGTAAGCCCATTAATACCATCTTGCCTTTGCAGCCAGTGTTAACAGCTGTCAGCATTACTGTCTGTTCAGTAGAGTGTTTAGATTCCAGTGAGAGTCCTGTAGTTGGTGTGATGGTTTTCAGGCTGAGTGAGAGCAAGGGGGAGCAGGGGATCTACAATTAAACCTGGGTTTCTTCAAACGCATCTGTGACTTACTGCTGGTAGATATGAGTCTAAGTCTTCTATGTGAGTCACTGGAGATCATTGCAAGAAAACCTCTGATCTACATAGGAGACTTGGTGCCTCAGCCCTGCTTCAAAGCATCGTCAAGGCACTCACTGACACAATTTGTATTGGCATCAAGGCTGTGATTTTGCATGTTCTAACCCTTGAAAATCAGGAGTATTCATGCAATTTTTGGCAGTGTGGTGGCAACAGGACAGGCTATTAGAACAACAGAGATACATTATCACAAGCACAAAGCCTCTTGACATATCTGGCAGAAGAATAGATGGAGCAATAATCTTGTAAATCAAAGACATAAATGCTTTAAAGCACTTTACAAGTACTTTGTTGTAGCTATATTAACTACAGATGTAATAAATTATAACAATCTGTTAACCATGCTGCTATGTTGGGATTTTTTTTTGTTTTCAGTGTGCTTTACTAGCATCCCAGCTGTTGTTCATGCAAAATCAAAATCTTTACATTTTTCAGAACTCATCCCCTTGTATTTAATATCTGCATACATTTCTTTATAGTACATAACTGCTTTGAGTTAATGCATATCAGATGCATTAACACACAATAATAATATGACATGCACAAATGCAATGTCATGAATAAAACACTGATCAGCTGCAACATTAAAAGTAAGGGACAGGTGAGTGGATGACATTAATCATCTTGTTACAAAGCAATATTCTGCTGAGAAAACTCAGGTCCTGATAGTCATGTGAATGTTGGGACTTGCTATGTTGACCCATCTAAATGTTGCAGACCAAGCAAGACAGCAGTAGCCTCTATCTGAAGGACAGCTCACCCCACCACACAGAAGAAAACTGCTCAGAAACAGCTTGAGAAACACGACAAAGAGCCAAATTTCCGAAGTACCCCTGACTGCAGTGTGCAGTTCGGGGCGGAGCTCAACGCTGCTCAATGTCGGGATGCTATTGGCTGAATCTAACATTTGACTCCACCCACAAAAATGACTCCGCCCAAGGGGACATGTAAAAACGAGCGCTGTCATATGCTCCTAGCATAGTCAGAAACCTGTATGTGGTTCCACTCTGAATTGCATTAGATACACACCTTCCTGTAGGGTTACAGTTAGATTGCCACCAAGTCGTTGCAAAATGAAATAAAGTTGTATATAATAAGACTGAACGTGATTGGTTTATGGAACGTTGAGATGGGTGGAGTCAAACGTTGAGCTCCGCCCCAAACTGCACACGGCAGTCAGGGGCTTCTCAAATTTACTGACTCTGCAGGACATCTGCAGGACCCAAAAATCCCCAGCATCTACTAACTTTCTATAATATACAATGACAGATCAGATATTTGTGCCAAACAAACATGGTGACAAATGATGCAATAACACTCTGTCAAAAATCTAAAACCATTTATATTCAGACACTGCCAGCAAAAATGTTCACTGGAAGAATAAGTCTGGTGTGATTCTGTATTTTTTAAATTGTCATCAATCCCATAAACACACCATAATAATAATTTGAAAAAATGTCTGTAATTATAATGTAATGTAATTAAAACATAGAGCATTTGTTGGTGATTATATTCAGTTGTGGATAAATACTGCTCCAGTGGGTATTTATGTGAGCAGGACAGTGTATGAGGGATTAATGCAAAGTAAAACTTCCACTTTTGTGTTCATGGTATAAACTAAGAGTGAAGGAACCTGTTGTTCTATGACCCAGTGAAAGAAAATTGAGAAATCAAATAAAGACAGTCAATGCAATTTTTGTTGTTTTATTCTATTATTATTATTATTATTATTATTATTATTTTTAGATATATTGATCATCTGAGCTTGTATAGAAGATTAGGACAACGAAGATGAAGTAAAAATGCCATGTTTCTTTGACTGCCTTCGGTGCCTGGATGGTGATGTACCTATGTCAGTAGCAACACAGTGCAAATCTGACTCTAGCTCTATTGCTTGACTACAATCAAGTCCAAAGTGCACCCTACATCCAGATGAAGCTTCTAAGGAAGGTGATAGCACTCCTTATCCTTCAGCAGTTTGGGGTTTCACAGGAGAAGCAATGCTCAGTTTACTGGTATTCCCATGAATCTCAGCACATGGAGAACATTTTTATAACTGTTTACTTACTCTGTCTTCTCTCCCCTTGGCCTCCTGTGTTTAGGTTGCATATAGAATAGCGTGTAATATGACATGACTAATAATATTAGCCTTGCTGTTGCTTCAGTTGCTCTGACCGCATAATTATTTATTGTCTCAACAGCAGTAAAGATAACATTTTAAAACTATCTGAGTCATCTGTCTAATCTCCAGAGGTATCTGATGATAGTGTGTCTTTGTAGCTGGTAATACTAATACTCACTGGGCTTCTAGGCATGGAGAAAGAACATCCAGCATGCATATTTGTGGAGCATATGGGCCTGGAATCAACACTCAGAGGACTTTCAGCTCTAGTGCAAACTTTGCACACTTCAGCACACTTCCTGCTACTATTGACCTGGCTGGTAAGGACTCATTTAAGAAGGTTTATTAATCCAACCCCCAGGAACTTACTGACAGAGTAAAGACATGGGAAGATGAAGCAAACTTTTCCCTGGAAGCATCAAAAGCATGACATTCTAAAATCCTGTCTGAATGCTGTCCTCTGCAAAATGGACAATAAATCTTGGACTTTCCATTTCATGGGTTGTAAAATCTCTTGGACTGCTCCATTCTGATCAGCATCAACCACAAACTACAAGCAAAACATGTTTGTGGTTTAAAAATGACGGGTGTATAAAGCATTAGCATACTTGACCAATCAAGCAAAGTTTAGTGCACTGAGAAAGTTCCTGAATCTTCAGAAAGTGCAATCGCTAAGACAGAAGAGGCGATCTAGCATGAGGGGTTGGAGTTACCAGAGAGCATTAAAGCTGCAAGTACCTGGGTATCCGACAATCCACATGGAGACACAATGAGGATGTAAGGTGGTCAGCAACAGCCAAATACCTCCAGAAGGAAAGGAAGGTGTTGAGAAGCCAGCTCAGTACCAGCAATAAGATCCAAGCCATCAACACGTACGTCCTACCAGTCATCAGATACCCAGCTGGAACAGAAAGGTAGCAATAGAAGGAGAGAGACCAAGTCGCTCCATGGGATGTACCACTGGCAGATAGAGGAGGTGGCTCATATTAAGAAAAGCTACTCATGGCTAGAAAAAGCTGGACTGGACAGCACATATGATCTGATAATGGCAGCTCAAGAACAAACCATAAACACTTGATCCATAGAGGCAGGGGTCTATCAAAGCAGACAGGGTCCTGAGACAGATGCAAGCTGGGGCAGCGTACACGAATAGAGACAACCAAGTGGCTGGGATGGTGTACAAGAACATCTGTGTCGAGAATGGACTAGAAGACCCCACTGTGGAAGGTAGTTGAGAAAAACCGAGCTAATATCATGGGGGATTTCAAGTTCCAGACTGACAAGCAGGTGATGGCAAACCAACCTGACATTGTGGTGGTTGACAAGGAGCAGGAGAGGGCTGTTGTGGTAGATGCAGCAGGGTTGGGGTTAGTTTAGTTGATAGTGATATCAGGAAGATGTAGAAGTGGCAGGGCCCAAGGGAGACCTGGAACAGAAGTGGAAGGTGACGTCCACAGTGGTCCCAGTTGTAATAATAGCATTAGTAAACTATCCTCATCTGGTGATAACTGGCACTGTTGTGGTTCCTGATAGTTCATGTGATGGCTACGCGGCACAAAGCTGCAGCTATTGTAGCACCTAGAAATGCACTAAATTCAACTAAGAGCATCCAAGAGTGGATATTTTCCTATAACCGTCTGAGCTTTTCCTCAGTACTGAAAGCCAGTATTGATATGTTTTGATTGAAGGTCCAGATGGTTGATATTTAAGACAGTGTAAATCTTCGCTGCGTAAAAGCCTCCCACTCTGCACTGGAGAATAAATTTGGACAGGGAGGAACCTACTGATAGCACTCTACAAAAGTTACCAGTAATGTCGGTCATGTTGTAATTGTTTCATCCTTGTGTAAGTTAAACCCACCTTTCGCCTGTTAAGTTTATTCCCTTTATGAAATTTTCAGGATAAACTCTACAGGCCTCTTACTCTACAGCATTGAGTGGGTGTGCAGTTGATCCTCAGGAGACCTTCTGCAGCCGGAGCTCAGTACAGTTGCTGGCGGAAGAAGCTGCTTTCCGGCGGTAACAACAGAAACCCACTACAGAAAGGCCTGGTCCCAGAAGTTCAGTGTCACATGAGAAGAAGGTCATCGAGAATTCAGGATGTAGTGAAACATGAGCCAAAGACGTATTAACCAAGGAGACCAGACATGATGCTAAGATGAAGTGTTCCCCGTAGTGACAGCTATTTGTATTTTAAAAACAGTTAGAATTTGTATGTATATGTGTACATATTTATGCACTATCATGAAATATTTTCTGTTGAATCAGGGGCAAAGAAGGGGTCATAGGGATCCAGAGTTCATCAGTATCTGCTCATGAACATTACTCATTCTAATATCGTTCTTCAAGCTGAACATTTTTTATATTAATAATGAATTCATCTTATAAATAACCTTATAAATAAATAAAACAATTTAAGTTTTATCAACAGAAGATCCCAGTTTGCGTCCCGGTTAGGACGCCTGGGATCTTTCTGTGTGGAGTTTGCATGTTCTCCCTGTGCAGCGTGGGTTTTCACCAGGTACTCCGGCTTCGGCTTCATCTCACAGTTCAAAAACATGCTGAGGTTAACTGGTGTTTCTAAAATGTCCGTAGTGTGAATGTGAGTGTGCTTGGTTGTCTGTCTCTATGTGTAGCCCTGTGATAGGCTGGCGACCTGTCCAGGATGTCCCCTGCCTTCGCCTGAGTTGGCTGGGATAGGCTCCAGCCCCCCATGACCCTACAGAGGATTAAGTGCTGTATAGATGATGGATGGATGAAGTTTTATCAACAAACTGTGCTTAAAAGTATCAAAAAATAAAAGTTTTCCACAGTAAAAGCAGGTAAGAAGCTGCTCTGCCATATTTCCCCTCCTGAACAGATGTAGTCGGTTTTCATTCTAGATCTTTTCCTGGATGATAGTGACCTTACTAATCTTGAAATAGCATTGGAATTATTTTACTGGTTTAAGGAAATCTAAAGAAATGGTTTTAAAGGTAAGATGAAAGAACAAAATAAGCATCTGTATGTGTGTTTTTTATGAGAATATAGGCATACAAACTAGTATTTACTGTTAACATGGGAGTCGTATGGAGGATGATCTATTAGCTTAACAAAAAACATAAGAAAAATCTTTTTCTGTAGTATGAGAAAATGTCAGAGTAGGACTTTTGGGAGAAGAGCTGTGATAAATTATGCATACCATCATCTAATGCAGCAACACAATAGTTAAACAGCAGGAAAAATGTATTATTATCTGCCTAAAAGGCTTATTTAGCTGACATTAGGTAAATAATAGTGTTATGCTACATTTTCTTACGGTAGCTTTAATTCTTTGCTATTGTAAGCGAAACACTGGTGTTTTAGTATTATTTTTGTCATGAATTTAAATATCAATGATGTTTTAAGTAATTACTGTTTTCCTCAGCCACTCTATTGTAAATTAAATGGCAATAATCAAACTATTTAAAAATAAAAATCCAAAACAATTTCTGTCAGACTCAGCTGGTTTTTACATCCGTTTACTTCTCTCCTGCTCTCTGTGCTCACATATTGCGTATTTTAATCCAGCTGAATTCCCAGCGAAGACGAGTATCAAATAATGTCTGAAACGCAGCACAGTGAGACCATATGTTAACCAGTCACTTCAGAACCATTTCTCAAGCGGCTGCTCCACAAAAGTGCAGATTTTACAACCTGATAAACTCACTGTACACACGAGTTATAAACAACAGCTGTGATGTGAGTTCAGCAACATTTTGTATGTCAAAGGATCACTTAGGGAGGAAAATAGAGGCGATAAAAAGTCCCGGTCTCACATTGTCATTCACAGCTCTGCCAGCTGGTGTGTAGCAGCAACAACAAGGGTTAAACCAGATGGTTACACAGTGACGGTGAGAGGAACCATCTTCAAGCTGGAAAAATGAAATATACAATGTGGGGACATGTAGGACATATATTTGCTTACTTCCCAAAAAGTGTCATATTGTCCGTTTGTGCCCCAGTGTCCATAAAATGACAAATGAATGCAGCTTTAAAAGTCTATCCTTCAATGCACTTGATTTAGTTTATAACTTGCAGAGGAAAAAGGAGATGCTGTACAGACTGCAGCCTCTGAAGCAAAAATTCCCCACCATCCCCATTCACATCTCTCTGTCCAGCAAGGACCACTGTTTGCGAGGTCAATTTACAGCTTTTATTTTGAAAAAAACACTCAATAGATACCAGAGAAAACACTGAAACGGTTTCAGCGGTCAATGCTGGTCAGTAAGCAGCATTCATTCCTGTACAAGCAGAACACCTTGGACAGGAGTTTGTTTGTTTTTCAAAGGTCTTCATCTAACATCAAGACACATACGCCAGCTGTGCAGCTTTCCAGGAATGCTGCAGAAGCTAGAACCCATGAAAACTGTACCGTCTTTATTAAATAAGCCTATTACATCAGTCTAAAGTTAATAGAGCACTTCTGATAGAACTGCATGTGGTTTCATCAGAGGAGAAGCCTGCTATCCAGCGACTGCAGGTGTGATCTCTGAAGCCATGGTTAATGGTAATTAATTAGAAATAATGCCTAACAAAGTAATCACTGGGACTTGCGCACATTGTCCAATCTGAAAACAGTAGACGCAGTATTACGACCACAGGGGGGGGAAGCTCAGTATGTTCTTTCCAGAGGGTGAGAGCAGATGTAGGCTCTGTTCTCCAGGACCTCCTTGGCGATCTTCTTGATGTTGGCATCGTTGTTCTCCGGAGAGTCTGGAACAGATTGAAATAACGAATCACAAAACGAGCCGCTTTCGTTCGTTAAACACAACATTCTCATCCGTCTGGATCGTGTCACCGGCTAAACTCTGGATTACATGTAGGTCGTTAAAAAAAAAAAAAAAGCGCACAGTGTGAAAATGAAAAGCAGCAGGGGGTTCGAGTGTTGGTATGCGGGGGTTTGGTGGGGAAATTCCGCAACACATGCAAGTCTTTTGTACTAAGATGCTGTAAAAAAAAAAAGAAAAAGGAGAAAAAAGCAAAGAGCATGGGGCTGTTCTCAATTACCACTTGGTGTTGTACTTACGTTTCTGCAACTGAGCCATCCAGTAATTGTTCTTGAAGAAAGCGTCGCTGCAGAATGTGTTTGCAAGCAGCACCTAGAAAAACGAGCAACACAACCTTAATGAATTCAGTCTTTTTATGCAACCTTCCCGCAACAAATTCCTGGAAACATGACGCACACTTCCTCCAATCAAGAACACAATTGTCAGATTGCCACTTTCCTGCTCACCATAAAAGAATGACACTGCAAAGATAAAGATAAAAGTTTCTATAACAGTGAAAAGAAACTTGATGAAAGCAACTGGTGGATCGCATTATGCATCCTGACAATTTATGCCTGTAGCAACAGATGAGAGGAACACTGGAGGAGGAGCACATGGCTTCCCATCTGAATCACAGAGGAGTGTTACACGAGGGGATAATACGAAGCATTCGCTGCTGTCTTTAATGTCTTCCTCTGGAGGTTTTGTTTTGCTCCACATCCCTGTTTCTGATTACACACAAGACCGTCCGTCAGTTAGCGTTGTGCACTCTGCCATCCCGCGTCTTTCACCTAAATCTGCTCCGACAGAAACCATTCCTCGTATCGAGAAAGAGCAGCAGAGCATCCGCCTCTATGAAGCCGTGAAGTGAAAATAATGAAAGTGACAAGTTAACAAGTCTGCACATGCTAATAAAAGGCTTAATTAAACAAGCATGCTAAAAAGGGGAAAATAAACAAAATTAGAATGTTGTGACACGCTGCTGCTGCTGCTTTAATCTCTTTCATTAGACTCCATTTAAACAGCCACACCAAATTAAAACCAATAACACTGTGTCATTTAATAACTCAGATAATTGCACCGAGTTGAATTAAGATTCGTCCTGCTCTCCTGGATTATTAAACACTGAAAACTCATGATGATAATCCAACTTCAGTTTGACAGAAACTCTTGCCTTGCTGTTAGATCCTGATCAATCCTGTCTTCATGTCATGGATAATTTATTATTACAACAATCGATGATGTCACTGCTGCTGCTCGGTGTGTAAATGTGCACCATCTAGTTTTGGAGGAGCTCATATGGATCCTGCTGCCGTCCACTGCTGCAGGTATTTAATAAGAGTCCTCTGACTTGCCATTACCCCCTAGCCTGGGCTGATCATGTCTCCATGTCAGGGATCATTTATAATTGCGAGTAATTAATGAAGTTACTAATGCTCTTGTTCTATGAGAGCAAATGAGTGCAGTTTTCTTGCTCTGGAGATGCTCATGTGTATTCTGCTGCTGTCTGATGCTGCAGTATTTAACATATTAAAAGGAAATACTGTCTGTGAAAGAATGTTGTTGTTGAAATGTGGAAAAAGCCTTCCCTTAATCACTTCACACGACTAAAGCGTGTGCATGTCAATCCATTAATGTGACTGGGTGCAGTTCAGCCTTGTGCCATGTTGACCGTGGTACCAAAATGTAGACTTTTCTGAGTTCTCTCTGCTTCTAGATGTGGTTGTGCCGTTTCTAGAGATGCAGGACTTTATTTTGCAGAGAAAACAAAGTACGTTTGTGTGCGTATCCTGTACATACCTCGTGGTCATGATTCCTGAGGCCGATGCTGATGGAGCGACTGGCTCTAGAAAGGACAGCCGTCATGGCGTAGAGGTGGATCAGCACGTCTGCTACTCTCTTCAGGACGAGCTGTTCGTCCACTATGGTCTGATATCAAAATAAGGACACTTCAATTTTCGATCAGTTCCAACCTCAGAAACAGTTAAAGTTGCATCTTCTTTACTTTTTGCAATCCGGTGGCTAAAACAATAACGATTTCACTGGAAACTTCAACCCAGGATACAGGATAAGATGCTTCCTTCTCTTGGCCGGTTTCAACTTGGTGAAACAGATTCAGCCCCATTCGTGCATCTCCCATCCACATTTGGAACTCAGTCAAGTGTTTTGTAACCCTCTTCAAGCTGCTAACATCAGTGTGTACGATAAAGGAAATATTTCGTCTTCAGTTTTTCTTCCTTGCATAGTTTAAGTCTTGATTCCCATCAGCTGTAAAAACACTCCAAGTTAATTGCTGTAATCATGGAACAAGGTTTTCCCGCTCCTGTCAGAGCAACAAATGCAAAAGCAGTATTGGTAACACCTTGAAAAAAATGCTGTACATGTTGATTCTGGCTTTTTTCACGATTTATGGCATTATAACTGTGTCATAATGCACACAATACATAATTAGTTCAGTCTACTTCTAGTCATCGCTGTGATGTCTCCTTAGAGGTGCAGGACTTTATATTGCACTGAAAAATGAGCCCACAGTGAGGAAAAATGTGACAGGAGCAAAGAGAATGCCTACAAACTGATATATAACTGAATATTTAGATAGCTTAATACAGAGTGATTAGTCCAGTAATGAGACACAGAGTAACTAAACACTAAGCCTGCACTGCTGAGGACACAAAAAACATTACGATGAACATTACGTGGTTAGTTTATCAATCACTGCATTCATTCAGCCCATATTTTGTCCAAGGCGTCTCGCAACTTTTCCCCTGAAACACATCAGTACCTGAACTCCACCACCAGAGGTTCTGCTGCCTCCAATCAGCTCATCTGTCTTATTTCCACAAATTACCTCAGTGCCCCTGGTCTGAATAGCAACTTACAGGTTCTGCTGACCACTAAACTTCAAGTGCTTATTGGCTTTGATTCAATCAGTGTGAACTTAGATGTTCAGCATTTTTTGGCAAATGCTCAGAACATCTGATGGAACCCTCTGGAGACTCTTCTCCTTCACCGGATCAAAATAGAGCCAAATGATACAGGAAGTGTGGAAAGCTCAGCCGTTCCAGTTTATAGCTTCTTTGGAAAAGCCGTGATTACAAAAGTACAGTCTCACAGGAAAAAGAGAACACAACGGAGCAGCTGTGCAACAGACGAACATCCCGTGTCATTACCAAACAACTCGTACATTCAGCCGTTTAGGACGAACGGGGAATTTGTTCATTAGAATTGGAAACATTTGAGCAGGAAAATCCCACGGCTGCCTGACCAGAATCAATCAGACGTTACCTTTCCGTATCTGTACAGCAGGCTCTCCACGGTCGATCCAAAGAGGCTGACATTCTGCTCCAGCTTCTTTGCACTGTCCTGTAAGCAGAAACAGAAAACTGCTGAGCCTCTAGAAAACAGCTGAAACAGGGCTCCTACTGAAAACATCAAAGACCTCCAGACATCTCAGTCGATTTTTCAGATCATACTTGACATCTGAGTAAAAGTAGCTGATGTTTATTAGGTAAAAAAAAGGTTTTAAAATCTAGCTGCTGACATACACCGATCAAGCATAACATTATGACCAACTGTCTAATATTATGTTGGTCCCCTCTGTGTGCTGAAAAATGCTCTGAACCATTGGCCATGGACAAGAGGACCTCTCAGGGTGTCCTATAGGGTCTTGAACCAGGATGTTGGCAGTGGATCCTTTGGGTACTCTGGCTTGTGCAGTGGGGCCTCTGTCAATCAAACTTGTTCCACTGCATCCTGTTGATGCTTGATCACAATGGGGTGTAGGAAGTTTGGAGGTCAAATCAACATGTTGGGCCATTGACATGTTCTTCAACATGTTCCTGATTGTTTGATGTTGTTGCCATGTTTTGTGGTACATTTTGTACATTTGTAGGACAGTGACATTTGGGATTTCCATTTGCATGAGGGAGTGTGCTTATTCTGGGACAATGTTTATTTGGGTGTCTAAGTCTCATCAACATGGACGTTAAAATCCAAGGTTTTCCATCAGAACACCTGATCATATAGTACCAATGTTATTCACTTCACCTGTCAGTGGTCAGAATGTCGGTGCTGGTCGGTGTATATGTTACAGTCTGACTAGCTATTCTCTATTTTTTTGAATAATTGCTGGACAATTGCAGCTCTTGGTGGTGGAGCTGATACAAATCAACATTAAACTTTGCACTGTTTTCAAGCTGTAAAAACAACTCTGCACAAAGATTAATCCATCTACCTACAGCACACTCATACTAATTTCCTTATTATACATATTATATTAAAAAAATATATTATTGTTATTGTTTTTAGCTTTTTATAAATAAAAATTGAAAATGAGCTGAAAATCTAAATAACTGAATTTTCATGGCATCGGTGCAGTCTTTGTTATTTACTGTGTCTATGGAAATGAGGATAAACAAAACCATAAAAGTCTCCTGATGCAGAAAAGCCACTCCAAGGACTTTGTGTGAAATCAGTAAAAACAAATTCTATACTTTGTCATACAGTGTAGAACCCTGCAAGGAAATTTCACAGACAATATATTTAATTAAGTTCTTACTGCTAAGCTCGGATGCACGACGCCGTCTTTCCCCGTCAGGCCGAGGTCCACTGAACCTCCAAGTGAGGTCCTGAGTTTCTTGCCGACCATTCCCATAGCCATCATTACATTCCCTTTCTTCATCTCCCTGCAGGCAGAGCAGAGAGAAGCTGAGGAGCCAGAAAGTGGCCAAAGAATCTGCTGACAGTTTTTTTAGGAATTACACAACAATGTGATGGTTATTTAGAGAAGACTTTTTACACAGAAGTAAATCAGTGAAGTGAAACAGCTGGAAGTCAAAAGAAATTCTCAGTTTAAAGCTGCAGCAATCAACAGTTTGACATCAACAATGGAATCTATGATTATGTATAATGTTAAAGGGTTGCTAGCGGTGATGAACCCAGAGAGAATCGTGTTAATTCAGACAGCAGCGTTGCTCCACTGTCTCAGCTTTTTTTCAGAGAACTAAATTATCAGTTTGTCTCTTCATGTTCATTTCAAATGCATGTATGAGAGCAACTGCTAAGACAAAATAAGCCTCATATGTTGTTAAAATTCAACATAAAGACAGCATGCAAGCAATATCTAACAAAATATGAACTCCTACGCATCACCATTTTCCCATGTCAAAGCAGCACAAAAATGGAACCTTGGCTTGCTTTACATCAGATTCTACCAATGCTAGATGTCTGAAAACTTTCTAAAATGTCAACCAAACACTGTATTTTTAGTAGGAAGCAGTGATTCATCCACAAATTAACACTAAGAGGAACGTTTTGGGGCCACAATACACACAAAATTTTGCACTTTACACGGACTTATTGCACCGATAATTAAAAGTCTTATTCAATCATTTGGATCTGCTGAAGACTTTGGTTGTCATGGCTGCAGGAGTTGAATTTCTGAAGGTACTGAAACCTTAAAATGGTTTCCCAGGAAAGAAATTTGTTTAGTGTGAAAATACACAAGAAAATCCCAGTTCTGAAAACATTAAAATTCTCCAAATCCAGCCCAAATATTTGACAGAACTTAGTTTAAAAATTCCCAGAGACATAATAACGTCATTTCTGAGCCAATTATCACCCGACTCTGCAGTTTTCTCTTTATCTTTCTGTTCTTAGATTTGTTTTTCTGGTCTGCAAATTTACTTTCACCAGCGTTATTTCGAGCTATTTTTTCCCGCAACAACAAAAAAACCTGTCAACTAAACCCACAAAACAACTGTACACACAGAGCTGGGTAGTTAGCAGCCTAACAGTCAGATGTATTTCTCAGGAGCTAAACACAAACAGAGCCATGAGGAAGGGCCTGAACATTTTATGTGCTGGCTAAATAGGCGACACATTACTGATGATCGTTATATCATAATAATGACGAATGTATCAAACATTATTGGACTATATTTATATTCCCAGCTTCATATCCTTACTTTATTTTCCCTGTGAGGATTTTGCCAGCGTACTGCATTCCAGTGAGAGCGATGTACATCCTCAGGATCTCATTGGTTCCCTGTAAAACAGAGAGCAGTCGTCAGTCATACATTTGTTAAAACTACTGCTACGTATGCGGTGATGCAGCCCATTAAAACACAACATAAAAGCAGCTGTGTGGCAGAATAGTGAACCATGCTACTTTATATTTGCCTGTTTGACATTTTTCTATCAATATTAGTAAAACAAAAAAAGGTTTCTTACAAATTTTATAATAACATTTAATAAACTGAAGTTTTTTGTAATAATACTGTAAGTTCTTGACCCTGTCTCTCATTGAGATGTCACACAGAGCAATCAAAAAGTTTCAGTCGAAGTCAAAAGACTCCTTTTCTACTTTTTGTTATGTTTCAGCCTCCAGTCTTGTTGAGAATGATCCTACAAACTTGGCGACCTTTCTTTTGGAAGTTTGTTTCATTCTTCTTGGCACAGTTGTTTAAGTTCAGCCAGGTTGGATGGGAAATGTTGGTACATAACCATTTTTTATAGTCTATACCAGCGGTCCCCAACCACCGGGCCTCGGACTGGTACCGGGTGGCACAGGAAGAATAAAAACGTTTTATTTTATTTCTGGCGAGTCCGCAGGGTGTTTTATTTTGAAAAATGAATAACTCGTCTTCCCGCCACTTCCGTCTGGGCTCGTTTCCCGCACTTGACTTGTCAATCTAACCCCCTGCCAAAATTAATTAAAAACAAACATCTCTGGAGAGCTTCTCTGAAAAGAGTGGGAGACTCGAAAAACTTGATCGAGCTCGATGACCAGTCTGTAGAAAATTGTCTTGCTTGAAACCGGTCCCTGGTGCAAAAAAGGTTGCAGACCGCTGGTCTACAGTATAGCATAGTTTTGAGTTCTGGACTCTGGCTTGGTCACTACAGGACTTTCTCAGAGATTTGAAGCCACGCCTGTGTTTTCTTGACGCTATGCTTTGGTCTTGTTGAAGTCTTAATTGCCACCTCAGCTTGAGATCCTGAGCTCTCTGCTAAAAGTCTTCACTCAGGATTGCTCCGTACTTTCCTGCATGCATCTTTCTCTCTATCCTGACTGGTCCATTAGTTGCAGAATAATATCCCACAGCATGACGGTGTTAGACTGTAGGGTGTAGGTGTTAATGCACCTTGGTTTTATCAGACCAGAGGATTTCGCTGCCAGTGGTCTTAGTCGTACAGGTGCCTTTTGTTAAACTCCCAGCAGGCTGTCAATGTGCCGTTTAGTGACGAATGGCTTCCATCTGGCCACAATACTACAAAGGCCTGACTGCTGGAGTGCTGGACCAATGGATGTCCATCTGGAAGGTTCTCCCATCTCCACACTGGAACTCTGGATCTCAATCATAGTAACCATTCCATTCCTGGTTACCTGTCTGACTAAGACTCTTCCTTTCTCAGATCTAGGAAGACTTAGCCGAAATCCTTCCAGTTATGTAAATCTCTTTCCTAACGATGACCAATGATATAAATTAGGAACAGGGACTCCAGTTACGCAGTTGAAGCATCTTAATGACAATTGATAGCAGTAGGATGCACCACAGCTCAACTGATAGTGTCATAACAAGAGGGGCTGACTCTGTGAATGCAACTACGGTTTCTGAGTGCAAGTGAAAGCACCATCAGATTACTGTAACAGCTTTGCGTAGCCGCAGCCAGTCAGCTGTGTGGCCCATTAACAAACATCACAGAGTGTGCAAAAAACAAACAGTTGTTGGAAGCACACACGATCCTTAAAACGTTAACAGGCGTTAAAGTTCAGTTTGTGGCTTCCAGCTGTTTCTGGGAGTTTTTCTTCTGAATTGTTTAAATACCTGCAGCATCAGACAGCAGGGTGAAAATGAAAGTTTCCAAAGATAATGCCAGGAATTACTTGATCCCCAACATGGAGACAGGATGAACCAGGATCTAACTATATTGTGTACTTTACTTCACATCCAACAGGTGAGCTGTCACATAGTCACAGTTTATAAATTGCAGTTAAATCACTAACAGCAGCTGAATTTTCAGCTCACAGCTGGATACTATCTTACTGTAAAAGTCTGATCCCTTCACTGAAGTCAAAATATTTTTCTGTCGTATCAAGTTTTTTTGTTAGGGAGATTTTTCCCAGCAGGATATTTGCAGTAGAAATTATTCAGTGTATGGACGTGTTATCAAACAACCTCCCTAATCATTAACCGCCAAAATATGGTTTTGCATAGCCGTGTAATGTTCAAAGCACTGCTTTCTAGCTGCAGCACAGATTGCTGGGATTTAACAGTTTATCATGACACATGGACAGCATTTTCAGTGATGGAATCATAAATAAACTATGGATGTTTTGTCAGATACTCTTGATGATTCTCTTCTCCTGAGTTGTTAGATACAGTGGTCACCCTAATAACTAAAACACTAACCTGTACTAGTCTATGCACACAAGAGAATTAGTGACATTGACTGTAGAAACCAGCATATACCATTCTTGAGCTCTCATACTGATATAGTTGTCAACTAGTAGCTTATCTACACCAGCAAAATAGAAATCCTGAAATTCAGTTATGACTTTTGGTTTTTGTGTCACCGTAAGATTTGCAGTGGCTACATATAGCTACTTCTGAAGGCGCCACTGGTGCTCATGTAAATTTAATACATTTTTGTTATTAATTCTTTATTTGAATTAGTAAAAAAAAAAACACAACCTGGCAATACTTTGTAAGGATTAATCAGAAAAGAATTTGAATCCATTTTAAGGATATGAAACATAAAAAATGTGGAAGATCTAAAAGGGTCTGAAAACTTTCCAAATGCACTGTTTGTCATAATTTGGTCTTTTATGAATAAATTTGACCTGAAATTGAATGGTTTACCACCAACTTTATCTATATAGGAGCTTTGATTTCAAAGTCCAGTGTGCCCCCTGGTGGATCCCTACAGAACTGACTGAATTTTTTACCCCAAGATTTTAGAAGTACTGGAGTTCAAATTCCCGACCACATGTTTTTACTGGCGGTCATTCAAACTCTAAAAACAGTGTGTATAAAAATAAGTAATGAAAATACTACATTTAATCAATTGTTTGAATTTGATTTTAAAAAATGCCATAAAATATTGAGATATACTTTTAAGTCCATATCACCCACCTCTGCTATAAAGCCTCAGTGGCAGAAGCATGCATGATAACATCTGACTTGAAAAGAAAACCAGAAAATACCACTGCCTTTCATCACTGTACCTCAAAGATGGGCAGGATGCGACAGTCCCTGACGTAGCGCTCGAAGGGATAGTTCTTGGTATAGCCGAGACCTCCGAGGACCTGAAGAGCCTCGCTGACACAAATCCAGCCTCCTTCTGAGCTGAACACCTGCGCAGAAGAGAGAAAACAAACACCATGAGGCATTTTTTGTTTTAAAGTGGCTTGATATGAATGAAGCCAAGTGACAAAGCTGTCCAACCTTGACCATGGCTGCCTCTAGAGAACAATCAGGAAGCCCCGGTCTGTCCATCATCCCTGCTGTCAGGTACGCCATGCTCTCCATCACGAAGGCGCTAAGGGCCATCATCGCAAACTTCTCCTACAGCAAAAGGGGGAAAACACACTTTTTAAACCACTTCTGACTCAACTAAAAGGCGGCACTAGATTCCACTCAAGGAAAACTCAACTGTACCTGAATCATCCCAAATTCACTTAAGCTTCTATTAAACTGTTTCCTGGTTGCAGCGTACTCAGAGGTCAATTCTACGGAGACAGAGAAGGTCAAACTAAGAAATTTAACAACATGCACAAACTGAAGCTCCTACTTATTTAAAAATTTTTAAAAAAAGAGTTTCCACCTATCAGCTTTTTGATCATTCCAGCAGAGGAGCTGCCCATACTGAACCTCCCCGAGTTCAGGATGTTCATGGCAATCTGTCCAACACAAAGCAAAAGTTTACAAAAGCTTTCAGATGCAGTAAAATACCACAGTTAGTGTTGATCTCACCTTGAATCCACCTCCTACTTCTCCTATCACATTCTCTAATGGCACTGGGACATTGTCAAAGGACACCTCACAAGCTGAAAAAGTAAAAAAAAAAAAAATTACAAATGACGTGAAAAACACACAAACACTACCAAATCCACTCTCCAGTGTTTATACAAGGCTTACTATTGGAACCCCTGATGCCCAGTTTGTCCTCAGGCTTGCCGCTGGTGATGCCCCCAAAAGCCCTCTCCACAATAAAAGCAGAAATCTTGTCTTTCTTCTCGCCGTCTACGTCCACCTGAGTCCTTGCAAACACTGTCATGACATCCGCCATCCCCCCGTTTGAAATCCAGATCTGAAAACAAATCAACAGACATTCAGCTCTTCAGTCAGTCTGGGCAAAATCTGTAAGGCGGGAGGATTTCACAGCGTAGATTTAAAGCCCAGATTTGTTCTTCTTCTCACCTTGGAGCCGTTGAGCAGGTAATGTTTTCCGTCTTCAGACAGGGTTGCACGGGTCTGAATGGAGGCTGCATCACTTCCACTGAAAGGATCAAAATGAATGAACTGGTCACTTACGGTCACTAGCTTTGGAAGCTACACTGAACACGTAATGTATGCGGATTGTTTATCTTCTTATTAGCTACACTTGCAGCGCATGTATGTTTTCATTTCAAACTTTAATTTTCGGATTGTTGTGTCTTCAGGTTTTTGGTTCTCAGAGTCTGTGTAATACGCACAAACTGACATCTGCAGACTACAGCAGTCCGTAAGGGACAAAGTTGCTAAAGCCCCTTTCAGACATGCACTTCTGACATGAAGTGGCTGAAATGGCAATCTTGTTAGGCACCGTCTCATATTAACAGATAGGCACGCACAAGCAGTGTACTTTGAGTTATGTGACGTGATTTAAGGAAGGCTTTTTTAAAGATTTCAGCACCAGTCTTGGTCCAACCACATCACAGAGGGTATCAAAACACCTCAATCATTCACTTTGCTCTCCAATATACATCTACATCCATCCATAAAAACTGAAGTTTACTGTGGGGAAGACGCTGTCTCATGCAGGCCAGATTAAGGAGATTCGACAGTTATAAATGTAATTTAAGTGCTGACAAACCATTAACCGGAGCTGAAATTTAGTTTGTTGCTTCCAGCTGTTTGCAGGAGTGTTTCGTCTGAGTTTATTAAACATCTACAGCACCAGAAAGCAGCAGGATCCATATGAGCATCTCTAAGGCAAGAGACTTGTGTGCATTAACGCATGTGGGACAGTGCCAATAATTACTTATAATTACATATTATCCCTGACAAGGAGGCACGATCAGTCCAGTTCAAAAACACCAAGTCAGATGGGAGATAAAGACTCTGTTTAACACAAAGTTGTCACTTCCTGTATAACAGCAGTTTAATTTAAGAAAAACATAGACATTTTATGAGTCATTTCTGTGTCATTGACGATAGTGGAAATGTTTCAGCAGCCGCTCCGACAGTATAGATCATGCCTTTAGTGTTGCCACAGCATAAGAACAAAACTTTGAAAATAAATAGCCAGAATCAGTATTATTCTTGGGTGGCAACTTTAAACTGATTCCAAAACAAACTTGAAGAAAAAGAGAAAAAATATGTTAAAACCAAGGGGGAATAATCAGTCTTAATCAGACGACCTGGTTGTGTATTTTGAGGTGAACCGGGCTATTCAAAGATCTCGTGTATGAGCATAAATACAGCTGCAGAGAAGAACCCTGTAAATGAGACGTAGATGAGGTTTCAGTGTCCTTACCTTCCCGGCTCTGTCAGACAGAAAGCAGCAATGTGTTCTCCTGAGGACAGCTTTGGCAGATACTTCTGCTTCTGGGCTTCATTCCCTGCAATCAGAATCCCCTAAAACCCCAGACAGCTGTTAGCCAATCACCTCAAAAACGCTCATTCACTGCGAGGACACCGAGCCGTGTTTTCATGACTAAAACAGACGTTTCGTGTACGGCTGTGTCACGACAGTACTAATTCATCCTCACCTTCAGTCCAATGGCTTGATGTGCAGCCAGCGTCACGGCAATGGAGCCGTCTAATGAGATGATCTCAGCCAGTCGGGCGTACATAGTGTTGGACAATCCGAGACCACCTGGAAATTAAAAAAAACAAAAAAACAACAGCACTTTCTTCAGCTTGTAGTGAGGCAAAGTAGTACTTCTGGATTTCCATCTTGAATGAGTGGTTGTGTGAGAGATGAAGTCAGGTGTGTGGAAACTCTAGTGATGTTTTAGGGAAACACCTTTGTGGTCCATGCATAGCTCATGTTGCATTATTTAAGATGCATCGATTTTTGCATGCGTGGACTGCAAGCCAATACAGTTCACCAAATATTTAGGCACAAATACACTGCCTGCAATTAATTATGGTTCAGGGAAGTTACACAAACTACAAGCGAATGCAGTATATTAGAGCGACTCGAGCAATCTTACTACAGCTTCCCCGCCAAAAAACTGGGTTAGGGTTAGGGTTAGGGTTAAGGTTAAACTGTTTTTTACATGACTCATTTTAAATGATTGTTTTCAAGTCTGACCAACAATAAACAGAGAAACTAGCCACTGGAATTAGCATTTTGCTAACTGCAGGACAACGTTAACATGACCCAAAGAGTCACAACAGTCACATCAAGGGGAAATCTGGTGGATTTCCCCTTGGGGCGGCTGTGGCTCAGGTGGTAGAGGGGGCTGTCCACTGATCGCAAGGTTGGCGGTTCGATCCCCGGCTCCTCTGCATGCCGAAGTGTCCTTGGGCAAGACACTGAACCCGAAGTTGCTCCCAATGGTAGATTAGCGCCTTGCATGGCAGCTCTGTCACCATTGGTGTGTGAATGGGTGAAGGCGAAACACATTGTAAAGCGCTTTGGATACTACTAAAGTAGGATAAAGCGCTATATAAGTGCAGACCATTTACCAGAAATAAATCACATTTATCCTTTAAATGATTTGATATTCTCATGTGAGCAATACATAAACTTCTTCAAATATCACTGTATTGAAATTAGACTCAGACTTAGGCATACAAGGAAGCTTACATGGCACATTTTCACGCAAGAAACATGCAAAATGTTTACATGTATTTCTCCCAATAACATAAAACTAAAATTCTGGACCTAAATAAAACCATAACCTCTGTTTGGATGGTTTGGCGTTATTGTCTGTGTATGTGGCTGTCAAGAATGTTCTTTTGAAAACTCACTGGGTCATTCCATCAAAAATCGATCAGTGCCTCTCACCTGTCCAAGGCTACTTTAAAAACAGTGAAATAACGAGTTTTAGCGTCAGATTTCCTCAGGTTGAAACCGAGTGATTTTGTCTACACAGACTATTTTCTCTGAGTGGAGGATTTGAAACATCAATTTCACAGTCAGTCATGTTCATTTAATTGTGGGAAGCCAAAATCGTAACGGTGTTTGACATGTCATTAATTGTGCAGCTCTACAGGTGACGCTGCATTTCTTTTTTTTACCACCAGATGTTACTTTTTAGTGTTTCCTTCCTGCTTCCTTCCACTGCCTTCCACTCATTTTGCTGTGCACACATGGAGCCAGCACGTCAGCAAACTCTGGGTCTTGTAAATACAGAGAAGAAAGAAGTGTATCCAAGAACCCTTATATGGGAGTAAATTATGTTCTATCAGACAAGCATCTCTTACAGATTGTTAATTTACTGCACTTCACATTGCACATTGCAGTGTCGATGCTGAAATGTTACATCGAGGAGCCCTAACTAGCAGCCTTAGGAAGGACTTTACACACAAACTCGGCCAACTATCCAGGACACATCATCTCACCGTACTCCTCAGGAACCATGATTCCAAACAGGCCGAGCTCCTTTAGTCCATTTAGAGTCTCTGGGGGGATTTTGGCGTCTCTGTCAATCTTCGCCGAATCAACTGAAAAAAAACAAACAAAACAAAAACAGTTAATTCATCAACTGAACCAGTGGGAACAGGATCTGAAGTCATAATTCACAAGTACGTATCTCCTCTCTCACCGTCCTCAGTGAAGAATCTCTCCACCGGGGCAACGAGCTGCTTGATCTCCTCCAACTCTTCATTTCCAATCTCTGGATAAGGGAAGACTTCAGCCTGGAGGACAAAACAGGCTATTTTAAGTCTGCATTTAGGTTAAAGTTGCTCCGTTACATCACAGTGACATGTGAGAAGATGGAAATAATTCATGAAGTTGCCTCTGCTGTGCCACCCTCAGTAAATTTTGCACAGTTCTTTTCTTAGTTTGGGGTGCAGGGAAGATATAATCATATTTAACCATTTAGGCCATGTGAACCAAGTGTTAATATACACATAGAAATATATCAACATATAAGCTAAATTTAATGATCTCTCTGTGTATTGATACTCCTGCTGGAAGACATTCTGCGAACCACAATGTTCAAGTCACAAGATGTAGCTAAAACAAAGACTGTATGGGGTTGTTATGTGAATGCTAGGTCACATGATACAGTGACGCAGCACACAACAGGAGGCGAGAATCAGGTGATAAAGATACTTTGGGAAGGTTTATGATGCGTGTTTGGTAGAGTAAAGAGTAGTTTTTCAGTTATTATATTATGTGTCAATGTTTAGTCTTCAGACCAGTTTGGTTTGTTTGTACTCTCTGCACAGTGTACCAAAAAAACCCAAAACAAAACAACAAAACTACAAGATTACTGAAGAATGACATTTTCTTCTTCTCAAGTGTGTAGAATAGTTAAGAATCAGTCAGTCACTCTGGCAGAAATAATTTCCATTACAGGAGGCTGTGTGATGCTACAGCTGATTAATACAGTCAAAGTAAAGCAGCTGACGTTCTACACATTTCTACATATGTTTGTTCAGTGCGACACAGTATCTAAAACACAGTGACATATACGAGCTAATCTTGCTTGCTGTGATACTGAACAAGACAGAGCTGAGGAAAGTGATCAGCTTAAATTCCCCGTCTCTCTCCCGGACCCTGAGGTGTGAAAACAAGATTGTAGCTGAGCCCTTTCACCCTGATCACAAACTGGTTGGGACACTTTCCTCTAGTAGGATGCTGCGATCCATCGGGACCAGAACATCACACCACAGGAACAGCTTCTTCCCAACAGCAGCCTGGCATCATCAACAGGGCCAAGGACCCCCAGTGACACAGCTCCTCCTCCCTCCACACTCCAAACCATGACACTGGGCCTCCATTGACTCAAATGTGCAATAATCCAGGGTCTACCTGGACCCAAGCACTCCTTCTACATACTTATTACTCTTATTGTTATACTGAATTTAGACTTTTAGCACTCTTGTACCAGCATCATATTTTTTCCCTACTTGCACCTTAACTTACTTCTTCTACCAGTAAGATTTGCACCTTATTTTTCTTACACTTACGTAACATAGATCATTAATCCTTTTGCCACTGGTGATTTTCCTTTGACACTGGTTACAACAAACCTCTATGGGACGCAACAAAAATTACTCTATGCAGAAAAAACTCTGCATGAGTTTGTGTCTTTGTTTGGATATGGCCAGCTCATGACTTAATGCAGGAGGGGTGTAATATTGATGCAAAATTTTCCAATCTACGACTATACCTTACCATACCATACTAAATACCTTGAGTTTCCCCAAGGAGATGAATCTGCCTCTCTTACATAACATTTTAAACATTTTATTTACTTACATATATGTACTATATTTGACTTCCAGGACTTGTTTTTCAAAAATTATTTATTCTTTTTAATTTATTTTTTAACTTGTAATTTTTTATTGTTATGCATCAAAACTCCACGTCAAATTCCACATATGTGAAAACCTACTAATCAATAAAACGGATTCTGATTGTGATAAAGGTCCTGTCAGGCAGGTAGGGGTAGTTTGAGGACGACTGGTCGCAGTTGAGGTTAGTTTGGTTCACATTTAGGTCACGTATGGACAGTAAACTTTCCTCCCAACGCTAGTTTAAAGCCAAAATGAGTTTGTCTGCTCGCTTTTCGACTACGTTACCTTGTTCACCTGACCGAGGAACAAATCCTTGGCATAGGCGAGGTTTCTGGAGTGAGTTTTAAAAGATCTTCGCAGCTGAAGAAGTGTCGCTTCTCTCCCGACATGCCTCACACGACCCGCCAGGAGCCGCTTCCCGACTCCGAAACTTCTAGACAAGACAGTAAATCTATTTACATTCATCATTCTTCCTCCAAAATCCTCTGCTTCTTGTAGCCCCTGTTTGTATTACAACACAACCAGGAGACCTTTCACCTGTTTCTGTCGCTGGCTGATGACGTATGCATATAGGCTTGAGATGCTTTCAGGGCTCCTTGTAAATAATCCTTTCAACAAATATGAACAGTTCTACCCTTTAAATAAGTATGTGAAGCATATTGGTTTAGCAGCTGTGTCGGAAAATGCAGTTATGATGCGCATGTACTCGGCATTTAGTGAAACAAATATAAAACAGTTCTCTCAGTTTTCAGGGGAAGGCTACTGATCACCACAAAGACTGAGTTGTAATTGTTTGTTGACATATTTCCCGCACATAACATAGTTACAGATATAGTAATACAATTAAAAAGCATAAAGACCAGTAGTGGAAGCAGTTAATTTTTTATATAATTATATCTTTACAGTATTTATATTTTATTTATGTATGATTGCTGTGCTACTGTGATATTTCTGATAGCACCTGAACACAGCACAGCAGTACTGCCAGGACTCCACTAGATGGTGCAATGTCCAAAGCATCCACTAAGCTCAGGAACCAAAGAATAGAATAGAATAGAATAGAATAGAATAGAATAGAATATTTTTATTGATCCCCCATTGGGGGAATTCACTTGCAACAGCAGTATCTAAAAAATATAAGAAAGAAATACAAGAAAATTAACATTAATTAAATAATGAAATAAGTATGTATACAAAAATAGACTTTACAGCATCAAAGTTGGTGAAAAAGAAAATAAAATACAATATTTACACTTTATGAAAGTCTTTTAAATTATGGAATAAATAGTAAAGATTAAGGAGCTTGACCACAGTGACAGAGTTTGTCTGTATGACAATGTATGAATAGACAATAATAGCACCCAGAAATATTTATATTTGTTAAAAAAAAAAAAAAAGTAGGAAATCAGTACCAAGCTGTATATAAACAGAGTCAACTCCCCACACAGAATGTCAGACACTCTGAGCCAGCAGTCAGACTCTGGACTCATTTTGTTTCAGTTAACTAATATTCACTTCTTGAGTTGACACTCAGTAATGGTCAGTATCTACTCTGTGCAATAACTCAATTATAACTCCATTACTATTAATTACACTTTTATTTTCATTTTCTTAGTACAATGTGCATGTTTACATTTAATGCTAATCCTTGTCTACTTGTGTTTCTATTTTTAGGACACAGTTTTCTGCTCATGTTTATCTTTTTTCCCTCTACTGCTTAAATTTCTCAGACTTGAATGGGAGCCACTGTAACGTAAGCAACTCTCCCTCAGGGATCAATAAAGTATTTCTGATTCTGATAGGAGGAAAAAAAAACACTGCTGGTTGTATACGCTGAATGTATATTGTAATTCAAACCATTCTTTGGCGGCGAGAGGAAATGAAGCCCCGTGCTCGGTCCCTCCCAGCCGCATGATGACGTCGTCCTGCTGACACTGAGGATGTGGCCCTCGAAGCTGGGCTCTATTTTTAGCTCCAACCTCAAGGGCCGGACAGACAAACAGGGCAAACTGTCACTCAGACCACCTGCCACAGTCAGGCAGGCGGCC
Source organism: Dascyllus trimaculatus (assembly GCA_024666655.1). NCBI lineage: Eukaryota > Metazoa > Chordata > Actinopteri > Pomacentridae > Dascyllus > Dascyllus trimaculatus. The sequence goes on from CM045450.1 coordinate 28,507,203, forward strand.
AAGGCATGCTGGTAGTGAGAGACTGAGAAAAGAATTAGTGTGCACTGCTTTGTGCTGCTGTTCTGACCTTCACCAGCACTGACAACTTCCAGAGGTTTGTTAAGGTTCATACAAACACCTCACTGTCCCTGTGGGCCTCTGCGTTCTTGGGTTGCTAAGGGAGGGAGTAGACATGTATGTATGGCTTATCAGCAGGGCTGTGTAGGTGCTGCTGAGGACACAGATGTCGCGTCCTTGGTATTGTTTCTGGGGAATGTGGGGATTTTAAAGGGGAACTCCACCGAGTTCACACACGAAGGTCAATTTACTCGTCACATTACAATAGAATGCTTTGAGGCTGTATTCTATAGCTCAAAAAGCAGCTATAGACAAACGAGAGAGTAAAAACCCAGATGAGGTCAGCAGGGTTTCACCTCACTCTACACATTTATGACAGAAGCCTGATGATAAAAACTGAGGGTGTGGAGCTAAACAAAATGTCTTATTGTGCAGTGAGTTTCTGATAAAAGATGTCACTGATCGGAAATAGTCAAATCCAGATTGACTCAGTGACCCGTTCAATGACCTGAGGAGGAGTTTCTATTTCACAATAACATACGAATTACACTGGAGCTTCTGAGAGCTGACTGTGGATAGTTTCTTTTCGATGCAGTATCAGTTTGAGACAATAAATAAATACTGCTATTATTAATTATTTAGAAATACTACTTTGTCCTATAGTCAAAGTGTACTTGCAGCTGGTCTTGATCTAGTTCTAGTTTAGTTCTGTTTTTGATGGCTGAGGCACAGGAGATGGTGCTTTAATAATCACAGGGTTGGTGGTTTGAACAACAACCCATCCATAAGCAACACATTGAGCACCACACTACAAGTAATGGTCATGCAAGACATTTTAAAGCACTCATGTTTAGAAAGCACCTCTGCATAGAAAGGCCTATACATGTGTGGTTCTTGGGTTGTACGACCAATGACCTTTGGTGGTTAAGCCCATTAAGACGTGGTCCTACCACTGCAGAAACACTATTAGATAGAAAAACCTAGTGAGGTTTTAGACTCCAGGACCACTTTAAGTAGGAAACCCAAGCGTGGTCTCCCTTCTGTAAGTAAAAAACATTACTTAAGTGAAGGCCGAGAACTAAAGGACCACTTTAACATACAAAACTACCCATGTAAGTGTATTAAAGCCCTATTAAAATTTAGCAGTGTAGTGCCACTATTAGCTGTGGAAACCTTTTCTGTTGGATTCCGGGACTATTTTTAGTTAGAAACATTCATGTAAGTGTACAGTTATTATTATTTTTTCATGGAAAAGCTTTTGTAAGAGCATTCCAAGAGGATTCTAGAGACCACTTTTAGGAAGAACAGGCTAGTGTTGGTCTAGGTCTCTCAGACAGCTTTAAGCTTTAGAGTACTAACATTTAGTAGATAGACAAGTACTCAAAGTCTTTATAAAGTTTGATCCTTGGACTGTAGTTTGGCTGTTTTGTAGGGAAGTATTTCTGGTATATCTGGAACCACTTTTAGTTTGCCAAGTCCTAAAATTCTAGAGGTATTTAACCTTTTGTGGGTAGGAAAAGACTGGGACCCTTTGGTCAGGTAGGTAGAAAGCCTGCATAAGTACTAGTAAGTATCGGCATTGAGTGAAGGTAGCTCTAATAAACTAGAAACACCAACATTTTTCCAGGCTGTTTCCAGAATTTCTTCCCATTTGCTGTTTTAATCCAAACATCTAGACTTACTGCTCACTATTGACTGTCCAATATATAGAACGTGGCTTACAGAAAATGTAGTTCCTAGACACACCCAGAATATAGACCCATCAGGCATGACGTTATGACCACCTGCCTAATATTATGTTGGTCCCCCTTATGTGCTCAAAAATGCTCTGAACCATTGGGCATGGACAGGAGGACCTCTCAGGGTGTCCTATGGGGTCTGGAACCCGGATGTTTGCAGTGGATCCTTTGTGTACTCTGGCCTGTGCAGTGGGGCCTCTGTCAATCAAACTTGTTCCACTGCATCCTGTTGATGCTTGATCAGAATGGGGTGTAGGAAGTTTGGAAGTCAAATCAACATGTTGGGCCATTGTCATGTTCCTCAACATGATCCTGATTGTTTGATGTTTTTTTCCATGTGGTGGGGTGCATTTTCCTGTAGGGGTAGGTCAGTGACATTTGGGATTTCCATTTGCATGAGGGAGTGTGTTTGTTGTAGGACAATGTTTATTTGGGTGTCTAAGTCTCATCAACATGGATGTTAAAATCCAAAGTTTTCCATCAGAACATCACATAGTACCAATGTGATCAATGTTATTCACTTCACCTGTCAGTGGTCATAAGGCTGATTGGTGTGGCTGAGAACAAGAAATAACACGTACAGACACCCAGGAGCAACTCAGATTTTACAGTATATTGTTTTATTTTGCGTTCTCAACATTGTCACAGTACTAGTTTTACATCAATAGGGTTTTTGTCTACTTAGAAACAGAATGCATAATAAAATAAGAGCACTCCTCCCTTCCATTTGACTTCAAAAGTGGGCTGTGAGAAAACAGGAGCATCTCAGGTAATAAGAAGCAGTGTTAACCATGTAACAGTTGGCTGTTCATCTCTAGATCCTATGATAATTCAGTCCTGTCGGAGGCAGAGAGAAGCAGTTTGATGATTATGTAGAGATCAGAGGGGAGCAAGAATGCACCTTCAATGTAACTGCAGACAATGAGTAGTAATAATAATAATTAATAATAATAATTTACAGACTATTTACATATCATTCTTTACTACCCGTCCTTTAAAACGTTTGCTCAATTTCAAACCCTCTTGGCTTCTTCGCGCTACATTAGATGTCCCCGGGTGGATTGTTGCTATTTACACTCAGCAGTACACTGCCACATCTTCATACTGTACAGTGGAAGTAGAGGTGAAATGCATGCCGGAGTAGGATGACACAAGTTTTTAAAAAAATGAAAAGACACGCTAGCAGGCCAGAACTCATCTAAATGTAAACAAGCATCAGTCAGAGAGAAATCAAAGCTACACTGGGAGTTTAGGGTCGAGTCAAGCATGCCGCTTGATAGAACAACAGTTAAAAAAAAAGAGAGAGAGAGAGAAAAAATAAAGAAACAATAGGCATCGATGGCATGCAACAAAGCACCTCACATGGAATCTGGACAGGTTTTTACAACGGATCAGTCTTCTGAAGGAAATGCTGTGAATAGAACTAACTGAAGCTTTTTGCTCGCTGCATTATTCCTTAACAACTAGTTAGTGATCAGACTGTAGTCTAAAGACAGAATTTGTCACCTGTTGGGTTAGAGTCGGCTGATCAATTTGCTCCCTAATATAGTAAATTGATTTCAAAGTGCAATACTGGCACTTTCCTGACATAAACTACCACTGTATGAAACGCTTTGATCGCGATATATTCGACAGATCATAAATATTATCAGCCTAACAGCGCATTAAATAGAGAGAGATAATGGTAAAGGTTGCTGTTCAATTAAAATGAAAGGTTAATAAATGCAGTAATAATGCTATTTAAACCAGTAATAAAGCATTAAAAGGAACAACATTTGGGTTGCCAGGTTGTGGTCACTTTTCCTCCAGGAAGGCAGAAGTCACCCTAACCAATCAAATCCATCTCAATTTGCGATCAATTTAGTTACTGAACTCCTTAAACATCAGCAAGGGTTATTAATCATGTGCCAATAAACGTGACTCACGGCATCTGAGCTCTTGTCCCATGTAAATGCTTTAATTACATCAATTTTATTCATAAAGTTGGGCTTTGTCTGGTCATATATTCAGGAAAACCACTCTTTTGATTGTGCATTACTTATCTACATACATAACCCAAATAAAAACAGGGATCTCCACTCATATAAACATTGCTCCGTTGCATTACCAGTGGTCAAAAATTCCACAAATGTCTGTAAAAACCTGAAGATCGACGGGTCCAACATGTATTTAACAATAACTTGCCAAGTGCAGACTTCATTGATTACTGGAAAACCTTAATAAAGACTACGAATCATTACAGATGACTTCTGTAGGAGGACAGACACCAGCCCTGGCTTTATTTTAAGAACTCAAAAGTTGTCTTCTAAGAGGGTTGTTGAGCATTAGTGAAAGATTTATTAACAGACAACTAACTTTATCAATAAATCAAATTATGACTCCTGTTTAAAAGGTGGTTTATTTGAAAAGTTGAGGACTTAAGTATTTAAAAGTACTGATCTACTGGTTATCACTTGACAACAGTAATGAGTTCGCCACCGACAGAGACAGAGACAACGTGAAGATTAGAGAGTTCCAGTTTAAATACTCAATTACCACTTTAATTTTCAGATGACAGAGTACATCTTTTGTCATGCCGGCTCTAAAGATAACAGAAACTTTTCATTTCGTTCCCTTACAGCTGTGATACGATCCAGCCTGAGCTATGGTTGTACACTAAGATCCAGTGAACTACTGTACTGTATGCGGATTAGGAAAAGATACAGATTCGGTTATCGGTCTGGAGTGACACAAACACACAGTCGACTTCGGTTGGCTGTAGTTGAAGAAGTCAAGGCTATTCTACCATTTTTAACAACTGTCAACTGTAACACTGATATAGGTCAGGAATACACAATAGTTTGAAAATCTCCTCAAAAGACACGGTTACATGCAGTTGTTTTCTGTGACATTCTGTAACGCTGCGGAAGATCCAGTCCATCCAAATCCATGTGGATACTCGCAAAACACTGAGGAAGAAATGACGAAGGACAAACAGGAAGGGGAAACTAATAGAACTAAAGCAAAATGAACAACCACCAGATTGCAAAGTGTTCTTGGACAAAAAAAAGTAAATACATATTGCACAAGTTAAAAAAAAGAAAAATGCATCTCATAGTCTTTAAGCAGATACAGACTAACTTCTGCCACTGATATCAGCTAAGTAGAACAAGTGCTGTGTCTATCACTTTCAACAGAAAATATGCTCCAGCACACCAGCCCCCTGCCTCCGCTCCGAACACACCACAGATACTGTGCACAGGATTGGCTGGGAGGTACAGTCAGCCATCCCATAATATGTCAGAAAGATGATTGATATAAAAACTGCCACTTGTGTTGAGTGAAGCATAAGGGCGCCGTCACCGTCACAGAATGATAATTACTGATTTTTAGCACTGTGGCGTCTGCGTGACTCCAAAGAAGAAAAAGTCCGATGGAGGGAGGGGAGCAGCCCTGCAAGGATGGCTCGCTGCTCCAGAGACGCACAGTGAAACCGAAGAGGGACGGGGCTCACTCAGCCAGCTGAGAGCTTCACCACTGGGACAGTCATGTTGCTGTTTCCCTGCTGCACAGTTTGCACGGACTCCTCCAGTCATCCACGTCAAAAAATAAAACCTCCTCCTCCTCTTCCCGCTGCACAGACTTGAAGAATCCGAACCAGGTTTGCAGTACGACAAATATATTCATATTGTTTATTGGACTCTAAAAAAATAGTTAAAAAAATAAAATGAGGGCGGGCTAGCAGCCAGCACTGAAGGGCGGACATTCAGAAAAATCTGTTTGCTCAGCGGCTCGCTGTGGCTTCTGTTTTCCAGAGCAAGAGAGACGACTCCGAACCAAAGACAGTGGACGAGACTGCAGGCAGGCCGGCGTTCACCAGCCCTCGACAATCTTCAATGGAGTTCTAACTCAAAGGCAACCATTTACAGTAGTATTCCAGCTTACATCGGCTTAACTAACAAAAGCTTTGATTGGTTTCTTAACAGTGAAAGTACGCCTCCTATGTGTGAGTATAATACTGAGTTTTAATTGATGCCATTTGTTTGGTAATAATAATTATAACAGTTGATATTATTATTTTACAAAATACTATGCACAATATACATAAAGCAATTGTTGTGACTAAATTAGTAAATGCTTCAATAATTGGCACATTTATCACTGCTAACAAAGATATCACAGTGCACTGTGAGCTACCGCTACATTAAATACTCGTCCAGCTACTGCTGAGGCCGACTGTGTCTGTCCAGCCAAACTAACCTCACACTAGATAAAATCACTTTGTCAACGTTAAAGTCGAGATTACTATTTAGTTCTTCGGTAAAATATTAGTAAGCAAGATATTTGATCGTGTTCCTTTAATTTACTGAGGAGAAACAGTAGTCGTGGTCTTTGTGCATGCTCTTGCAATGTTTGTCTGCTGCTCCTGGAGCAGGCAGACGTGACTTATGACCTGAAATGTGTTGAAAAGGAGCGGAAAAGAAGAAGTTGGATGAACTGCCCCACTGAGCTACAAAAATACAAACGAAAAAACAAAGCTGAAGGAGGCACAGGATCTCGTCTAGCTTTTCATCCCCAGACCAGTGATGCACAGTGCGACCGTCTCGTCAGCCGAGAGCCTCGGAGGAAAAATGAAATTTCAGTCAGAGGGGCCCAGAGAGGCCCCCGCGTGCCCCTCACACCACCGTACTGATGCCGCTGTGCTTGGGCTTGGTGCTGCTGGAGCCCTGGGAGGGCGGTGGTGCTGGGCCGTGGTGGTGGGAGCCGTGGGAGGAGTGGGAGGAGTGTGCCGGGTGGCTCCCGTGACCGTGCTGTGCGTGAGAGTGAGGAGGGAAGGGCGGCTGCTGGCCGTGCGACGGGGCCGGGTGGTACTGGTGCGGGGGGTGCTGCAGGTGGGCCGGCGGGTGGTAGTGGTGGTGGTGGTGGTAAGGCGGGGGGTTCTGGGTCATGTGGCAGAACTGAGCGTGGTGCGGGTGCATGGGGCCCGGCCCTGCGTCCGTCTCCGAGCGGGCCGTGTGGTGCAGGTTGGCCGGGTGGGGGGTGTGGGAGATGAGGGTGGGGTGCAGAGGAGTGGGGCTGGGGGACTTCACCCGCCTGGTGCCAAACAGAGATCCGAGCAGTGAGGAGGAATTGGGCAGCGACTGGCCACTGTGGCGGGATGGGCAGTCTCGGCTGGAGGGGGTTCTCCGCCGCATGTGAGGACTGCTAATGATGGACCCCTGCAAGAAAGGAGAGAGTCAGATCACAGAAACACACAGCAGATACAGAAAAAACCAGCTTAACATCCAGTGGCGTGAAAATACTGTTGCTGAAGATTTAAGTTTATACATGCATAAAGACATCTTTGTGGATATGAACTCTGCAGTGTGCACAGCCTTGTTGAATTCTTATCACAACAGCTCCAGCTGCATGACCTGCTACAGCTGATCTCAAATTTCCCATGATTGCTTGTGTTGCCTTGTGGATAAGCGTCTCCGTTTCCTTTTCCAGTTCACTGCCTGTGTTTGTCTAACCATGCTAACATCTCACGGTCGACTCTCTCTAAATGGTCTGGAGGCTCAGCTTGCTGAGCCTGTCAGAGCCGGCGGTATCAGCGCTGTCACGAGCAGACAAACAGCTTCTAAGTCCTCAGACTCTCTTCGACTGCTGATACTGTTGTGAGTTCCTGTCACTGGTGTATCTGGTTTCCAAGGTTACAGTGTCCTCTTTAATTTCTATCCGGCCTCACTTCTGAACCTGCATTGAACATTGTGAAGCTGCAGCCTGTATTCGGTGCACACATGTACATCCATGTTCAGGTTCGCTGACTTCACTGATATGTGTTGATGTTTGCAAATCTGCACTCAGCAAAAATAAACTTCACAGTCATGTGCAACAGACTAGCAGGTTAAATACAAAACAGTCAAAACAAAAGAAACGAAGCGCATCATTCAGAGCCATGCACATAACATGCAACGTGAGCTAGTCACAGATGACCTTGAAAATGCAAAATATCCAGAGTCCTGACTGTGTGCTCGCGTGTTTTCATGAATTAATAATGTGTTTGACTAATTTCATAGAGCAGCCTGACTCCTGGAAGCAGCTGTGCATAATGTTGGGAAGGATCTGTAGGGGAATTAAAAAGCAAAAAAAAAATTAAATAAATCAAATTAAAAAATTGTAGGGCATCCAGATCCTTAGCAAAACGTATCATTTTCAGTGTGGTAGGATTCTGGCCGGAGACTGTTGTTGTTGCTTTCTCTAGTGAAGTGAAATTTGAAAATGGCCACACTTATACCCGCAGTGTACATCCGGTAAGTCAGACTAAAGGGAATCAGACACCAGATTACGAGATGGGGCCTCATTCATTTGAATTTAAATGGTGCACACATTAAAAAAAACAAGTGATAGAGCATGTGTGACATGAACTCATGCTGACTGGTTTCCTTTGTTTCCTGCACACATGAATGGAATACATAAAGTAACCCTACAACTCGTCTTGGACTCTGTAATGCCAGTGGAACAAATGGATCCAATGTGGGTAATTAAAGTAGTGTTTCAGAAACAAAAAGGCATTAAAAATTTAATTGTGCTCCTATTCTGATGACTATAAATGGTGTGCATCCCATGAGTAACTCGGCTGGCTGCTATGCTATGCTAATAGTGCTCGCAGCACTATTGCTGGGTCTTACTTCAGATTGAGTGCCAAAGATGGTGGAGGAAGTGATGACAGATCAAGTAACAAATAGTTGGTTTTGGTATCTCTTCATGGGGTTTGTTGACAATAAGAAAAATACAGTTTAAAATGATGACTCCTTTAAGGTCTTGTAGCTCTGATAGATTCAAGCAAGCACAGAAATAAACAGCTTATGTCAAATCATAAATCCAAGCTAACCCAGTTAGCCACATATAAAATAGATCTGATTACATTGTCTTTAATTTTGCAGTTGGCTGGGTTACTTTTTACTGTAAAACCTGTAGCTCATATATATTATTTGTTGATTATATTTTTTATTACTAACCTGAATTTGCCAAGAATACAAGTGAATGCAGTGCAGTATAATAAGTATGTTTCCTTCTGAAATGTAGTAGGAGTGAGGAACCTTTAAGTAGCAGAAAGTAAAAATAATAAAGCAGTGTACCTCAAAACTGTACTAAAGTACTTAGCTTGCGTAAATCTGCTTGTTAGAACCTGCAGTGGGTAAGTGTGACAATAAAAGAGGAAAGAGTAGGAAGTTCTGGTGAAGGTCAGGGGTCAGTAAAAGGAAGTGGTGCGAGTCGGTGACTTCAAACTGTGTGAGCATGCAGGAGCTGACAGAGCGCAGGCAGCTCCACTCAGAGAGAACAAACCAAGGACAAAATTCAGGAAAAACTGCACCCATTACACTAGTCCAACGCTAACAGAGCAGCCCTAACGTGAGTCAGGAGTATCATGTCATGCTGTGTAAAGGGTTAACGTTCCAGCCACAGCAGGAATATCATTCCTGTTCAGCCAAATGCATGCACAGCGACCGAGGTGCTCGGAAAACAAAAAACACACCACCAAAACAGAAAAGAACACCACAAAGAAACAGTAAAACAGACTTGTGTTCACAGTGAACATGAAGTCGGAGGACAGCTCGGCATCGGTTGCGTCCTACTTACTTCCATATTGCTGTCTAGTGATCCTGCACTGCTGCGTCTCCCACGCTTGCCTGCCCAGAACATGTGACATGACAGATCAGAAACGCCCGGTTAAAAATGTGGAGGTGCACACATCCCTTCTGTCTAGAATGGGAGGATACTAACACTAAGGTGGCACACGACTAGCAAGCAGCAGACTACTCGTAAGGCAGAGGGAGGAGAATAACAACTAAAGAAGAGTTGAACTAGAGAAGAAACAAGCTCCAAAACAAGGTCAGCCAGAGATCCTTTAAGGTTTCTACACAGCAACCCGAGGCACTGCTGGCAGGAGACCTTCCCATCAGGAAAAGAAGTTCAATCTGGCTGCATTAAAGTCATATTCCAGCAATTTATTGGTTTTAAGGTGGAACAGATTGCAAAAAATGAATGAAACTGAAGCATCAGAGGTCAAGATATCCTAATTTTTAGCCCTGATTATGAGTTAAGATACAAAAATCCTCAATCCCACATTTGCTGTCATGGAACCAGTAGCATCTATCAAACTCCATGCTTCCAGTTACCTACAAATGCTGTAGCCGTCATCATGACTGGCAAACTGTCTTTCTGTAAGACTGTGCATCTATGAAGTCTCTTCACAGAAGCTTCAGCATAACAGTCAGATGCATTTTAGTGACTGAGTGCTGCACAAACACCTCCTAAAGGAAGCAAAGGCCTCCAAAATCCAATATTGTATATATACTATAAGGTCTGCCACTCTTTACATGGCTGCAGCTTATTTAAAAAGCATCAAATGCACTGAAAAAACAACTGAATTCATTATCTAATGTTGCTTTACTGGTCTGAGGTCACACAGGGTGCCGGTGCAGAGCAGCTCTGTTGTGGCGACTGCCTGCACCCTGCCTGAATCAATGGCGTAACATTAATTCTTCTTACCGCTAAGACGCTCAAATTGATCGCGGTGACCTACATAGTGCAGCCTCTCCCCCCGCTGGTGACACAGGATTATTAGTTGATAGTCTCTAGTAAATTACACCTGGGCCCAAAACACACCCATCTCTATCTCCTGGCTTCACTGGCTCCAAACACTCTGCACTGGCAGGCAGTCGCTGTGGCTACCACCCAAATCAGAAATGTACGGGAGCAGAAACTTCTTCCAAGTTTCCAAATCAATTAGCATTCAAAAGGAGCAAATAGTATCATGCCAGCATCCAGCTCAGGTGTACGATCTACTCCGCCTAGGGGAGGGGATAAGACCTGGGATAGCATGTTACCAAGGCAACCTCCAACTTTACCTGCATCCGAGAGGTCACGCAAGGAGCTGCTGAGGGCGCTCCTCTTCAGGCCTTCGCCGATGGCGTAGCTGTCGTCGAGACTTGCTCGGCTTAGGTTGCCATTTCCTGTATCCTTCTTGAGCCCCGAACTCTGGGACATGCTGGCTCTCACCACGCCCTTCTGTTTTTCTAGCTCAGCTGTGCAGGGGAGACAAATGCAACGTGAAAAGCAATCCAGGCTTCTCTCTTTTTTAAATGTGCATTGGCAGTGATAATTTACCACACTCATCAGCCACAGTATTTCAACTACTGATAGGTTAAGTGAATGACAACAATCATCTTATTACATTTCTTCTGCTAGGAAACCTTTGGGTCCTGGCAGCTACTTTGATGTTAAACCATTAAAACCTTTTTTCAGGCCTTCAATCTTTCCAGATCCTAATCCGGTTGACCATCCACATGATAGGCCAGAACAAAGATGGTGGATGGTAGACAAGTGGGTTTAATGTTCCCATATGGTTGTGGTTAATGTTATAGTTAATAATGTGGCTATTTAGAAAAAATAACACAAATGTTCTGCTCACATTCTATCCGGTACTTCTCCATCTCTTGGACTTCTGCAATAGATTCTCGCAAATCGTCGGTGAACTTTTTGCGGTCCTGAGGATTGGGTGCATTGAAGTTGATGAGGACTTTGATGTCAGCTCCGGGAATGGCTGAGGTCAGGCGAACTCCATTGGGATAATCTGAAGAGTCATGATAACAATGCTTTAACTCAAATCTATACAAAATACAGGGGCAATGAATGGAGCCTATGGCAATTAGGAATGTTGTAATACAGCGACTTATAGCACTTATGCTACCATTAAGGTGTATGCAAGCATCCAACAAAATGCTTGTCGGATGGTTGAACAGCTGTTCTTCCATGGCTTCCTGTGGTTACAAAGGCATCTATCTTTGCCATTTTCCAACAACCTACAATTAGCAAGATCTGTTTTTTCATTTTTACCCAATTGCTACTGTCAGATTTTACATATAAGAGAAGGCAACTCCCACACAATTTTATAATTACTGGAAATATAAAATTTTGTTCCTTGGAGCTTCAATTGGTAGAAGTAAGGGACAAATAACAGATATAGTTAACACGGTGTTGGGTTTATCTACCAGGTTACCTGTACCTATACTTTCTCTTAAGCACCTGTCTACAAGAAACTGTGGGTGCGCATCTTTAAAGTCAACATTTTGCATGCACAAATGGAATACAACACTATTTATGCATGAAAGCGTGTAGACTTATTCCCATTTGCATAAATCACTGCTGTTATTGCCCCTCTATATGATGGCAGATTTTTTGCCCTGTGCTATAGTGTGGCCATTCCACAAAAGTACAAATGTGTTCAGCAGTGTTCGTTACAAACTATTTGTTTACATCACAACACAGTATTATAAGCTGTGTTTCCAATGCAGGAACCTTCCCTGGTGACTTTCTGAGTGGGATATTGACTGGAAAACCAAGGTCGGAAATGAGTACCCCCAAAAAGTCCCTGCTCAGGGGGGTAGTACCGTAAGTTTAGGTAGTTCCTAAACTAAACGTTGAGGAACTTTTAGGACCTTCACCTCGCTGACCTTCCAAGTATTCTCACATTTTCCAGCCACCATTTGCACCTGATAACAGTGTATTTCATTTTTGTTCGCTGCACTTTAACACAGAATCACTGAACTACAGACGAAATCCTGAACGAGTTACATCCAGGACTTGAGACTTAAGACCCACAATGAGAAGGTCGACCTTAAAACTTCATCAAGGTTGTTATAAAAACATAGTGAAACAGCCACTGCTTCTTAAAATGTCAGCTGCCTAATTTGTCCTACTTTCAAAAGGGTTGAGACCCCAGTGGCAAAACAGATAACAAGGGGCTGAAGAAAGCTTAAAATTCTGAGGACTTTTTGGTGGAAACTCAGCTATAATGAGTCTTTTATGAACGTCTATGCAAATGGAACTTACACTGATTCTCAAAGAGCAGCACTTGCATGCCATAAAGTGAGAAGGACTGCCGGAAGCTGTACGTCACAGAGTTCTTCTTCTTCTGGAAAATTTTTGTAACCTATAGAAAAAAAAGCATAGCATACACTGTTTGTTTTGATTCTTTCTTTGACGTGCCCAAGTTTGTTCTCACTGTGCCGGAAGAGTAAATGTTTGCCGTACCACAAGCAGGTCATTGAAGAGGAAGATCTCCCTTTGGTGCAGGCCCAGCTTTTGTGGTTTGTTGGGGTCGGGCACTTCAAAAAGTCTGCAGTAACAGACGAGTCTCCGGTGGGGTAGAGATAGTACCTGCACACACGATACAGCAGCATTTCTGAGTCAGTCTCTTGTTGTTTCACAGAGGGTTTTCGAACACGTAACTTGATACAATCCACAGTGTTTACGTCTCTTCCATAAAAATATATTCAAACATTCTCAACGCTCGGATATAAATAACTGAGAAAGTAATACTTACGCAGCCGAGACCATGGTGTAAAGAGCCAATCTAAAGAGGGAGAGATACATACAAGAAATATTTTTACAGAGATCGGTAGGAACTTTTTGTGATACATAACAGGAAAGACATTGCAGGTAATGTTCAACAAGAAATATGGGCCAGATTTAAAATGAGGAATCTAGCTTCCATGTGTCCTTCACGGTCCTGATCCCGACATCATCAAGATCCCTCAGACTCCTACTGATATGTGTGAATATGCAGTCAAATGACAAAAAGGGAATGGTTGGGTTTCTTCAAAATGACAACAAAGAAACATTGTGGCTGACAGGGCAAGAGGCATGTTACATTCATTTCAGCATGAAGGTCTCCAACCCTGAAGAACTGATGCGTCACACAGAGAAGAAAGAAGACTCGGGTAAAGAATGCTCTTTCATTTCTGCTTGCTTTTAGAGATTGTTGCCCACAAATAATCCAGTGCTCTCTGTGGGAGCTCAGAGGTACGTTGGGTAATTTGGTTTGGTCTCAATTCAAGCTCTTGGATGAAGTGGAAGATAAAAGTGGTCACACTCTACATGCAGAAGCCCAAGGGCAAAGCTCGAAACTTACCGGCTTCTTTCCAACAATCAGCTTCTCCACTTTCTGAACCTGAGACACGTGGTCTTCATTAGTCTTGAGCTCTCGTTTGCGAATCCGTTCATATATCCCCACCAGCATTTCTCGGGGGATGTCCTCCCCATCATCCACTCCTGTCAGAGGATAAGAGGAAAAGAAAAAAAAGAAGGATTAATGATTAATTCACAGATTTATGAGAGCCGACGAACCCCTGAATTTACTTACATACCGCTGCGTTGCACATATATCTCACAAAGCACAAAGAAATGTCCTTCATGGCTCTCTGAGGACAAGTATTTCTCCTGCACTCAATACTGTACTTTAATTACTGACACTCCAATAGGCACAGAAATTAGTTAGTCATGCCATAAAGCCCTTTGCTAATACCCTCAAAATCTGTTGAGGGCAACTAAAAAGTGCTTTACTTCGCCAACAAAGCTTTCTTGGCCATGACTTACAAAAAAAAATTAATACCTTATTGACACGGCCATTAATCAAGGCAAAATGCATGCACAATAGTCAGTTTGAGGAGAATATTTATCAGTGACGTCTTAGCAGAATATTGGTTTTGTGACAGTAAGCTGGACATGGCGCAGGGAGGCAGAACAAAGTACCCCGAAGGTTCTTCACAAAGTCCTCCAGTTTCATCTTCCTCTCGGGCTTGACGTTGGGGCTGTACATGTCTGTGTTGAGGAGGATGATGGCGAAGGCCAGGATGAAGATGGTGTCGGGGTTCCTGAACTGTCGCACCACCCCAGGGTTGCAGATGCAGTAGCGTTGGCTGGAAGGAGGAAATCAAAATAAAATCAATAGGCGTTGTTTTTGTGAAGATATTGGCAACACACTGTGGAGCCAAAACTTTATAACCAACCACCGCTAATACAAAAGCTGTTGGTCCTCGATGTATTGCCAAAACAAATATACTTCGCCAAGGTCTGGACTTAACTACATCCTCTAAAGGTGCTTTATGGTATTTGGCAAAAGGTTTTACAGCAGACAGCAGGTTCCTTAAATCCAGTAAGCTACAAGTTAAGGCTTATTCCAGCACATCTCAGAAAACCTTGTCAGCTGTTCATGGTTTGTCCCTCCTTGAACCGCTGTTGGTAGGTACTAACCACTGAAGACTTCACTTATATCACTTTGGAAAGACTCAAAACCAGAGCCATCTAGTCATAGCAATTTGATCCTTGCTAAAGTTCCAGGTCTTAAAAATTGCCTATTTCTCACACATCTAACATGTTGCCTGCCAGAACCAACTATTACAGTCCAATATACTTCAGATCTTGACATGTGCCACCAAACGAATTGGTCTACGTTCTTTTATTTAATTTGTAGATGGTCATATTGGTTCAAAACAAATCTCTCTGGCATTTACTTTGACTGATATAATTGTTTGTTCAGATTTAGTTCTTTATCCTTCAGCTGTGACAAAGCCCCCTCAGCTTGGGTGCGTTGGGTGTAAATTGACAATGTCAGTATGGACATTTTATTGCAATGTCTGTATGAGCAGTCACTTAAAAGCTGTTTATTGTTCATGTTTATTATGTATTTGTATTTCTTGTTTGTATTGCTTTAAACCAATCACAGTTGTCTTGTGCAGTGCTTAGCCCAGGATGCAGTGATGGTGTCCCTGCAAAATATCAACAAGGGGACTTCTATTAAATTATTATCTATTAAAATGGCTCATTCACCAAAAGAACACAGCAGGTCTGCCATGACACAGTTGTTTCCCGCAGCTAACAGGATTTTGAAGAAGGTAACAGTTAGATAGCAAACAGTAGAACTGAGAGGTTTATACTCACAGTCCACATCTGGTGAATTAAACTACCTCATAGTCAACAGACAGTCAGTTAGTGGCTGCTTCACCCAACCTCTAACCACAACTTGTATGCTACCCCAGATGCTGTGAGTTTATACAGCCTGTTCATTCCCCACATTTGGATACTTGAATGAAAGAAGGCTAGATTCCATACATCCGTAATATGGGACAAACGCAACTCTGCTCATGATCTAGCAACATCTTGCAGTAGCCAGTGCTCATATTAGACTTTAGGCTTAGGCAGTTTCCATGTATACTCCTTTGAAAACTGAAAAGTAGCTTTCTTATGTTAGAAAAATATGTTAAAAGCTGTAACACAATGCTCTGACTGAACAGTTGATTACCCGAAGTCAGTTAGTAAATGAACAACCATCAGTATGATAATTTCCCTTTAAGGCAACATAAATCTGTCAGCTTCCCTATCAGTGATTAGTTTAGTTCCGGGGCAGGGGTATCAGTGTCGTTCATGATATTAACACTGAGCTTTGTGGTCGTCATATACAGATAAATGATGCTTCACAGCTTCTAGTAACAGTGAGCCAGTACCACTGATGCCTGTCAATACAGCCTGCAGCCATCAGATAGGCCATTTCTGAGTCATCATAATGTGAGCTTGTGATCATTTCTGGACTGGGCTGCAGGCAACCACCAGATGATCAGTTATCTTTATCTCCCCAGCGTAACAGTGACTGCAGTGTTTACTGAGGCTGAAATGTCCTTGTTTAGTGCTGATCGAAGCGAATTCTCCGTGGGCATGAGAGCACCTTTCTACTGGAGGTTTCGCGAAAGTAAATGAGGCACAAACATCATCCATCAGTTGCCCTGGGGGAGGTTTCCCTAGAACTTTTTGAACTAATTTTCTCTAAATTATTTTCTGGTCGAACAAAGTCTGGATTTGAAATGGCTTTGCACTGCTCTACTGATCCCTGCTCTCCAGTATTAAATTAAGATAGTGACTCTTTGGTGTCACCTCTGTTTCAGAGGATAATGGTGTTTCTGAAGTGGCGCAAAGCTAGTGTGTGCTATCCATTAATCATATGTGCTATGTTGGTGGTAAATACTAGACACGGCAATGAGCCCAGTAATGACCATCCTGTCACATAATCAGTTGGTCTAAGCTGATGTACAACCCTATTTGCAAAAACATACATTTTTTGCTTCTTTCAGTGGGAAAGCTACATAACTTGGGTTATCCAAGCTGTCTGGTTTGGGAAGTGAAGACGTGTCATGGATTGTGTCCTTGGCTTTCACAGGAGATTCTCACCTGTAGGCCTCTATCAGCCGCTCAACCTTCTGGGCTTCTCCCTGGACTCTGATGTGTGCCTGGAATTTCCTGAGTGCTTCATCCAACTCCATGGCTGAGAAGTCCATTTCATCCACCACACAGCTGGTAAAAAACACACATATATAGTTGTTTGCTTTTCACATTCAACATGAGACACTACATACTTAAAGCAGCGCCAATAATTGTTTCGAGGCCACATGAAGGAAGAACTTCATAACAAGTACAGCATCATACACATTCAATGTATCATCACCTTGGTAACTGAAAAACCCTGCCTCCTGAGACTAGTAAGGCTGAACCACTAATGAACAGTAAATTTACCATAACAATGAGCTGAAGCGATGATAAAAAGCTCTACAGAGCTGATGAGAGTGGCAGAGTTGGGTGATAATTCTCCCCTTGCATTTTGCAGGTATAACTCTGATCCATTGTTCATACACAAATGTTGATTTTTGCAGCTTTATCGCAGGATTTCTGCTTCAAATTTAATATTTTTTCTTGCTCCCCTGACACTTTCACCTAAATAAAAGGACAGTGAGCATTGCTTTCTCCTCTGAGAAAGGAGATTGTGAGTCAGCTCACCAAAGCTCTATTACCTTGATATCTTACATGTCAGGATTTATAGACATTTTCTCAAGGAGCCCTTTAGATATGCCTGTCAAACTGACACCATTGGACCTTTTCTAGCCTTATCCTCCGCTGAATCTCAATGGGCTTTGATAGAGCTGGTGTGCTTCAAGTGTGAATCAGATAAGTCCGTCCAGTCTAAAGCATAAAGTCGAGGCGCTATTTTAATGATGTAAAGGATCACCGCTTGAAAATACCAGATCTGTACAGCTTCCCTTCCTTATTAAAAAGGACTGGGGAATATAAATAGATCTGTATGTTTATCTGAACGCCACATCAATTTCCTGAGTGGATTCTATTTCTGTTTATTTCCTGGATGCAACTGAAGTCATTATGTAGTCCTCAGAAACTCCAAAGACTGTTTGAATGAGGGTAGATTGCAAACTGCCAACCCTATTTGCAACTAAATGATGATTTATATTTACGTTCCCGGGAAGCAAATAAGCTCAAATTCTGTGCACTGGCATAGGTGGCAAGTCAAATCAAAAGCCTGAAATAATCTTCTCGCACATACAAATACACCAAAGAGTACATTGACAGGAAATGCCGCAAACTCACTCAAGGACATCTCGGTTGAACTGCTTCTGTCTGTTACCCAGGAACTCGCCAATCATCTGCCTACTCAAGCCTTTCCTCTGGAGCAGGAAGTGGGCCACACCCACCGGAGTGTCTGGAACAAAGTTTCGCTCTATCAGATACTGGATGCCTTTTTCTGGTTTCCTAGAGACACAGGAAAGAGTAGAGAGACAGAGAGATAGAGACAAAAAGGGAAGGAGTGAGGACACAATCCAAATCTGTGATTATCCCACTGCTCTTCTGCCCCTAGCCAAATGTGTGTCAGATGAGGGACGGGATTTAGGGAAAGCAGGGAGGGGAGCGGGAGGTACTGAGCCAGGATGTTGATCACAAATGATTAAAAGAAACTTAATAGTCGGCTCCAAAAGAAACCAAATCCACAATCATCTATGATTAAACAGAATCACCCAGCCTCAGATGAACCACTCTGCATGAAGTGGAGCAGAATGAGTCCCAGGCTCATTTGACACCTCAAGTAGAACAGGCAGATATTCATGTTTTAATCAACATCACTGCATATTTATCATATTGCAGTCTTCAACAAAATAACATTTTCTAGATCATGAGTAATGAACTTCATCTAATTTACATTACCTCCTTTATCCTTCCCTCTGGTATGTAATACGTGACTGGCTCATTTTGAGGCTACAAGGTTTAATCAATTTATCAGAATGAGCCTGAATCTAGAGTAGTGAAGTGTACATACTTGTTGAAGAGGTTTAGGCCAATGCGGTAGTGCCTCTTGCGAATGATGTCATTGCTAAATGCAGGTGAGTCCCAACTGTTGCGAGTTTCTTTGTGGTACGTCTGCTTGCTGAGCGTCTGCTCCCTCAGGCTGTCCCTGGATGAGGACTCGGAGCTGCAGTTGATGGTGTCGTTGGAGTTCGATGTGCTGTTGATGCTGTCATTGTCACCATCAGAGAAATCAGACTCTGACTTGCTCTGTCGGTTTGCTGTACCATTGATAGCCAGGTGGGCCTCCAGTTGTCGTGGTCGATGGCGGGAGGCATCGTCTTCTCTGGAAGGCCCTCGAGGTGGCAGGCTGTGGCTGATGTGTTTGGGGCTACTCTGCTGGTTGCTGATGCTCCGTTCGTAGGCGTTCTGTCTCTTCAGAGAGCTGCGGTCAGAACGATCGCTCAGCTCCACAGAGCTGTCACTGGGAGGCTCTATGGTCAGTAAAGGTAGGTGGTCTACCCGCAAACGCTGCTCTTGGCACTCTAAGGAAGGTGTGCTGCGGCAGCTGGTGTCCGTGTCCCCTTTCTCGTCCTTATGAGCCAAGGACCAGTAATCCTGGGAGGAGTTGAGGGATCGCTGGCGCAAGTCCGATTCTGTGCTGGATGGTCGATCTACAGACTGAGACAGAGGCAGGGGAGGTGACAGCTCTTCTTCATCAATGTAAAGGGTAACATCGCTGTAAGATGCTGTCATCTCGTCCAGTTTGCGGTGTTCTGAGACGTGGGAAGGTTTCACCTGACAGCTGACCTCTCTGTCCATATCCTGGAGGCTTCTTCCTGGCTCTGACTGACTGTCTTCACCGTGTAGGCTGCGGCAGTTTAGAGCATCATCAATGGACTCAGCTAGAGATTTGACCTGCCTGGAGAAGGCATCTTCTAGTTCTGTGATGGCGTCTGTGAAGTCACTCTGTGCTGTAGGGGTCTTGGCTTGCACACCCATCTCTCCACTATGCTCTGACTGAACCAATGCACCGATCTTGGTGCCGTCATCTGTTAGCGAGACCTGCTTTCCCTCGAAGTAAGAGCTGTGGACTTTTTCAGGTCCTTCGAAGGAAAACTGCATTCTCATATTGGATAGGACAATTCGTCTGGACATACGGTTCTCAGACATAGAACTTCTCAGACGCTCAAAATTCTTGTTCATCTGGTACTGGCGGAAGGCTGTCTGGATGGTGCGGGCAGCATGCCGGGTTATGAAACGCCCACCATATTTGCGCTCTAGCATCTCCACCTGCAGGAGGAGAAGGGAAAGATGGTGTTAGCATTCTTACGTCAACCCAGTAGTGAAAATGTTCCCAGTAACAGGACAAATGGTGAATATGTAGTATCAAAGACAGGGACAGTGACTGCATATTATGACAGATTCTGTATATTATATACATGTACACCTTATATTCTTCAAAGGCAGCTGCAAAATTGAGCAAAAAAAGCTGATTCCTGAACTTTACGGAAATAGTTTGTCAAAAACCTGTGTTGCTACTAAGAATACTCAGCTTTTATCAGACAACCTAAGTAAACACATTATACCTACAACATGTGAAACTCAACATTTCAACACACTGCATTCTGCATGCTACTGTAAACTGACTGAATGATGTGAAATACAATTGTGGTTGGAGGTTTATGTACACTGCTAATGGACATGAACGTCCTTTCAATGGCGGGCCTTTAATGATTTCTCGATTGTTCTTTTGTGGCAAAATGATTGTAGCCAAGGTCAAAGGCTCTTAAGTGTCTGTCAGCGATGATGATTGGCCAAAGCTGGTAGTGTCTCCGTGCCAGAATTAAAAGCACGTGTTTAACAGACCTCATTGGACTGACCAACACAGTAAAAACAGTCACCTTTAGTTTAAGGGTCAGATGAGACAGAGATTGACTTGTTTGGCCACAGTGACCGGGAGTATGTTTAGAAGAGTAAAGGTGGGGCTGTCAACACCAAGGATGCTGTTCCAATTGTTATGCATGGTGGTGGTAGTATCATGCTTTGGGGCTGTTTTGCAGCCAGTGGAACTAGTACTTTGCACAAAGGGACAATAAAAAGAGAGTTTCCCCAATATTCTTCAACATAACCTTAAACTATCGGCTAGATGACTGAAATTTGGACATTATTGAGTGTTCCAACAGCACAATTACCCCAAACACACACCAAAGCTGGTAGTGGAACAGATAAAGCATTCTAACATTATCCTTTTGGAACGGCTTGACCTCAACCCTATCAAACATACGAGGATTCATGCCAGGAAACCAACACACTTAATTAAATTCTACCAATTCTGCCAAGAAGAGGTGTTAAACATTTAATCAGAATTATGCCAGAAGCTTGCTGATGGTTACCAAATGAACGGTCTATTATTTCTAACCTGTTTTCAGAAAACTCAAAAAAATATTAAAACTTATGCACCCAGTCTTGGGTTTCTCTTCTATTAAAGATAGGATTAATTAATTACTCTTCCCCAGAAAAAGAACAGCTCAAAGAAATCAATGCAAGCTTAATATTGCCATGACATTTGTGCCTATGGTGAGTGCATGTAAACGTCCAGCCACAACTGTACCTATAATTAGGATGGTGTCCAGTGCTGCATTACATTAGCCCACTCTCAACCCTGTACCTTTTACACACTGACCTAGTTACCCACCTATGGACCTACAGTGTAAAATGACACTAATCATGTTTTTGTGCTGTATGTGAGGGCCAAGGAGGCAAGTGGACTCAAGCTTGCCACCAGGAACATGACAGTTTAGGTTCAGTATAACAGGCTACAACTGTCTCTGCTTAACAAGAGGTCCCAGTGTCCTTCCCACACAGATGTAGCTGCACGGCCACAAGGCCAAATTAGACTACTTTTATTTGACTGCTGTGAGGAGGTTCAGCCTGACAGCAGTGAGTGGGAGGCAATGTATAGTAATAACCTTCAGATAAAATATGTATGATGAAGGTGCAATAAATATGTTTTGCTATTTACTGGCAATTCATTACGTTGACAGTTTAATGTCATATCTGATATATAATTCATAACTGCATTTTGTGTCATTTGATCAGTTACTGCTTCATGTGACAATCAATGCACTGTCAGAAATCCTGCACTTGAGGTCCTCATGGATCTACATGGTTCCAAGTAGGTCCCACTGTTTCCCTTTGGGCCTGTGTGTCGACACATGTAAGAGCTAAATAGATTCAAGCAGACTCACTTTCAGCTCTGACTATGCAGTGGGTGTGTTTGGTTCGACCACATTTTGCAGCAAGCCTAATTACTGTCAGGCCTATTTGGACTTTGTTCAACTGTCCATTTTGGATCTGTGAGAAACTCTCCTTTGCAGAAATATATATCATAATTGGGTAACCAAAGCAATACACTCAAAGAAAGTTACTGTCTAGCTGTAAGTCCAATTAGAGTCTGATTTATTGCAGTTCAAACGAGCACAAGCATATTTATTTACAGTAAGGTATTTGATAAAACAACTAATATCTTCATGAGCACTTTTCCACTAAGGAGGGTGTGCACTCAACCAAAGACAAAAGAAACTTCAAGACCTCAGATCACAAAACAGACATGTTGCCTCTGAGGAACAGGAAAAACAATTCATATTCTAAGCACACTGGGATTCACTAGAGTTTGAAACAAGACTGAATCACATGGTTGGTTTTTTCACCGGTAGATTTTCTTAACACATGGGGACCTAGTTCTATGCAGTTACACACTTAAATGCCAAGTTACACAACACTACTACTTGGTTCCCATTACTCATCTGTGGCACAGTTTTCACCTAAACACTGTTGCTATGATGTAAAATAAACATTGTGCATTTGCATTACAGCATCCTTGCTTGGATAACACCTACTACATCTAATTCAGTTCAGGTTTATGTCTATAGTGCCAGTTTGTAATTTATGTCATTTTACATAGTAGGATAAAGACACACCTCATGTTTTTAAAAACAGAATGGATTCTTGGATTCGTTGGGTTTCCTGTGTATCATTTTGTAGGATATTAACTTAATGGGTCAGATCATTTGTTAGAGTTTATAATACTGCAGGATCTTATACTTAGTCAGGTAAGTTTTTATGAAATGAATTTGCAAAGTTTTAGCTGTAATATTTACATTTCTCAGGTAAATTCCCTTCATGAGCAACACTGCAGGGCTTTAACCTTAATATTTAACCTTGTTATGTAAATTTGCAACAGCAATCTTATTATCTACTGGCAACTCTTTGGCTCAGAGACTGTGGTTTTAAACGTGCCGTATAAATAACAGTGACTTAAATATGGCCAGCAAGTATATTAGGTTAAGTCTGAGTGATAATTCAATATGATCCTTTATCAATATTGTACTATCATTTTACAAAATGCCATTGTCCAAATTAAAGCTGCATAAACTGATTATTGTTGGCCACTTGAGACAGTTGTAAACACAATTTGATAAGCTGAGGGCCAACGAGTTAGCAAAAGTCACCAACAGTAATTGATGACATTTTCATTATATTACATGTAATTTTGCTTACATGTTCCATATATTTTATGCCATGATGTACAGTATATATACTAGGAAAGTGTTTCTATTGACATTGTTTCAAGCATATCCCCGTGGGTGAACAAATGGGACTTTGTGTATTCGACCCCCCCTCACCTGCTTGTCCTGTAGGTCAGATGAGAGCTCATAGCTCTCCGACAGCGAGCGGGATCGCTTGATGGCCTCCTCCTCTGCCTGCTTGCGGAGGATGGACTGGGAGTGCTGGAGCTTTGGCCGGCGGGGCCGCAGGTGCCCAGGCAGCAGGATGTGTCCGTAGAGCTGGCTGTCCAGGTGGTCGGGACCGAGCCCGCCGGCGTGGGTCACTGGGACGCAACTGTAGCCGCCGCTGGGGTCCACAGAGGCTCCCACCTCACTGCCCGGAGCATCACCTTCCACACTGCAGCACACAAACACACACAGAGCACACTGAGTTAGTCTGCTGAGTCATTTTCCTGAGAGCAAACAGCACGTGACAGATGGAAAAAGTGAACTTTGATACTGCTGGCAGCGTATAAATACGAGTGGGAGAATTTATAGAAGCAGTCTGAGTGCTGCCTGATATTCCTTTAACAATGCAGAAACTTCCTCATGTCTGTCAACTGAAACAGCCACAAGACTGAAGCACTATTTCTTGAATGGAGGAAATTAAATGCCTATGAATTAATTATGACTATTAAAGAACCACTCAAAGTTCAACAAACACTGAAATCACCACATCATCAAACCTCAGTCTTTCCGCAAAAGCAAAGTGACACAATGTCAGGGCTGATTAAAGTGCGTGAAGCAGCGCCTCGAATATTAAGATGAATACGGATCTTTGTGTACTCACAGCAGCAAAAAACACCAGAGTGCACAGCTGATTGGATAAACCCACAGTGTTGAGCAACCACCAGCCACACCAGCAGCTAAATGTCAACCCATACAACCCTTGATTGGCTGACAGGCCTAAAGCACCCCATGTTTTGGTACAAGGAGACAACTCCCTAACTATGAAGAATCAAAGCTGTTTTACTGAAAGAAGAAGAAGAAGACAGTAACCTGATCAGAATGCTTTTTGAATGTGTGAAATAACAAGCTGTCCCTCTCCAGAGACGGACGCTTTGATATTAAGAAGTTAAGCCTTTGTTCTTTGTGCTAAAGGCAGAGCTGGATGCTAATACAAGCAGATTGAGTACATACTATTCTGCCACAGACATCTCAGTGAATTCTATAAATTAGAAGCCAGTTCAGCACAGAGGGAATGCTGACATGAGAACAAAGATGACACATATATATTTTTGAGATAAAAGTGGAAAAACTACATTAATACACCAATCGGCCACAACATTATGACCACTGACAGATGAAGAGAATAACATTGATCATATTGGTACTATGTGCCGTTCTGTTGGGAAACCTTGGATTTTGCCACTCTTAGCTGTAAGTCATGTTTTAAAAAGTTGAGATTCTTTTTTCAAACATCCAAAATACCAAGTATAGGTGCTATAGAGAACATGCAAACTCCCCCTGAATGACAGAACATGCATATCATGGTCTTGTCTGCCTTCAGGTTTTGGTCTTAAATAATCAAATACAGCTAAATGCAATAAATACAGTACTTGAATATCTCAACCCATTTTTTTTATTGCAACTGCAGGTTCAGAAAAAAAGGAATGTTTGCAAACCAGACGGTTGCCAGCATCAGCATGTGTAATCATGTCTGTGAGTTGGACGGCAAACATCACCGCACATATGTAGTCTTTTCATGGTTTAGTTTCACACAGCACCACAGTTTACAATGCCACAGTCAGAAAACAATAAATCCATGTCGCAGGGCGCCGGCCAATTGCTGCCTCAATACCATCTGACCTTGTATCAGCAGCACAGTCAGTAAGTCAGAGAGAAAAATGTTTCCAATTCATCAAAGCTAGAGGAGTGAGGCGACATTATTATGTGGTCATGAGGCCGGACTTTAAAAACAAATTTCCTCCCCTTCACTTTTTCTACCTTAAAGCAACTTAGTATGTTTCCTTTCAGCAGAATACAATCAATATCATTTAATTTTGTTTGTCATCGATATGATGGATGAAGCGGAAAGGCTCAGAAAAGGACATCCATCCAGGAACCATCCATCACTGCACAACCTTGTCATATCCCCCAAACCTCTGCGGGAGACTGTGTCAAGGTTAGATAATAAAGGCTAAAATAAAAAGCTTTAATAGGAAAGAGATTTGACATCCAGAAGAGGCTCAGAGCAGCAAACTAATGATGCCTGTCATTGTCCGTACAAATAGAGTGCCGGAGGGTGAGATTCAAAGCGGCTTATGGGGAGTTCCAGTAAGGAATAGGAAGTATAAAAGCAAAAATAGCCACACTTTAGGACAGCGGCTCCTTATCTGGGGTTTTTCTGCTACTCAAAGTAGATCTTTTTCCTGATTTTTCTCAAAGCTTTATTTTCAGTTGCCAAAAAAGGCCGGGAACTACACAACAGTGCCTCTGTAGTGTCAGTGAAAACCACCACCTGCCACCTCATAAGAACAACTACAGCAATAACCCCTTTGTTCAAATGCCAAAAATGGGCAAATTTCATAATAACCTGACGAGGCCAGCGAGCAGTCGTGTCAATTATGGCAGTGAGTCAAGAGGGAAGGCGGAAGTAGGCATCCTTCAACAGCTGCCAAGTGTCTTTAAGGAGTCGTTCAACGTTTTGGGACCTGCTCCCAAAATGACTTATTCTCCAAGAGTTAAATAAGAAGACAGTAAACTTAATTCTATCCAACAGGGGATATAATGGCTAGTTTAATTACATAAAATCTGATTTGACAACTGTATGCATGAGTCCAAGTTGTGCATAAGAAAGTATATATGGAGGAAGCTGTAACTTTCCTCAAAGCCTTCATACATTCATACCGTCTTTTTCCAATTCTGTTTTACTGGAGCTCTTTCAGTCACATTCTCTTGTTGCACCTTCTTCTTCTGCACTGGTTTAATGGTGTGCAGCCAAAGAATTAGCACCACCACCTATTTATCTCAATGAAGGGCTCCTAATACTTGGCTGCGTTTCAAACTGCATACTTTTTACTTTAAGTACAGCTGCCCTTACAAAGTAGACGGCCTCGTGCAGTGCGCATACACTTGAGACTAACTGTCTTGTTATAATATTTTGACTGCTGCAGTCTGTAATGAGTTGTCATCGGTCTGTGTGCTCTCTCTTTATACTTGTGCAAGACACTGCAAGGCATGTGATGTAACTGTGCAATGGCTTGTAGGTCAGAGTGACCAGAAAAGAATGCTGGGTTGCATACTGCAACATGCGACCAACTCTAATAGGACATCTTAGTACTTTTGGTTTACAGCATTTGGTATAACTTTTATTGTGAAATACAGAATCTTTTACAAGCAGATTACAGAGTATGGAAGTATGGATGTTTAATGTTAGTAGATGGAAACAAGGCCTTCATTCATATATTCTTTAGCCGATCTTCTCAAAATTTGGTTCAAAAGCAGGGACATTGGGATGGAAACTTTGCTATTCCTTATTTCTGCATGCAAATATGGAACTTGAACCAGGAGGCGATAAGCTTATCCAGGATGTGAATCATGCTAAAACCACAAACTCTTACATTTAAATCAATTACTGACCTTTAAAAGTGAGGGTAGGCAAATATAATACGTTGGAGGGACCTAAGCTAATCTTTTTCCTTTAATTCCAATCTTTCAGCTGACCTCTATGTAAAGTAGAAAGCACCAGACTTGGATTTCTAAGACTTTATGTTCACTGTTTCTGACTGAGAGTCCAAACTTTCTTTTTCTGAAACTCAACCATGTCAGTTTTGTGCCTAGAAGTAACAATAGCTTAGCCATGATATTGTAAAATGAAAAAAATTGTAATATACTCTCATGGATTATTTTGTAATATTGTTTATTTTGGAGGATTTGCCGCCTTTAGTGTGGTAGGCTGATGGTCCTCCGTCACTGGATAACATCTTTCATTAGAGAAAATGTCCTCTCTCCTCAAGCCGGACACTCAATGCTCATTACAGAAACCCTTTCTGCATCTTCATTCTCCTCGCCGCGCATCCTCAACACATATTTAATTTCAAAAGGAACTAATCTAATCAGACAGAGAGAGTCCTTTAATTAGACTGAAGGGTGGGCCGCAATGCGTCTGCTCCAGCCGAGGATGTTTAATTGGAAATATCCATTTGTTTAGATGGAAGAGGAGCTCAGCATGCTTAAAATGTGGCACTCAGCTCGGAGCCAGAGCGTACGCAGAGGCCTCGAGGAACTCGGACTGAAAGCATGATAGCACTTAAGGCTTGTTTATGTCTTCGGTTAGCCGGTTATGTTGCATTAGAGTTACTGAGCAAGAGGTTCTGAGCTTAGTTCCATGTAATAATAGTAATAAAAAGACTCAAACGTCTTCACTCAGAGTGACTATAAAACTTACTTTCTCAATTGAGCTAATGTGTTTAGCACATTTCCTTAAGGTGGGTCACTTCTACCTACGGCACTTTGGTGAAAAATGCATGTGTAGGGTTTTATGTAAACAAGAAAATGGGACTTTAGCTTATGTTAGAGGGCCAAATATATTAGCTGGATGGCCTCATTTGGCCCATGAACCACTATTTGCCCACGCCCAGCCAGACATCACTCAGAAGGTTGCACTGCAAACATGAATTATTCTGGATTTTTTTTTGGATTACAAGCTAAGCAATTTACTTTTTTTCCATCAAAGGCTTGCAATTGGGTTGGCGCCAAGACCTGATAGTCGCTGTCACTTCATGCCGAGGATGAGGTAACCGGGATAAAAGAGGATCCTAAGGTTTTATGCATAATACACAATACACTGCTCGACAAAGTCAGCACGTTACATAAGAGGCTTTCTAGGCTTTTCTGTTTTGTCTACAGTCTGATCACCAGCACCATTGTTGGTAAGTAGGATGACGTGCAAACACCAAGGGGGGAAAAAAAGGTCAAAATGAAGAAATACAGAGTTTAATCAAATCTGTCAAGTTCCCCTGCACATCCCATGATGCCACGCCAAAGCATGTCTCATTAGACCCTTCTTGTCTAGTGAACAGCCACTTGTTCTTCAACTTTCCGCTCTAAAATTGCAGCCTCCCAGCCCAAAGTGACGTTACTTAAGTGACACTCAAGTCATTTTCTCAGACATGACGAAACTCCTTCAGAGCTCCAGAAGACATTACGCAACTATCTTCACGATATTAAATATTAACCTCTCCCTGGCTGTTAGAGGCAAGTGGCTCTAAGAAGTGTGCAGACTGGCATCGGCAATGTTTCTGACCACTACGCCTAAATATAGGATGTGCGTCTGACCTTCCCTCTTGTTTCACAACAGCCACCTTTCCAACTCAAAGACCCACAATGAGCTGCAGTGCCCCCATGACAGTGCATAAATTGCCGGCTGATAGAATTTTAATGATGTGTTTGTAGTGGGAGCTGCTGTGGTGGATCCAGGGGGCAGGTGATGTGAGGACAGCTCCGGTGTCAACACATCCCCCTGGAGACGTCGTCCCTTGTGCTGCCGAGTGGCTTCTTCAAACCGGAGCCTCTTCTCACTGTGTCACTCGGCGGTGATGAATTAATTACTCCGACCTGCCACTCACAAGCAGCCTGCCTCTTCTGCTTCTCTTTGTTTTTGCTGCGCATCCACACTGACTGTCTCGCATGTTTTTTCACGAGTGAGTAACTCTCGCAAGTCTAAATTGATTAAATATGAGTTACAGAGGGCACTGGGGGAAGAGGAATGAAATGTGACTCAGCTGCATTCACTTGCTGGGTGCTCAGTAGGAAAACCAAGTACTCACACAAAGTGTTGCTCAGCAGCTATACCCAGACACAGAACCCACTGCATTAAAGGCCATTTATCCAATAAGCAGTAACAGCAGTTTTGTTAGACATTAATTAATGCTTTCTCAATTGACGCTGGCAGTCTCCCCAAATACAGAACCAACCATTAGCGGAATGTACAACTTGCATCACTGGACTAATTCAGAGCCAAAACAGAGACTAAGCACATGTCAAGCAACTCTTCAAAACATCGACTGCTACGCCCAGCGCCAGCACACTTACCAGCTGTCTGAATCCAGCTCCAGTAAGGACTGACTCCTGTCAGAGGCACACTGCAGACACCACATGTTGCCCTCGTAGCCTCTACACCAGACCCATCACCACCCTGATCTCCGTCATTCCATCCCTGGACTAAATGTAGCATCGGCTGCCCGACTGCGCTGCGTTCTGTCAGGGAAGTGCTCCCTTCTCCTCGGACACCTCTCCAGCTCTGGCCTTCCTTCACAGATATGTGAGGAGGGGCATTCGCAGGAAGAGGGAGGGAATTCCTCCAGAGGAAACTGGGTCGTGTGGCAGCGGGAGCACTGGTGTCCCACAGATGTGGAGGGTCTCCAACAGGAAGGGGCAACAAGTAAAGATTGGAAAGGGAAGAGAAGCTCTGGTGGTGTGGGCTTTATTAATAGCAAGAGAATGGTGGCAGTATGAGGCCTGCATGGGGAAACCCCTGGCTTTACTGTTTTAGCTGTTGAGGTACAGCTGCGGTAACGTGAGCTTTATGTTAACACAACTGTCCTCAGATGTCAGCCTTGAGCTTCATATGGAAGACACATGCAGCATCTGATAATCACCACTTTACAACTGCTGATCAAAGTTCTAAAAGCGAATGATACCATCACGACCGCCGTCTTCCAACAGACACTACAGAAGAAGCAACAGCTGCTCGGCCAGCTGACCCAAAGCACCATCCTTTTCACAAATATCTACATTAACAGGGAAAGTTTGACTCACGTCTCCTCCCATCTTTGCACCGATGTTTAGAGTGATCCCCCCCACCACCACCACCACCACTCCTATTCCCAACCCAGAAAGCAAAGCAGTGAGGGGCCTCTCCATTTCCGTATACTGACATCATTACCCAAACAATGGGTGTGTATCAGGCGGACCGAAGATTTTATCGTACCAAGGCAACCAAACAAAGTACAGAGCTGCGATAACACAGCTAATAGGGGCGGTTTGGGAAGAGATCTGCCTCTCTGCACTGCACCCTCGGGTGAAGCATACATATTCTCTGTTTATGCGTACCACCTCAAGAAAAGGAATTATTAATGACTCTGTGTAATATGAAAAACAGTCTCAAATGCAAAATATAATAGGTACGTATGAAGAAGTTGAAGAGATTACAGCTTTAAAAAAAAGTAGCAGAACGTCTCCCATATGGTAAAAGTTCATGTAAAGTGCACCACAAAGACACAGAGTTCATTGTAGCTTATTATAAAGAGCGTTAAGATGATCTCTGAGAGGACAAATGTGGACTAAAATAGTCCTGACCTTCGATGCAGGAACTGCGACTACAATGCCAACCATGGTGCTGAGGGAAGAGCTCGACAGAGGCACAAAAAATGTTGTTTCTGTGCACTTAAAGGCAGAAAATGTGAACGAAAAGGGGCTGAAGTGATACACAAACCTGTATAAGACATGGAAATCCTGCAAAGTCTTGATCAATAGACGCTCAGTTGAGCATTCATCCCAGTCCAACACTATCTGAGCCAGATGGTTTCCTTTAGCTTTAATCATGACCATGAAGCTTAAAGGTAAAGCTGCAGCAGTTAACACTCGCTACATCTGTTTGAGCGCAGAGATAGTTGGAGACAGCTGCCTTTGATCGGTTATTTTTGTCCCTCTCATCTGTATCTTGACAGTGATTAGGCAGATAGTACAGTAGTTAGGAGGGAGGTGGTGTATTTTTACCTCGCGGGCGAATGTGAAGCTGTGCTATAAACTAACAGGGAGGGACTCGTCAACATGTCGCGGCTCCGTGACAATTATAAAATGATTTATGGACTCGACTGAGTTCAGTTTATCCAAATGCACTGTACTTCAGCATGCTGTTTCTGCTGGTTGTCTGACCTGGATGTTCTCCAAGAAAGGCAAACATAAAACTATAAGACCTCAGCCATGTATCTATTAACCATTATTAATTATTTAATCTGTTTATCCAGTACTTTAATTATTTAAACTGGCTCTGTCTATCCATTACTCCAATCTGTTCCAACTCTTAAACCTGTTTATTCCTTTCTTTTACCTGTTCTAACTTCTTTGCTCGCTTGATAAGTAGTTTTCACATACAAAAAACAGACTCCCACACATTGAAGGTCTAGTACCAAAATATTGCATTAATAAAATTATGATTACAAGTTAGACAGTGTACAGGAGTGTGGTTTTGTACCTGTTGGATGGGCTCCTCCCTCTCCAACGCACCTGCCTCATGAAATAGATGTACAAACAGTTCCCTCAGAGCAGTTTTCATATATCACCAACATGTTGCACTCAAGAGTCACACCTATGTGGATATAATTTTTGTTCAATTTGCTTTTTTAAAAAATAAGTTCAGATTTTTTCAAACTGGTGGGGCAACAACACAGTCTGTCAAGATGGCAGGAATACATTTCGTACCCCTATAATTGGGAATCAATACTTTACAACTGTGAAATGAAAATGTTGGGTCTTTAACATCATCGTTTCTACTCGTCATGTTAGCCATTAAAACTGTGCATTGTCATTCCAACACAACGGTCCTTATTATTCAGCCTCTGCTGATTTTTCTCCCCACGCTGCTTTGCATCAGGTTCCCCCTGTGACCTTTGAGCTACGTGTGCAGAATCACAACACCTGAAGGAGGCAGACTGGTCCGTACGTGAGAGGACTTGCTGAAAAGATTACAGCAGCTATGTATCCCATGATCCCGACCCTAATGCAAGTAAGATGCATGACCAAATCGGATAATTGCTGCCTTTCTTTGCTCACAGTGAAATTACATGCATCCGTGTCGCTGCGCTGACTGCTACGTGCCTCCTCGTGTGTTTGCTGTCGACTGATCAGACTCAAAAAAAGCCAACGAGGAATTCGGGAAAACAGATGGTCCTTCTAGAGTAGCGAAACAATTCCGAGCGAGTGCTTTCAAAGTGAGTTTGCAGAGAGACAACTCAACACCGGATGGCTCTTTTAAGGGCTTGTATTACAGAAACACCTGTCACACTCTGTCTAGACTCCAAACTAGAAACAGCGGGAGCCGTCGTCCTTCTATTAATCCCTACATCAGTTCCGGCTCCTCAGCGGTCTGGACGGAGGGTGTCACAGCTCTATTCCAACTATTACCACCATTTAGATCCTGCTCTCCCGTTACACACCCCTTTATAGCGTCCAAACCTTGCCACCACTCACTTCCTACCTCCTCCATGTGTGCTGACGACCTGCCACTCCCACAGCGGTGATACATTTCACGTACTGCATGAGACCGGTTCTCATCCAGCAGGGACAAAAATAGAGCCACTGACAGACACTGCATTTTCTGCTTGGCTTGGTAAGTAAATTGAGCAGTCTCTGTGAGTGGGGTAGCTGGAGACAAATGTGTCTGCACGTCCACCTCCCTAGATGCTGAGGTCTGCGGCTGAAATCAACAGTAGCACTGATTGGAAACACAAGGAGCTCACCGGGGCTCGCAGAGGAGAGGCATTTCAAACAGGGATAAATATGCAGTTACATGGCTTCAAATCAGTCATTTAGCAGAAATGTAAAACACTCAACCCTTCTAACTTCTCAAATCTGAGTGCTTGAATGCTTTTCTCAGTTATTTATATAATTTCAAATCAAGTATAATTTATATATTTTGACCACTTGTTGCTACTTAGACCACCTTCCTCTAAGGGGAAGTCACTTGTCATTCCCAACTCCCTGCTGTCAGATGAGGTCAGAACCCAGACACCAGATATCAACACTCTAAACTGCTGAACACATTACTGGAGACATCAGCAAAACCCTCATTGATGATTTTACCTGTTTTTACTGCAAAACCTGCTTAGTTGGTTAGGGATGAGATGGTGGTCCTGGCTGGATATTGAAAAAGTTAGACAAGTTTGATCACTTATTTCTTAAATATAACAAAGGCAAGCCAGAAATAGCTGGGCGTAATGAGGGGAAATGGATAGCGCCTGCTGACATGAATAAAAATTGCCCACCTGACGCAGGAAACAAAAAGGTTTCTAGCTTCCAGGTTTGCTTTCACTTTGTGGGACCCATTGCACATGCGTTATGATGACACCACATAAAAACGAAGCACATATTTCTCGGCACAAGGGAGGATTTACAAAAATGAAGTATCCACAGATTAAGACCTTGTGTGTAATCAGAAGTGTCCTGTCTACACTTTTACAGTTGTCCCTTTTATTTTAGTGGTCTATGGGAGTGTCCACCCACAGCTTTTAGACTTCGAATGGAAGGATCAGTGGCCCTCTGTTTGACCCTTCATTGCAAAAACTGAAACTGAAACGATCTATCATTTACAACCACTCATTTCTCATTTTGTTTTTCTTACATTTGTTACGCAACTGTTTGTAACACTTTCAGTTTGAACAGACGAGTGATTCACTATGAATGTCCCAATCCCCTCTAAGTGTTGCTGTGGTTCAGGTGTAAATGTTTCTGGTTTGCAACATGGTCAGGCAGTCAGTCTTAAGCTAGCTTTATACTCTGTGTGAAATATGTCCAGATATACAGTATCTTTGGAAATCCCCTGCCCCCACACCTTCCCATAGTGGAGGAATCTGTGTCTGACCATTTTTGTGACACACCAAAACCAGTGATCCCACCTGGCCAGCTGTGTGGAGATGAGAAGAACCTGTTCTCTTACTATTAACTATTTGTAGCACTTTTTGTGTGCAACACTATAAACATCTTCAGGTTTGGCCACTCAGATGACACGTAAGCTCTTTTGATTTTGGACAGATTGTCTTATAAATGAATTCTGACCAACTGGTCCCACATGTAACCATACATAGTGTGTAGGATGCAAAACCTTCCTGTGCTAGAAAAAACAAACATCGTCAGTAAAAATGATTCAGGAAGTGATGACGTTTCCAGGGCTGGTTTTAGATTGTGTTTGCTGTAGCTTGAAATAAGAGATTATATTTGACCTGATTCCTTTCACAATCCACTTCACTTTAATTATGATTTAGAACTGTATGTACACAAACAGGCATGCCTTTTAAAATAACAATTCAGTTGAGTCATAAAATGCTGTTTTCCGTTGGCTTACACCAACTTGGAGTTAAGACTGTGGCATGTTTTCACAAGTGCAAGCACAGTTATAATTGTCTCCTTGGTTAGCATCATGTCCTGTTTCCAGACACTGGGGAATCAGTTCATTTCTGACATGAAAACAAACATCGAGGCGGCGGCTGCCCTCGTGCTCTGGCTGAATTCCACTTGCATCACCCACACACCAAGCTAAGCGTGGCCCAGGCCCGGACTAGCAGCTACACGGTCCGCTCTAAAGCCGTTTGGCTCCAGTTCAGGCCTGTAATCCCTCAGCTCAGAACCCACCCACGTGCAGCCCTCGGAGGGAGGAGCTGGTCCTGCCCTCTCAGCCTCAGGCGGCAAAAAAAGGGAGGATTAACTTAACTAACCGATGGCTGTCATGGTGCACGTTGCCCAGCATACACCACTTACTTTAAGACAAATACCATCCACATGCAATCATCTCTGCGCCCATTACATGCAATCAAACACACACACAATATCAACCCAGGAAGCTGCAGAGTCAGGAGCTGGAAAACAGAGCTGATGCTATGTCGATGACCATATGGCAGTGAATCTGGTCAGCCTTTCTGCTCTGCTGTTGTTGCTCCTCGGACCCTGTTGCCATTATTCAGATTATCTCCGCTAATCCGCCTGCCGTAACTCTTCCTCCATCCTGTTTCTGAGCCGCCAATAAGCTCCGGTGCCAAACACACACCATTAACCCCGTCGCATCGTAGGGAGAAGTAAATTCTGAGGGAAGTGTCCTGCAGGAGCTGAATTTACAACTGAGGTCTCGGTTTCGGGTCGTTTCTGGCCCGCATCTTCATTACTCATAAAAACACTGCAGTCACCAAAGCGAGCGCTGACATCAGGGAACTTAGTGACGCTGCAACAAAGTCTGACGGGGCAAGAGACACGAACAATCAGTTTAACCAGATTATCTGAACCTTTGCACCTGCACTGTCGGAAACAATTCCTAATTGCACCAGAACACTGCGCACGAGCTTGGTCGGCAAAATTAGCCACAGTTCAACCACAGAGTCAGTGTGTAAACTGTGATGGGTGTTTAAAACGGACAGGGGCCTTTAAACACCGTGTTGAATGCAACTTAACGAGTGTTGATACCACAACAAAGGACGTATGAAGCTGATGGAGAGCTTGCTGGACAATGAAAATGAAGTTCTAAACAGCTAATACTACATCAGTGTGCTCTGGGAGGAGTTTCGGTGACAGTTCTTTTTCAGTTCTTTGCATTTCCACTCAGGTGGTTCTACGTACAAACCTACTTGTTTGTTCTGACCTCTTGTAGAAGTGGCACAACATGTGGAGGAAGATCTATTCCCTATACAGATATGAAAAGCTCATTCTGGCCAAACAAAAACATCACATTTTATAGTTACAGGTGATTCTATGCAGATGAAATGTCATTATATATATATAACTATTTTCCATTTGTGCTAATAGAGCCCTCTAAATCCTACACACTGGTCCTTAAAACAATTCAGAAAGGTTTAATCTGAGTGACAGTAAACGAGGTACAGCTCTGCATCAGACTCAGAAATCGATGTGTCACTCCAGGCAGACATCCTTTCATGCTGTTTGGTTTTACTTTCTGTATTTGTGTTTCCAGAGCAGGGCCGAGGTTTTATCGTCAGTTCCTATCTTCAGCGTTTGTTATTGTCAGGTCTCAGCGGCGTGCAGACAATCCGCACAAACCCTGATGCTATCTGATAATTCAAGACAGGAAGCATTTTTCAGATGTCCTCCATAGATACCGAGTGTGTCATCAGCAGTTAGTTGGCACCGCAACCAGCAGAGATTTTCTCCAATATAAAAAAAACTTCTTGGAAATCGGATTTGAGCCTACAAATACTAGAAACAGCTCATCAGCCCCGTCATACGCAGCCGAGGCGTGTCAGAGCCTCACTGAGGACACGGATCCTGACATGTTTAGTTTGCAGTGAAAACAGCAGAGAGCCTCGCAGTGACGTGGACCAGAAGCGCTGCCGGCTTCATTAGTATTCATAAACATTTTTCTGTTCCAGGAAGAGCAGCCGGTCTGAGCGTGCTCAGTCGGTGTCTGAGAATGGCTGGGCATCGGGTATGTGCAAACACATGACACAAAATCACAGAAGGGGGGAAGAAAAAGATGGGGAGAGCAAACTTCAGTCGCACATCTGCACCGGTGAGGAGAACACTTCATGACATGGAACTAAAAATACAACGTCTGCATCACTTTGGGAGAGTTTTGACTTCTTCCCTGGATCTTTGCTCAGTTTACTTCTACAGGAAAACAAATATTGCAATCACACTTATACTTTATCTTTTAAAAAAAAGCCAAAGTAGACA
Source organism: Dascyllus trimaculatus (assembly GCA_024666655.1). NCBI lineage: Eukaryota > Metazoa > Chordata > Actinopteri > Pomacentridae > Dascyllus > Dascyllus trimaculatus. Next base: position 28,543,930 of record CM045450.1, read on the forward strand.
CAGTTATCTCCTGGCATTCTTTTATCCCTACAGACTTCAGAGTTTGGCTCCGGTGGTCAGTCTCAATCAAATCAGCCCTAAACATAACAGATGGCTTGCCTGTCATCATTATTTACCTTGTTCCTTTTGAAATTCTCGGTTTCATTTCTGATCAGTCCCATGGGGGAAATAGCTGACTGTGACGATCCATACCGTTTAATTGTGCTCATCTTTCCAGGCCCAAGAAGCTGCTGTATATTAAATTTCAACATCTGCCTCCTTGTACCAATAAATCCTCCAGCTTTGTGTGGTTGTAATGATTTTGTTTTCACTCCTAACAAAAATGGAGCAGTCTTGGAAGAAGAGGGAAAGCTACATTTTCACAGCTGGCCTGCTGTGGTTTGGCACCACCTGAGTTTGCCCAAATCACCCACATTAAAGGAGCTAACTCTCCAACTAACAAATGGTTTGAGGATGAGTAATCCAGACCTAGCAGGCCAAACACTGTGCAGCAGTGCGTTGGACAGCGTTGTTGCACCTTTGCAGACGCTTATAAACACAGTTTTCATGGGATGTTTTTCTTTTTCCTACTGCATAACTGTCTGGAGCAGCAATTAACAGCTGCACAAATACCCCGAGAGTGACTTAATAGATTGGTCTTTGGTCTGTCATCACCTCGGTGTGTTTCTTCCTGGCACTTGGTGCATCAAACTGTTGGTGTGAAATGGGATTTAATTGCAGGTGGAGCGTTCAATGCTGCCAAGTTTTCATTGTGGAAAATGAACATTCAGGGGAATGTTCCACACACGTCTGGAGCAACTGTGTCCCTCTGTTCCAACTTTTTTATTTTTAGCTGTTCCAGTCTGCACATTCACACCCTCTAGAGGCAAATTAAATCACAGTTTGCAGAACTAATTTAGTGAATTCACTGACAAGGTAATATTGAATTATCGCTTCACAAAAGACAGTGAAGTGGCTGCTAAAGTCTCCTCAGTTTGTCCTGTGAGTGACGTAAGTGTGACCTCCCTGCTGATACCAACACCAGCAACAACACAGTCAGCTGTCTGATGGACTGATCAGGCCGGAGGTGAACAGCGGAAGGAGAAAGAAACCGAGGAAGGCTGAATCTGCTGCACAGTCCCCCCTCCAACCTCCCCTTTCTGTCTCCCCTCTTTATGTCCCTTCCCTGCCATGCATTGCTCATCCCTGGCACCGAGTGGGCAGTGCTGCTGCCAAAGTGACTGATGGGCACCCTCCACTGTCCGCTCTGAGCAGGACCATCAGGGCAAAATTATGCAGTCCGAGATCCTAGCTGAGTGGTCATGACAGGCTATGGATCCGCCCGCTGCCCCCGCTGCTTCAAGGGCATTTTACCCAGACGATGGAGAGAGTTCGGGAGCTCAGGAGGAGCAGCTGTACATCATCTGCTGTGACGCACAGGAGGGGAAAAACGAAGGAGGGAGGAGGGGGGGGTTGTTCATTATCTACCAGAAGGAGAAGGGATGAAACCCATCTGGTTCAGGCCTAACAGGATAGTCCCCAAAATGTCACAGACAGGACAGGAAAAGAAATGAAAAAAAAAAATGGCAAGATCCTGGACTAACAAAGAAAATTAAATGTCATTCTGTGTGAAATAGTTTCTCTATGAAGCACATGTAGTAAGACTTTTCAGGACAAACAAAACCCAGCTGCAGTAAGATTACAGTCTTGACATGAACCTACCTTCATATAGAAGTTCAAGTGAAGCACAGCTGACTCCAGGCCTGTCTCAACCCAGCACAACCTGACTGGAGCTGTTAAAGGTATAATTCCAGACAGACGTCCAAACATGCAATGACAGCAGCACTCCTCTCTTCCACTCTGGTGGACTTCCAGAGGAGCATGGATCTACTCCGGTTAATATGACTGGTAGGCACCACCCTGCTTGGCTCTACCTCCTGCCAGCTCCCGTCCCGCCCCTCTTCTCTGTGGTATAGAACACACACACTGAGGCTATTGAAAAGACAGGCAGCACCTCTGTCTATACACGCCGGCTCCGGGTGCTGTTGATGTTGGCATCTGCAATAAAAGCTGCCTTTCTCTTTTCCTGCATGTCCCCCCTGCCTTCCTGCTGGAAGGTTTCACCTTCTGCCAAGGAGAGCTGCGAGGCTGAAATGGAAGAAAGGTTGTGTGATGGCGTTGTACCGGCTGTGTGTGGCTGCCTGTCAGGGGAAGGGAGTGGCAGCCTGGTGTGACACACTCGATTACACTGGCTGATTGGGGATTATTTTTGGCTTCCAGTGGCACCCTAATAAAACTGAAGCATCACGCTGTATTTTCCCCTTATGATTACCACATCTATTCATTACATCAGATCGACTGTCATTCATCTGACACCAAGGAACGCACTATTTTATTCAGTGGAAAACATGCTATCACATAACCGGCCTGAAAGACGCAGCACATGACACCGTCTGTCAGATGACACTTGGGTGAACTTAAAGAATAGAGAAGCAGTTCACTGTAGGACACAGTTATAGTAATGAAGCTCATATTCATGGAACAGCACATAGAGAGACTTGCACGGTCTGGGAGGCCGAATGGAGCTTCCATTTTTAAATCTAATCAAGTATAATTAAGTATCGATACCCGATGGAGAGAGAGACGAAAGTGCCTCATGGTTCATCCATCTTGAACGTCCTAAAACTAGTGAGCCAGAGAAGGAAAAGCACTTTGTCTCAGTTTTCTCAGGCGTGATCTATACAACAAGAAACAACTCGAAATCCTCATATCAGAACAAGAAAACAAGAAAATGCAGAATAACAGGCCTGCAGTTCCACACTTCAGAGAATATTGACCATCCAGCAGCAGCTTGCTTAGCCTTAGTGACCACACACAGCTCACTTGCAGATTCATGGACCCGTCAGTGCTAAATATAAATAGCTGATTCCTAAAGCTAAAGCGAAAAACACCTAATACGCATAACAAAGTCCCTCTAAAGTCATTGCCTAAATCCCTAAAAGTCATCCCTCTGTATCAAAGCTACATATGTAAAAGGTTTTTTCCATTAAAAAATAATTTTCCTGCCGTAAAATGACTTTGGTGTCATTCCACACTGCAGCTAAAGCACCCCAGCTCACCTGCACCTCTGCTGAAACACTGTAAAACTTCTCAATGCTACACAGGGTTAAGTTGCAATGTCAGAGTAATGCAGCCGTACATGTCTGAGGTGGTGTCGTGCCAAAAAGTGATTGTCTGTCAAAAACTGATGGCCGCCCACAGGCTTTTATCTGGATCAAACTGTCCTAATCTTTTTTGCAATTATCCTTATGTCTCTGCGTTACCTTACCTGCTCTGTGGCCTAGATTAAAACCAGTCCAGTACATTTCAACAATTCAACTCATATACTGCAGTTTTCTACTTGCCAAAAAGTGATTGCAGCCTCAGCATTGAGACTGAAATGTCACTAATGCATCAACATGGCATGACATCCTTAATGAGATTTATACTGTAATTGAACAGTTGGATGGTTGCAAAGGAGACTTTCTTCATTTTCGATATAAAACCCATCAATGAATCATGTTATTTAGAGCCTAGTTTCCAAATAAGTAACGATATTAGACCCACGGCCATAACATAGAAAACAATACTATAATACTGCTGAAAATTGTAAATGGCAAACTTGACTACAACCATAAACTGCAACCATTTCCTTGTTAGCAATTATTCAGTTGCAAGAAATGTTAGTTTCACAAAGACATACTTTTGCTATAACCACTGATATACACCAAATAGGCATAATAACATTATGACCACCTGTCTAATATTGTGTTGGTCCCCTTATGTGCTCAAAAATGCTCTAAATCATTAGACATGGACAAGAGGACCTCTCAGGGTGTCCTATGGGGTCTGGAACCAGGATGTTGGCACTGGATCCTTTGGGTACTCTGGCTTGTGCAGTGGGGCCTCTGTCAATCCAACTTGTTCCACTGCATCCTGTTGATGCTTGATCACAATGGGAAGTTAGGAGTACAAATTAACATGTTGGGCCACTGTCATGTGGTTTCCTGTGGGGGTAGGCCAGCGACATTTGGGAATTTCCATTTGCATGAAGGAGTGTGTTTGTTGTGGGACAATGTTTATTTCGGTGTTTAAGTCTCATCAACATGGATGCTAAAATCCAAGGTTTTCCATCAGAACACCACATAGTACCAATATGATCAATGTTATTCACTTCACCTATCAGTGGTTTTAATGTTGTGGCTGATTGGTGTATTGTTCTATGTATTTGCACATTGATCCATATAAAATCAGCTGCAGATGTATAGAAGCCAGGTGATGCAGCTTTAACAACCAGCAGTCCATCAGCGTTTCTCAAACAACAACTTTTTGACACCAGAACCTGATTCTGAAGACGTGTAATGATACAGAAAGCCCCACCCTGCAGGCTGGCAGGATTGTTTCGTTGGGATTGTTGCGTTTAAAACCACAAAAATGTGGATCCATGTTTTTGAGATTGTCATTGGTGCTTTACTACAGTTTCACCATGCTTAGTCATGGTGTTTACTGCTTATTTCAGTTATGATGAGTTATCAAACACAAGATCACATATGGACATGTTAACAAGGTCAAAAACATAACCAAGGGGCTTTTTTAAAATGAGACCAATAAAATTCATGATGACTGTAATAAATTCAGTAGTCTCTCCCGACAAATTTACTGCCACAGACGATGAGCTTGACACGTTAATTGTCAGAGAGAATGATTCTAGCTGCTTCCAAAAGACTCGTCCACGACTGAGAGCGAGTAAGATGCACAAATGAGGGTTTTACACACAAACATATTTCATGTTTTCACAAATACGAGATAAAAAGCTTCAGTGATGATGACTTTCTTCTCTGTGGATTACGTTTTGTCCAGCAGGACCTCAAAAAATTCTTTTACTCAGAAACAGAGTAAAAAAAAGAGAAGGATCATCTTATAATCAGTCGTCCTTTGTTGTACATCACATGCACTGTATGGCTCATTTCCACTGTTTTCATCAATTCCAGCGACAAACAGCAGCTATGTTCAGTGAAAATAGCTGCAATAAATCCACTGTAGTGTACAGTCTAAGTCAAAGAGCAGCTTTGAAGCCAGTTATTTTTTCTCAGGACAGGAGCATAACTTCAAATAAATGCTAATGTTGCTCCGCGTCAGCTAGTTTTGTAAATATATTTAAAAAAATCTCACTCTTCCAGTATCCCTGAGTCATTTTTTTTAGAAAGTAGCTTACAAGCCATTAAACAATCCACACTCATAAAACCACTGTTGCAGCATGATCATACGACCCCCATTCTCCACCGAGAGTAATCCCCAACACTCCACAAAGATTCCTCTACCATATGTTAAAGTCAATCTGCATAACTTATTTCGCATACATTTGCTGACGCAGGCTCACAAATGGCCGCTTTAAATCATGCTCGGCGACATTAAATTGCTGTTAAGCCGCTGCATTTGCATTTGCGATCTATGCTGCCGAGCGTATTCAGTCCTGTAGGTTTCGTGCAGCATTTTGTAATTAGACTAACTGTGAGGCCCATCTGGCAAAAGCTGTCAATATTAGTGTTTATGAGCACCAAAAAAGGTCTAAATGTGTACAGCATGCAATATACAGGGCAACTGAGAGAAGCAACACTCACATTCTGAATAGAAGGATTTTAGAGGAATCTGTTGACAGGCAGGGGTCAGGCAGGGGCCACTAAAAATGCTTACCGTCTGCCTTGCGATAAAAAGAACTCTGGTTGACTCTTCCTGCCCCAAGAGATCCATTTTCCCCACCTTGAACACTTCCTCTTCAGATGTGACCTCCGCTAACCTCTTGAACCAGCGCTTCCCCTACAAATCTCCACGCTGAGAGGCCCTCCTGCTCCACAGTTCACCGTGCCGACGACTTGTGTCGGCTTGTTGCGCTCGAAGGCTCCGCTAAAAGGTGAGCAGACACCCAGCGTGGTGTTCGAACACGCAAGTCACGCCGGCGTGATAAAAAATAAATGCTTCTCGGGAAGGACGGTAAAATGAGCTCATGTAACAGGGTGTGGGAGGTGTGACGAGTGTTGCTAAAAGCCTTGGCTCCGTTCATCTGACGGTAAGTTTTCGTGATTACTGAGCGGTTAACAGAATATGTGCAGTATGAGTCTTGTAAATGCAGAGGTGTTAACCTGCCTCACCCATGGGTGGGAAGTAACCCTGACGGACCTTTTAATATCCAGGCTCAGCACGGCTGCAAGGATCACTTTCAGTTATGTCAGTGGGGGAGAACACCAAGATTTCAGCAACTTTCCATTCCACTGAAAAACGATTTGGACAGTCAGCAGAAGTTATTTCCCCAAAGCTAAAAAAAAGAAAAAAATGGATGTCATGAAGAAGAAGGATTGGTAATTGTTTTTGAGCATGTGAAGGTGAAGGCCCAATATATCAAGAAGAACAGGAAGGAACATTTTTGTACTCCCCTGCAGTCATCATTTCCCACAAACTGCTGCTCTGGGCCTCAATTTCAAGCATTTGTCAACAGATTTTTTTACAGAGGTGAGCGCCACATGTCCCTATCAACTATTTGTCACCGTGGGTTAAGGAGCGGCAGGCGGAGGAAGCCCGTTAGGAAACACCTACGTTTACAGTGCCTATGGCTTTCTAAAGAAGCCAAATGGAGCCTCCGCTTGACTCCAGCAGCGAGATTTCCCACAAGACGATAATGTTTTTTCATCTCCTGAGGGGATGAATACAGTTTCTGAATATCTGCCAAGCAGTTTACTGAACGGTCTGACAGGGCCTGCCGGCTTGCATGTGATCAACCGGTAGGAGCACTCCCTCCTTCTGTGCCTACGTTCTCTTTCCTTCCCTGAGGTTACCTGTATGACTAAAACAAACTGACATCTCCTTCCCGTGAAAAGAGATCATCAGAAGACTTTACTGAACTTGGACCGCGTCATCTTTAAAAGGAAATTAACAGTTAGCTATTTTACGCCCTCAACTATTAAAATAATGAAGAAGTCATCTTTCATCGCCACACAATATAGTCCCAGATGTTTGAAAGAACGATGACAATTTCTTAGACCGAAAAGAGCTTTTAAATATTTCTTGTTGTTGTTTGAGTTGCTTAGGTGCCAGTTGGGTGGGGATTATTAGAACAGTCAGAGTTGAAGCAATTAACAGGAGTTTTTTTTTTCTAATTTCAAGCTGATTTAATGTTCTTATCTGCAGTTGTGAGCCAGTCTGACTAGAATAATGCAGTAATAGCCACCATATAGTAAAATTATTAGCTCTTTTGGCCCCAAACTACAGCCAGAATCAAATCAAAGCCTTGCCTGATTGAGAAAAGACAAAACTGAGATCAGTTCTTTGTTCATCTTGAAATCCAAACCTTTCTGTTAAACCAGAGGTACATGGTGCATAGTCTGTCTTCACATTCCAACTTTCCCCTCAGTAGGAACATTTGGAAAAACCAGCAGCTGAGCCACAAACACTACAGGCCATCTGGCTACAAATGCGGGTCTATACCACAAGTGGAAAAACACAACTCCAGCTTCGTCCTAACACCACTTTCTCCGTACATCTGATGTGCTGCAGACTTTCTTTTCTCACTAACAATTAGGAAACGTTAACCAACTCTAAGAAACGGCAGAAAACAAATGGAAAGAAACCCAACAGGGTAAATGCAACCCCCCCATCAACCAGCAGTCCACCTCAACTCAACAAGCACATGATTTGGGCCTTTACAACATTCGGGCTTTAAATTTATGTGCATAAATGTACCAGAGAGACAACATTTTATACACCACACCAAGCTGCATGTGAGGAGAGTTTCTACCTCTGACGTCAAGTGCAAAACACACACTTGAGCCTTCATTTTATTTGGCAAGACTGAAGGAAAAGTGTGCCCACTATGAAAGCTCCATTCAGTGTATGTGCACAACAACACAGAGGTACACTGTGTATTTATTTAAATGCCACCCAATCGCAGTCACAAAAACAAGGTTTATCCACGTTTCTGTGCATTGTGCCTTTATATTTTAACATGCATGTACATATAAAACACCACCACAGTGCATTGAGCAGCACACTTTTTTCCTCATACTACAGTGAGAGCGACTGTTAGCTACAAGTAGGAGCCACGAGGCTGTTGAAATAGGTTATTTTCATATCACTTCTCTTACAAATTGCCCCTGAAAAAGCCTGATTTCATCCCAAAAGAAACCAATTCCAGTGTGTTTTCAACACCACTGCAGAGAAAGCCTGTAACAACATGCAGAATACTCTCTTGTGTAATGGAATCTCATAGAAGCAGTAGTTTGCGAGTAGCTGCAGCCCTCGTGCAATAGTGAAACTAAAACGCTGTGACACACCATCGTTCACAATGTACAGCATCTCCAGAATGCCTCTTGTGTCTGCTGACAGTAATTGTAGTAATAATTGGAAGAGACGGAGCGAGCACCAGCAAAATAATCCCCTGCAGCTTTTCCATGCCACATGTTACTGGGCCTTACGGCAACCTGTTGACACCAATCCCAGAGACCCAGTGGGCCAGTGCTGGGCATGCATAAACAGCCTTTAATCCGCATCACACACCGCCTGAACCATAACATGCTATCACTGGGCATTCCTGAGGCAGAGGATTGTGTGCATGCAGAGGAACAGTCATGCTTACATCCAGAATCCTGCTAGGATTTAGTTTAAACTCCAGATTATTTTCTTGTTTAGCGCAGTTTAATTAGATACACTCAAACAATGTTTTGACATCAGGATGTCAGAAAATGTGCAATTTTCTGATCCACTTACCTAAAAGAGGAATTGGGTTGTTTATCTACTAAGATTGGACATTTAAATTACAAAGCACTGCCACAAATTTGAAGGTACTGGTGGCAATGTTTATTTTTCGTAAAATAAAGTTATCGCCATTCAAATGCACTAAAACAAGCACTATTTCTAAGGTTGAAAACTCCGTAGTCTCACTTTTGTGTTTATTTTTTATGCAAATTGGGATGCAGTGCAAGCCCCACGTCGGAGATGATGGAGAAAATAATTGTAATTTCATAACCTGGTTACGCGACAAAGCTTTGTCGCACAAAGAAACAGCTAGTATCATCAGAAAGAGTAGGTTCTGTTGTTTATTTGGATACATAACATGTTGCAAACCGATTGGGACTTTGCAATCTATTGTAATGAGAAGCAGGACTGTGAAAATAAGTGGAAAATATTACTTTGCACAAGTTGGATCTTCATCATAACATGGCAGTATGTACAAATATGTGACAAGCAGTTTCACAAGGCTCTGGTTCTGCAACTTCTTCTGATGTTTTTCATATTGATGCAATGACGAGCTCATGAGTGAGTAAAACAAGAGTGACTGGAGTGAGCAGAGCTGTATGTACGTTGTAACTACAGTTAAATTTGATGACATTCTGAATTAGTTTTCTCACCAACATTTCACCGCACAGACAAACAGCTGGCGTCACAAGAAAGGTCAAGTTGTACAGTTTCATTTGATATGAGCCACACCTTGCTGCAGAGAATTCTTCTTGATCATTTTAGCCGAGAAGAAGGGATATGAATTTGGATGCGAAGAGTGTCTATCGGGTTCTACGCATTTTAACAAATAACAAGGTTTCATGAGTCGAAGCTGATGTTCCTCAAGCTTGCAAAGTGTCCATGACAAAATGAAGCCTGCTTGTATTCATAGACTGCTGCAAACAAATCTGCTACAGGGATTATCCACCTACATTGAGCATTCTGTACATGAAATGAGACATCATTCCAGCAGCCCGACTGCATAAAACTCACGTCTCCCAACACAAAGAGGACGACTCATATTTGAAGACGAAAACAAATGTCACGCAGCGGCTTCGATGACTCAGTGTGCTGGATTTTGGATTCCGTTCAACCTCAGCAAACTCCAATCAGAATCATTATGCTGGAGTGGAGTCTCCTTGGAGTGATAATGAATGACAGGCCAGCGGAGCGAGCTTCTGTCCGGCCAGCCGGGCCCATACCTAATGCTTTTGAATTGAAACGCGAGATGAGTCATCAGACGTTTGTCACAGCTTCCTGGCTCCCTCTTGCCTGCTTTGAATCGTCCCCCTGAAAACTCCTCTGATAGGCCCATGATTTATTTAACACATGCTGATGTATTTTGCATTAAAAACAGCCTAAATGCTTCAGCGCACTTCACTGGCGGAAAAGACTCCTCCAGCAGTGATTTGGATGTGTTATCCTCTTTGAACACTTATGGCATCAGTTTTGTTTTGCAGCCAGGCTTCAGATTCAAAGCAGGCAGGAAATGTTTTCATAAATGTTGGACAAGGAAACAAATTTCCTCTGTGGTGACAGCTGTGATATACCAAATGCACACTCTTTAAAAAGATAAATTCACATAGATTCTTGTGAGCATGAAACAACAGCAGAGCTCAGCCTATTTTAATTCATAACCACGGAGGATTTCAGCATTGTAGAATTATCTGATACCAAGCAGCTTAATGCTGCATAATCTACCCAACCTGAAAATCCTGCCCCTGAGGATATCAACCAAGAACCGAAAAACAGATCTGGCCTCAGAGATGGAATTATATCCACCAAGATCACACAAGTCACACATAATCCTGTGCCGCAGGCTGCAGCCCCAAACTCATTATTGATGAATTAATGTGAGCTTTGCTAAAACCTATTAAACTGTATTAAGATATGCACGATGAAGAGAAACGCTATGAGGCAGAGGAGGGACTGCTGGTGACCCTCCATCTCATTTGCGGGTATGGCAAAAGAGCCTGTTCACTTTGCAAGCTGAATGCTGTCTAGGTCAGCAGAGAGCAGCCTGATGTAATGAACTATTCCTGGGTCTCTTTAAAGGATCAATAGGGATTCATCACACTGCCGCCCTGTGCTCAGCAAAAGAGAAACCGGGATGCAGCATAGTTAAAGACAAGAAAAGAGAGGAAAAAAAAACAACAATAAATGCCCACCCCCTGGTTTGCAAAGCTGCTCGGAGGACACAACAGCCTCTGCATGATGGGGGGGAGGAGAGAGAGAGGGGTGGAGGAAGGGGGAGGAGAGATAGAAGGGACAACAACAACAACAGTCCCGGCACTGTCTGGGAAGTTGAAACGTCCCTTCAGCTCTAGTTTGCAGCGAGCTGCGAGCGTCCTCCGGCGCAAACATCAGCTGTCATGACATCAGACTACAGCAGAGAGACGGGAAGAGGGAATGAGTGAGGTTGTGTGGGGTGGGGTGTGGGGGTAGAAGGGGTTGGTGGTGGTGGTGGTGGTGGTGGGGGTAATGCCAGTGCAGCTGCTGCAGTCATGTCTGCCAGACACCTGCCCGGGCAGCCGGTGTAAACAACAAGAGTATACGCACCCGACAACCGCTCTTCTTCTATCCTCACCTCAACACACATGCCAAAAGACAAGTGACTCCAAACACAACAGGATGCTGACATGACAGAAGAAAATGAAAAACGACAGAAGCAGTTAAAGCGGCAGCCCTACCGGCAGAGAGAGACAGGGAGCAGCCCGGCACTCGGTCGACTCTGGCAGGATGAAAGCGAGGGACCATCCTTACACATTCACCTCCAGCCTCAGAGAGAGACGACTTGGGCCCTCGCCTCCTGTACTCCCCCCAACCTCTCTGTCACTCGACTCTCTCGGCCCCTCCCCTCATCTCTCTCTCTTTCCCCTCTCTCTCTCTCTCTCTTTAACCTCCCCCCTCCCTTCCTTGCCTCTCAGCGGAGTTGTGTGTCCAGCCTGATGCAGCCCGCCGAGTCCTTGCCGCTTGCTGGCAGCGCTGCAAGGTCAAGGTTTGTCTCTGCATCCAGTCAGAGAGAGACACATTGCTGACACCTGAGAGTGAGTGTGTGGTTTTTAACTCAGTCATTTCACAGGCTGCCCTTTTTCTTCCTCCCCGTGTGAAGGTGTGGTAATTAATCAGATGAGCTGCTTTGAGTTTGATTGCAGCGAACATGTGCAGACTTTGGCGGTGAAATGGAAAATAAAATGAAAGGTAAATTATATCTGTGACAAAAATCAATAATCCCTCCTGAGAAAAGATTTCTGCTTTTCTCACATCACCGAATAACATGATCGATCCTACTACTCTACTCATTCTACCATTGACTGAATAAACCGAGTTCCACATCATGAAGATTTAAGTAATAATGTTGGTGGTGCTGGTTTATATATATATGCCAAAATAATAGAGTTTTCACTTTTTTGATACCTTGCTTAAAGGAATACAAACATGTTCTCCTTAGATAAGCCAGATTTTGCAAATGTTAAACGTGTCTATACATCAGTAAGTTAAAAGGCTATGACCACACAAAGGTGAATAAAGTCAATAACACTGAGTATCTCATAACAGTTATGCATGTCAGTGTCTGGGACATGTGAAATGGTAAGTAAATAGTCATTTCTCATAGTCAGTGTTTTGGATGAGGTAAAAATAGGCAGATGGAAAGACCTGAGCAACTTTGGCAAGGGCCGAATTGTTAAGTCCAGATGGTGTGTTGGAAAGCGTGTTGGATGCATCAGTGGTGGTGAGCACCTTCTGACAGTGGTCCAATGGAAGTAATCAGCAGTAGGGTGTTAGGAGATGCCTGGAAGCAGTCTAATCCAGCTACAACTTGCACCTTCCAGGACTTAAAGGATCTGAAGGATCTGCTGTTAATGTCTTGACGCCTGATACAATGAAGGGGCCTTCAGAGGTCAGGGATGTTTTAATAGAAAGCAAAGAACCAACAGCAGACTAGGCAAAGGTGATCATAATCTTTTGTTTATAATCAGTGTCCATGAAGCTGGTAAAGAACTTTGTCTGAAAGAAAAACCAGGACTAATCAGTTTACTCCTCCTCTATGATGTGCAAATTTGTAAACAGCCAAACCCATCAAAAATATCTGGACATTTCTCCAAAACAGTTTAGGTGCAAACTGAAATTTAATGGGTTTTTCCTTTTTCCTATGCTGCTCCTCTCTAAACCAAGCTTGAAGACAATTGAACTGATAGTCTTTGCGAAGTCCTGCTGAAAACAGAAAGACAGACAGACCAACAAATGGCAATGAAAACATTGCATGGGTCCTTCAGAGTCTTAGGGCCTTTTTCATGGCAATCAAGTTTATTCAGTACTCACCTGTAAATGAGAAATAGGTCTTTTCAAGTTTCTTTTAGTGGCTATTACAAAAACAACATCTACTGACCCCTGTCAGATGTTAACAACTAAATTTCGTTCAGTTAAGCAAAGATCACCTTGTTGGATCACCTAACACTAAGCTCTGATGTCAAAGTCAGATACTTTGTAAACCCAACCATCCACCCTGACCTTATCCAGCATTTTGCAGTGGAATAAGGACTCAGTTACATCAGGAAACTGTACTTCAGACTGAAAGGGAGTCTAGAGTGGAAGAAACTATCAAGTTAAGGCAAGACAAAGGAACAAATTTCAGTTTCGCTTTCAACAAAAGATTTACCTTCAGTTTCTTTTCATTCTCAAAAAGTCCCCTTGGCGAAACATCTTACACAAGACAGACACTAGAGTTTCATATCATGTTTTTTAACTAACACTACACTGTTGCTATTTATGAAAAGAATGGGGTTTGTTTGACATTTCTGAAAGAACAGTAGAGTAGTTGAGATTTGGTAACCAATACCAGAAATATACAAAGTTGATACCTCACTTTGAGATCCATTGACATGCTATGCTATGAAAACTGATGAATTGATCACCATGGTCTGAATTTTGCAGATATTTACTATCATCCATTTTTTATACACCACTTTATACTGTAGAGGGTTGCAGGGATGCTGGAGGGTACATCCTACAGAAATCGCTAGTCCATCACAGGGACAAACGGAGACAGACAACTATGCACATTTACATCTATGGCTAGTTTAGATTCACCAACTGATCTTACATATATTTGGATTGTGGGAGAAAGCCTTAGCACCTGGTAAAAACCCACACAGGCACATGGAGAACATGGAAACTCCACACAGAACAGTCTCAGCCGACCCAGAGACTAGTACCCAGGACCGTCTATCTGTGAGGCAACAGTGCTGGCCACCAGAGAAAACTAAAAGTACTGAATTTGTGCTATCTTGACGTGTTTCACGTCTATTAGAAGGATTGCCACTATTTTAACTCAAGTCAAAATAGACCAAATGTCCACAAAACTACTTACATTCCCATCACCCTCAACTGTACTTCGTTTGTTTTGACAATTAGCCAATCACAGCATGCTAAGGAACCAAACTTGGACGTGAACATGATAAACAATATACCTGCTAGAAACGTATTAGCATTGGCGCTGTGTGATAGTATGCTGATGTTAGCTTCAAGCTCTAATCACTGCTTTGCCTATATACAGATTCATAGAGCCACTGACATGGCTGTAGATTTTCTCTGCTTCAGAAAAGCTATAGCAAACAAATGTCACATCCAGTCTAAAGTTGAGCAACCACACAAGAACGTTCCATAAATAAAGCAGAAGTATAGGATTCAAGACACAAGTAACCAGGATTACAAATCTGACTAGACTTTGACAGCTTTCAGTACTAAGGATATAGACACGTTGGTCATCACCAAAAAGGCGTTGAGGCTATAGAGATGCTAAGGTCTGGTTGATTGCTTTAACCAACTAAGACCCGCTGCTGCAACAATGCAACAGCACAGCATTAAACTTAACTAAATGAAATTCCTGACTAAAAAAATTAAAATTATCAATACTGACTGAAAAACAAGTCATGACTAAGCAAACACTCCAGAATCAGACAATACAGGGAAGTCAAAGCAACAGGCGAACAGAGAATAGCATTCTTTGTAAAGCAAAGCAGAGGATAAGTCTTACTGTTGTGAGTGTAAACTGCAGCTGGCATGGAGCGGCATTAATATCCTGAGCAAGCCTCTCTATCCACCTGGGAGGAAGTCTGCCAGGGGTCGTGCCCCTTTCTAACGCTGGCACTCGCGAGCCGCCTGTTGCCACGACAACTGATGCAGTACCACGGCTGTTGGTGGTGCCAGGAGGACCGAACGGAGATGGAGGGCGAGAGTGGAGACTCGTTGCGGTGCTCTTACCACTGGGCCTATAGGATTACTGGTAATGGGATTTCCCACTAATGGCTCCTTCTGACAGGTGGCGTCCCCGTTTAGCTCAAGTTCAGCTTTGGCCATGAAAACATTGCTGTGGTTTAAAGCTTTCACTGCCTCCTCGGTGCAAAAAAAAGCCACCTTAGTTCTAAACACCTGTGCTGAGGCCTCAAAATAGCAACCAGTAGGTTCAACACGTTGCCAAAACCTTAAAATAAAGCAGATTACTTAAGTCTCACATAATATCTCGTTCAATTTTGCATTTTTTCCAGTTAACTTGAAGGTAAAACTAATTTTTCAAAATGCAAGTCGTACCATGCTCATTTATGTGAATGTAGTTGAATAAATATTTTGAAACTCTTAAATATAATACAGTCCAATGCACACTCACCACACACTATGACCTCAATAATAAATATAAAGTTGAAGCATCACCTTTATGACAATGTCAACAGAATATGAAAATGCAGAAGCTTCATAGAAGTACAGCTTATGGCAGAAGTGTTGTTTTAGATTGTAATAGATTTAATCAGGCATACCTAATAAAGTGGCCAGAGTGTGTAATTTGACTTGCGGATGAAAAGGTTTTCATAAGTGTGAGCCTGTTTTAAACACATTTTAAAAGCTCCTGGTAATAGTAAATGTCCTCAAAGACCTGTCATTTAATGCAAGACTGATGAGTAGTGCAAAAGGTGGTTTGACTTAGGCTACTGTTTTCATTTCCAGCTCTTTATTTTTTATTCTGGAACTCCACTAGAGTAGTTTTGCATGATTCACAGCTAAAAAAAAAATTGTATTCATCTTATACTGGAACTTTTGCAGGCCCTCAGTTCATCCTCTGTCTAAAACAAGAACAACCTTAATGCCCCCCTCCTTAAAGGCCCACTCTCTTTTGATTGGCAGGCTGTGAGGAAGCCTTTGGTTGTGAGCACCACCTCATCCTCTTGCAAGTGTGAAAGTTCCAAAAGCGAACTGTAAGTTGACCGAGTAACACAGTTTCTGGTTCTTGATTGGAAATGCCAACTTCGTACATCCATCCGCACATGTGGACAGCATAAACACAAGAAGAAGGCGTATATATATTTACCAAGAAGACCAGAATTTGACTTTGTGAGCATTCTGTGTCTGGAGGAGATGATCATATAAAGATATCCATGACCAGCTGACATATGTTCGGCATGAAAGTAGAAAAAGCCTGAGTTTTTCTCTCACAGGGGTCACTTATACATATGTTTACCTCATTATTTGACACTTTGTCCATGATTAATATGAACATCTGATATTGAACATTATATATATGTATATATACATGTATCAAACAGAAAATAAAGGAAAGCATAATAGGCAGACAGTATTGGGATCCAGAAACAATTAATCCTTCATTTCCCATAATGAAACTTAATATATTCTCTCTTTTAGACCATCTCTGCCTTGAGAATACTCAAATCTTTCAAAGTCTCCAGTTTGTAAAGGGTGTCCTGCAAGGTGCATGCAGCAAACACACTGTAAGTAAAGAAGTACTCAGGATTAAAGAAGACAGGATGTCGACATACATGGATCCTGGGAAGTGAGGGAGTGTCAAGCCATGATGTTGCATGTTTTTTTCCCCGCTGAACATTGTGGAAATTTGTGGACTACAAGACTAAACATGTAATATGAGCAATTTTCTAAGACTCAGCAAAGTTGCTCCGGCAACACACATTTAGTTTTTTATGTTGTGCTGTCCGACAAAGTAAGAGTCACAAGGAATTACAATAAAAAAGGCTTTGAATTTTGAAGGTTCTTAGTTGAGCTGTGTATAAAATATTTCATTTTGTATCTTTTATACTAACCTTGAAACCTGAAAGAACATTTTTTCAACTAATGTTCAGCTCTTGAAAAGGGAAAAGTCAGTCCACATACAACTACAGGCAAAAATAGGTTTTGTACATTTAAACCAAACGGCCAGCTTTGTAATTAATCTAATTAATGATTAATGAAATGCAATTTGAACATTGCATTTCTACTGATTTACTATTAGCCTACCCAATAAATAATATGAATTCCAGCAGTCACAACCTACAAAGAAGGCAGTCACTGCTACTGCGCTAACTATGCTAGTTAGCATTTAGCAAGACTGTTTTATCCAGTGCTAGTTTTTTCTTAGCATTTTGATTTGATTGTGTCCAGCTTGTGTTTAAAATGCAATATTTCGTAACATAAAAACAGATTTTTGTCAATTCCCAGAAACAGGAACACTTCCCACCAATTAGCCTTGTGTAGCCACAGTGTATAGTACTTTAGGTATATCTTCCATTATCTAGTTCTTATGAATTTCTAGACCGTTTCTCTCAGAAAATGTTTGTTAGGGTATCAAATAACCACAGGCTGCCCTGATACAGCTGGGTAAAGGCACCTGGAATTAAGGCGATTAGGCAGCAATTAAACATTTGGTATAATGATTGCTATAGCAAGTCAAAACATGTTATAAAGGCAGATTAAAGATTCAACCAGATACACCGTTACAGTGTGTTGCCTTTATAGGACGACAATATTTGATCATAACTGTGCATTTGGCAGTTAATTAAACTGCAGGAAGCAGAGTGTCACATGCAGCAACCAGTTCACTATCTAAAACAACTGCCTGTGTTTTAAAGAGAGACAAATATTCAGACGGTAAATGAAATCAAAGCAGATCATCTGAAGCGTGGACAGCTGCCTGGTGATGATAACAGCTCTGTGCTAACTTTTTTTAAAACAAGTATTTGTCAGGAAAACGCTTTCAGCAACTACCCACCGCCACTGCGGCCTCACTGTATTGATCGAGGTCAAGCACTTTGCTCAAGAGAAGTCGAAAGGTAGTTTTTATGTTTGCACCACTTCCAATAGGACGGAGTTACAGCGAGCAGCTCTGACATTTCCTCGACTACTTTTTGCGTCACCTCGTCTCTCTCCTCTCCCGTCACTCTCTGAGGCAAAATCAACCATAAAACACACGCCTTGTCTGGCTTCGACTGGTGCTAAGTCATGGGAAGGGAAGGGCAGAAAAACAAGGGAGACAGAGGGAGGGAGAGCTGGAGACAGAGCAAGACAACAATAGCTGGAGGCCACGTCATAATGTAATGATGCTAATGAGGATGAAGCAGCTTGTCCCCTTTTCTCCATAAGCCTCTGAAAGCAGGACAGCTTGTGACATCACTGGGATCAGCGGCGCCGTCTCATAGCGTTGCAACACAAAACAGAGCGTGAAGGTGTTAAAGCTGTGCAGACAGACACAAACAAACCTGACCTGAGCATCAGAGGGGGGCAACGGGGGACTTCTGCACCAACAGAGCTGTGAAAAAGTATTCAGCCCCCTACAGAAATCTTATATTTTTGCATACAACAATCAGCCACAACACTATGACCACTGACAGGTGAAGTGAATAACATTGATCATATTGGTACTATGTGGTTGATTAGACTTAGGCACCCAAATGAACATTGTCACACAACAAGCACACTATTTCACATAGAAATCCCAAATGTCACTGGTCTACCCCCACAGGAAAATGCACCACATGAAAAAAACATCAAACAATCAGGAACATGTTGAGGAACATGACAATGGCCAAACATTTTGATTTGACCTCCAAACTTCCTACACCCCATTTTGATCAGGCATTAACACGATGCAGTGGAACAAGTTTGATTGACAGAGCCAGAGTACCCAAAGGATCCAGTGCCAACGTCCTGGTTCCAGACCCCATAGGACACCCTGAGAGGTCCTCTTGTCCATGTCCAGTGGTTCAGAGCATTTTGGAGCCCATAAGGGGGACCAACACATTATTAGGCAGGTGGTCATAATGTTATGCCTCATTGGTGTTTTTCTCACACTTAAATGTTCCAGATCACCAAACTAATATTCATATTTATTATATATTAGACACAGATAACCTAAAAAACACAAAATGGAGTTTTTAAATTATGCTTTATTAAAGATTTATTGAAAACTAATGTCACCCCTTTGAAAAAGCAATACCCCCCCTAACCTCATAACTGGTTGGTCCTTTGGCAGCCACAACTGTAGTTAAGTGTTTGTGATAGCTTGTAATCAGTCTTTTATGTCGCCATGGAAGAATTTTGGTCCACTCTTCTCTGCAGATTAGTTGTAATTCGGTCACATTAGATGTTTACGTGCATGAACTGCCCTTTTAAGGTCTTGCCCTGCATCTCAATTTAATTCACCTGGACTTGGCCACTCCGAAACCTTAATGTTGTTCTTTTTGAGCCACTCAGAGGTGCACTTGCTTGTGTGCTTTGAGTCTTTGTCATGCTGCAGAATCCAGTGAATTTGGTAGATTGCTAGCTTAAGGGGGCAATTACTTTTTTGCATGGGGCAAGGTGGGCTGGACAGCATTTTTCCTTCAATAAATGAAACCACCATCTAAAACTAAACTGCATTTTGTGTTTTCTTCGATTTATATTTAAATTAGTTTGATGATCTGAAACATTTACTTCTGACAAGATAGAAGATTTCTGTATGGGGGGCAAATATTTTTTCAAGGCACTGTATAAAAGAGGTGCGATTTCTTTAAGTTCTTGCCTGGTCTCAAGGTTGGTGGTTGTCAGTGTTTACCAGAAAGTCATTTCCAAAATATCTGATTTTCATTTTTCTTATTTTACCGAAGACACACTAAAAAATCCTTCCACTAAAATGCTCAGTTTTCCTCATTAAAGGATGCGCATTCCTCTCTGAATAGGCATCATCAGTGCTCCAGTTCGGCAAACGGTTCCGGCTGAATGATCCTCCCCGCGGTAGATTCATGTCAGCCTCAGATAAATGACACACCGGCGTGACACTTCAACACGTCTAATCAATACATCAGGCCACGGTTAATAATTCTCTGTGTGGAAGGAAGACGCTCCCAGTCACCTCTCTTGCACTGCCAAAGTTGTACTTGATAAAAGTTTGGTTTTAGAGGGGAGAGATTAGAGGTGCGAGCACTTGGCAGAGCCGCAATGACATGCAGTGATTCAGAAAGAGGTGGGAGTGCACTGTGGGAGGGGTGGAAACTAAATCTAATATTGAAAGTTAGTATGATCATAATACAGAAGAACGGGAGAGAAGATTTCCCTTTTCTTTTTAGAATATTTTAGTTTCATTTTTTTCTTGGTTCTCAATGAAAAAAACTAAGTAACTGGGGGTTAATTTGCATTATTTTTCAGACCAATTTCACTATTACACATTATTTATAGCAAAAAATAGTGGACTAATTAATTTATTGACTCATTGGATACTATTTTGACAATCAATTAACCATTTTAGACACTTTTACAGCAAGAATTCCAAACAGTAGCCTCTAAAATGTGATGATTTGCTGCTTTTCTTTATCATATCTGATAGTAAATGAAATATTTTGTGAGTTTTGAAATGTTGCAAGAAACCTGAATGCATCATCTCAGGGTCTGGGAAATTATAGCAAGCATTTATAGAACAGAAAGGAAACAGCAAGCAGGCAAATGGGTAATGAAAGCAATTGTTTGTGGCCCTGTAGCGCTAATGTATGTGAATAAATGGGTATTTAAATGTATAATGATGTGTCTGGTTGAAGAACTTCAGAATTCATTGCACCCAGCCCAGTGATAAAAACCGAGCCTCTCCGACCCACGCGACTCTCAAAGCCGCAATAAATTTTACCAACAACTCAAGACTGTGCCTCGACAAGACGATCATTGAAATGTCAAAACGACACGGAGGGGGTTTATAATTAGACCGAGGCAGATGCGGGAGTTGCATAACAGAGGTGCAGCTTTGAGAAACAAGAGACTGTAACAGAGGGAGCGTTTTAAGCTGATCAGACTGACCAGATTCACTCTGGGGTGAAAACTGAATTCATTATAGCGTTTGAAAATATGGTAACACACTACGTGCATGAGAGTATGTACCACAGTCTACCGAGGAGTGAAGAGATTACAGTGATCTTGAACTGAGTGTCCCTTTGTCATATGATTGAAAAGTCTCCAGTATTTATCAAAACTATGACAACACAGTTATCAGGCTCCTCTGTTGTGGAATCACCTCCCAGTTTGGGTTTGAGAGGCAGACACCCTCTCTACTTTTAAGATTAGGCTTAAAACTTTCCTTTTGATAAAGTTTATAGTTAGGGCAGCTCAGGTGATCCTTAGTTATGCTGTTATAGGTTTAGACTGCTGGGGGATTCCCATGATGCACTGGGCTCCTCTCCTCTACTTTCTCTATACTGTTATATATCACTATTACATATCACTAACTCTGTGTTTCCCCCGAGGTCCTGTGCTCTCTCCGTGGGTGTCTCTGGATCTGCAGCACCACATCCCTGATCTGCAGCCGCTGGCCTCACCACCCACTATCCTGCCATCCTCACCCCAGCCTCTCCTGCTATCCCCTCCCCCCTCATCCCCACTCCCAACCCAACCAGTCGAGGCAGATGGCTGCCCGCTCTGAGCCTGGCTCTGTCGGAGGTTTTCTTTTCCCCCCTTCCCTATCCTAGAGGACTTTTTGGTTCCTTCCCACTGTCGCTGACTGCTTGCTCATAGGGAATTCAAAAGCAACTTTGAATTGTTGGGTTTTCTGTTCTCTGTTCTTCCTTACTATGTGATGACATATGTTGTAAATATGTGCTATATAAATAAAAGTGAATTGAACTGAACTGAATACCTTCTACAAGTTGGACTCAGTAGCAAAATAAAGGAAGGAAATGCTGAAAGTCTGCCTTTCATACTAATAAGGTTTTTTAAAAGCTTGTTTCAAAGGCTTCCTCCAATTAGCAAGTCAAAAAAGACATGTTTAGTTCATTGTGTCTTTACTTGTGCTTTACTGTGCAGACTTTGTTTCTGCTCAAGGGGGAAAATTTCTCCGCGTTTATCTTAAATCTGAATTCAGTATGAGTGAATTTGATCACTGCTAGTTTGGGGCTTTGTGGGGTCCTAAAAGCAGTTTACAAAGGAGAAATGTGGTCACTTTAAATCTACAAGATAAATACACTGAGAATGGACATTTCACTCAATTTGGAGGCATATTATGCAAAACAGCACAATTTCTGATCATCAGAATATTTGCATATTTATAGTTTCTGCCAGATTTCAATGAGAAACGAAGAAACGAAAAAAAGCGCAAGCACCTGTACATTTTTTGTAGAAAACCCACTCAGATATTATTATGGTATTAAAAGAAAAGCAAGTTCATAAATGGCAAAATATGTCTAGGCTCCAAGACATAAATGCATCAGTCGTGCTTTTAAAATCCATTTCTAAGGAAACAAGTCAATGCGAGTGGCACCAAATAGGGCCCCGACAGCTCAATTTTGCCCCCAGGCTGCAATGAGATTTGGCCATGTAACTGATTAACTAAATAATATTAATTATATTTGGATGATCAGCAGAGTCAAGTGTTCATTTATTTGATTTGTTTGTTTCTCTTTTCATTTTGCTAGTACTTCAGCATACATACATGATAATTTGAATCCACACATTCTTTTGATGTCTTTCTGTAGGGCAATATGTATACAGTGTGTAGGATAAGGCTAAGATAAGATTGCAAAAATACTACTCATCCTAGGGGGATCCATACATACAATACAAACTATATAAACACAGAATATTATATGGTAATAAAGCATATGGAATATAAAGAAATACACAGCTAAACTCCGGAGAATGAGATGTCCTTGGTCTTTTTCTCCTTCTCCTGCTGTGCTGCTGACTGACCAGTAGAGGGCATCATTATTCCAGTCTTCAGGCCCTTTAAAGCTCAGCAGCATGAAGAGCGCTGTGATATTCAGAGCCAACGCTGCGATCAAAACTAGGTGAAAAAGCAGCACCCATTTGGCACATCAAGTTCTTCCATCTTTCATAGAGAACACCTGACTCCCCTCACTTCACACATGTCCTTCTCCTCAGGCTTAGGACATATTGGCTGATGTAATCCTCCAGCCTGTGCCAGAAATTATAATTGGGGTGAAGGGGGCTCGCATTCAGATGAGGCAGAAATAGATTTTTTTTTTTTCCCCTCTCGCTCACTTTTGACCAAAGCATTGTCTCCCGTAATTCTGAAGTCTCTCTTTCTTCTCCCACCAATTACAGCCGGGCCTGCTGAGTGAGGGGGAGGAGAGAGGACGGGCCATCTCCATCAGCCCGCTAACCACTCAGGGGAGCTCATTAGACCCGCCTGCAGCCCAGAGGCTTGGTGGTGTGTTGGCACCACTTCTGACACCACATCAGTACCATCAGCTTCGACGGCACAAAGAGAAGGAGCTGGAGTGAGAAAGCAAAAAAAAAAAGAGCTTTCAACTGCATCTCCTGACAGCCTGACACAACGCTGAGGTGTCTGTATGTAAAAACGCTACTACTGTTGTGAAAAAAAAATGGCGTTCTTGCAAGAGAGCGGCCTCCTGGATCCGCTAATTGAATCAAGGTTTTTTATTGGTGCAAAGAATAAAGCAGCTCACACACCTCTGCAGACACTTCACACACAGCAGGTTGATGTAATCTCTCGGGCGCTGATAGAAATGATAAGTCGCTCCATCAGAAGAAGACCTCTGTGCAGACACAGGTCACAGTTCTACAGAAGAGGATCCTCGAAAATGAAACCCTGCCTCCCTCAAAGCCTGTGATGTCAGGCCGGGAAGTCTCCGCGGGCTCTCGTCTTCTGCTACATGAGGGCTTTTGTCAGGGCATTTAAACATATGCGCTCTCATACGCGGGCAGCTCATCTCCCAGCGCTCAGACCAAGGCACCTCCTTGTTTTCGGTAGCAGGGACGGCTGGCATGGCAGGCGGTGAGGCATTGTGTACAAAGAGCTGGCATGCTACGGTGCCTACTCTGAGAGATGAGTACAGTAGGTGCTGGATGGGGTCCACCGACTCTCCACGGCAGCAGACGGCAGATGTTTGTGTGCACAGGCAGAGGTGGATTTAATGAGTGTTTACCATCGTCTTGTGCACAGAGATGTTTGCCACATCCTGCTGTCGGGCTGCTGAGGGCCGCCTCATGGGCCAGGCATTATGCACTACTCGAGGCATAATTCTAATATACCATAAGTCGGTTCCTATTTTTGCAGAGTCTAGTAATATTAAGCACTGTAGTGTTTCTTCTGATTAGCTTGTTGTGACAGTAGCATAATGATGCAGCACCTGGATTACAGGGTTTAGTGCAAAACAGCATTTTCTTTGATTACGGGCAATTTTAACTATATGTAACTTCACTATGTCATATACACCGATCAGTCACAACATCATGACCACCTGCCTAATATTGTGTTGGTCCCCTTATGTGCTCAAAAATGCTCTGAACCATTGGGCATGGACAAGAGGACCTCTCAGGGTGTCCTTTGGGTCTGGAACCAAGACGTTGGCACTGGATCCTTTGGGTGCTCTGGCTTGTGCAGTGGGGCCTCTGTCAATCCAACTTGTTCCACTGCATCCTGTTGATGCTTGATCACAATGGGGTGTAGGAAGTTTGGAGGTCAAATCAACATGTTGGGCCATTGTCATGTTCCTCAATATGTTCCTGATTGTTAGATGTTTTTTCCATGTGGTGGGGTGCATTTTCCTGCAGGGGTAGGCCAGTGACATTTGGGATTTCCATTTGCATGAGGGAGTGTGCTTGTTCTGGGATAGTGTTTAGTTGGGTGTATAAGTTTCATCAACAGAGATGGAAAAATCCAAGGTTTTCCATCAGAACAGCACATAGTACCAATATTATCATTGCTATCACTTCACCTGTAAGTGGTCATCATGTTGTGGCTGATCGGTGTATGTACATATCCATATGGAGATTCATCATGCCTGGTATATTGCTTCTATGAGACCTTTATTATTTTACCTTATTTTTTAGCCTTATTGTACTTTTGTAATTCTTGTCCTGCTTCTTTCATGCCCTATCTGTACCAATAAAGTTGATCTTATCTCACTTTTTGTAAAAAACAATGTACCTGAGGCTGCTGGTGTTGAGCAATTAGTTTTGTTTTGCCATTCATGAAACCATCAAATCATTTAAAACCAGAACCAGAGCATGACAATGACTAAGCAGCTGTGAGGAAAGGGCTGTCAAAAAGCTGATGGAGGCTCTGAAATTCTTTTAGCTTGTTCAGAATCAGAACAGCTTCACCTCGAAAACTCCCACAAAATACTGGAAAAGTGCATGCTTTGGACAAATAGCTTTTGCAGTAAGAATGACTATCCCACAGTGGGCTCTGTGCAAAGCAAGACTATATTAAGATCAAATACATCAGTCTACAGAGAGAAAGATACACAAATAACAAAAAACTACTTTTTCTGATCACTATAAATGTTATGAATACATTTTTGCGTGTTTCCTATTGCTGCTTTGTTTTGAAAATGTCCCTAGCAATGGGATTCAAATACATGGATTCATATGTGAGCTGTCATTTAAACTACAAAACCAACCAAAACAGCAACAGCCCACCACATACTCACTTCCTTTAAGCTTTGACAAGCTGACAACCTTGTACAGTCACATATAAAACATCTTTGTGACACACAAAACACAAGACAAGATAACTTTTGACCGCTTCACCAACAATACTTCTACACTCTCATGGCATACAGCACAGCAAAGCATCTTTCAAACGCGTTGTCATGTGTGAAAAGGACTCAACGGCATTTGTAAATACGTTTTTGTCAAGCAGCGAAAAATGGTGAGAAAACGGCAAAGCTATGAAATCACCAGAATAAGAATTCCACGAATTGTGTTTGGATGGAAAAAATGACTTTCTTCAAAGGCAACTCGTATTGATCAAACACGAGAGCTCATTTCTACAAAGGAGCTCTTGTCGCTGGGACTTGATAGAGGGGATCAGATGAAAGCTGCCAGCACAAAGCAGAACCTGAACAATGCGATTGTTAGCGGCTGTTGTTTTTTCAAGCCGGCAGAGAACAGAGAAAATGTGCAGGGGTAAAAGTTCTGCTAAAATAAAGCAGGACGATATCACAGCAACTGGTGGGAAATGCCAACGACAGCCATTATGCCCCTGATGTCCATTATCGTTGGAGTTGTGAGGATAATCTGCTATGAATTTCTAATAGCCCTGGTCTCTCCTGTGCCATCAAATACTTTATCTGCACAATCCATCAAACAGACACCTCTGTGGGCTGAAATGGAGACGAGAAAGCACGGGAAGCACACACACCGGCGCTCATAAACATGCAAACACACACTTATGAAAACAGTATTGACCTCCAGTGCAATTATCTCCACCTGGATCGCTTGGCCCCTCAATCAGAAACGAACATATATCTGCACCCGCGCCCGCAGAGTGACATTAAAAGCTAATCAGATGTTAAAAGGCTTTTCATTAGGGCCAGAGGTAGATGGACTGCTGTGTGGGGACCACTGACTGAGAGGCAGAGCTGCCCAGTAATTACCACTGGTCCACCAGCTGCCTCCCAGTCGCTCTGCCATCATCCTGCTGCTCATAAAACATGCTTCCACACAGCTGCGTACGGCCGGCTCACATCTAAGAGCCGTGGACAGCTGGGCAACAGATAATGTCTCAGGAGCAAGACAACAAAATCGAAAGCAAGAGATGCCATTTTGTCACCACTTTGTTTCATGTTGCTTGGTTCTGGCTTCATGTCTGTTTGGTGATCTCCCATCTGTTGTGGCCATTTTTCATTTACCCCTCATCATTTCTCATCTGTCTTGGGGTCATTTTGCATCTCTGTGTAATCTTTTCGTGTTAATTTGTAGCAACCGTATGTTTAATTTTAGTTTATCTATCTTGTCAAATCAGCCTTTTTGTGGCTTGCTTTGTGGAACACTGTTGGAAAGCAGTCTGTTACTTATTCGTAGATCATCTGCAGTGTGCAATATCCAGACGTGCAACAGCAGCAACATTTACTGTTTATATAGTTCTTAATGCACTTAAGAATAAGCTATCCCACTGTTTTCATAAATACAATCATACGTAGGATTTTTCTACTAGATTTCTATATTCTATATTTGCACATCTCCCACTATATTTTAAAAAAATATAGGTGGCAAAGAGAGCTTTCAGGTGGCTTTGGATCAGGAGGAGCGATCTGTGGGTCAGTTCTACTGGGAAACAAGCTAGGGTCTGATCATAGGGTTTGAGGGAAGACACATGATGTTGAAAGACCTGAAACATCTGGTGAACTCAAGAACATCACTGAAGATGTGTCCCAGTGCATCTTAGGATATATCTTTAATTCACTGTACTCTGTACATGGACAATAAAGGAATTCTATTCTATTCCAATTTAATCTATTCTATTTTTTTCTACACGAATCAGCCACAACATTATGACCACTTACAGGTGAAGTGAATTACATTGATCATATTGGTACTATGTGGTGTTCTGATGGAAAACCTTGGATTTTGCCATCCGTGTTGATGAGACTTAGACACCCAAATAAAAATTGTCCCACAACAAGCACACTCCTTCATGCAAATGGAAATCCCAAATGTCACTGGCCTACCCCCGTAGGAAAATGCACCCCACCACATGGAAAAAAAACATCAAACAATGAGGAACATGTTGAGGAACATGACAAATGGCCCAATATGTTGATTTGACCTCCAAACTTCCTACACCCCATTGTGATCAAGCATCGACAGGATGCAGTGGAACAAGTTTGATTGACAGAGGCTCCACTGCACAAGCCAGAGTACCCAAAGGATCCACTGCCAACATCCTGGTGTCACACCCTATAGGACACCATGATAGATCCTCTTGTCCATGCCCAGTGGTTCAGAGCATTTTTTGAGCACATAAGGGGGACCAGCACAATATTAGGAAGGTGGTCATAATGTTATGTCTGATTGGTGTACATCACAAAGCCATCTCTGTAGCAAAAAAAGCAGTAAGTTATGAAATTAGTGTTTTATGACATTGACCAGCAGATTGTAACTTCTTCTTGCATAACCTTAGATGAGACAAGAAAGCTGCCGCATCATTTATAGTCATTAGTAGTTTACTGTTCTTTTCTTATCTTATGTTATCGTCTTGTCTTGTCTTCAGTATGTTTGTGGTAGTTTTGTGTTGATCTGCCTGTTTTTTAGTAGTTGTGTGTCCTTTTGTGCTATAGTTTCATATTTCCTGTGGTCTTTTTGCATCTATTAGTTGTTGTTACTCATCTGTTTTGGCAGAGGCTAATTCCAGAGTAGCTCCTACAGGTCAGTGAATGACCCTTGTGTTCGCTTGGGTTGGACAACTTGTATGTTCCTCACTGCACCGTGTGAGAAAACTAGCATTATGCAAAGTAGTTTGATGTCCTCAAGTAGCGTATACTAACACTGTGCACTGCTAGTCCTTGGAAGAGCGTTAACACAACAGGCTATCTGAGTTTACTCTTGTGCAAGATATACATAAAATATATTTGTTTCAGTCCAACAGTTTATTCAGTGGACATGGTGAGTGCCGTATGTGAGATAAATGCAAAGCCTCGTGGACTATTTCAGGGTTTACTGCTTCACTGTAAAGGCTACTGCTCAATGTAGGCATGGCCCTACTAATCGTATGATTAGTAACGTC
Source organism: Dascyllus trimaculatus (assembly GCA_024666655.1). Lineage (NCBI taxonomy): Eukaryota > Metazoa > Chordata > Actinopteri > Pomacentridae > Dascyllus > Dascyllus trimaculatus. The sequence goes on from CM045450.1 coordinate 28,572,503, forward strand.
TGGATGACCAGCAGGCGATAAGGCAGGGAGCAAATACATGATAACTGATACACAAACATTCGCCTTCCTCTCCACCAACTCTATCTGTCTTCTTCTTCTTCTCAGTCCTTCCCCTCCCCTCAGTCTCCTCCGCATTAATTATGACATTGGTAATAAGAGAAAGTGTTTAACGGGGAGGAATTGCAAATGAGCGGGAATTGATTGGGCCTTCTCTCCTACTAATTGATTGCAGATTTTAGCCTGGAATAATAAAAAGCGGAGGAAGAGGAGGGGGTTAAAGGCTGGTTGGCCACAGGGAGGTGGAGCAGTGGGAGGAGAACGCGACTAAAGAGGTCAAAGGTGGAAATAACACGCTAATTTTCTGCAGTAATTTTCAACAGTTGATAAATAAAGACCTTGCGTGTCTCCAAATACTGTACTGATACCTTCTTAAAGTGTTTTTCTTTGTACTTTAGATGTCATTTTGCACAATCATTTGAATGAATCGGCTGGATGCAAAACGCATGTAATGACGGGACACAATCCAAGCATACGATTCGAAATTTAATCCCTCTTTCCAGCAGCATCTGCACAGCGTTTCCAAGTAATCATCAACAACATGCATTTCCTCCAGCACTAAGAATACTAATGTTCATCGACTGGTGATATACTTCTGCTCCTGGCTAAAAAATATAACAGAAACCCAGAATACATGCTGCCAGTGATGGATATTTTCCCAGAAAGCAAGACCAAAGGGCGTGGGTGTGGAGCAGGAGGTGGTCCAGGAACCATTAGCCCCCTATTGATTAGCTACGGGGCTGCACATTATAAACAATATTAACTGAGCTCTGCTTGAGCAAAATGGCTGAAAAATAAACCTCCCTTGTACGACAACAAAACTATAGTGATGAAGACAGTATTTACCATAAATACCCAGTTGAGTTATGTTGAATCAGATTGCGAAAAGTTGTTGAAAAAAGTTTGTTGAACCACACAATCTAAGGGACGATTGGCATAAAAATACAGCAAAAACACAAGAACAGTATTTTAAAGGCTACAAAACACAGAACCATCCGAAGCTGTTTTAAATTGGAAACACACCAGCTTGTGTGTCCTTCCTGCCACTTGACTTTTCTGTGGTTCCGGGCAATGATCTGAGTCACACAACAATGTTTTAAGGAAGTGCATAATATGTGACCAGCCAGATGTTGGCAGCAGCCCACGCTGTGTTATGTACCGCGGTAATGACAGGGCCCACGTGTGCTGTGGTTTGGGTTAGCTGCGCATACAAACAGCCACAATCTCCAAAGTGTCACCTCCAGCTGTTAGAAGGAATTTAGCAACCCTCTCCGAATTTACAAAAGCTTGAGGCAGAACTCTTCCTGAGGAGAAAATAATGGACTTGCCGAAAAGCACTTTGGAGGAGAAAGGTCACGGTGAATATGGCTGATAGCTTAGATTTTAAGTGTTTGCAGGATCCTGCGAGAGCGCTGCTGTCTGTCTAATCCGTCAGAGTGTCATTAGCAAGTGGCCCACTGCCTTTGTCAGAGTCGGGGTGAAGTCAGGCTTCGGAGGGCGGCCGTGGTCGGGTCGGAGGTACCCCTGCTGGACCACCGACAGCCTGGGGTCGGAGCCTAGCAGCCTGAGATAGAGTGATCCAGGCTCAGGGCCACTGTGGCCATTAATATTGGATGAGCTTGGCCTCATTGAAATGCATAAAAGATGGAGGAGGACCCCAGGTGGTGGCGGTCTCCCTGCCTGGCCCCGCCACTGTCCGGTCATTACTGACCGAGCCAAGGGTCACTGCTGATAGCACCTGATGGTGATTAAAAAGGACTCAGAGTGCAGCAGTCGCCTGAGCTACAATGACAGAGAGTTATTTTGAAGACATTTATTCATCGTTATGACAATTTAAATCCATTATTGCTCCATTCAAGCATGTATCGAGAGCATTTAACGAAGCTGACTGAAACATTATGGCTTAATCTCCTGACAGTACAGACATAAAAATTGAGTTACTGGTGATGCCTACTGTATATACAGTGTAAAGACATGTACCAGTGTGTGATATGTATTCTAGTGTGAAGTTATAATTGTTGAAATTGTTGTTGAAATTTACAATATTTTGGGGATTTTAAAAGCCACTAAAAAATATTTAGATACTGCTCCATATTTAGGGCGATTAAAGATCACAGGGAAAATGCAGCGACAAACAAGACATGTTCTTGCTTCATTGCATTTATTGATTTATTTGACATTAATAGCGCCAACTGATGAACACAAAATTGAACTGTATATGAGCCTGCGGTGACCCATCATGCTCATTTTTGGCCTCTTTTTCAAAAAGCACAATAAAATCACGTTGTCGTCAGTGCTGCTAATGATTTTGTTCCCTTCACAGTTGATATTTTTAAAAACTTTGACCAAATGTGTAGCTACTGCATTTTGTCTTTGCAGAGCAGTATACATATAAATACAAATTTGCTTTCGTTTTAGATTTTTTAAAGGCTATTTGACAATAATCATTTAAAAAATTATTGACATATCATGCAGTATGTCAAAAGAAATGAATTTTTACTCCATTGTCCATTTTTATTATGATCCTTGAGTTTAACTGCTCAACTGCTAGCTAGCTTCAAGTAATGATGACTAAATGTAGATTAAAGTACATGTCTAATTAAGACATCTGACTTAGTTATAGTTTTATATAAGCTCTAAAATTGCAATTTGCTACTGCATTTGGACGGTTGTTAATTAGAAGAACGAAAAAATGATTGTTATTTAGAGAAAAATCATGCTTTGTGATTATGGTTTAGCGAGTAAAGATGCAATAGGTGGCTACAGAGCATCTAAGCTAGGCTAGCTAGTTTTTTTAGCAGCAATGTAAGTGTCACTTTCTCTATTGAAACTGAATTCGGTTGAATTTTCTAAGATCCAGCTCCATTTTTAAGTCCTGAGATGTTGGGAAATTGAATTTTATTGTTGTAATGCAGAAAAAAAAGTTGTAAAAAGTAAGTAAATTAACTTTAGCTGACACTAGTTATGACAACACTGAGTATAGTCTTAACTAGCCCTATTGTTAGTATATGGTTTATGGTTTTTCTCTTGCCTATGAAGTTAAAATAAGTATTTTTTTGTAAACTGAGCACCTTTAGGTAACAGGACTCTCAAATAAAATTATCTATTAATTAATTAATGCATAAAGATATAGGCTAACAATGGCCAAGATTCAAATATACCAAAACACAACGCAAATAAACACACTGGAAACCAACTAGGAGTCCGGGAAAGAAGACCTGAGTCAAATTACAGGTGGAAATAAGACACTGAGCCACTGAAATATTTATACCATCTAATTACAATATTGGCCTACAGTCAAACAACAAGCAGCATTACATAAACTACCTTCTGCAGAGCTTATGGCAGCCTGGTGGTGTTGAGCTTCTTCGAAAACAAAAAAAAACAACCCACAGAAAGGTCAATAATATGTCCGATAGCCCTGACCTGAGACACATGGTCGACATAGATTAGCTTTTACATAACAACACCAGATGTGTCGAGGTTAATCGGGATGAAAAGAATTCCTTCCACGGCAAACACGAAAAGTGTGAAATTGTTGAGGAATGGCGGCTGAAGCAAAGTGGCCTCATCATCGATTGAACACGGATGCCAGTTTAACCGGTCGACACCTCGGAGCATGAGAGAACGCCGCATGCTGTGTTCTCAGCATGTAAAAACAAAAAAGCCACTCACATGATTTTAGGGCCAGTAAAGGTCTAATAACGTCTTGTGTTTCCTTGCACAACTCTTCCAACTGTGAATCAGACCAACACTCACCTCCTCCTTCCTGCCCTTCGCTGCTCGTCTGTTTGTCTCTGCCTGGTGCTAAGAAGCGTCCTCTTGTCTGCCTGCCTCCCTCAGGTGTATTAAAGCCTTCTGAGATGCTGTTTACCAGTTACAGTACAGAGTGAGGTGCTGTCAGAGAGCCGGGCCAACAGCTGACTGGCTGCTCTGAGCGCTTCACAGAAGGCCCCTGTAACTTCACTCTACTGGAACCGAATGCAGAAATGACTTTACCAGTAAGGCCGATGCAGGTCCTGCTTCACGACACGGATGCGCCAGACAAACTGCCGGCTCTCATCTACCGCTTGAATGTCAGGAAGCTGTGCAGGAGCTGGAAGAGTCGTCGAGAGGATTTGCTGTCGAGTCCAGCAGGAAAACTGCGCTTCCTCTCCTCAAACCAGACATGCAGCTTCACTCTGAGGTCACCTCGAACTGGCAGCTCCAACTGAAACCCCCGAGTTAAATAAATAATACCCTGCGCTCCTTCGGCGTGCTGTTTAAATAGCAAGATCAGGGTTGCTGGCTTCTACTGTTTCACTGGCAAACCTTTTTAAAGGGCCTGCATGCTTGCAGAACTTTGAACAAAAAAAAAAAAGAGTTCAAACAGAGCCTCTGCTGTAAAAAGCTTGGGTCTTTAAAGGGCATTTATTGCAAAACAGCTCCGGCAAAGCAGGTTAAAAATTCCCCACAGACAGGGAATAGCAGGGGGAAAACCACTCACTTACTCACACACACACACACACACACACACACACACACAGATGTGGTTGGTATGTAGTCAGGCATTAGCTGGCAGGAAAAAAAAAAAGCAGAAGCAGGGTCAAGGGAGAGAAGACCTGCATGTGAGTAGAGGAGAGTTACTGAGGTATGACTCCTGTCTTCAGGAATGTTCTGCAGACAGACGACACCGCCGTCTTCTCCCACCGCTCAGAGTCAAGAGCTACCAAAGGGTCAGTCTGTCAGGCTCGACAATTATACTGCAAGAGGTTTTAGGTGGTGTAAAACAGCCTGAGAACGGCCACCGTGTTTCCTGCAGAGCTCTTAAAGGGCCAGAATACGTCAGCAGCCTGTAACTGTGGCTGATGGGCTTGTACATGAACATAATTTTCTGTTATAGTTAAAACTGTTTTGGTTGTTTCAGTGGAAAAAATTGCATATTTTAGGTGGGGAAGGTGGAAAGTTGGGGAAAAGCAGTCTCGCTTAGCCACATAATAATCTGGATGCACCACATTATCATTGAGTTATAGAGGGGAAAAACACTTGTTTGTATCTCCTAAAACTAATTACAGTCGTCGGGGCGGGGCTAAGTAAAGTATGCAGCTTTGGGGTTCCCTCAAAATAGTGACGGGTGGAATTCCTGTGGTGGAATATTTGCAAGCAGGGAGACGAGTACTGCAATTAAATTGAATTATCCACCGAAAGAAACAAGCAGGGCTTCCTCACTGCATGATCCAAATCCTCTGCAAAACTTTTTAGTTTCGGTTTCATTTTCAGTGTGGTGGGTTGTTATTGTTGTTTTTCCGGGCAAACTATGAAAGGAGGGGAGAATGCTGACCAGCCAATGGCAGGCTTATACCCACAACCTACATCTAATGAATCAGACTAGGAAAAACACAAACTGTGCACCAATATGTGACAGAAAAATCACCACTGTTAAGTCTTTTAGTGATTAGAATAAGTAATAACCAACTTTCTTATTCACCATCAAAAAAGAAATACTTGAGTTGTTTAAATAAACGCTAAATTTCAAAGCTGCAAACATTATTTTTGTTGCGACAATCTGTCAAATCCAAAATGCAGTAACAATGCATTTGATCAAACTGGCTATAAACAAAAATCAGATTTTTTGATTTTATTTTATAATCCATCTCAGAAAGGAGTAACTTCAAAAAAGCATATATGTTAAACTCAATTAATAGTGACCATGCTGCAGCTGGTCAGTCTAAAGCTAACCTTAGCTAAACCTAATTCACTGACTTTTTGACATCTGTTCCACCAACATCTTCTAATTCAAAACTAGCGACGCCCCAAGCCAATGTTAAAGGTTGGGATCAGGGCCACTTCTGGCATTTTTCAGCTTGTCAGCTTTGGTTCTTCTCCAAGCCTGGTACTTTCTTTACATCTGCTGTCTCGCATTAATATCAGCGTTGGGGCGCACAAGCTTCATCAGAACACATTCATCAGGCCAGATGGCAGAAAGTGTCACAGATGTCTCTATCATGTTGCTAGCTAGACTCCAACAGTGCTCTCTGCTTGCCAACATGGAGCTGAGTGTAGCTCGAGTCACCGCCTTCTTGGGTCACTATGATACTAAACAGTAAGAGGATCCCCCTGGTGGTGCAACCAGGTACTACAGCTAATCCACAATAAATGTTCTGCCATGCATGTAGAGAACACAGGATTTTGACATCTTCTGTAACTTATGTAGCAAATGCAAAAATATAATATTTCCTAATGAATTGCAGAGCTATTCAGTTGTTAAACATATACTCTGGCTTACATTCAATAACTTTACTGTACTTGAAGTATGCATTATCTAGGAAAATGGTATTAATAGATGCTAAACATTCAAATACTCAGGTTGGATAGTGGACAAAAAACTTGATCAGGACACTCCTATTAAATACTGAATTCAGAAACAAGAACTGAATTGAATCATATGGACAAAAGCAATGCGTAGAGTTGAAGACAAAGCCAACTACCCTCACTTAGATGTCATTTAGATTGGCCAAGCATGGAGAATAGTGTCTAATTTAATCTCAGAAGGTTTTTTGTTTCTTTTTTGAGGAATAATCATCCTAAAAAGTAATCATTCCAAACTTTTCTGTTTGTCTTGTAAGCTCATTGTTGTGATTTTCTGGTCCAGACTACACTCTAGTGTAGACATTTCTTTTTCGGAGTTGTGGAAGACTAAAATAGAACTAAAAGAAGTGTGAATATTGAGTTTATATTTGTTGGGTAGACAAACACACTACTTCAAATGAATGTTTCAGTTGCTCCATGCCCATATTACCAAGTATGTTTGCCAAAACAGCTCTGTACGGTGATAATATCTTACCCCTGAAGTCACAACTTGCTTCCCTAGCAATGAAAATCAGTGATTAAAGCTTTAATTCCAGCGACGCTGAACTATGTCATTTTTTCCTGATGCTACTACTAATGCCACACAGCACCAACAAAGGAAGTGACACTTAAACTGCAAATATGGACAAAGCTTGTTAAAGTTGGCTACTTCAATATTCCACATGTCTGACTTCAGCCTCTGGGTCCTGTGTGAGTAACTCTGTGGTCATTTTTAGCAGAGCAGACAGAAGGGACTCCAAGCCAAGAGGAAAAACCATGTAACTGTGGCGTTCGTGAGAACTAATCAGAGACGGAAAATGTCTGATGGCCAAGTTACACAAGATGGTGTGCGTGTGTTGTACCAGACATGGGATCAGAAATTCAATAAAATGTCCAGGGAGGAACATTTCTGTATTAAAGCAGGAACTCCGAGCTGTGGCTGTTCGACCCGTGGAGGCTGGAATTACAGGCCATGGCAGTTTATGAATGGTGATTGGCTACTGCTGACTCAGGCTGCTCTAGCCACAGTGGCCACTAATTTTAGCCTTGCTGTAGTGAAATCACCGTGTGGAACCATTAATGCTTTAACCCATCCACTACAGCATCTCTCGTGGCCTGCTGTTCTGTTCTCAGCAGCACAGACAGAGGACACCGCATGGAAATAAGAAGTGTAGTAAATCATCTTCCTGTCATCTGCTGAAGATTGAAGTCGTATACGGGCAAGAATCCCCTTTTTTACTTCAACAGCAGATCAACAGAATGCATCAGAATACACAGCAGTTTAAATAAACAACTCCTGAAGCCAGTGGTTCCAAGTAAAGTTCCCCACAAGTCCATGTTGTTCTGAGGAACCTCAATCCAACTGGGTACACATGGTCGAAAGTCTACTCAAGGATTCTGGGTATCATCTTCTTTCATGTCTAAGGGTCTGATTGGGTCAGCTACATTTTGGATTTAGTCTAATTATCTTCGTGATTCTTTCAGTGAGGCTTGGGTCGGCCTTTTAATCGGGTTTCTCCTTTTAGAAAATTACTGCAGTCATCTCAAGTTTGTATACGTTTCCCATGTGTCTAAAGTTGTGGAGCCAATTCAAAGACCTCTAGCTGCCAACTCGTGGTTGGAACACCACAGTATTAGTCACAAGGTGAGTTAACTTTAGAGTTCTAGACATTTCCTGATTGCTTGCCATTTCTCTTGCAAATTACCAAATGATTTTACTTCACTGGGATGCTTAAAAATGATCATACAGAACTACAACAAAAAAAATAACTGGTCACAAACTAGTAGACACATGCAATCAATGACACTGGGTCATTAAAAGGGTCACATAAAGTAGTTTATCAACCCAAAAAATACTAAACATGAGCTGGATCCATGGTAAAATAAAGTTCATGTAACTGTAAATGGAGTACATTTGGATTTTTGGACTATTTTTTAAAAATAAAATGTCTCAAGATGGACATTTTTCACCATTTTGACATTTGATGCAATGAACAGTTATTCTAAAAGTAATTACCAGAAGTTGAAGCTGTAACTTTAACTCACTGAGACGACTTTGACTCCTAAGATGATCTTTGTCACAGCTGTAAAACTTTTTACAACTTTTGCAAAGTGAAAAATGTATTTATTCTTACTGATTAAGGATTACTAGTCCAACTGTAAAGCCTCATATTTTACACCTGACTTCTTCCTCAACTATTTCAAGTAAAACTGTTACACTCAAGTGTCCAAATACATTAAAAACCGTGCAGCCAGCAACTGCCTGATGGTTTTCCCAGCAGCACACCACCATGCTTTGGAGCTGTGGAGTAACAGGATCCCTACCTTATCGTCCGCACTGAAATGCAGTACTTCCACATTACATTCCACATGCCCCTGACATCATTGGGCAGGAAACTTCAGATTTGGATTGCTTTGGTTCCCTTAATGAGAGACCCAAATGTTTTTACTCAACTGAGAGCTGAAAACTGCCTGCATGAGAGAGGAGCAGCACTCTTTCTACCAGCATCCACCCATGCCACTCCCTCTCTCTCTCCTCACTTGACCACAAAACATGTACTAGTCTTTGCTTGCTCCTGAGGAAAAATGACTAATTCTCCCTGCTGGAGGTTGGGTTACTTCAGTCATTGCTCCCATCCGAGTTCCCCTTTTCTCTTCTTTTTACTCGGCCTTTGTAAAAGTGGACACAGCAAGCTGTTTTTGTCTGAGGAGAGCCGAGCAGAGACTTATCCAGCATTACCAAGTAAGGCCAGCTGCTAAGTGGACCAGGCTGCGAGTAAAATCCCTCCTTGCTGCAGCGTGTAACACTAGCGCGTGCTCACATTCCACCAGGCGGCTGCAGCCCCTTCCTCAGCCAGCCTATCACTTACTGATGCCACGCAATATATCATCTCCGCGGCTCTGTACAGGAGGTGCAGAGGTCTGGGTATTGTTTGCTGCCATTGTGTCCTGTCGTGTCATGTCTCACTCTTTTTCACAAACTCTCAATAGATGGTATCTGACCCAAGGGGCTGTGAAGCACAGTTCTGCAGAATAGGGGGAGTAGATCTTTGGGCACGCTACGATGCGTTTGATGCGTCATTTAGCAGCCATCTCCAAACAAAGTGAAGGAGAATAAAACACCACGGGCGGAGGATAAAAGCCAAAGCACTGAGTCAGCAGTGGACTCTAAGTTAAGTGGGAGACATGGAATATGTGATGTATGTGGAAAGGATGTCGAAGACATGAGGCTTCTGTCAGACCTCGACTAGTTTGTTTGTAATAATTACTGCTGCTTTGTCAAACTGTTGAAGTGACGGTTTGGTTTTATTCAGACACTGGCGACTTTGTTTTTTTCCAGACATGCTGAAACCGTGTTGTTATGACAAAGCTCTTCAAGGGGTTTAGGGAAGCAACAAAAAAACCCAGCTGTTTTTGATTTAGCAAAGTTATTCACTGCTCAGTGGCATTATTAACTGACAAAAGAGGCAAAACTGGAAAGAAACACAGAGCCTGCGGGTGTTGCTAAATCAATGAAACGTAAAATAAAAGGAGGGCTAACAGCGTTCCAACTTGGTAAGTAAACTACAGAAGAAAACAACTACACTCTCTCCAAAAACTAAAGACGCGGGCAGCCAAACCCCAGTGTAGCTACCAAACAACAGGTGACAAAGCGTGTGCAGGTGTGTGAAATTAACTAAGCCTGGCCCACGTTCCAAGGAGTTAGACGAATGCCTCAGTACAACAAATCAAAGATGGCACAAAGTAAACCGCAAGTACAGAACACTTTAGGACGACAACTAATCAATAGCAGGTGGATACTGACATGCAAAAGGCTATGGGCGGCCAGTAGCAAGAGGTTACAGAAACACAATGTGTAACCACACAGAACACAAGTTAGCAAGTGTTACATTACTGCACAGAAAACGCAAAGACAACAAGAGGCCCCAAGTTAAGCTGTTCACATTAAATCCCAGCTGACAAGACTGACAGGTTAATGCACATTTATGACCAGTTGTCGTCGTTGCTGCAGGTTGATTGGTGCACATGACTGGGTAACGGTCCAGGGCAGCGACTGGCACATGTAAATTTGCATACAAAAGCAGAATATGTAAAAACACACGAGTTGGGAGAAAAGGGGCAGAATGTCCCATGGTAAATGCAATATTTAGCATCTAACTTGTCAGACTAGGCAGTAGAGGAAGTTATGTAAAATGTACCCTTGCGGCCCTGTTAAGCTAAATGGGTAACTGGTCCTGATCTCTGCATTACACCAATTTCCAGCCATTTTTTGCTGATAATATATTGTGGTTTATATTGCAATTCAAAAAAATCCAAAGCAATTCCTCTTTGCCGTCTAATCTGCCACTTCTTGCTGATTTCTGGGATCATAACTGGTCGGCACATGTAAAAACATCTGTAAATGGAAATCTTGTACAAGACAATCCACTTGTGTTAATGCACTTATTCCGACTTGTTCTGTCTTGAAAGTACAGAAAGATTACAGGCTCTGACCTGGTAAGATCCACGTCTTTTATAGAAAAGTGAGCAGCTTATTCAGACATGAACTCAACACCTTAAAGTGCAGTCAGATTAACGGAAAGGGGTGCGTGTCTGAAAGAGGCTTTAGCTGTGAACAGCTGTGCAGGCTGCAGATCCTCTGCAATAAAATGCGTGAACAGAGGAACAGGCCTCTATGCTGCAGCAACGGAAGCCTGAACTTCATGAATGCAGAGTAACTGAAGATGCAGAGAAGTCATAGGATGAGATCTGAGAGATGAAAGCAGCTCAACAGAATTACTTCTGCTCTGTATTGAAAGACAGCCTTGAAAAAAGCTGAGCCCATTATTAATAGAGCGCTTACATGTACATTGAAAAGAGTCAGTGGTTGCAAAGTGTAAGTGTTCCTTGTGTTGATACTGGCTGTGAAGAGATTGAAGCAGCAATCCATATTTGCACTGAATGAGGACTGTGGGTTTTGTCCACTATCATAAACACTGAAACTGCCTTATGAAGCGATCTTTCTGTGCCCAGTATGAACAGGAAACACAATTACAGCAACCAGTAGCCCTTCAGTGTACATTCAGTCAATGTGACTGCTGTTTCACAATAGACTTAGACTTGAACCTATCCTTTTAACTGAACAGTATCTGTCTTTTTCAAGTTCCACCACTTTAAGCCCCATACAGTAGTGTAATAGGAAAGTCTGTACTTTTGTCATCCTGGAAAACGGCCCTAAAAGAGGTTGTACAGGTGCCGGTCTTGCATTCAGAACAGTCTGAAAGGTTTGTCCTGCCCTCCAATGGCTTGCAAGAACCCCCACTGGAAAATGGCCAATTTACTTCATAAGCTAAAAGCCAAAAAGTCACATCTATTGCCATTTTAACATCCAGGTTACAGTATATTTGTGTTTGGTTTGGTGACAAATGCGTATACCAATGTGATTGATGTAACATTTAATAAGATATAAGTAATCAACCACTGTATGAGTTAATGGTACGTCTCCAGGCCTAAGTAAGTGGTAGTAGCTGAGCATACCAAACGTCTCAAACAAACTTCAGCTGCATGTAAAGGATATGCTGACATGCAGTAATGCAAATCCTTACAGCGACCATGTGAGAAGTTTGCCTTTGTTATTTTAGACGTTCAAGAATAGCCAAGTATTTTCACTCCCTGTTGGCCTCTTTGGCCTTCCTCTGAGCAGCTGCCAAACATTTCTCTGTCTGTCTGTCTGTGTCTGACCCCGACTTTCATGGCGGGTCAACTGTTACCAGTTAGAAAAAATCCAGATATGAATGCAGCAGACGCCTTGGAGACCTAAATCCTCTCTTTGATAAAGTGTATCTTGCGTCCCTTTCCGCAATATCACAATACACTAAAAGAAACAAGAGCAGAAGCAGATGAATTACGGCAGATGTAATTAATACATAATACAAACTAATCAACAAAGGGAGCATCACTTGCTACAGGCCACAGAGCTCTGAATTACAGGCGCTGCAGCTCCGGAGGGTTGTACTGCCACACTTGTACAGTTTCACACAGCAGATCAATTTGACAGGGGCTTCAGACTTTGATGTTTCCATTTCACGCCATGAAGGAAGCCACAGACAGAGTGGATGATATCAAGCTGACCGCTACAAGCCATATCTGATGCTGAGTGGTGCAGCATGGGTGAACGAGATTCTGGTGTGTCAGCTGTAAGATGCTGGCAGGAAAACAGTGTGCAAAATTATGCTCTCTAACAGAGTTGCATGGGGCGCAGTCGGCACACATAAATAGCGGCACACTCTTGAGTCTCCACAGCTAGATTCTGCCGCTTTGCTACATGTGTATCTTGTAGGTGTTGTTTATTAAAGCGTCCCCTACTACAACAGGTAGCCAGGTACCATAATACATAGGGCTTTGAGATAGTAAATAAACTGACTTAGCTACAATGGTTGAATATGAGAGAGTTCAGTGTCAGTACTCTCTTTGAGGACCAACACATTCACAGATCTTTGCTCTGTTTGGCTTGTAAACAAATAAACTAACACTCTTTTAAGATGCCACTGCCTTTTAAACACAGAATTTGCCATTAAACAATTCAGTACAGTGGCTATTCCTGTACCCTTTTTGTTATTCAGTGGCCTCCTCTGAGCGCCAAAAACCAAATTAGGGTCATTCCCATTATTTGGGTGAGTTGGTGTGAATCCTGAAAGGCACCAGAGATTTATCAGCTGCATTTATAAAGACTTTGGGCTAGCTCCGCTGGGATCAGTCTGCACAAAAAAGAAGGGACCTTCTCTGTGCTTTTAGAAAGCCTTTTGATGTCCTGAATTTAGTGGAGACTGCTCCCTCCAGTCCACAATGAGCAGGGAATATTAAAGGCCGTGGCTCTGTCTGTTAACTCCAGATAAAAACACTGTAATCAGATGAATCCTTAAGGAAAAAGGGCAAAGCCTCGATCTTTGCACGGGTGAATTGAAATGCATAAAGGAGACACTTTAATGGTGGGGCTGAGGTCACATCCACCTGGGAAAAAAAGTGGATGAGCCAGAAATGTGAGGCGGAGTGGAGGCAGTGGGTGTGATTATTGAAGGGTTTGGGGGGAAAAACGCGTGTGTGGACGGTTGGGTGAGGGGGAATCTTCACCGCTGATGAACTACGTTTGGACAGTTTGATGGGGGCCAGTGACCCACGACAGCAGAGAGGTTAGAGCTCTATCGCAGAGTTTTTCACCTCGCTGCCTTAACTCAAGCTCCGAGTCCGGCGCAGTCGCAGGTTCCTCTCACGCCCCATCAACACAATAGTCATTATCGTCAGCTATTAACACACAGCTAAGTGCGGGTTGACAGATTACCAGTGGGGTCATCGATCTGCTGAAGTCAAGAGGAAAACAGGAAGATGTTACTACAAAAACCTTGCAAACAACTTGTGTTACTCCTTTAGGTGTTTTGCTTGATACGGTACCAATTTTATGTACGGTTTTTTGTTGTTTTAATGGTTAACTGAACATCTAACGAAGAGACAACAGATAAAAATTTGCCTTAAACCTGTGTCCCTCTGATGGTCTCCAGGTATAAAGATACTGTAGTCTTGTTTTTATGTGCTTGGATTTTAGGATTACCACATCTGCCAACTGTTTTCATCAGTTTTTTGGTAAAAAGTAGTTCCAACTAACAAAATTACACCTTTAAATTTTGACAAATACAATTAAAACTGCATTGCCACATACTAGATGCATGTAGTAATCAACTAGCAGCAACCATTGCTTGTAATTTAAAGCAATAGAAATGCCTTGGCCCTGCATTCTTTCCGATGGCCAGCAGGGGGCAGCTCATATGGCTGCAAAAAGAAGTCAGATTGTATAAAAGTCTATAGGAACATGACCCTGCGTCTCACTTGATTTGCTACCTAATTTAACTGAAGGCCATATCTGGCCATAAACCAAATCCTTGAGACAAGTTTTAATTTTGAACTGATGCCTGAGGCAAAGTCGGGAAAGCAAAGTCGTAAGGATATATCACCTTGGCAGACCTCAAATGACATGTCATCTTTTTTGCCCCAAACCATTGGTTGGTTAGTCACTGAGATATCAGTCTGGATGAAAATGGTGGACCAGCCAACTCACCACCAGACCATCCCACACATGGCTGATAAAATGAGAAGGCAGACAATGTGACCCAAATAGGCCCCTTAACAAATTAACAAAATTATCAAAAGCATGCATTATTTTTCAGTGTGCGCTGTTTCCAAGTATATGTATGTATCTTCTTTAATGTCCCTACTAGAAGTAAGTGTAGATTCTTTATTGCAGCCTTGGTGAATACAGAGACACAGCATGTTGACTGCTGTTGATTTTCCAGCTGAACAGTATCATGAGCTCTGTTGTCCTTTGTGTTCAGCCTCACACTGACCTGGTCTGATCACTGTGCTGCTCCCAAAACAGAGCTCAGAACCCCACAGCAAATGAACATTTTCCAGTTCCACCACACTCCAAAACAACACAGCTGTTGAGTTTGGCTCATCCTCAAGCCTAATGAAATGGGTCTCCACCATCCAATCACCGACTGGTATTTAAATGAAAAACACCCGAGCATTAAGCCGTGCCGTCGTGGGGTGATGTTTTTTTGTTCCCCCCTCCTCCCTCAGAGACATGGCTGCATGGGGGGATGGGTGGAACCGTGAACAAATATGGCCTTGAGGTGTGTGGAGATGCTCTTTTCCATATTCCCCCTCTTTGATGACCATTTTCTAAATTACACAAACAGTCTGTACACTTCCACACAGATGTGTTTCTCATCACACTGACAAAATTAGTTAAAATAGAGGCCAGGAAAAACTGCTTGGATTCACTTCCATGCAGAGTGCGTCACTTATTTTGACCATTGTGTCGTAAACTCTAAAACCCATGATTTAGATTTGATTAGTTGTATTAAATGCTGTAATGGACACTTTAGCCATAACCAAAACTGGCAGCTCTTAATGTCCTGATGTGGAGATGATGGGGGTGGGGGACAGTCTGCAGTGATGGTGTTCACTTGGTATTGTTTTGGTGGAGCATTTGCATACGGTGAGGTAAGGACTGCTATGAAAATGGATGATTCCACTGAACTCACTGAAAAAAACAAGGGGGTTCTTTATTGTATGATCCAAACCCTAAACAAAATGTACAATTTTGCAGGTTTATACCTGTGATCTACATCCAGTGCTTTTGCTTGCGGATAATGTCAGCTAGCTGAGAAATTATGAGAAACATATGGCAAAACTATATGTTAGTTAGTCAGCAAAAACCTTGATTACTCTTCCAAAGAACATAGTGTTGTATTTATTTGCCTCTTGTTGTAGCTGATGAACTAGCATTAACTAGTGTTGACAACATGGAAGTGACAGACTGAACAAAGCCTCTTGTAATTGAACATATCTGATCAGCAAACACAAACCAAGGACACAGATCAATAGGTAAAGTGCTATATCATTGTACGTATCTATCTTGCAATTTAACTGCTATTTGCAGCTGGCCATCAGGAATCACTACTATCAAGCAAACTGCATGCACTCTTCTTGTGTAGCTCTTCACATCAGGTATTGATTATTGTTAGTTTTTGTTAGTACACACTTCACTCATTATGCAAAAACATAAATTCTAATAAGTCAAACTAATTTGATTTATCATATGGACATAGATTAGTGGGTACTCCATCAGTTTAGTGCTGCACTTCCAAAAAGTTAAAGAGACTGATGTATCCTGACTGAGTTTACTTCCACACAAACATGTTTTCAGTTTTAAACACATGACCTCTGCTAACTTCACGCCTGGCGTCCACATTACTCCTGAGTTTTAAGACCCATAAAACGGAGACTAATGGAAACACCACAGAGGCCCTTTAAATGTTAAAGCTCCAGTGTTGTGTTTTAGTCTGGACAGGCTGAAAACAGAAACTTCTGGAGACTATGATGCAGAAACCCATAATCACTTTCTGATTAGATCATACTCTGACTACATCTTGTTCCCTGATTTTTCACATTCCTATTACGCAACAGTTTTTCAAAAGAAACAAAGTTATCAGCCTTGACTACCAGACATAGCAACAACAGGCATTGCTGACTTCGTTGTCTCTGCTAGCTGCCATTGATCAGCTAAAGAAATCTCTGGTCTTACTTTTTATCAGTACAGTTTTTCCTTTAAAGTATTTTCTGCAATCAAACAACAAACCCTCTGCTTCATGTTTACACCTGCACCAGCATGACCAGTGTATGGGAATGGTGATAGGGATTTTCAAGTGTGTTGGTATGGAATATTTTTCATAAAACAGTGTTAAAAGCACTGTAACTTGGAGGTAATAATCCCTGTACACATTCCACATTTGCTAACATACGTGCAAGAAGGGAACATTAGCATTTTTAGGGCAAACTTAAAAAAAACACAGGCACAGAATTGAACTGCAAGACGCTGGACAGACTAGACAGGGGCCGCAGAGCACGTGTCGCCTCATGCTGCCGAGCCAATAACTGTGAGTGGGACCACACACAATGGACTGAATGCTGCTCTGGAGCTTGTTGGGGGCAAACCGCAACAATAGTGCTTCCATTCAGACCAGTGACCTTGCTGACACGTGGGCCCTTTGTCCCCAATTCAGCCCCTCTTAACATGAAAAAAGCACAGGGCACTGGAACGTGGTAGCTGTCTGTGGTTCATGACCGGTTCAAACATGACACTTTGCATTTACGTCTATACAGGGGACCAAAAGCCTATGAATTACATTAACACAGAGTCACCGCATCAAACTGACATGAGGTTGAAAGGCATTTTTAAAAAACAAATTTGACAAGACGTGTGTTTTCCCTCGCGTAGGGAAACAGACAAAATTTGAAGTTTCATAATCAGCACCTTACCTTTTATAGAAACCATGCAGAGGCTGTAGACAGAGGAACTGCCAGTAATCCAAACAAAAAGCTTTGAACTTCAGCATTTTGTCAGCCGGTTACAAAGGCTTAGATTAAAAGTGTCATTCTGCCCAGGGTCCATAAAAGAAGAACTTGCTTAAAAGGAAAGAACAAAGCAAATCCTGCACAGTTTAGACTGTGTGGCAACAACACTGACAGCCCACATGGTACAGTCCCACCTCAGCATCTGCCTCTGTGTATCTGGGCCACTTGGAGGGGGCTGAACCTGCATCCCTCTGCTGCCTTTGTTAATGCTGAGCCATCCTGTGCTGTGCTGTGCTGTATGTCCAGTTATAAGCTCCTCGTGCCTTGATAGAGATGTCAGCCCCTGGACACCAAGGCCTCTGCTAGAGTTGCAAAAGATTTGTCCCAACACAACCTTGTGTTGTACGAAAACCTTGTCCTACTCCTTCTCTCCACTCTTTCCCAGTCAGTCAATAGCAGAGGAGGTTCCTGTCTCCATCATCGCTGCTCCTCAGAGTTGAGTTACAGCTGCTCCCATTGTCTGAGCAGCCACACTGACAAGGTCTGACTCTGC
The DNA here is from genome assembly GCA_024666655.1 of Dascyllus trimaculatus. Taxonomy (NCBI): domain Eukaryota; kingdom Metazoa; phylum Chordata; class Actinopteri; family Pomacentridae; genus Dascyllus; species Dascyllus trimaculatus. Next base: position 28,590,330 of record CM045450.1, read on the forward strand.
TGCGCCTCGCTGGGCCAACAAAGCACACAAAGGCCTCCCTCGGTGGCCGTATCAATTAGGCTTTATCAGATGCTGCACAGCCTGTGCCAGCCCAGCCTGCTCGGAGACGAGCTAATCAGCAGCAGCACATGGTGCACAGAGGGGTGAAGCCGGCACCCATGAGGGCCAACCTCACACACATTCATGTGCACATAAAGCCTCGAACTGGTTGCCATGACAACCATCAACACGGCATTTAAAAGACACTGTTGGACCCTTGATATGACTCCTGCTGATGGGTTGAAGACGAGAGGTGATCATTAGGGCGAGAAGAACCAACAAGGTCTGTGATCTGAATTTTGGTGCCACCCCACATTTGTAAATAAATAAATAAAATCTGAGTTCCCAGATTTGTCTTCACATTTCCACTGTGATCATAATCAATAATTATGTTTCATCAACATTAACTCCTTGTTTAACTTGTCAAAATAACGCGGCATTAAATTGAAACAGACGACTACAGATGCATCAATGAATTAATGATGATCATGGAAACACAGGTCATCAATAGTTTATGGTTACATATGTTCCCTCAAGTACAAATCCACATCTTGCAACAAATCATAATCTTGGAGTATCATTTGGCTTTTAAACAGGTTGTATATGAAATAAAAAAAGCAAAACTGTGATTCAAGGCCAAACTTTTCTTGAGTTCTTGTCTATAAAGCACTAAGGAAGAACACTTTATATCAAAGACACTCTTCATTCAGCTGAAATTGGCTCTCTTTTTCTACCTTTACCACTGCTAAACATGGTGCCATGGTCACTCTCTGTTTAATACTGATATCTCCATTAGATGGGTGTTGTTGCTCTCTGCCATGATGATTCAGCTGTCGGTAACATCCTGGCAGAGACGTTGAATGCAGCGGCGCTACAACCTTTCAGCTTCGGCTCCATCGGCTCACAGAGTCACAGAGCAGGTTGGGGGGGGGGGAAGCCGCACGAAGCGATACAGCAATTATTCAGCCTGGCACACGGCTTTGAAGTGAGAACAGACAGCATTTTGTAAAAGGCTGTGAGTCATGAAAACAGCAGAGATAAGTTTACAGTAGTGAGCAGCACACTGAGGGATGATGCTGCAGACCAAAACACAAAACACCCATTCCACTCTGTATGCTATATGGATGAACAAGTTGTTTAAAGAGCCAAAATAATAAAATGAAACCAGTTTTTTTAGTAATTAAGGCCAACATAATACTAGATTGGGATCCTTCAATTAATGAATACGGGCTACTTAGCTCGACAGGAATGTTAAAGGGCTCTCCAGCGATTTAGTGCCTCACTTCCATAAAGTCAAAGGATTTACAAGTCATTAAAAATGAACTTCAAAGAAATCCAAGTATGAGCAAATCAGGGTTGTAAGCAGAAATCGATGAGTCATCATTACTGTGGCAGACCCTTCCACGTACACCTGTGTATAACTCTAATGTATGCAAAGGACTTTCAAGATATCTGTCCAGGAAATCCCATAAAATGAGCAATATATCAAAAAATGTGGCATTTAAATGCCACTAATATAATGATTAGAATCTACAAAGCTTTTGGCAGTGAGACAAACACAGAGAGAAAGAGAGTAAAAACCACAAGTCTCTGCTCCATGAAATCAATTTAACTTTGATTTAAGCCGCGGGCCACAAAAGACAATGCTTTCTGTCTGATAACAGAGGTTTGTTTTCCCCCCAAAAGCCTGTATCATAAGTAGTTTCAAACGAGTGTTTAGAGGCTGAACGGCTTTCACAATTACAAAGACTACCATCATCTGTCAAAGGAAGGTGGATGCCAACACAAAAACCAGCTACAGATTCATCTATGAGCAAAAATGCCCCAAGCACACTGGATCCTACAGTTCCCACAATGCAGCTCAATAGCATCTCGAGTTTTAGCCTTTCTACCCGTGTAATGTCCTCAGCTTTCCACAACTGCATGCTCCCAGTTTGGAACATAGAGTTCATGAGGAAGAAAAGCATACTCTACAGGCCCGGTTACATCATCTAGGTTGTTTTTGTAGACTTTGGAAAGCAGTGGCAAACCCATGGAAAACATTTCACGATTAGGGATTTTGGACGCCCATAAACAACATTAGGTGACTCATAGCTGAAGCCCTTTCCTAGCTTGGAGAGATGCGAAACTCTCCTGGTTCAATCATTAATAGACAACAAATGATCCTAAGTGTCTGGTTCTTTGGTTGAAAAAGTTAAAGGTGCAATCATCCATCCATCCATCCGTCCATCCGTCCATCCGTCCATCCATCCATCCGTCCATCCATCCGTCCATCCATCCGTCCATCCATCCGTCCATCCATCCATCCATCCATCCATCCATCCATCCATCCTTTTTTGACTTACCTGGGGTCGGGTCGTGGAGGCAGCAGACAAAAAGGTCATCCCAGGCATCCCTTTCCCTGGCAACACTTTAAAGTTCTTCCTGGGGGGATCTCAAGGTATTCCTAGGTCAGATGAGGTATATAATTCCTCCAGCGAATTCTGGGTCTACCTTGTGGTCTCCTCAGAGGCAGATGCGCTTGGAAAACCTCCAAAAGGTATCTCCCATCCAAACCACCTCAGCCTGCCCCTTTCAATGTGAAGGAGCAGCGACTCTACTCTGAGCTTCCTCCAGATGTCCGAGCTTCTCACTCTATTTCTAAGGCTGAGCCCAGCAATCCTATGGAGGAAACTCATTTCAGCCGCTTGTACCTGCCAGTTCTTTCAGTCACTACCCAGAACGCTTGACCATAGGTGAGTTTTGGAATGAAGACAGACCGGTAAATTGCCTTCTGGCTCATATCCCTCTTCACCACGACGGTCCGGTACAACGCCCGCATTCCTACTGATGCTGTCCCAAGCCGCCTGTCCATCTCATGCTCCATTTTCCCATTACTCATGAATAAGATCCCAAGATACTTAATCCCCCCAGCTCAACCCAAAGGAAGCAATCCACCGGTTTCCGACAGAGAACCATGGCCTCAGAAGAAAACAGTAGGTGCAATCACGTGTATATAAAATTCTGAGATTGAAGTTAATGACAATTTCCAAGCATTTTGACCAGAAGCATCAATAACTCAGTTTGACATTCTGTTATGTGCAGCACTAAGGCCAGGCGGACGCTAAAGAATACTTCACAAACACAATTTTCACCTTCAATAAGTTCACCTTTCTGGCCTCTTTGTGGCTCATACTTATGGCACTGTTGGCCGAGCATGAGGGTATTCAGATCCCGTCCACCAATGGCTAAACGATGGAGAAAACACCTCAGAAACAAGGTTGAAACAAAGTGACCATAACATAAACCTGTGTGACTGTGACGTTGTCCAGAGGCATCCTGAAGTTTATTATCAAGAAACAGTGAGACTACAATTGAAATAAAAATCTGAAATGGGAATACAGAATGGAAGAAAATAGCTGCATCAGTCTGTAACTGAGGTTGATGTGGAGAAAGGTTTCTAATGTCAGACTGCTGCAGTGCTGTAAATGCAGAGTCTAACATGCTTGCCTGAATTTAAACAGGAGTTAATGACGCTGCTGTAAAATGTCATTTCCTTTTCATTCATTCAGTCCCACTAGAGAGCAGGTTATGGACTGGGCCACACATGTTCCTCTTGCCTTATTAAGGACCAATGTAAACACTTTCCTTTGTGTCGGTGACAGTCTGAGGGGAGCATCTGGGGGCAGCACATTATTGAGCAGATGGAGGAGCCCGATGGGACACCATCTATCATGTGGTTCTCCAGAGCCTGAGGTCTGAGCACAGGCCGAGTGAGATGTCAGCCATGGACGATCACCTCTTTACACGAGGGAAGACAAAGGAAACCCCATATCCGAATTCTTAATTATTCTTGATTACTATTGCTTCATTCCTGTTGTTTAAACCCCATCGTGAACTCATCATGGATTTAATGTAAAAGCGCGATGATAAAAACAGCTTGTACCTGATAAACTGTCACGTCACGCTGACATCTTCTAGCAGCCATTACGTTCCTGTGGTAAAGGATCCATATTCTGCTTTGTTGGCTGTACACAGCGCAACTCTTCCTGCACCCAGCTGTGGGATGGAGTGAAATGAGCTGGAGGAAAGCATTATGGTAATAACTGCAGAATCCATTTGGCACCTGGGGAAGGACAAGCCCTTCACTCCAGCTGAGCTTTGCTTTAATTCACAGGCTTTAACTGGCTTGTGTCTGGGAATCAACATACCCAATGGTACTACTACTTCCATCAGGTCAGAGACTAATAACCAGCACTAAGAATATCCTATTCATTAAGAACATGACTCTCTTGATATATTATCAATTTAGAGAAACCACACAGTGGTACCATGCAGTTCAATAGGCAGTGCATCTTGATGGATCACACTTTAGTTGAAGAAAGTTTTGGTATTTGTCCACCAAGGTCATATTCTTAAAATTGAGTTAATCATAACTAATGTTGTACAGTTTTAAGTCGTACAGATGCCAGGAAGAACCATCTCATTTGGGTCAGAAGTCACAAGAAACTTTATTTTAACACCATCCTTGAGTCTTGCCTCCTTCGTGTTAGTGTAGTCTGTCCTTTCCCCAGGTCTGCACCCTTTATGTTACATGGTAAAGGTCTAAACATGTTTCCTGTGCTTTCTGTCTTATGCACAGTTTTCACCAGAAAAAAAATTTAAAGTGTTGTTAGAAAAGTTGGATAAGACAACTCTTGCTTTCTGTTCCAAGCTCTTAAGGATACACAGTTGTCATATTTCAGTGAATGAACCAATCATTCTTCAAAGACTGTATTTAATCGCAAGTATTTTTAACGCCCCTGCCAGCGTTTCCCCCAAAATATCCTTCCCTTTCAACCAAATCCAACACCATGACTGCCTCTGAAGAAAGACTGCCCAGAAGTGTGAGGTTGTATCTCCATTGTTATGCTTCTCGCCTTTCTCTGACCCTGAAGTAGGACTGTTTGATACAGATATACCTACTTTTGCCTTCACATGCATTCAGGCAACGGCATACCAACCCGTTTAAAGCATTACCTTAAAGATACAAGGTGTTATATGTCAAGCCTGTTGCCAGAGTGAATGTTGATACTGGATAATTCAATCACAGTGTTCTTAAAAGGGGCTCTTTTCACAGTATGCAGATGAATGTTATCGCAAAGAAACCAGGAATATTAGACGGCATAAAACTTGTTAAAATGAGGGCTTTTTTGGATCAAAGTATCTGCAGCACCCTCATGTATTACCCCAACCTCCACCTCTTCCTCTATCCCAGCAAAATAACTTCCCTCACTGCTACTAAACATCGGGACTTTAAGTAACTCACTTATGTTGCAGCTTCCTCCAAACAGAAAATAGTCCACTGAAAATCCCTACATCCCTTTTAGCACAATGCAAAGCACACTGGATCTGTTCGCAGGTCAACCTTAATCACGGAGCTCAATTTCTCTTTAAATGTGTAAATACCGCCAGAGTTGGGGGTTCATCCTCCAGCTGCCGTCTTTCTATAAATACAAACACCGACAGTTTTGGGAGATCATTTTCTAATCGCTCGCTAAACGCTACAAACTGAAAATTGGAGCCGTGGGATTTCGTTCCAAGCGGCAACACTGCGAGACAAAGTCCCTGCTGTACAGAATGCATGTGTGAAGCAACTCTCCAGCCTGAGCATAAGCTGAAACTGGCAGCCGCATGAGGCCCAGAGACACAAAAAACATTTTATTCAAAGCCAATGAAACACTCGTTAGGATGCTGCCGATGAGCGCATTGAGTGTCTCCCCCAAAGTAACCGCCATTGAGAAGATGTCAATATCAGGCAAAGGCTTGGTTTCATGAAGAAAGGCAACGTCTGGAAGTAATTCTTTGATCGCGAAAGATTCACTGCCTCTAACTTTTAGCAGTTCCACATCTAAATACTATTATTCTTCCCATATATCAAACTCCACTGTTTGTAGAACATGCTTCATCCCCACTCCAGCAGGAGCTGATTATTGGAAAAATACAGTGGTTAGTATTTTCTCGAGAAAACCAGCTGAGGCAACAACCCTCCACCACACCGTTCTGCTGATTCAGTTGGCACAACGGATCCCATTATCTTGTTTATCCTCATGGAAATTTAACAGTTTAACTCGTGACCTACATTTTCTCATCAGATCCAGGTCTCAGGCAGGCAGGGAGAAGTGTTGTGGGTGAGTTTCGAGGCAGTCAGAAAATTTGCATGATATGATCAAGCTAAGAATTTGATGCCTTGTTCCCCCTGGACGGGGAGGCAACGCTTCAGAGGCATGACTGAGGAAGAGTGAGGAAGACACATTTCTGCTATTATCACACAGAGGGCGGCATCCTCAACCCTGACCTGCTCTCCTCGGAGTTCATTAAAGTCCTCGCTTTCCTGCATCCCTGTCAGATAAGGGGTGTGTTCTCCACTCTCCTGCGGTGTCCGGACACTGCATTAATCCCTCACCAAGAATGCGGCCAGATAAACAGAGATAAACAGCCCAGTGTTGGCATTATCATCACCTCTGCAGTCCGAGCTCAAGGAAAGCAATAAAGATGGCCCGTGGCGGACCCGCTCAGCCCTAACAGCCCCCATGAGCCCCCGTTGCCACCCGAGGGACCGCCACCCGTGTAATTGCAGCTATTGTGAGGCCCAGAGGAGCCAGCTGAGGCCTGAGCAGAGAGAGGAGGCAGTCCTGTATGTGCACACGAGACACTGATTGATGGCTGATCTGCCTCAGCTTCAGGCCCCGACTCCGGCTCTACCCAGAGGTCTGAGCTCTTTTACAGAAGACCTTTCCGACTGAAGACAGAAACTTCACACAACAAAGCTCCGGGTGACGCTCCTAACAGCTCTCTTTAGCCTGGTTTGACACCTTTATTCAAGGAAAGACCCGTCACCTGGAGTCCTGGAAGTGTTGCAGCTTTTACACCATTAAAATTAAGAACCGCCTTCCTGCTCCTCCAAACCAATGTATACAGCAGGAATATGTATATAATAGAAAACATTTCTGCCCCAGTTAGTGTCACAGCTACATATTTGGTCAAAACTATGTGAGGCTATAGTGTCTATTTGACTTTCTTGCACCTTGTTTTGACACACTTTTTGACTTTGAAGGAAAAAAAGGATTTTATTTGGGTCATTCCACAAAAACCAATCAGTGCGTCCCACCTGACCCCCTTAGAATCCAGTGATTCTTTTTTTAGTGTATAACACTTTTTGTATTTGTAACCATGCAAACTTTTACTCACTATTTTTACATACTATGAGCATTTTGTGAGTAACAGGTCCTCAAAGTAAATACAGGTGGGTCGAAATTACTTACTTTATGTAGCTTATGGCTGTGAAAAGGTGAAACAACATGAGTAATTCCATGTTTTATATAAAAAAATCCCGTTCATCAGGCAAGTTCAGAAGATTTTGTGCTTGTTTGAGAGTCTTAAATTCTTCTCTTAATGTGTAATTAATGCGTAATCTTGGTATTCAACACTATTTTTGGGTGCTTTTTCTATGGGGCAGAAATTGTATGACCGTCTCATTATATAAAATCTCAAATTTTACATTTTGCGAGTATCAAAATATGCCTTTATTAGAAAATTATGTTGACACGGAAGGAATCATTTGTACAAGATGAACTCGATATCAAATGAGACCTTTTATCTGCTGAAACCTGTTTTGACCAACCACCCATCCCACATGCTGATATGACCCTTAAAAGTTTACCAAGAATGCATTTTTTAAAGTTCTCTCTGGTGAATTATCAACAGATACCACCTTCACTGAACCAATGCTTGATTCTATTGCTCTGTCACAGACACTAAACCTTGCAGTTATGCTATTTAAACTATGTTATATCTCAGGGTATTGACCCAACATGAGATTTTGACTTTAGATTGTGACACCTGCAGTCGGTTTAAAGTTGATTGGGTTGCAGTTTGTCACAAAGCTCAAATGTGTGTTTCATCCCTGGAATTTTATCTGTGATTATGAAGTTATGAGGGCTCAAACATGCAGGAAGAAGCAAATTAAAAAGTGTAAAATTTCAACTCACCCATATGTATTTCAACGTCCTGCAACTCAGAAAACATTCATAGTATGACGGTAACATTTCGCATGGCTTCATTAAATATACTGAAGTTATTGTACAGTAGAGATCAGCTGATTCTGAAGGGGTCAAATGGAATTTTCCTTCAGATTCGGTTGATTTTATGTGGAAGGACACATTACGTCGCTTTTCCTGCTTCATAATTGCTGCCCAGACTGAAAATCCAAGGGTCCTAGCTCTCACTTGACACATCCATCTGACTTTTTAAGCTATATCACAGGAAAACCGGCTATGTTAGCTTAACTAAGCATGAATAAACTCAAGCTAAGTGTAGCTACTGACATTTTTAGTTTATTAAAGTATCATCAGTTCAATTAGTTTTTACTTCACTTTCTTTGATGTGAAATATGTGCTGAAATGTATATTAAATGGTAATTTAATGCATTATATTGAATTAAATATAAATACAGGGCTGACAGAAACCTAATTCCTATAAGTTATGGACTGTAAAAAGGAATTAATCATCTTAGACGAGTTAAAACAGAGCAGGAGAGAGGGTTTATTGAGAGTTACTGTAAAAAATGATCCAAAGGCAAAGTGCACTGTCTGCATTTTTAGGTATTGTGTGGGTTTCATGGCAATTTCTTTTTTCTTTCTAATAAAAAGAAAAGGCGAACAGTTTCCATGATAGCACCGAAAAATCCCACAGAGAAGACGGCAAGTGAAATGTCTAGGAGCTATAACAGAAGCCGAGAGCCTGATGAAGAGACTCAGAGCACCAGTGTGAGGAAAATGTTCCTTACTGGGAGACTCAGTTCTGACTCCAGATGGAACTCTGCAGTAACTGGTGTTTGCATAGCGGTGCATGAAGATATCAGGAAGTATTTATTATGAAAATATGCTTCAAGAAGCTGACCCTCCGTGGAGCAGCTGGTAATAAGACCCTGACATCATTTCATCTGTATTCTGCAGGAATGAATCCACCAGCGTGTTTTGTTCCTTTCTTTATTTGCACTGTGTGTCTTTGTGGCAATGGCTGAATTATTCAAAGCTCTGTTTTATCTCAGTGACGCGTATTGAGAGCCAAAGTCCAGCCCCAGTGGACGTAACATTAAAGCATTTTAACCTTTCGGTCTGCATTATAAGACCTCCCATTTTTTTTATCAACTTCACTGCTTCTGGAGTTTCTGCATTCTCGCTTTTTTTGGGCAGAAGTAACATCCATTTTTGTCCTGATTAATCTAGTGATTGTTATTTTTTTTGATTAACAGAAACAGCAAAACATGCAAGAGTCCATGACGATGCCTCAAGACTCCCAAAAATCCAAAGATATGCAGTTTACTTCTAGAAGAAAATATGAAATTTTAGCAGCTGGAACCAGAAAACAACTAATTAAGTGTCAGAGTAGCTTCAGATTCATTTGCTGTTGATTGACTGATCGCCTGATTGACAAATCATTTCAGCTCTGATCCTGATCTGATCAGTGTCAAGTGAAATATCTCAGTGACGCTGCTTTCCTCCGGCCTTGCACTTGCATGTGACGGGCTCATTAGGGGCTGCAATGGACACTTTCAGTATCAATGTGGATCCTTGTTTTTGATTGCTCAGTCAGTCATTTAGTAAATTAAACATCATTAAAGTATGAAAATGTTTCATTGAGAGTCCAGTGTGGCATCTTCAACCCTCTCAGTGGCTGCAGCTACGTGCTAGTGATGCTAATCGTCACACACATGCAACAGAGAGACAGAGTTCCCACAGTGATTAAATAAAACACTTGCAGTGCAACACTTTAAATACAGCAATATAAAATGAGTAAAGAAAGCCTAGTTGTGCTGCGTTAAAATAGAGGGTTGAACTAAATGAAGCTAATATTTAATTGTTGTTATTACAGAGGGAGTAAAGATCCAAGAACAGCACTGTTGGGTACTGAATTCTACGTACCAGCTCAAATGTGAATGGTACCCGACCCTGGAGAGAAGTGAGAGAAAATTAACTTATACAAGGGAAAAGTCGTTTTTCACATTTTCGATATCATGATTTTCCATAAGGGTGAATGTCTCTAAAAGTTTAAACTGAATTGTTCGCTTCTTGTACTAATAAAGTTATATTGTCTTTAGGTGTCTGTCAAAATGAAATGATCAGATTATCAACAGCTGTTTCTGTTACATTGGATTTCTCATATTAGAATACTAGAATATTTACCTTTACTGCTTCTTTTAAACAATACAAAGCGGTAAACTATAGATACTACATGGAAAACAGAAAAACCCCTACTTAAGTAATGAATGGACTCTTTTAATCAGGAGCTGGACCACAGTCAACACATCATTTATTTAAAGCCTGATAACACTGTTAAGGCCTGAGGCGGCGTTGAGGAGCATCTGCAGCTTTCCTCCAGACTCTGCTTATCTCCGTCCAACGCTACAGCTCCCCGTCCTCTGGACTGAAGATTAATCTGCTCTCAGGAGAACATCAGCGAAGCCTTAGAGCTGTGCTCCCTCTAGTGGATTCCTGCCCTAAAGACTAACACTGGTGGTAAACACAGCAGCAGAGCCGTGGTCACACTGTCAGTGCTTCACCTCATGTGAGCTCACTGAGCCGTGGCTAAACATCAGTGACAGACTGTGTTCAGTGATTTTATACAAGAATGATCTTTGAATTAATGATGGCATTACAGCATAATAATACTGTATGTGATGACGGGTTATTACCAACACACTGTTAATGAGACTTATTTTGGCAGATGTGTAAAATGTGACTCTTATTTCATGTTTATATTAAAGTAAACTTAATATGTTTTGTTTAATTTGTGGTTTAAGTATTTAATATTAACTGGACTTACATTGAATTTATCAGGTTAGTACCGTTAGAATTACCGGAACTGTTATTTTTGATTATAAAGTTTTCTGTTGACATTTTAAGCACATGTTTTTAACAGATTTGTGGAAAAAAACATTTTTAAAATCATTTTTACTTTTTTACTTTCTATTAAAAAAGATAATATATTTCAGTTATTATTAGTAATTTTACTACATACATAGAAATTAGTTTCATGTGCGGTAGGGGGTTCGAGGGCCCAAATATCCCTTCCAGATCTATCGTGTCTATTGTGTCTCAAAGGTTGATGCTAACTTTGGACTCTTCAAATTTATTATAGGGACTCAGGAAAATGAGAAGTAACACAAAACAGTGTATATCTGGGCAAGAAACACAAGCTCCTTACAGCTTTCCACAAAACCAGATTTTTATGTGAATAATTTTAAAATTTTGTTTTACTCAAAGGAATCAGAAATCAGGCACCTGGAATGACCATTCTGCTATCTCCATCTAGGGATCTCCATCAGGGGCAGTTTGCTGGCTGACCTGACTATCAGCATATTCATTTACACGTGCTGGTTTGTTTAAATGTGAGAGGCTAATTTTCAGGAACCTCCACGTATAATTGCGACGGTAGATTTCCCCACGGACCGTTCTGGGGATGGAGTTATATCAAATGGAAGAATGAGACACAGAGGATGGAGGCAGAGACAACAGGGCATTCTGGGAGACAGTGGTGTTGATTGCACTGACTGCTGGAGGAACACTTTTGCCGGAAAATAAAATCTCCATGTGTGCATGGACGAGGTTTATCCCAGCTGTGGAACTACAACTAATGAATCTGCAACTTTGACAAACATTGACGTACTGAGGTGATGTTTTTCTCTGTAGGAAAGACAAGAAGAGACCGGACCAATCGCTCAGGGCTCCATACTGTCAGTAGTACTGGCAGCCAGTGTTAAATTATAATAATATGATGCAATATATGGAATAATAACTGGTGCGATGATATATTTGTACTGTTTTGTCGCTGTTCAAAGTAGGGGTTAATTTGAACTACTTCATGTTATGTTAAACTATTACTTTAAATTGTGTTAAACACCGATCAGGTATAACATTATGACCACCTGCCTGTTGTCAAAAATGCTCTGAACCATTGGACATGGACAAGAGGACCTCTCAGGGTGTCCTATGGGGTCTGGAACCAGGACGTTGGCAGTGGATCCTTTGAGTACTCTGGCTTGTGCAGTGGGGCCTCTGTCAATCAAACTTGTTCCACTGCATCCTGTTGATGCTTGATCACAATGGGGTGTAGGAAGTTTGGAGGTCAAATCAACATGTTGGACCATTGTCATGTTCCTCAACATGTTCCTGATTGGTTGATGTTTTTGTCATGTGGTAGGGTGCATTTTCCTGCAGGGATAAGCCAGTGATATTTGGGTTTTCATTTGCATGAGGGAGTGTGCTTGTTCTGGTACAATGTTTATTTTGGTGTCTAAGTCTCAACAACATGGATGGCAAAATCCAAGGTTTTCCAGCAGAACACCACATAGTACCAATATGATCAATGCTATTCACTTCACCTGTCAGTGGTCACAATGTTGTGGCTGATAGGTGTATAAGTTCGTCATAGGTCTTTGTCTATACAATCAATAAGGTACACCAATATTGCTGTCGATGAAGTAAAAAAGTTCTTCTCTCTGTGTATAAACTGCGAAATATTCAAGTAAAGTACCTCTTAACTATACCTAAACATGTGACTTTAACTGACTAACTGTATTTTCTACCACTCTTGTACACTTCAAGCCTGAAGATCATGTTATTTTGAAGTTAGGTGTTATGTCAGGTGAAGTTTCATTTCAGTGGCGAGAAAAATCCACCCCTCCTAACAGAGTTACAGTAACCTCCTGGCCTGCTGCCCTGTTTTCATCGCCTCAGGCTGGGAGAAGTGGAGCCTCGATGGTCTGGTCCCGTCTTTGAAGTACTTTTGAGTGGCAAATGTGTTAGGTGATGCCACAAACAAGATGAAAGGTGAGGCAAAATGTCAGCAGAGTCACACTGTTTGGTCTCTCATCACCTAACTGCTGCCCTGCACCTGGTACAGTTTATAAAGTGGGAGTTGGAGGATGGTAAGAAAACATTAATTAGGTTGTGTTTATTAGAGTAAGACCAGTGTGGAGGGGGAGTAGAGTTTTGCAACATAGATTCCTTTGAAATGGTGTAAATCATATCAACACAAGCAGGTAAAGAGCAACAAGGGGGCGGTTTATGTCTAATGTGCTGCTGTTTAATCAATCATGTGTTTTATATGTTTGAATCTGAGGCCACATTCAGCTTGTTCTAACCCTCCTAATGGTGGATCCTCAAACCTTAACATCTCAATACCTGAATCAGCCTCAGCACCAGTCAAAGATTGGACAAACCTACTTGCTAAAGGATTTTTCCCTATTGCCTATGCTATTGAACAAAACTGAAGACATCAAAACTATGGAAAACCACCTACGAAATTAGGTTGTAGGCTTTTGCTTCCTTAGAATAGCAGTGGGAATAGAGTAGAGCAATATTTTTTCAGGCAAAAGGTAAGTCTTGTCTAAAGTTACTTGGTAGAACATTACCATGGTACACCACACAAGACCATATTCAGTTAATACAGTAATCTGTGTTAGGGCATAACACTGTGATGATGCTCTATGTAATCTAAAATACATTTATAAAATCATTGTTTACTACACAAATCAGTATGTGTCATATCATAGTTTTGTTTAAAATTGTAGAAAAGTAAACTAAACAAAGGGACAAGCAAAAAGAACTAATGAGTAGTATTCAAAATTTTAGCTGGTATTGTATATATGGAAGTACAGTATATAAACAGAGGTGAGTACACCCTGTGCAATATCACTAAACATGACTTCATTAAATGCATTATTTCTAAGTTGAACAGAGTATTTCCTCTTATGAATACAACAATTACTTTAGAGAGGCCATCCATCCATCCATCCATCCATCCATCCATCCATCCATCCATCCATCCATCCATCCATCCATCCATCCATCCATCCATCCATCCATCCATCCATCCGTCTTCTACCACTTAGACGAAGCTGGGTCTCAGAGGCAGCGGTCTCAGAGATGCTCAGACTTCCCTCGCCCAAGACACCTCCTCCAGCTCTTTGTGGGATCCCGAGGCGTTCCCAGACCAGTCAAGAGACATAGTCCCCCCATCATGTCCTAGGTCTTCCCCAAGGTCTCCTTCCGGTGGGACATGCCTGGAACACCTCCCCAGGTAAGCATAATGGAGTGCCCAGCCACCCTACGGAGGAAACTCATTTCGGCTGCTTGTATCTGCGATCTTGTTCTTTCGATCTTGACCCAAAACTCATGACCACAGGTGAGAGTAGGAACGTAGACTGACCGGTAAATCGAGAGCTTTGCATTTCTGCTTAGCCCCTTCTTCACCACAACAGTCCGATACAAAGACCGCATGACTGCAGACGCTGCACCAATCCGCCTGTCAATCTCACATGAGATTGACAGGTGTGAGATTGACTTTAGAGAGTCTTTATGGAAAATACCAGTTAAGAGAAGTGCAGAAGTCAGCGCAATAAAAGTGAATCCACAAACAAAATCGAGTCCACTTGTGATATCCAAACAGGTTAACCAGCATGAACATGGTTGTAGAATTACCTGTGATCAAGAGCACAAATCACAGCAGAGCTCCTAAAGAAGAGAAACCTACGACTTGGCCAAGTATGTCGCCCGAGTTGAATCCCACAGAATCCCTTTGTGGTATTTTCAAGAGAAACGTAGAATAACACAACCCCTACAGAATAGAGCAGCTGAAAGAGAGTGTCTCGGGAGAATGACAGAACATCTCTTCAGATATCTATGCAACTCTGGTACTTTGGAAAGAAAAGATTTGGATATAAATAATGACAATCACTTTTGTTGCACTGAGTTTCTACTGTGGGGCCTGTATGTTTAATACAGTAAGAGCAGTTATTGAACATAATTTCTGCAGCTCAACTCAATAAAATTCACTTAATATAATTTGCTTTGTGATACTCAATAGGACAAAATACATTTGAATAAAGTCAACTGCAGCACATCCTTCCTAATACAAAGACTTGATCAGCCGGACTGCAATCAGAGCCACTTTCTAGTCAAATACACCAAACAAACCTGCAGAATATTCATCTTTACAATGGGAAAGTGAGTTTGCTTTTCTGTTTTCCAAGTGTAGCATGCAACTGTTGTCCCGGCAAGGCCACTGTACTTAAGCAAAAACCAGCAAATACTACTAATCAGTGAGGTCTGACGAACCTCCCATACTCTCACGCTCTGCACAGATTCTCTTGCATATATGGTGTTTTCTTTGCAGAGACAGCTTTTGGATCATTTCCATAGAAAACTGCCCCACAGCTACAAAACAGCTAAGGCCTAAACTTTCCTCCATTCCTCAATATATGCAGGGATTTGGTAGTAGCCAAGTTCCTGTGCCAAAAAAAATGTGAGTATACAAGTGTGATTGTCATTTTTTACGCTGACAAAACCAATTTATTTCTGCCAGATTTTTGAGATGGATAAGGAATCAGTTTTAAACAGCGTATGTGCTCAGCAGGCAGTCACATTTGCTCTGTGAACTCACCTTATGTCTTTTCTGCTAATTTATTTATACCTGAATGCTTGTACTATTTTGGAAATCAGGACCTGTAATGCTCTGTAGACATGCCCCAGAGTTTAAAGTCTTTCCAGCATGTGACAGCAATGCAAAACAGGGTTCAAACCCCACGTAGCGACTATTTTTGTAGCTTCAGCGAGCAGCCGACATGGAAAACCCAAATGTCAGGCTTTTCCTCCACCGGCACCCGAGAGCAGCATCACAATCGGTGATAATCTTCAGATGGTGCAAACCAAGGATAAAGATTAGTTGCGAAATCTAATCAAGCAGACGCCTATCTCTCTGCCAAATTCCAGCCAAATCTGTGTGTAGCTTTTAGAGATAAAGAAAACATACACACAGGCCAAGAGGAGAACCGTTTCCAGTAACCAGTAGAGAGGAAAATATGGCAGCTTTGAGCTATGGCCACAAGAAGCATTATCAATTTGATTTTCACACACATTGCACAGACATCGATCAGCCACAGCATGATGACCACTGACAGGTGAAGTGAATAACATTGATCATATTGGTACTATGTGGTGTTCTGATGGAAAACCTTGGATTTTAACATCCGTGTTGACCAGACTTAGACACCCAGATAAAAACTGGCTTAATACAAACACACTCCCTCATGCAAATGGAAATCCCAAATGTCACTGGCCTACCCCTGCAGGGAAATGCACCCCACCACATGGAAAAACATCAAACAATCAGGAACATGTTGAGGAACATGACAATGGCCCAACATGTTGATTTGACCTCCAAACTTCCTACACCCACTTGTGATCAAGCATCAACAGGATGCAGTGGAACAAGTTTGATTGACAGAGGCCCCACTGCACAAGCCAGAGTACCCAAAGGATCCAGTGCCAACATCCTAGTTCCATCCCATAGGACACCCTGAGAGGTCCTCTTGTCCATGTCCAGTGGTTCAGAGCATTTTTGAGCACATAAGGGGGACCAACACAATATCAGGCAGGCGGTCATAATGTTATACCTGATTGGTGCATCTTCTTCTTACATTTCATTCCAACTTTTGTTTACAAAGTAAGTCTAAAAGGGTTTAATTCTTTAAAAATGCAATTAATTGTTCTTCTGCACATGTTTTTCATGCATCTTAATTGACCCCATGTTTTGAATGTTTTTTAAAAACTTGGTGGATTTGCTGGTGCATTAAAAAAAGCAGTTGTTGGAAAACTGAATCACTGGACACTGGTGCTGTAAAAAGATCATTTTTCAATTAACTACAAAAGCATGTGGATTGATCTTAGTGTAGAAGAAGTCCTAACTTCTTGATTAATAGATGACTGTAAGCTGCCTGCCAAGTAGTAGTTATTTGGCACAATTATACGTTCTGTGATCCTTTGTGGGTTGTTTATGAACGCCAGCCAGTATTTTGGGGGCATTTTATGCATTTATTTGAAAATGAGCTATAGAGAGGGAACAGAAAATGAGATGTTTTATTATGACAGCGCCTGGGAGACCATTGTTTGTTTCCTGTTGATTATCAGCATAGTTTCTTTAGGCATGCATGCTGAATCTTGTTTAGTTTTCAGAGTAGTCGCCATTATCCAGATCTTCCATCATTTGATGTGATAATACCTGCAGATTTTTAGAGGTTCGCCTTGTTTTTACTTGCCTCTAACCATAAAATTCTGGCAGCAGAGATATCTTTCCACAGCTGTGTGGCAGTGATTGTCTGGAATCTGGTTAAAATCAGAGCAATGGTGCACTGCATTAGTTCTAAATTCACATACAGTAGGCTAATGCAGTGGTGTAAAACCAGGCAAATGTTTAGATATGTTAATATCTGTATAATATTTGCATTGCATGGATATATACATGTGTAGATATTAACATATCTGTGCAATAACGAGTTCATGACTAATTCAAACGGGAGCAATGGGTGTGGATCTGTGTGCAGGATGAAACTAAGATTAAATTTGATGAAAATTCAAAATCACTGGTTCTTACCGACGCTTCATTGCACAGACAAGCAACTCAGAATGTTAGAAAGGTCAAATTATGCAGTTTCATTTGATATGTGCTACACTTCAATGCATTCAATATTTATCAAGCTACCTAACTGTGAAGAACGGATGTGAACTTGGATGTCGGTGTAGCTCTGAGGGAAGTATTTACCTTAGCATCATGAAAGGGTTAGTTCAATATGGTTTCCTTTTCACTACTGGTTATAATAATGAGTCATGTCAGCAGTGGTAATGCACAGTCCAGTGTGTGTTTTAGTCAGTGGTGGTGCTGTAAGTGTTGTACAGTTGCTGTGTAATTTACCTGAAAACAATATCAGTGTTACAAGACCAATGAATCCCATTTTATGTGGCATGCAGCCGAATTGCAAGTAATGTCCTGCCTGTAATGTATTAGTTGACATTATATTTAATTGTACTCTGTGTTACGACAGTAAGGCATAAAAAGCCTAAAAAATGAGTAAGACTCTTGAAGTGAACCACACATACACAAACATTCCCACATTCAGTTTGCCCCAATCCCTTGTAATTGCACTAAAAACATAAAAGCATATTGCATTGAAAGTATATTTCCATATGATGGTTTTCAGCACGTTTTCAGCATCCACCTTTCAATAATTAACCTCCTCCTTGCTATCCCAGCAAAATCTGTCAGCTGCCTCTGTCTAGATGACGTCTCCAAATTGACTTCACTGACCAACAGTCACAATAATCAAAGATATTGAACAATGAGTTATCCCGCTTGAGAAGCAGGCGCCGGTCAAATTTGGCCTTTTGTTTTACAAATGACGTTAATGGCTAATCAGTTAATCAAGTTTTAGTGTCATTTCAGCACTGCATATAATTATATAATCACTGGATCAGTGCTTTTCCATTAAAGCCGATGCGTCATGATGATAACGTCATGTGAGCCATTCAGCGTATGATGGTGAACTGCAGTTAACAGCAATTCCAATCACTTTATCCTCCTCCAAAGCCAACAAAGACCCAGATTGCTGCCTTAATTTCATCTGCGTTGTGCAGGTAGACAGTAGCTGGTGTATTTAGCGTGGTAGAGCTAGCAGCCTGAATTTGCTACCATGCAGATTTATGGGAAAGTGAGGCTGCTTTGATCTCTGATCCTCTCAGCTGTGCTCTGCAGCGCTGCCATGAAAGAGACTTTACAATTAGATCAATTCAGCACAAACAGTGGTGGCAGGAGAGCGAATAAAAAGCCGGATCTATTTATGGCTCCTCCGTGCACGATGACAACGCTTATATGAGGTTACTCTTAATTAGCTGGAGTGTCTCTAGTTTTATGTACCATCTGACAATTTCCAGTTGTAATTACTACTGCCTTCTAAAAACAGCCGTGCCCCATGTGCTGCAGAGCTCTTATATCACTGCTGCCAACAACAACAACTGCAACGCTGCTGCATATTAAACACACATAGATCTTCCTCCACAACGCACTGGTGCTAAAACACCGGGGCTAATTTGGGCTCCTTTCAGGTCCTCCAAGGCCTTTGTTTATATAGCATTAAAACAACAGCGAGGATGGGACCTGGAGAGCACCGGCGTTTAAGATTACATTAACATTTAGCTCATGATTTAGTCATTTTCCTTGACAGTTTAAAGCAATGCACAAAGGCTGTCTGACACTGCCACAGTCAGCTTTCATGATGTAAAGGTGCACGCTGAGTCCGGCATTAAAGTTTAACCAGAAGGGCTCCCTAAATATTTCAGTGGCCCATTCATTATAGACATGTGGGCAGACATCAGTGGGTAGATTTACCTTTGTGATAATGGGGAACAATGTTGATACTCAAGGGTCCTGGAGTAGACTCTGTGGAAAAAGGCTGACAAAGAAATTTCTAATAATGTCCAGTCAATCAATCTGGAAGCCAGCGGTGCGGCTCTGGCTGCTTTATTTGATATTGCTGTCATGAAGAGTGATATATGTGGCCTTACTGAGCTACTGTACTTGCACACACAGTGAAGACAGACAGCGAGATAAATGAGAGTATCTGTATCAACCACATTTCCACCACTCACTGCCTGACAGCACAGTTTCTCAATAATTAACAGTCATTTCGATCTAATTGTTAAGCTCTTCTCTGAAGGGTCCCTGCACACTAATTGCTTCATTGCTTTGTTTGGAAACTTGGTGCCGTGTTATTATTGGGTAGGTTCTGATGCCATCCAAAGATACACTGATCAGGCATAACATTATGACCACCTGCCTGGTATTGTGTTGGTCCCCTTATGTCGTCAAAAATGCTCTGAACCATTGGGCATAGACAAGAGGACCTCTCAGGGTGTCCTATGGGGTCCGAAACCAAGATGTTGGCACTGGATCCTTTGGGTACTCTGGCTTGTGCAGTGGGGTCTCTGTCAATCAAACTTGCTCCACTGCATCCTGTTGATGCTTGATCAGAATGGGGTGTAGGAAGTTTGGAGGTCAGATCAACATGTTGGGCCATTGTCCTCAACATGATCCTGATTGTTTGATATTGTTGCCATGTGGTGGGGTGAATTTTCCTGTGGGGGGTAGGCCAGTGACATTTGGGATTTCTATTTGCATGAGGGAGTGTCCTTGTTGTGGGACAATGTTTATTTGGGTGTCTAAGTCTGATCAACACTGATGTTAAAATCCAAGGTTTTCCATCAGAACACCACATAGTACCAATATGATCAATGTTATTCACTTCATCTGTTAGTGGTCATAATGTTGTGGCCGATCCTGTTGTGCTTTTTTTAAGTAGCAAACATCAGTGGAGTAGGTGCAGAACAAAGCGGAGCTAAAAGGTGAGTGTTTGTTGAAGAAACAGGACTAAATAAATACGACTGTTACTATGCATCTGCTGGATATCTTGGTTAGGCCACCGCTAGCACATTTATATCAAATATGCCAATTGATAATATTTTATTGTTGTGTTTTAGCTGGTCCCACTGTCCCCATAAGCATGGAGACACATTACTGCAACTTCAATCACAAACTTAGACCTTCTTTCCGCTGCTTTTCAAAAAGAAAA
This sequence comes from Dascyllus trimaculatus, assembly GCA_024666655.1. Classification (NCBI taxonomy): domain Eukaryota; kingdom Metazoa; phylum Chordata; class Actinopteri; family Pomacentridae; genus Dascyllus; species Dascyllus trimaculatus. The sequence continues at coordinate 28,610,851 of CM045450.1, forward strand.
TTGAATTTTGGCATTCACCACGAGGCAAATTCAGAAAATATTCATCTTTCCTCCTTTAAAAAACTTGAAAATCTCCAAACCTGCAGAGAGAAAGTTTTCATCGATCCAAACTCAACCTCATTTCTCTTTGCTTTCAGCACCTTTATACTTGATGTACTAAAATGCAGTTTACTTGCCGACATTTACTACAGACCACAAAAACGCTGCCAGTTTGTGGGCATGGAACGAGCTTGTCGGGAGAGAAGAGAACCCCCCGATCTGATTTTCACACATCCTTTGTGTCACTACAGATTGGATTAGTTCTGCATTGCTCTGACCAGCAAATGCAAAATGGATGAGAAGCTGATTACAGCCATTCAAAGCTTCCGTAATTCTCTCAAACTTTTATTTGAAAAGCTGGAGGAATAAGAATTTCTGACACCAATGGTGAATTGACCTGTCAATTTTTAACCAGTTGTTTCTTGTTAGTAGTTGCTTGTAGTTATCTTAGCGACATATACTTTTATGTTCTTGAAAGGAAGCAACAAACACACCAAGATCAATGTTAGCTAATGCACTTAAGAGCTCACACATACCATTTACATCGAAGTACTGTCAATATGACGATGGAAGCTCAAACATGCATGTGAGGAAGTAGAAATGACGATCAACAAGCAACAATATACAGAATCAAAGGTTTGCTCAGAGCAGGAGTCGACTTTTAAAAATGCATGTGCTCAGAGGAAATCTAGGCGACCAAGGAGCAAAAACTCTTAAATTCGAAAGACACCTTCATGACTGCACAGAAAATCAAGCATGCAGGATGTAGGTGGACAAGACTTCACAAGCAGATCCTCGGAGAATTCAGCAAAAAGGCTGTAGGAAGGGATAGAGGCAAAGTTTTGCTGACTATCAAGATGAAGGAATGTGTGGAGAAAAAAAGGGCCATAACACAACCGTAACTGTCAGACATGATGATGTCTCTGTTATTGTTTGAACATGTTTGGCTGCCAATGGAACCGACACACTGGTATTTATAGATTATTTAAATACTGATGGAAGCAGCAGGATAAATGCTCAGGTTTAGAGCAGCATTCTGTAAGATCACATTCTAACAAATACACTAAGCAGACATAACATTATGACCACCTACCTAATATTGTGTTGGTCCCCTTATGTCATCAAAAATGCTCTGAACCATTGGACATGGACAAGAGGACCTCTCAGGGTGTCCTATGGGGTCTGGAACCAGGACGTTGGCACTGGATCCTTTGGGTATTCTAGCTTGTGCAGTGGGGCCTCTGTCAATCAAACTTGTCCCACTGCATCCTGTTGATGCTTGATCAGAAGGATGTGCAGGAAGTTTGGAGGTCAAATCAACATGTTGGGCCATTGTCATGTTCCTCAACATGATCCTGGTTGTTTGATGTTGTCAGTAGTCATAATGTTTTGATTGATCAGTGTATATTTACTACTGGATCCTTAAAACTGGGGCAGTATGTGTTTGAAGGGCTACATCTCTCACATATTTCTTTTAATATTGATGTTAACCTGCACAAACTGAAGCTGAGATTCGGTACCTTCATGTAGTATTCATGATTTTATTTGAAGTGCTTAATACTCAAAGTGTGGAATTCAGTTTGGAAATAGTTTCGGGCTGCAGAATATTCAACAGATGTACTTAAATTAGAACGGAGTGGATCAGCTTGAAGTGAGTGAAAGGTCATGAAAGCAAGGTTTACCTATTCTCCAACCAAGCAGGAAAACAGAAGTCATTATGAGACTAACTCGCTGGTCGACCACGTGAAGGATATGTTTAGTTGGGGAACTTCAGGACATCCAGCTTTGCGACAAAAACCCACCGGCGACCTTGAGCTCGGTAGGGTCACGTTATCTCCGTCGATCCCCTCCCACCCACGGGCTCTGAGCAAGCTTTGTGGCTGTGCCTTGACCGAGGGGAGGCGGGGGAGGAAGGGCTGCATTGTGGTCATATGATGAAAACTCTGCTCAGTGGAGGCAAGCCCTGGGTGGAACAGATGGAGGCTCCTTCTTTCTTATGCAATCCAGCACTAGTGAGGCAGAAAATCTGACTTTTATGTGAGTCCCGGATGTCAGAAAAAATAAAGAGCCTAATGAACATCCTGGGACGAGCAGATGAGCTTTGTCGGAGGACGGTAGTGGGATTAACAGGAGGTCAACACTGCCTCGTCTGTCCCATTGCAGCCCGGCACTGCTGAGACTGACAATGAGTGAATGTCATTTCAACTGATGTGCATCATGTATGTCTGATGCATTAAACCACATTATAAATTCTCCAGTATAGCAGAGTCTTGCCTGAAAGCATAAATAAATGCATTTTCTTTAATAAATTCCTTATGAATATTGATCACCTTTACAAATATCAGCATAGCCAATGCAGCAGTGGCTAATAATTCATTCTTTCTGCGTGTAAAATAATGTATAGATTCAGGCTTATTTCACTATCTATCAGTGGATTCTCTGTGGAAGGTTACTGTGTGTGTTGAGGTGTGAAGCTGGCTTTGTGTATGTGATCAGTGGCCCATTAAAAGGCTCCAAATTGACCAAAACAGCGAAATGAAACAGGCTGCGAGAAGCATGCACTCGTGAAAGGCTTTGAATAGTAATAACACTCTTGGAAGGGTGAAGAGAAGAAGAAGAAGAAAAAAGCCAGCCTTCTTCAGACCCCTTTCTAAAAATAGCTCTGCTGGCGTGACGTCACCAGTGCTTCACAAATACAGTCCACCTTTACGTCTGTCGGTGCAGCAAAAAAAAAGTCCGGATAAAGTCTGTTTCAGCCTACAGCAGCATCAGTAGTTGCACATACATACAACAACACATGCAAAGCAGCACACACAGGCAAGAATGGCACTATGTTGGTTTTCCAAATCCCATAAAAGACATAAGAAATGAATCTAAATACATATCGGATTCCCTGGATTCCAAAAAAAGGTATGTGTTATATATCAAATGAGCATTTTCTACTCTTAAAGAAAGTTTTAGCTCTCTACTTCTAACTTTCAAGGTTTCCTACTACTACATCTCCCCCCTAAATCCCCCAGCATGCAACATTTACACAGGTACTCACGAGTGATGGTGGCGTCTGTGAATCATGGCAGAGCCGGGCACCTCTGAGTCTGGTCTGGGGGAGCAGGAGAGCAGAAAGCTTAGGCACAAACCGACTAGCATGCAGTTAAATCTCCCACCTACTCCAAAACACACACACACACATGTGCACACACGCTCACGCACAGCTCCAGTGCTGCTCGTTCCAGCTTGGGCACAGTGGGGATGATGGCTCACGTACAGCAGCCTCATGATGTAACCGGCGCCGCACATCTCATTAGCAGCACAAACTCTCGACTGCATTTAACCTACTTAATCTATATTCATGTACACAGAGTAGCGCTGCATATCCATTAAGTCTACTTAATCCTAACTGTATAGTCAATATCTATTAGTGCTTTTATGTGCAACTGTGTTGTAAAGGCACAAGGGAATGAAGACCCCTTCTGTAAACTAGTTCTTGTTTGTTAGTTTGCGAATATGAGTTAAATGAGATTTGCATATGCTTCCAAATGGCTGTTATTGTGTGACTCTGCAATCATAACAGAAAAAATGCAATTAAATCTGCATATATTCTGTTATATTCTGAGACTGGAATCATGCCAAACAACATCTGAAGCATCTCAGTGTGTCACACCTGCACCATCTACTGTGTGTATTTGTACACTGAGGGTGTTGACCATGTGAGGATTATCTCACTCTGGAAGGACCTACGTAACATACGATGCAATGGATCACTGTACTACAGCGCCGAAGAGGGGAAAGGTGATTGGTCTGTTGGTCTCTATGGAAACCAGTGGCTGCGTTGAGGGCAATCCACAGAGGGGAAGGCGTCGGGGATTCAAATCCTCTCTGCACTTCTCATCCAGAGCTGATGAGTCCTTCACACGGAAACCACTGGGCCAGTACAGACCCTCATCACATGTAACACTGCTGCTTGTGTGTTATTATGGAAAACACATTCATAGAGCATCTATGCAAAAAAGCTCTACGTACACACGCACAAACACACATATACAGATACAGACACACATACAGAGTGAATATAATATCCATCCATCCATCCTGTTCTCTCATCACACAATTAAAATTATAATCATTGTGCTGATAAATATTGAGATCATAATTAGCCTATTTATTAATTTATTGCAATTATTCATTGATTTTAGGACAAAATAATTTATTGCACCTTTACATTTAAGTTAACACAGCACTGCTTTTACCTCCATGTTATGCTACATTCCAGCTAATTTAGAGGGTTTCTCCTAGGGGCAAAACATGGATAAAATGACCAGAAACTACGTTAAAAAGAGCAAAATAAGGTATTCTAATGTTTCAAACAACATGGTTTTCTGGAAGCAAAGTTTTCCAGGGGCAACTCTTTTAAACATCAATGCTGTATTTGATCATGTTCAAGAAGCCAAAAGTTGATGTTGGTGTTGCATTTCTAGTTTTGTCATGGTGGTAGGTAAGAAAGGGATACTGGTGACCAATCCTCCACATCCCTTTAATGCTCTTTGTATCCTTGAAGAGGTCATGACCCTAAGCTGGGAGCCACTTATGTAGGTGGTTAAAACTTGCATTAACTCCTTCCGGGTGCCCAAAGCCACACACTGGAGTCGCTAATGTAGTGACAGGGACTTAATCCCTCACCGGCTTCCCACTCATGAACATTGCTAGTGGTGGGCAACAGCTTTGTCAAAATATCTATCCCTAATTTCCTGTTTTCAGTACTGATTTACCCAGAAGTAAAACAGCCAGCAGGAGAAAGTTGCTTTGCCTATCAGGAGTTGTTCAAGTGCTTAATTCCATCAGCAACCTACAAAGTAAGGCAATGCCAGCTTAAACACAGGCCAAGATCCCTATCTGGCATCTTGTCACCAGTAAAAAGACTATCAAGCGGGAGCAATTCGAATGACATTAGAGCATGTCATGAAAAAACGGTTTCAGAATTTTCTTAGTTCGCAGTGTGCTGCCCTTCTCGCTCTTTAGTTCAAATGTGTCGAGCCGGCAGATGAGCAAACGCTGTTTTTTGGCAGGGATGCACTGACAGCTTCTCAGCCATACCTTCCAGGCTGCACAAGAGTGAAGTTGTGCAGCCTTCTGGAAGACGTATGCCCTAATCAGAGAGAGTGAAGAGAGGGTGGAGCTGGTCACAAGTGCTGCGTGATGCACAACAAGGCTGGAGGGGGCGGTCAAATTGCTAAACAAAATAAAAAGCTGCTCTATCACACGGCAGATAACGCGACTGCCAATATGCTTAGTATGTATCACTCGCCGTCATACTCGGCTGCGCATTCCTCGCGGGAATACACAATTTGCAGAAATGGCTGAGCCGCTCTGACATGACAAGAGGCAAGGTGGAAGGAAGCGTTGAAACATCAATCACCGACAAGGCCTTTACAGCAGTTGTCATGACAATAGCGATGAGTGAAAGCAAAGATCCTCTCCTTCCCCTCTCTCCGGAGACTTACTGACATTCAGGCCCAATCTACTTAGACACAAACTGCAGGGATCGCTGCCATGGCTGCAGGTCCAGCAGTCGCTCGGTGAACTATCCAGGATTAGCGACTAATCCAGGTGGGAGATGTTTTCCTGTCTGCTCACACTGAGGAAGCAAATGCATAGGTGGGGGTGAGTTCGATGTCAGTTTGATGAATTGTACTGGCTCGGCTGCTGCATGTACTCATCGCACGGTGTATGTTTGATTTCGCTAAACCTCACCCTCAACAGCAGGGGTTGAACAAATCCCCTCGAGGGGTATCATCTTGCTTCTCCAGCACAAGCACCACATGCATGTTTAGGGAAGTACAGAGAGAAGCGAAGCTGACAGCAACATCTCAGCTCTGATTCATCGTTATGAATAAATCTCGGGAGAATGTACTGTCCGACCCCGTCTTCTAGAAATTTCGTTTTATATGCGACTAAATTGCATCTGCAAATATGTTCTTTTAAAGGAAGTGCTTTCGTTGCCTAACGCTGCCAGAGAGTTCAGTGTTTTGCACACCCACCATCCACCCCAATCACTTCCCAGCAACTCCAGTGCAGCTCCTCAAAAATACCCTTTGCCTTAAAGCCTGTAGGCAATGTCATCGCATACACAATTCAGTGATACATGAATGTAATTTCAAAGAGACAGCATTTGACCTGAAGACAGCAGCACTGAGGAGAACATTTGGCTTAGTCTGGACACCAACAGAGACCTTCGGGTGAGAGATTTTATAAATCTTTAGAGACATTAGACCTTAAAGACGGAAACAAACTTCATCCAGCAAACCCAAGGGCATTGTTGAGAGCTTAAGCAAATATCTAAGTTGTGGAATTTTGATTCAAAGGAGGAGACGGCATACCTCTGAAGGTCGGAGATGTGTCTTGGTCCATCTGTCTCTTGCTGAGAGATCTCCCCACCGCTTCTAATCCTTGGGCAGAAGGGGCCTAATAGTCCATTATGTAACAGGCTTATAGGGAGGAGACATGTTTATGATGAGGGCTGCTGGACAATGTCTCCTTTCATACTGTCTGTAAGGTCTGCTTCCGGTAAGTTGGGGGAGGAAACAATAACAGGAATGACTAATATCAATTACGGAGCTGCACAGAAAACAGGAAGTAAGAGCATCATCTCTTATTTTTTCCTGCACTATTGTTAACAGAAGGAACGTCCGACCATGTTTAACTCAAAATGTGGTGCTTTTACAGCTATGGAGCACTGAGACATGTCTTCAGTCTCCTCAGACAGAGAGGAAACTGGTGAAGGATGGGAGGTAGGATATCATGGAGTCATACTGCTCAGCTGAATGGCAGGCATTAGGGCCCAGAAGTGGAGGTCCTTGCTATGAGAGAAAAAAAAAAGCCCAGGGCTCACAACAACAACATCACAAAAGCCACATCACTCCAGTTCCCCGCACTACACCGCTGGTAGTCAGGAAAACACACAGAGCAGGACGGGGGAAGAGGCTGTGAAGAGGCAATCCAATCACGAGATTGTTCAGCGCGATACATGATATAGCAGCTCATTGAGCGTGAGTTCTGTGTGACGAAAGCCATTTTTGCATATTGTCTCAGTGGTTTGCTAATCACTTCTTGGCAGCAGCACTGAGGACAGGAATGAATGAGCAGCAGTAATGGGCTGTGAGTGTGTGTGTGTGTGTGTGTGTGTGTATGTATGTGTGTGGCTGTGAGTGTGTGTCTGTGTGCGTTTGGAGGGAAAGTTGTTCAAGAGCCACTCCCATCTCTGTGGTCACTGTCTCCCTCCTCCGGCTGTCTTGCCTCACATCTGCAATAGAGCCTCAACAAAAGTCCTCCTACCAGCTACAAATCACATATGAAGTCCATCATATCACAATCTATCTATCTATCTATCTATCTATCTATCTATCTATCTATCTATCTATCTATCTATCTATCTATCTATCTATCTATCTATCTATCTATCTATCTATCTAAACAGAAAGTAGAGCAACATTCTGTTAAACAAAACACCATTCTAAGAAACACAACACTTTCTTTCTGCCTTTTCTGTTTTGTGCTTAAGTTTTTGGAAATGTGCTTTCTAGAATTATGTTGTATTTTGCCCTTCAGGGCCCCTGTAGTTTTTGCATCTGTTTAAGACATGTTTTCATGTGTAATTTAAACGACAAATCGTATATTTCCTTTAAACCCCCAAATCTTCCAGCATGTTTGAAAAGCATGTTTTTGTTTGTTCTTTTAAAGCAAAGAAAATACCATTTTAAAGCAGAAAGAATAGTAAAATTTTCAGCTTTCCAATAGACTAAGATGTGAGGTGTCGTTCTGCTGGGAAAAATAACCTACTGTAAGCCTAATATTGTCATTTTGTTTCACCTGTGCCATTTAAAAAAATGTCAAAGATAACCTGCTTGGCACAACTGAGAACCCTTGACAGCTGCGACCAACAGTCACATGACAAAAACAAAGTGTATTCAGGATATTTGGTTGAACTGCAGGCTGTGTTGACACAGATCAGAGAGGAGACATGTTTGTAGAGAAAAGAGAGAGGCTGAGAAGAACATGAAACATACTTGATCAATAAAATAAATGCAGCATGGATTAAAAAAAATAGTATACAGAGGGGCAAGTTGTTGGAAGATACATTCAGTATGGTGAAACATCTCTAGAATTCATGTGCAGAATGGCAAAGGCCTAATTTGTAGAGACTGCAAAAAACGTAAATAGCAAAAATATCTTGTGCATGCAGAGCAAACATTTTTTGTCCAATATTGCTAACGCCTGTGGACACCTGGGGAAATGCTGTACATGTTGAATGCAGTTTTAGAAATTAGTCATTAATTATTACTTTTGTGTTCTAGTTTTTATGAGTTGTAGCACTCTTACTTTGTTATACTGCACAAAAGACATTGCTGAGTTCCCTCTACTTATAGTCACGGTCTTGCTGGTTCCATAGAGCGCAGGGCTTTATATTGTAGCGAGAAATGACCCTACAGTGAATAAAACTGTGACACCAGTGGAAAAACTCCCCCAAAACTACTGCTGTTCAGAGGGTTACTCTATTAACCTCAGGTCTCAGATTTGGCAGAACCAGTTCAGTTTAGCTAAGTTTGGTAGAGATGCAGGGACAAAACAGGTAAAATCTTCATTTTCAACCTGTGCAGAGCTCACAAGAGGACTTTGTTCAAAGAAATCAAAACGTTTCAACAACTGACACCACTTAAAACTTGCACCAAACTTCCTTATGCTAACAATGGATCAAATGACTTAATGTAAAGTGAATACTGGATGCTGGTTGGATACTACTTGTCCAGCGCCAAACAGCTGACACACAAGAAGTCTGTCCATATGTAGGATAGTAAGTTTTCCACTTTCATAGTCAGAGTGTTAGATGTAGGAGAAATATGCGAGTTTAAAGACCTGGGCAACTTTAACAATAAACTAATCTTTATGGTCAGATGACTGAGACAGAGCATCACCTAAAGAGGAGTGGCAGGCAGTTGTGATTAACTATCGACAAACCGTGCACAGATTAAAATTTGTTGGGGATGTGTTGGAATAAGTCTGATACATGGTGGCTAAAACTCACAGCTTAAATGATCTGCATGCTCATGTCTTGGTGCCTAATACCAAAGGACACCTTCTTGTAGAGACAGAGCAAACAGCATATTAGAAAGGCGGTCGCAAATATTTGGCTTATCGGAGTGTTTGATATATATGTCAGTGTTTTATTTACAGCTTATTTCTCATATCCTCAAGTGGCCTCCTAGAAGATCAATTATTGCTGTTTTATAGACCGAATTAAATGGGCCCCTGAACTTCCTAGAAACTCTAGCTATTAAAGTTATCACCCATTTTTCATCAGTCATAAATCCTAGCAGTCCCACACCTGACAGATATTTAGTCCTGGCACCAGTTTACAGGACTTCTGCCAAATAAAGTCCCTTAAAAAGATGTTATAGCTTCCTCTTTGCTGGCATCTGGGGCTGTACAAGATCACACAGTTGTGACATGTTTCATTAAATCCATCAGACAGCCCAGTCAGAACCAGTCCTCAACACAACACAGCGTCCACAACAACAAGTGCCAAAGCAAGCAAACGCCTCGTCTCCAGTTCCAACATGATTATTTCACCACGGTGACACTGAAATCATCTGAGTGAGGAGCTACATGATTTTAATAACAGCAGGAATAAATCAAGACAGAGGCACCACCCTTGTGGGTCCTGCTGAGTGTGTGTGGTCACAGTCTGGAGGCAGTGAAAGTGTTTGGCCCAACAGAGGGCAGTGTGTTTTCACTCACTGAGGTTTGTCCCACTTGTCCCGCCGGACCTCTGCTTCAGAGCGAGAGGACAGTGTCGACACACTGGTAATCTAAAATCTACTTTCATCATGCTTCACATTAGGCCAAAGGAACACCTGAATAATTCATTTTTCAGTCTCTAGCCATGGAGACGGCCCTGTCTTGTTGCTGCTCTACAACTCTTGCAATTTAACCCAACACATCTGAAGTGTGGTTGAGTCTTTATTGAATTTCTGTTTTATATCCACAGCAGAGCGCAGCTGGATTTATAGGCCAACTGGAAGTGTTTTGGTCAACAGCACAGCTCAGAAATACCTCACCTCTAACTTCAGGGGGAATGAAATGTTGGCATTTGTGGATATGTCATAACAGCCACTTCATTTGTTTTGTATGACCATTAACAATCATTATACTGTGCAATACAATAGTCCAGACTAAAGCTTACAAGTTGCCTGTTTCCACTCTGAAACAGATCTCCGTTTGAAAAGGTGATTGGCTTGTTACAAAAAACATGGCGATGTCATAACTGCTGGCTGTTAATTACCAGGCTGCTAATTGCTCCCCTTAATGCAAATTGCTGCTTCAGATGCACTTTAAAATGCATGGAGAGAAATGCCCTTGCTAGTTCGTTCAATTATCGCTGCCAGTGAAGACGTAAACGTTCAGCGAGGCGTGACAGATCAAATGAACACGGAGCGTAATGTATGCCGGGGTAAGATACCACGAGCGGTATACTTGCTAATTACAACACAAACGACCAAGAAAATTTGAGGATTCCCGAATCAGAAACGTTTCAGTTTAGTTTGCAAACTGCAACGAGCCATCAACACTGGCCCCATTTTTGCCGTCAGGAAGTGCTCCTCTCGGGCCTGTCGAGCCACCGCCATTGTCCTCTCTATGTACACGCTATCACCACTTCCTATTAATGTCATGTCACAGCCAGACAACAATGTAATGATGATTAAAATGATACTAATCGAAATAGCAAATGGCTGCCATTATCATTACAGTTAATTATCTCCCATTCCACTGCACGCAATGTGTGACAGGGTGCTGTCGCAGCCAAGTGAACAAAGAGCAAAGCAATCACCTGGGTCAAAAGAATGAAGGCTGTGACTCCGCGGGAGGGATATCTGAATATTTCCTTCTGATACTCACAGCGGGGGGTTTACTGTGATCCGACTCTGCATCCCTGGGATCCATTAAAGCACCGGGCTGATTTGATGCTGAGATGCTTACAGCCACAATGAGATTTGGTTGTTCTAGTTTTTGCAGTATGAAAACCACTTTATCTGACGGTCAGATTAGGAGCTGGGTAATATTCACGATGTAACCCAATGTTGCAAGGAAGACATATCCATTACTGGTGTGACAAGAGGGGACAAGGAATGTGTTTGTTACTATGTTTACAGCTATCAGTCAACAGATTGCATGGGCTTCAAATTGAATCACAATTGAACAATTCCCAAGGTCAACTGCAAGAACAACTCCATCCTCAGAGGATTTAATCCAATTTGGCCTTGACTCCCGCCCTCTGGCACTTGCAGAGTCTTAGTGAGAGATGGGTACCATCACTGCTCCCCCAGTAACCCAGCCAAACTATCAATCTGGCCTTGGATCTGGGACAGCCCCCTGCCCCTTTGTGTCCTTCTGTGAAAGGCCAAGGATGGAGCTCAAAGAACAAAGAGTGGTCTCCTCTTTCACTGCTTTCATTCTCTGATGAATCTGGCTTCACCTCTTGACAGCGTAATGAGCCCTGAGGCAGTTAAACAAGATGGGATTAAATGCACTGAAAGGTTTCAGTACCACCGCTTGTACCTATAAAGTGGTTTGCTAAAGCCCATCACCCAACATCGACTGTCAAACAACAGCAAAGGCAACCAAACATGGCTGGCCGAGCTTTGGATTTCTCCACACACTGATGGGCCCTGCTTAATACACTGTAGGTCCTACATGAGCCACCAAAACACCTCCAAGTCCCCGAGGCATGGACTCTTTAAATCCTGGAAGTTACCAGTTGGAGCTGCCATGATTCAGACTTACCCCAGCAAATCCCCAATGTCAGATAATGTACTGTAGATCTACCATAGTATCTGATTGCACCACCAGATGGAGCCTCTTACTATTTAATAAAATGAAAAACTGCAGCTCATTTGCTGTGTTTAATACTGTAGCAGCCCGAGAAGTCAGTCACACACACTTCAAGCTATCATGTTGGCAATCAGAGACTATTATGGAGGTGTAGATAGCAATGGGCACCAAGACAGAGACTTCTGTGGTGGTTAATTGCTCCTAGATAGAGATTAATAGATTACTGATTGATAACGCAGTCAACTTTCGACTAAGAGAATTGTTAAAAATTGTTATCCATAGTTTTGCCCTTATTAAAGTGAAACAGATCCTTACACCTACCCATTCATCCTGCATTCAGCACACTGACTGCAACAGTTGACTGTTCATTCGCTTTCTCAGACACCAACATGTCCCATTATTACGAAATAATCATGTTAGAATTGTACCTGTTCAGGACTGGAACATCTTAGAGCTAAAGTAGTAATTAATCATAGTGTAGAGTCATACTGGGGGGCCCTGCTCTATATTTGACTTGAAGAAGTGTACATTAGTTTTAAGGGAAATTCGCTCGACTCATTGGTCATTTCTCATCTTCATTTCACTTTTTTCTTGTAACAGTAAAAAGGCTGTTTGAAAACATAAAACATTAAAGCATTTATCTATCTTTTCTTTGGTAAGCTTTCAAACATTCAAGGTTTTTTTTTTTTAATTGAAACAGTTAACAGTTCAAGACAATGATTTCTGGCTTAGGACTGATATCATGTGCTCATTTTAGGCCCTTTTACTTACTTCAAAACAAATCAGCAAGAAGCATGACAGAGTTCTTTGAGGATATAGTTTTCATCCAAGTGACCAAATACGCTTTGAGTAAGAAACAGAGATTAAAGTCTGGGTTTTTCTGACGGATGACTCGACTCAACTCAGAATGGGTAGCTACAAGTGGATAAAAACCACAGTTGCTGGCTCCAAATAAGAAGCCTATTTATGTTTGCTTTTATGTGAAATCAAGGACTTAGTAGTCCAGGATCTCCTGTGGATTTCGAATATCGAATTCTGCCAAAATTGTGACTGTAACATGAACACAGTCGAGCTCAGCAAACAGTCATTTGTGATCCAATCCAGCTGCAATCTTCAAGCACAAACACGTGATGTGCATGCACACGCACACACACATTAATAACACACGTTTCAGTGTCTTCAGAAGCATGCTTTCACCAAAAAGGAAGATTAGAATAAAAAGAATATCAAAGAAAATAGAACACATTTCTTCAAATCTGTCTTCGACACACAAAATCTACAGAAAACGTGAACTTCTTTCCACTTGTGCTGAATCTTTACTTAAACAAAAGAGGTCACACTGCATGCACATTCGAGCTACTGTGGATCAAAACAAGTAGGCTAATGAATGCAGAACATTAGGAACGGTTTCTTCCATTCGACTCAGCGCTACTATAGATGCCAGAGCTGTGCTCAGAGCGAGCCAAACACAAAATCATTTAGTTTCTTCCTCTCTGCTCAAACAGAAACACATCCATTGATTAATCTGCTCCGACTCATTATTAATTTTATGCACTGCTAAACAAGACAATAAACGGTGTCATATATCTTTGGGTAATTTCATAACTTTGGCATTCTTTGCCAGCTCAGAGTAATCATGCAAAGTAGCTCCTGTAAAACTCACAGTGAAGAGACAATGCAGCAATGAAAGACTTCCAGACTTCCAACTATTACAACATTAAAATGAAAGGACAAACACTTTAAACACTGTTAAGACTGCAAAACCTGTCTGACTCACCCCTTACTACAGGGGGATCATCACTGCATAAGTTAACCAGACACGCAATCAGTTGCAGGACATTATGGATGCACATTTTGAATCATGTTCTTCATCAATACTCTGCAGCATTATCCATTAACCCTTTCACAGCGAGAGTGACACGGCGACATGTTGGGGCAGGTGCACTTTTCATTACGGTAATTTCATTCACGCCTCTCCAGGAAGCCCGTGAAGCTGCCCCTTAGAAGAGAGAATTGCCCTATGTGATAAAAAAAAAAACGCATGTACATAGTTTCCATTTTCTGGCCTGCTTTTGCACGTTTAGAGCCGCAGATGCAGAATTTTTATTGTAAATAATTCTATGCTTTTCAAATTTCAATTTTAACATGCAAAATCTGTTATTTAAGCTCAATTGCATGTTTTTTTTTCTCACTAAAACACTTCATTTTAAACTGCCATTACACTCTTATAACATGCAGAAAATTGTAAATAACTGCCAGATATTGAAAGTTTCATGTCTTCTGAAAAAATGGGCAAAAGCACTTACTCACAGGACATCCTCTGACCCTTTCGTTGTCAAAATAAGACAAAAAGACCAGGCGGACATTTTGACACTGATTTTACAACTGATTACCTGCTAACACAAACTGAGCACAGCGGATGATTGTCCTGTCATGATATTTGTGTTTTTCTGTTACATTTGACACGAAGATATAGGAACACTGTCGTAGTTGATCCCAACTCGTCTTCTATACATGAGCTCCAGCTGGACTTCATTAGGCGACACAGAAGTGGTCGTAGTCCAAATCACTGCCTACTCAGGTCACTACAGTATTAAACAGTCAGATGCTCCACATGGTGGCACAACCAGGTACTGCAGCTAATTCCGACATGCATGTAGAGAATTTAGATGTTGGTTTTGCAACCGCCTCAACGCTACAGTTCACACAGTGACCTGTTACAGTTTTACAACAGGTTTTGTGACCACCTACATAACATTTAGGAAAAAACTTGGATGCAGAAATGCATTTTTTTCTTAATGCATCGCAGAACCACTTGATTGTGAAACATGCACTGGTTTTATTTTAGTAACTTGTGTGCTGGAAGTGTGTATTATCTTGGACAATGATATTGGACTGAAACTTGGTATTGACAGGTACTAAACATAAAGTGACTGTGATTGCATGGTAGGCATAAAACTTAATCAGAACGACCCTTATAAGAACTATTATCTCTGTAAGACAACAAAACTATTGCTCTGCACAGCTGTAGTGATCTATGTTTGTGGCCATTCTCCATGGATGATACTATTTTGTAGCTCTGGCAAAAGTACTACAGCCACGACAGTAGTGTCACCATCAGTTGGTGCTGAAGGCTGCTTTGATCCACAGAGTCAGGCCACAGAGACAGCAGGATAATTCAGGTAGTTCAGACATCTCAGACATTTTCCAGCTTATCCCGTGGGATCTTGAGGTGTTCACAGGCTGGATGAGGTATAAAATCTCTCCAGCTTATTCTGGGTCTACCCTTCCTACTTGTACTCACGATCAAATTCTTTCAGTCATTGCCCAAAACTCTTGACCATACGAGTGGATCTGAACATAGACTGCTCTCTTTTCACCACAGCTGCTTGGTACAATGTTGACATCATATCAATCCATCTGTCAATATCTATCTCAGGGTGAAAACAATATCAGCTCCACCACCTGGCTATTATGAGTCTGACAGCGTCTTAGGATTCTGTTGCTAAACTCTTTATTCAGCCTAAAAAGTCTGATTATATTTTCAATATTGGTCAATGAACACATCACAAGATCGATTTGAATCATTGAAGAAAACCTGAGTTGTGTGTGGTAAATTAGATGTGTGGAACGATGCTAAGATATAATAACCTGAATAATGATGATGGATTTTGCACATTTGAATGTCACACTGGGGCCTGCTCTCATCTGTATCCGACCAACAGTTTGTCCAGAGACTAGGAAGGTATGAGCCTCTTCTGACAGAGTGGTAATATGATGGTAATGTTGTCCTCTCTCTCTCTCTCTCTCTCTCTCTCTCTCTCTCTCACACACACACACACTCCTCAGCATCTCTGCCTGCTGGATGCTTCACACTTAAAGCTGCTGAACCAAGTCTGCTGCACTCGAGCTTACAGCCTGTCAAAAACAGGTTGACGGAACTTCAAGCGCGTTTTTCTGTTTAAGAAGATGATCTCAGCCTCGCATGTTCCGATCCTGCGTTTCTATTTACTACTATGCCGGTGCCTGACAATATCTTAATGCTGACATTTTTTCCCTTTTTCATTTCGGAAATCCATGGCAGGATTACGCATGTTGTTATTGAATTAAAATGACGTGGCAATCCAGTTTTTGGGGCCCAGAAATGAATGGATCTACTTCATGCCCTCGCTGTGCAGATGACTCAGTGCACTATACAAATCTATCACTACATCCTCTGCATTCAGGGAGTAAAAGTAGAGCAAATGAAAGCTTAGATGTTGGGGGGTGAAAAAAGGAAGAAGAAGGATGCAGATAAAGAGAGCATGCGGCACTTTCAGCAGCGGCAGCAGCAAAGCATCCGAACAGAACTGATCACTTTCCTGCTTCATTTTGTAGTGAACATGGAAACCAGCTGTCAGACTGTCAGCAAGTTTTTTGTTGCGCTTTTTGTCTGAACTCCACACTATGCAGTGACACCTCTAATTTAAACATGAGATGCTCTGGAAAAGGAGACGGGAAAGAAAGGAATATGAGATCTTAGACGAGAAACACAGTCAAACATGAAGTATGTATGTCAGGGTGCGGGAATGTAGATTTAGTTTTAACATTTTATCAGACAACCTGGATAATATATGACCTCACAGTACAGTCAAGCACTTCACTATTACATCAAAGACTACCCGAGAGAATGCAGTTTCACATGTCAAGACCACCGAGAGACTATCAAGGCTTGAAATTGAAGCCAGCGCAAAAGCATCAGTGCCCCTGATAGCCCCCAGAGGTTGGCTCCAAAAACATCCCTGGCTCCGATTTATTCTGATTTAAAAAACATCAACTTCTCTCGAGAAGTGCAAGGTTAGTCATTTTCAAAATCAATCACATCAGTCAAAAATTCAGGCCCTCTGATGCAGCGCAAGTGTGCTGGAGGCGATTTTAGAGCTTCAGTTTAAAAATAAACTGTGATTTTTCTCCAGACGTATAGATCTGTTGCATTTGCAGTTAAAGTTCTTCTCAGTTTGGTAATTAAACCTCTAAAAACTCATCTGTGTATCAGACATACACCGATCAGCCACAACATCATGACCACTAACAGAGAAGGTGAATAACATTGATCATGTTGGTACTATGTGGTGTTCTGATGGAAAACCTTGGATTTTAACATCCGTGTTGATGAGAATAAGACACCCAGATAAACACTGTCTTAATACAAATATACTCCCTCATGCAAATGGAAATCCCAAATGTCACTGGCCTAACCCTGCAGGAAAATGCACCCCACCACATGGAAACAACATCAACCAATCAGGAACATGTTGAGGAACATGACAATGGTCCAACATGTTGATTTGACCTCCAAACTTCCGACACCCCATTGTGATCAAGCATCAACAGGATGCAGTGGAACAAGTTTGATTGACAGAGGCCCCACTGTACAAGCCAGAGTACCCAAAGGATTCAGTGCCAACGTCCTGGTTCCAGACCCCATAGGACACCCGGAGAGGTCCTCTTGTCCATGCCCAATGGTTCAGAACATTTTTGAGCACATAAGGGGGACCAACACATTATTAGGCAGGTGGTCTTAATGTTATGCCTGATTGGTGTACATACAGTATTTTTTAATTTCTTTCCATGAACTTAATCCCGTCCTGCCTTAAAATGCATAACGGCACAACTCTACACCAAAAATCTCTGAATTCCACACCTCTCCGTCCATCCTCACATCCCTACTTGCTGCAGCTTGAACACACTAGTCAACCTGTGAAACTGCTCTGTTATACACAGTGGCAAGTTGTGATATTGTAGTAATTCAGCCATATATATGTTCAAACTGGAAACCGAATAATACTGATACAAAAAGCCCCACTCTGCAGGCTGACAGGACTTGGTAGCTGAAGTTTGTCAGATATGAAACCCCCAAAGACTAACTGAGTGATTTTCAGACTGTCATCATTACACTGCAGTTTCTGCAAGGAAAAAATCATGAGTCATGACTCTGATTGCTTGCTTTGCTCCTGATGTGTCTTCCAACATATCAAGAGCACCACATGTTGCACGTTAACAATGATAAAACGTTACACTGACAAAACTCTCCCAGCATGTTGTCGCTCAGTATTTGAGTGTGTTTAATGTTTGCACTCAATTATGATGTCTGCCCTGATAATACAATGTAGATAAAGTAGCTGAGGGACGCTCACGTAAGCGCTGCTAGGTATTTTTTTCTTTAAGCTAGTATTCGGTTTCCTCCAATGCAGGGGTGTGTGTTTCGAGAACATAACACTGAGCACTCCTTAACTATAAGGTCTTGGCTGCAGGTCGAGAGATGGCACCAACCACAGGCTGCGATTCTGGGCTTCAAACTCTCTGAGGCAAAGAAGCAGCTGACGTCACACCTTGATATTTATGCAGTATACACTCGTAGATGGATTATGAGACAATAAGTCCTGGCCTCTGGGGCACAGACATGAGGAAGGTCCTTCACTCGCTGTATATAAAAGCAAGAACCATCGATTCACAAAGATGTCTTTTTTGGCCATTGAGCATGTGTTAGTGGAGGATTTAAAGCACTAGCAACTGGCTGGTCAGCATAGCAGCAAATTAACACATGCAGCACATACTGCAGAAAGTGGTTGCTAACAGGTTCCTCACATCAGTTTAAAGAGTGATAATAAGAGTGTTGATCCAAACGTTTCAAGGGAGAACATGCAAGGAGCAGGTATGTAGCATATGCAAGCCTTAAGTGTTGTGAGTCAGCATTTTATGTGACACTGTGCTATCAACAGCGGTACCTGTGATGCACTTTCAACATTTTTAATATCATATGTCAAGCACCATCTGCACTAAATTTACTGAACATTTACTGAGGAGACAAGATCATATGAGATAAAGTTATTGGGAGTGACAATTCAATATCTCCCAGAATTGGTTGGGACACATCCTTACTGTTCATACTTAAACGTACCAAAGACAGGGCTACACAGGGGAGCAGTTTCTGGATGATAGCAGTGATTAAAGAAAAAAGGGAAGTAAGGCATGTGTATAGGAACAGGAACAAGTCTAAAAGAATTACAGCTGCAGGCGTGAAACAAGACTTAATGTGACTATTATTTGGGTCTAGAGGAAAATGTGAAATAGAGATGAACATCCATTCCTCCAGTGTGCAAGGCTGACTTAAAATTAAAGACCAACCATAGCTCCTCGGGTTCTGCCAGCCTGCCTGATCTGAGCTGACCCCTGGCTATAGGGGCAAAGATCCACAGCAATAAAAGTGTATTCTGTGGTTTAAGAAAAAACTAACTCACTTGAAAAGTATAGCCTGACTCGCACTTTTCACTCTCGCTCAATCGTACAGTTTCTTGAAGGACTTTCATCGTTATCTCACTGTTTTTATTCGACTTTATTTTCCATCTCCATCCTTGAGCTCTCAAACTGCCTTAAACACTTCTCTTCTGTAACCATGGCTACAGCTGATCAAATATCCCAAAAGAGCGGTGATGGGGGTTTAAATCACCTACAGCAGTGGTGCTCGAGGCGCTTGGTGGAGCTTTTGCATGAATTTGGAAGACGGAGGAGATGTTCCTGTTTTCATGCTTCAGTCCCAAACTAAGGCCACATTTGCATTAAACGCTTTCTGTAAAAGTAAGATCAGACCTGGTTTGCATTACACAGCTTGGATGTGGTGTGTGTTTACACACCCATGCAGCTTCTATGACGCACATGAGCTGCCTACAGAGTAACCAGGGCTGACATTTCAACAGACACACGCCGACGTACACTAAAATCCAGTCAAAGCATCTTCATGCTGCTGTTGTTGAATAATCCATGCTTTAAAGGCAGAGCTTGAATATGGTTATCATTCACAGTCAGACGGCATCACTGAAATGTGTTCATTTCAACAGCAATAAAACTTTTGCCTTCAAAAGTAGTATTATTCTTTTTCAGTTTGTAGAGGCCTGTCCTCTCCACTGCAGAGATGAAGCACTTCAGTCTGAATCTATGAGTGATTTAAACACACCATTGTGGGGTCATCATACATCATGATGGGAACTGTTGTTGTTGGACAAAATAGATCAAATTCAGATAATACAAGGAGTCGTTTCCAATCTGGTTTGTGACACTCAGAAAGACTTGGTCATTATTTTACAGCCACTCCTCTTGCAGCCACTGTGCATGAGGTGATGAATGTGGAGGTTGTAGTGATGTGTAAAGGAGGCAATTTACTATTTCGCCCAAGTAAAATCGCCTCCTCACAGCCCAGTGTTGTCCAGGAGGCTTGGGAGCAACATCACTTGGGTTTATTTAATCGAACTTTTCTGGAAGCTATAATCCCAATGTGCAGATACAAGTTAGAAAATTTCAGTCATAGCATCTGGACTTGCTATGATTGAAACCACGAGGAAAACCCTGACCTGGATGACTGACAATCTTCACAGACAACATATGATGTCGTGCTGGGAGAAACACAGCAGTCAGTTGCCATAGAACACATAGAACATATCATCCTAGTTCAGGTCGTGTGAAAAGACGGGATGAGCTTCTACTCGGACTAAACTGAGGTGAAGGCTTCTGTGGATCTTGCTTACAGCAGAAAAAAAATAAAGGAAACTGGTCTTGTACCAGCTTATGAAAAAATACTTTGAGATTTGGGAAATCCCCAGATGGAGGCAATTATCAAATAATAACATTCATTTTAAAAGCCATGCATCTCCAAAATCTAATTCTGTGCTTTGCTGGGCCATATCAGTAAAGACGTGAATTGGCACCATTTTTCATTTGAATCAAAAGCACACAGTTTATTATATGACTGAACAGAAAGAATATCAGTTAAATAGAACTTGGAAATAAACGAACGGCTTTCGACAGAGAGAGGAAACGGGAGAGAACAGCTGGGAGACAGAATGCGAACCGCCGCCGGTCAGAAAGCACAAGAAACATCCATTAACCGCTCTATTCACTGTGGCCTTGTTGCGGCCTGCAGCCTCATTACCATGCTAGCCTTTGTACATAAGTAAACCCTGCATATTGACAAAGAACAGAATAAGAGCCGTCTGTTGCATCCTGTATACTCTGCTCCAGCTGTACAATTGTGAAATTATGGCTGGAAGTGAACAGAGAATGTTTACAAACCAGCTTCCAGACAGAAGTTAGACTGGGAAGAATATTTTACGTTGACCCTTGCGATGGCTGCTGAGCCACATGTTCACAGGATGGAAGTTATACATCTTTAAAGTATCAGCTTCTCACAAACAAAGAATAATTGGCCCATTATGTGACACACTTGCATTTTTACGAGTCATAAGAGTTTGCAGAAGATGCTTGGCGCTTACAGTAACAGAGCCTGCTAAATGGTGGTGTGTACAGTTCTGTTAAAAGACAGGAAGGAGAAGCGTTCAGCGAGTTTTGGTTCGACTTTTTAACTACGGCCACAACACTATTTTTAAACCTTAATGTAGGCCTGATCACACAAGAAATTAAAGAGCGAATTTTAATGTTAAAAAAAAAATCCCCTTTTCGTTTCAGTGAAGTTGCTGTGAGATTGGCCTTGGAGGTGAAGTGAATTTTCACAACACTGACCAATTAAGAGCTGAAATGAAACCGCAAACATCCGAGTTCTGTCAGAGCAAGAAAACCTCATTCAGAATTCCACTGACATTTGTACTTCCTCTGATAACTAAACATCTAAACTTGGATTTCTCAATTGCATATGGTGTTGCTAACTTCATATGTTTTGATACGGATGGTGTTTTTTTAAAAAAAAATGATCTCATATTCAGTAATTATGTGTAAAGGCCTTCAGGAGACTTCATCATATAACCCCTAGCTAGCCTAGATGTGACTTCGGCTCTCCACTGACCCCTCGGATGTGCAGAGAAACCCGGACACTGGACTGAAAGATGGTGCCAGTTCACTTGAATTAAAAGTTTTCTGGTCCAGGTCTGCTTCAGCATTGCATGGCCTATGAGCTATGACATTTACCCTGATGGACTCAGGGGTGAGATGATGTCATGAAAATAAAACTCACTCCGGCTGCAGGGGATTCTTCTGTAGTAATACTGTGAGTGACAACTAGGGAAAAGATAGAGCGGGGTTGCCATATCCAGCTCTCTTAATACATCCATGGTTGACCCTGGATGTAACGGAAAGCCAGAGGCCTCAAAACAGAATGAGCTGTCATATTACTGAAATAACCTGAACCCTTGACCCTTACAGAGAGCAGATCTGGTGGCTTCGTTGTGCTGTAGGGGGCATTTTACTGGCATTATTTGGATGCACTTGTCCCTTTAGAGGGAAAGGTCACTGCAAATCAATACAAAGTTGTTCTGATCGACAGCGTTTGTGCTATGGTGCACAGGAAATCACCCATGATACTTAGCTCTGTTCATATTGTTGACTCTCTTAATATGATACCATACTGTATATACCAACACTGAATACATTATATATAACCTATAAAAATATCCAGCTTCCTTGTTAGCTTTTTCTTCTATTGCTTTTCAACAATGAATCACATGCTTTTTGAGAAGAATTTCGAACAAAAAGGCTGTTTCATGTCAAAGTCAAAACAGATTTCTACAAAGTGATGTCAACTCATTTAAAATAACTAACTGCATAAGTATTCACCCCCTTTAAAGTGCCTTAAATAGTAAAACACAGGTGCAGCCAGTTGGTGCTAGAAATCAAACAATCAGTGAAATGGAGATCACTGGAGGGCAGTGAATGTATCTCAAGTGAGTCACTGGTGAATCAGTAATCAAGGCTAAAACGGCATCATGAAGATGAAAGAACATTTCAAGCAACTTTGCATCAAGGTTACTGAAAAGCATAAGTCAGGGGATGGATACAAAACACTGATATAGCACATGCCTAAATCTGTCTAGAGCAGGCCGTCCTCAAAAACTGAGTGACGGTGAGTAAAAGAGGCCACCAAGACACCTATGACTCCACTGAGGGAGTTACAAGCTTCAGCGGCTCAGATGAGAAAGCATACAACAGCTCTAGCCAAAGCCTTTTGGGAGAGTGGCAAAGAGAAAGCCACTGTTAAAAGAGGCCCATTAAATCTCGACTGTGCTTTACCAGAAGACATGTGGGCATAATTGAGCTTTCTGGCTGTCAGACTAAACACAATGTTTGACAGACACAAACCACTGCACATCATCACAAACAAACCAGTCCCACTGTGAAGCATGGTGGTGGCAGCATCATGATGTGGGGAAGCTTCTCAACAGCGAGCCCCAAAAGGCTTGGAAAGGTGGAGGGCAAAATGAATGCAGACAAGTATAGGGAAACCCTAGGGGACTACCTGATGCAGTCTGCAATAGTACTGTGAATTGGAAGATAATTTGTTTTCCAGCAAGTCAATTACTTGCAGGATACAGCCAAAGCTACACAGAAATGGTTTAAAGACAACTCGGTAAATGTTCTGGAGTGACCTAATCAGAGCTGAAACCTCAATCCTATTGAGAATTTGTGGCTGGACTTCAAAAGGGCTGTTCACTTACAATCCCTGTGCAACCCAATGGAGCTTGAGCCGTTTTGCAATCACTTAATTAATTGAAAATACTTTGGGAAAATCTGCTTTCACTTTGACATAAAGGTTTCTTGAAAAAGGCCACGTTAAATTGACAATGACTGAATGTTACAAAGCAATAAAAGGGGAAAACTTCCAAAAGGGGCAAACATTTTTTAGGCACTGTATGACCATCACAGTCACCAGATCTCAACCCAACTGGGCACCTATGGGAGACATTCAACCGACATGTGAGACAGCATTTTCCACCGCCGTCGTTAAAACAACAAATGAGGAAAATTCTTCGGGAAGGAACAGTGTTCATCACTCCAGTAGAGTTCCAGAAACTTGAAGAATCAGTGTTGAGGCACTGTGAAGCTGTTCTGCTGGTATGTGGTGACCCAACACTAATGACGGTTCAGTTCCACTAAGTGTCCCAGTTAAGCTATGACAGTGAACCAGAGAGACTGTCCCGCAGCATGATATTTGCACGTATTTATTAAAGAGCATGAGCTTCTGAATTTGTGAACATTTTGTTTATTCATTCCTGAATTCTGAATCGTAAGTTCTTAGAAGGAAAGAATAAACAGTGAGAGGCCTGTGGACAGGCAGTGCAGCAAACATGTGATGCTGCATGCTGGCGATCACTGATTAGCTGATTACAACTGCTCCAGATAATCTGACTGAAGCCATGCTAGGCCACTACCCCCTTTGGCATGAACTAACCTCCAGAGTGGTGGCAGAGGACCAGATCAATATGCATTTGCACACACAATCACACTGATTACAAGGAAACACTAAAAGAAAGACGTACTATGCGACGCGGTCAATCACTTTCAAACCACACCGCTGGAGTCGGTCCAGGTCCGGCAGTCGCAGCATCTTGCTGCATGTGTGCATGGCAGTATAGGCTTGCTGCATGTGCAGGAAGGGGGGTGGCTTTTACTTCCCTTTAGGCACCAGAGGGATAAACCATCAATCTATCAATTACAGCTCGGCGCAGCCCCTTCACTCCCCCCAGAGGGCACAGCGAGGCACACTTTAACGAGATCAACACCCCTCTCCCGGAGATCTGAGGTGGAGACGCCACGCAGGGCTGCCTTAGAACGCCTCCTGCAAACTGGGAGGCGGGTGGAGGGCCTACCACTGCAGGGATATGCACATAAATACGTAAGGCCCAAACAGCTGCTTAACACCAATTACTAAGATATTAGCCCTGAAGGAACAATGTAAAGCCCATTTGTTCATTGTCTCCTGCCTCTGAAACGCCCACATGTCTTCTGTTTGTTGTTGTTTTAGGGTTTAGTCGCTGTGTAAAGAATCTCCTAATTCAGATATGGCTTCATTAATATTTTCATGTGGCAGCCATCAGGAGCAAGCATGGTAATATGTCGTAAGGAATGCTTTTCAGTTTGCAGGAATGGTGCTCTTTGGTGCCAGGCCGTTGCATCCTCTGTCCCGGGGGCTCCATGTGACCGATGTTGACGGATGTGCTGGCTGCCTCCCAGTCACTCGCCAGCTGCCTCTCATCCCCATCATCCATTAAACGTGCTTGGCCAAAGGAAGATGCACTGTTCCCTCACCCGCCGGCTCTCCCGAAGGGCGAAGGAACAGCGGACTGTGTGGGTCCTGCGAGGAAGCGCGGGTAAAAATCTAGCCATCACGTTAAGTGGCTGCAGATAGATAGAGCACTTTATTAATCCCAAAGGGAAATTGCAGTTTTATGGTGAGTAAGCAAGAGAGAGCGAGGGGAGGGGAGGGGACAAGTGGCATTCTTCCAGGACCAGAAAGTTGCGTAACATGCAGAGAAATAGATTTGTTATTGTACAACATCGCGGGTAAATCCCTGCTCATGGTAATCGCTTTCATTTTAATGAAGCAGAACAGGACTCCCGGTTTATATTTGCAAGGAAATTACTTCTTTCATCATCTGGTGTGAGGTTGTGCCTCGTACAAGAGAGCCTTACAGGTTGCAACAAAGTAGTAATTAGAACTGTTGAGCAAATGCCAAATGGTTCTTTTTCAACTGCTTCTTTATGCCCAGTCTAGAGGGAGACTGGGGCTGAAATGGAAGAGACAGAATGACGGAGAAGATGGTCTGAAGCTTTGTTCAACTTTTTAAACAGCTACAAGACAAGACAGAGGTGAATAAAGTTGCCTGGCTGTGGGGGGGAGAAAGGTCGTTTTCCAGCAGCTGTCGGGTCTGATGTCACATTTCATATTCAGAATCTTGTTCGGAAGGAGAAAAGGAATTTTGCTTTAATTCACAATGTGCCGCGAAGTGTTAAATTGCTCCCATGTCAGAAAATAACAGCCCTTCACACTGCAACACACGCCCTTGTCATTAGGGGGAGGCACGTGCTGAAGCCAGCAGCGGGAGGAAAAAAAAAATTGTGTGTGTTTGTTGTGGGGGAGGAGTGTGAGGGGGAGGAGCTGGGAGTCGAGCTGTTTCAGGAACACCCTTCCCTCCTCCCTCTGATAAACAACCCATCACTAATTACTTTCGACACAAAGCAGGCGCCAGCAACACAGCTGATATGATCGAGCTCTTTGGAGACCACAAAGAGAAGCTGCGCGCAGGTTTTGTGTACATGCGGCTGCTGTGCTTCTGCGTCCAGCCAACTATGACCTGGACCCACTTTAAAAGGTGGATGCTGACCTTTTGCCGCAAAGGGCAGACAGCAGCGCAGCAACAGTGATGCCATTAACTCTGGATTAACTAATGAACATATCCACATTGATTTTCCCTTTGTGCGCGCCGCTAGCTTGAGGCTGCTCCGAGGGCACCAATCAAGCTTTTATTTGCACAAACACTCGTCCTCCACATCACCTGCTGCCACCTCAGGCATCAGAAGGGCAGCAGCACAGTGCGTCTCTTTGCTTTTCGAGTAACATGCAAGACCAGTCGTTGTTATTCCTCTCAGTAGGAGCAGGAACCTTTGGCAATGTCACATAAAAGTGAAATTGCCAAATGACTTGATGCTGATTCTTGGTGTCAGATCAGTTCAGTATTGTTCCTTTCATGTCAAGTTTACTAGTCTTGATGGGGGGTCGCAATCTGACAATCCCAAAACAAACTGATGGATGGGAGTAAGCAGCTTTTAATATCAATAAAATAAAGAGATTTTCTTGAAGTTATTCCCAAAATACTCACATCTTTGTCTAGCAAAAGCCGTCATGTTCCTGACTTTTGTATTCTTTCCTCTATCACCATAACGAATCAGCTTTTCACCCACTCCTACTTTTAATTAACAATTAGTAAATGCAGATATTACACAACTTTTACACAACTTTGTGTTATTTTACGCGCCCTATTTGGATCGATGTAGGTAAGCTAAAACTTGCAAAATTATCATAGATAGTCAGAACGATAGATCTGAATGCATTTCCTTTGGTTCAGTGAAAATATGATATGCATGTTTAACTATTTTATGACATATTAATCATTTAGATAGTATTCTGCAAAAGCTATGAAAAACTGCAGAATCTGGTCTGAGAGGTGGGTGTCCGTGGTCTTGCAGGAGTGCAGTTTGCATGAAACAATGCACACAATCTCTTAAAGCAGATTACAAGGGACTACACCACAATGTAAACAATAGTGACGCTGTTTACACTCCACCCTGGGACCCCCATCGCTTCACATTTTCTGCCATGCTTGAAATATTTCGGTGAAGTCCTGGATGGATCGGAGAGTGCACTTCTGCAGCTGTGGGAGTGCAGAGATGCAGAAAATTAAATTTCCCTCCATTCTTCTCCATGGCAATTTTTTTTCTCCATCATAACTTAAGTGATCTTTCAGTGCCTGACTCGCTGCGTACATGCACTTAGGAGGTCTGTCATTTCAGGGTCAGAGGTCCATGTAGCTGCCACAGAACAAGGCACTAAATCAGGGCAGCATGTGACGCCATGGCCTAAAGAATGCAGCATCTTCATCGTCTTACTTCTACTCTGGGGAGCATTTAAGAGATTCCAGTTAGAAGATCTTATGGATCTAGAAGAGGCGGCAGAGCCAGACATTTTTTTATGAGAGTGCCCTTGCTGAGACCATTACTCAGACTGGAGTAGCACAGTGTCTCGTTACTTATTAATTTTTTCCCCAACAAGTCACAGTAGGCCAAGTAGTCATTTTTTGCTCCAATAGTCTTTGCATATCATTTGAACATGTAGAAGTACATGAGAGGTCAAAGTGACTTTGAATGCTACATGGTTGTTGGTGCCAGATGCTGATCTACAGTGGATTTTCACGCAAAAATCATCTCTAGGGTTCACACAGAATGGTCTGAAAAAAAGAGGAAATACCCAGTGAGCAGCAGATCTCTAATTAAAAATGCCTTGTTGATACCAGAGGTCAGAGGCCAGACTGGTTCAAGATGGTTTTGATAAGCCAGCTTATAGAGAGAAAATCTGGCTTGAAGTTAGTTTGTAGTGCATCCCTCAGAACTACTTGGTTGTTCACCGATAAGCCACATCATTATGACCTCTGACATGTGAAGTGAATAACATTGATCATATTGGTACTATGTGGTGTTCTGCTGGAAAACCTTGGATTTTGCCGTCTCGGTTGATGAGACTTAGACAATCAAATAAACATTGTCCCACAACAAGCACACTCCCTCATGCAAATGGAAATCCCAAATGTCACTGGACTACCCCTGCAAGAAAATGCACCCCACCACATGGAAAAAACATCAACCAATCAGGAACATGTTGAGGAACATGACAATGGCCCAACATGGTGATGTGACCTCCAAACTTCCTACACCCCATTGTGATCAAGCATCAACAGGATGCAGTGGAACAAGTTTGATTGACAGAGGCCCCACTGCACAAGCCAGAGTACCCAAAGGATCCAGTGCCAACGTCCTGGTTCCAGACCCCATAGGACACCCCAAGAGGTTCTCTTGTCCATGTCCAAAGGTTCAGAGCATTTTTGAGCACATAAGGGGGACCAACACAATATTAGGCAGGTGGTCATAATGTTATGCCTGATTGGTGCGTGTGGTTGAGTGTAGATAAATGGCAAAGTACAGCTAACATCCTGTGTACAGCCAGCATAGAGGCTAAACTGTGAAGAAATACTGCTTAAAATTGCAATTTTACATGAATCATGTGAACTGAAAGGTTGTATGATTGTGTTACATTTTCATGTGGAAAATCACATATCATCACATATATATATAACGTGTAAGAGCCCACTCCTGCTGCTGCTGAGGAGGAGGAGGGCTGTGGTTTAAATCAGAGTGTGTAATACACGCAGCTCCACTCTGCCTCAGGCCGAAAGCAATGATTAATGAAAATAGCTGCTCTGTAAGACAGTATTTCAAACCTGGGTGAAGACGGTTTCGCGATCTGCTACAACGTCCTGAAGCGTTTCTACACGATATCATCGATATCTTAATGACAAAGTAAAGGCCATGTTAATACTGATATCAGTGGATTTATGGGCCGGATATAATAACAAGTGCTTTCATCTGTGAGAATCACAAGTGAAAACAGAACAGTGTAGATCCTCCACAGCTCAGTGCCTCCGTGGTGCCTGGACTCGTGATTACACACAAGACAAATACCCGGCAACTTTCTCAATCAAATAATGTGTGTGCTCGGTACCGGCTGAAATGCCCTGTGGTCTTTGTGATCAGACTGAGTATCATGAAACAAATATTATTCCCTTGTCCATTGCCACACACACACACACATACACACACAAACACACACATACACACACAGAGAACTCACTTGAAAAACACCATTACAGCAATCAATAGCTAATTGCTGTGCTTTTGGGCTTTCTCCTGTGACCAAAGTTCTCCTTCAGATATCATTAAAATGAGATCCGGTCCTGTATTTATTACTGATACTCGGATATAAACAACCTGAATTAGGCCACAATTTCATTCACTAAAGGGGAGCGCATGCTGTGTTTCCTCAAATTAAAAACACTTAGAAAGAGGATGTTGCTCCTCGGCAAGATAAGATAATATTTTTGCCAGATATAATGGTCACGACTTTTCCACTGAGCATGCTCAGTTTTTTGGTCATGTTTTTAGATCTTTAAAGTGCAACTAATAGAGGACGATCCAACCCTCTGGTGATGAGTTCAAGATCATTCTGTAAAATAGAAGCAACCCAGGTGACGGTTGTATCTTTCACACAGCTGGATGTGGGTATAACCAGGCGCCATGTTCATTCTGGTCATGTAGGCTACATATTAAATCTTTAAAGACCAAACCAGCTCGTGTGATGCTAATGAACCTGAACATTAATATACTACAGGTAGAGAAAGGATTGACCTTCAAACATCAGCAGGTTGAACATTTCCCTCCATTGAACTGGTCAGAAATGTTAATGCTGTGAAAAATGGACGGTTCAGGTTAAATTTACTTAGGAAAATGGAGACTGCTTCAACTGGTCTGATTCTGAATCCATTAAAAAGGGATTCAGGGGAAAGAACCAGGAGTTCAAACTAGACTTCAGGGTCAGTATCAGTCATTTTTGGTGGCTTTACAAAAACCATTGAAGGATAAGCTGGAATAGAAAAGAGCAGTGAAAAGAAATGCTAGCAATGATACTGAGGTAATAAGCAATATCACACATGATAATGAAATACTGCACCTGAAAAATTAGATGAAAGTGAAACATTACACATGAAATTGAAACACTGAGACATGAAAATATGAAATGTTGCACATTACATAGTGCACATGATACGGAAACTGAAAGTGAAATTGCACAAGGATACTGCAAAGAAAAATGTTTTACAGTATTCATAAATACCTTCTAAGGTTTAGTTTCCTATGTGGTCTTACATTTGTTAATTTTTATGGCTGTAAGGTTGGCTACCATTCATTTTTGTTCTCTCATTTTGGCAAAAAAACATTAAAAAACACAAAAGGTTTGTGAAAAGACAGACAGTGGCAGGAAGCCAGAATTGTTGAACCGAACTGGGACGAGGAGGAAGAGAAAGAAACACGACGACAACGCATGTCTGATGTAAAACATGTTGAAAACACCTAAAAGCAGTTTGACCTCCGTTTGTTCTGTGATAAAAAACATAACTTAAAACTTTCTTGGGGATTTTTTTTTTTTGCTATCTGCTTGTAATAAACATTATAGCAGTAAATAATATATAAAGAATAAGACATCTGATCTGACAGAGGTATGGATGTATGAAGAGCTACTGGTCACAAACATGGCAGCTGCACACTTTAATATAAGTTGCTCATCTGGTTTAAGGCCCTGGAAACAGCGATTAAATGAGAAATTCTGGCATAGCGGCCAAACCAGGTTACTAAAACTTCTGCATTTATCACATTATCCCCCACAAACATGCACTGGAAAATGGGAGGTGTAAGACAATAAAGTGGTGACTAC
The DNA here is from genome assembly GCA_024666655.1 of Dascyllus trimaculatus. Classification (NCBI taxonomy): domain Eukaryota; kingdom Metazoa; phylum Chordata; class Actinopteri; family Pomacentridae; genus Dascyllus; species Dascyllus trimaculatus. The sequence goes on from CM045450.1 coordinate 28,641,626, forward strand.
ATATTTCTGAGCATTTCAAACTTATATAAAGACCCTATGTGATGAGAGCTTTATCCATCCAATCCAATAACATCTGCAATGTCTAGAAGAGACGTGTGGTTATTTCTTTTAACCATTCCTGAGTACAAGGAACCAACAAAAGCCCAGCCAGCAGGTCTCTCAGTCCTGCATGCTTCCTACAAGGTGTCAGGAGCCTCATGGAGGAAGCTCACATTACTTCACCTTTCACTTGAATGACGGAGGCAGCGTCTCGTAATCCAGTAGACTCTCAGCTTGTTTAGTTAATCTTCCTTTTCATTCAGCTGCTTTCAGGTGCATCATTGTGTTGAAACAGTTCTTTGACTGAGTGGCAGGATGAGCTTTTAGCTACACTGGTGTCCTGTATGACTTATGTATTATCTTACTACTGTGGCGTTATCAATAAAGTTATCTAATTCAATCTAATCACAACTAATTAACTGATGGGGAGCTGAGAAAGAAGTTGCTGATTACCTTCAGTGAAAGTGGAAAAAAAGCACATAAAAACCCCACATCAGTGACACAAAGGCTGTCTTGCTTGTTTACAATAATTAAACTAATGAGTCCAAACAACATGCTAATGATTTGTTGATGTTAAAATGCGACATGTCGCCTCTTAATGAATGTCTTAAATTGAAGGAGCAGACACTGCTAATATTGGCACCTGTTGTCAGTTACAAGTAGGTGCCTCCGTGGAAGCAATTATCCTGCTTCATTGTGTTTTTTAGAAAAGACACGGTGCGGTATCTGACAGATTTCATTCCAAATATAATAACACGCTCATTCGCATTCATTAATTTCAAAACTTGCAGAGGTTCAGGAACACTTGAACTGCAGCCAATCGCTCTCTCATGGGAGGAGCTGGCAGGGATGCAGCTAATGACCACTATAAAGGAGAACAAAGCTTCTAATCAGAGCAACTATATTGCTTTGAGGGTCAATGTAGTCAAAGTGAGGAAAGGAGACATTAGGGGAGAATTGCATCTGTATATCAAGCTGACCATCGGCTCACCGAGGGCTGCCGGACGTTATAAATTTTACATTCCACGTCTGCTGTCGATGCCGACCGCATCCACAACAACACGCCACCATCCGCTCACTGGCCGTCCTCCCAGCATCACAGAAAATAACACACCATGCCTGCAGAAAAATCCAATATGTTGCCCTGTTCCAAAAGCTGTGCTGAAACTGAGTAAGTGAATACACTGGGATTACATTTCACCCTCTGCCCTCCCAGATGGCCCCTAATCTCAAATTACAAACTGCTGCTTCCAGACAGTGGGAGAAAATAAAAAGCCCCGGACCCTGGAGTGCAGCTGAGGGTTGTTCTATACACACACACACAGCGTTAAGAAAAACCACTGCCGAGAAAAAGTCACTAATGCATGAATAAATTAATATCAAGACAAGCTGGCTGCTCCCCTTTCATACTGTCAGAGACAACATTAAAAAACTGACTTTTTCAGCCACAAAGTCCGGGTAGGCGTATTAAATAGAGCTCATAAGAATGAATGACCGTCTTTTTGTTTTTTCTATGGCACTCACTATCAATGATGAAAAAGGCTCTAATGTTTCAGACAGCAAAGAGAAAACTGCTTTTTTCATTGCAGCCATAAAAAAAATAGAGAACAGAAGCAGAGTGCAGAAGTTCACAAGAAAGCGAACACCTCCACCCAATTATCTCCTCAGGTAGTTATTGCTTTTTGTACAAAGAATGTACACACTGCTGAATTAAAGCGGAATAAAACTACAATTTTCTCTCATTTAATGTGATTAAAAGTGACCCATCTGGGCAGCGACTGCTTCGACGTGGGTGGTGAACATATTGCCTCAGTAACACCAGCTGGGTGTTTGGTAAAAGTCTAGTAAGTGCCACAGAGCGGCATTCGATTTCGTAGCGCTCTTTTGATATGGAGAAGTTTTTGTGTCATCTGGCCGGGGCTAATGAAGAGAACGCAGAGGGATCAATGTCGCTGTTGCTGCTGTTGCTGACCAGCAGTGCAGCTCTAACTGCAAACAAGCTCACATCGCTCAGCGGTGCCAGGGATCGGCCCAAAGAGTCTATTTCAGCGCCGAGAACTCCCAAGAGGAGAGCAGAAAAACTATCTGGCAGAGCCAACTTCCCAATCGATTGCCTCTAGAGAGAGAGGGGGTGGGAGAGGAGGAAGAGGAGGCCGGGAGCTGCTTGGTGATCTTAAATGGAAAAAAATGATCGCAATGATGAAGTGAAAAGGACCGATTCCATACAGCACATATCCGTACAGACAAGAGGGTCATTTCAGGGGAGAAAAAGAAGAGACACACACCAACACACACAGTGAAACGTAATCTCTCCACTCACTTTCATCTCCTCTGAGTGGTGTGCTTGTGAAGTTAGAGTGATGGCTATCAACAAATGAGCTCTTCATTGGAGCGTGTAAATCTTTGAACTATGAAACAACACTTCAGTGGAGATCTGTAGCGATACCATGCTGTACAGGAAAACGACTAAGCGCTGGGATGCATGCAGAAAATTACAAAGGAGCAGAACCGAGGACAGACCTGAGAGCCGGTTCACATGAGTAGTTTGAACACAGAATAACCTATGTGGAGAATATATGAAAATACAGGCACCTTAGTCAGACCTCTTCCATTTATGCAAATTTTATTGTGCTAAACATTTTTTACATTTCCAAATAAATTATTTGAAAATGTATTGAAAACACAAAACTAAAATCTGAGACCCTTTGCTGTGGCCACTTGTGTATTGCAAAGCATGCACACCTGTGCAAAGTCTGATATTTTGATGTGCATGCCAGGACAAAAACCAGCAGCAAGGCACAAAGTCTAAGGAAATTTTCTGTAGACCACTGCAATTCAACTATGGTGAGGGCATCAGGTCAAGAGTATCAAACATTTGTGAAACTTTGAGCGTTTCCAGGAGCACAGTAGTCTCAGTAACTGTAAAATGAAAGAAATGTAAAGCCTCCTGGGCTCTTCCTAGCATTGGCAGTCCGACTTAACTGAATAACAGAACAAGAAGGGACTTAGTCGTAGATACCAGGAACCCAACAGTCACTGTAACTGAACAAGACTCTTGATTAAAAGATGGCAGCTAAGGACTCTGGGAGCATGAGGAATAAGATGTGACAAAAAGTGAACTGAAGAACTCTAACAAAAACTTTGTTTGGCAAATGCTAAGCACTGCTCATCACAAGGTGACACCATCCCTACAGTGAAGCATGGTGGTGGCAGTATCATGGTAAGAGGTTCACGAAGCCCAACGGAGAACCAAACACTGACAGCTTCAGACCTGTGAATGGGACACATTTCAGCACAACAATGACTCATACCGCAAACAACCAAGACAACACTGGAGTAGCTTCAGGTGTGACTACCCACAAAAAGCCCAGCAAAAGCTTAAACATCAGTTGGGTTTTAACATGTGAAGTGATGGACAAAACTGACACTTCTATATTTATACACTATAACGGGGGAAAAATGTGAAAAACGTGAAGGTGTCTGAGTACCTCCTGAGGTGACCGTTTCACAAATGAGTTCACCATAAGGGTCTAAACAAGGACACTGACTTGACTAACTTCATTAATCAATCAAATGTATGCAGCCTCTGGTCACTGGAGGTTAAACCAGTACAAGGGCTGCATGGGAGTTAAAAAAAAGAATATGTGCAGGGAAAGTTTTCACAACAGCAGCTGCCACGGCAACTTATACTGGTTTTACTTAGTCCAAACTTTTCTTTGAAAGCTTGCAACACCAGCCCTATAACAATGCATTAACATTGGCATCAACTCGCTCTTGTCCACCAGTTTGATAGGCGGTAAATGTCCCATGTAAATGCCACCTAAAGGTGAGCTGCAGATGTTTGAAGACTGTAAAGAGCAGCAGTTTAATGTCCCAATCACAGAAGAGTTTATGGTAGGATTTATACTGCCTGGTGCAGTTATTATAGTTATGTTTTACTGTACTATTAATGTGCAGTGCTCCGATCGAATTTACAATTGTTTTTTCTAAGATTCTTCTTGTGACCTTTTATTGGCTGTATCAGTTTTATCGGCCTCATCGTCCCATAGAAATCACAGGGATGTTTCAATTAAGTTTCTGCAGGACCATGACTAGCGTATTAGTATCATTCCCGGCATGCACTATTCAAGAGCTACAACTTTCCAGGTAGCCTTATTTTTTATAGTTCAAAGAGAAAATTGGACATTTTAGGGCTTAATGTCTCATCATGTCTCTTCAGTACTAATAGGTCAATGAATAAATAAGGTGGGGAGCATGGTGGTGCATTGGTCAGCACTGTTAGAAGTCAGAAACATAGAAACACTCCAGAGGATGATGTATACAACATACACTATGTGAGTGTATGTGTGTGGTCATCATTTATGTAAGTAGGATCTTCTTCTCTGTGTCAGATTGTCAAATTAAACTTTATGCAGACAATACTGATTTATAGGCATAACATTATGACCACCTGCCTAATATTGTGTTGGTCCCCCTAATGTGCTCAAAAATGCTCTGAACCACTGGGAACCATAGTACTGGGAATGGACAAGAGGACCTCTCAGGGTGTCCTATGGGGTCTGGAACCAGGATGTTGGCACTGGATCCTTTGGATACTCTGGCTTGTCCTTTGGGGCCTCTGTCAATCAAACATGTTCCTCTGTATCCTGTTGACGCTTGATCACACAGGGGTGTAGGAAGTTTGGAGGTACATTTTCCTGTGGGGGTAATCCAGTGATATTTGGGATTGCCATTAGCATGAGGGAGTGTGCTTGTTGTGGGACAATGTTTATTTGGGTGTCTAAGTCTCATCAACACAGATGCCAAAATGCAGTGTTTTCCATCAGAACACCACATAGTACCAATATGATCAATGTTATTTACTTCACCTGTCAGTGGTCATGATGTTGTGGCTGACTGGTGTGTGTAACTGGTTTAACTAATTTGCATAATTAATATTCAGATGATCTCTATTTAATCAACATAAAGAAATAACAGCTTATAGCTAGCAGAAGGTGTTGTGGGGTGGGTGGAATATTTTTTGTATTGTAGGAAAGCACGATACTGGACTTTTGCCAGCATCAGATACTTTGGCCAACTGCCAATACCGATAAATTGTTTGCCAGAATGTTTGCTAGTTTCACATTTATGCATCGGATCAGATTCGGGCGGATGCATAAACTCCAAGCGTGGCCCTTCTGTGACTTATAAATAATCTATCGTATTTCTTAATACATGGATTCTCTTCACCCTTCATTGCTTTCCCCACGCCTTCTGTGCAGGTCTTCTAAGGTGGGTTAGTCCAATTTTTCACCCAATCTGAGCACATAATCATCTCTTGGTGGAGGCTGAGCCTAAGAAGGACCGTTAGTTGCCTTTGCAAGATGGGCTTTGTGGTCTAAAAACACCCTGTTTCACACACCATCTCCAGCTAAGCAATGAACTCCCAGCAGCTTGATCCAAAGGCTGATGGACTTGACATTGGGGTACACACAGAAACCAGTGCAGGGTGCTCATGTTGTAACACCGCACCCTGGCCATCCACCCAAAAGTTTAACTTCATGACAGTGCAGTCACTTTTGTCTCCTGTGTGTCTCTAGTTTTTCTGTTTTTCTGTATTTATTGTGTATCAAGGGGAGATCATTCCTTTGTCCTTATTGATTTTTATTTGTTGTAGTAAAATGACTACAGCTGTACATTAATGAATAGGCTAAAGGGGTTAAATTATAATTAAACCTTTTTTTTGCTGGTCTTTAAAATAAAGGTCCTTAAAACTTATCAACATTTCTCAAAATGAACTGAAATTAAACATTTTATCATGATAAATTCTTCTGTTATATCGACCAGCCCTAATATAAGCACAGATTTTCTAATTGCACCTAATTGCAGTAGTAGAATTCTTCTTCTTCTTCTTCTTCTTCTTTTACAGCTTCTAGCTGCACGCAAAACATGTCATATTTAATTTGATTTCACAATTTCGAAACAAAACCCCAAACTTGACAAGCCTGACAACTTGTCAGCCAATATTCATTTTGGCAGACTACAGTGGAAATTAGGAGTAAAGGTCTGTCAGTCGGTTTCAAACGAAGGCTTGGTGTTCCCACAAGGTGAGTAAAAACACAACCCTGGCTGCTATTTGAGGATTCATGGTGTCATTTTTCCTGATTAAAAAAAAAGACAAGACACTGGTTTGACAGAAGAATCTAATTCATAACCGATGAAGATACAAGGGTCCCGCTGACACACTTCTTCACACGAGAACAAACGCTGCAAATGCAATCTGTCGGCGCTCACAGTTAAACATATTAAACTGCAATAAAATAACAGTCTGGATGGCGGATTCTGAGCGCTGAGCATTCCCGTGGAGTTCGGTTGCAGGAGAAAAAAGAAGCGCCGCACTTTCATTCTCGGCAAAACTAAATATTTTAGAGCCCCCAAAACTAGGCAGAGGGGGAGGCTGAGAGAACCATTATGGAAATAATCTGGGCATTTATGTGTGCAGATCCGGCTCTCAACTGACAGAGCGGCAGTATGTCCTCCAGAAGCTCCCAGTGTGGTTCCTGCTGGTGAGCCCGGCCTCCCAGCAGAGCCGAGGATTGGACCTCACATATCCACACTCCGCAGGCTGCATCCAGGCCTGTCGGCAGAGCTCACACACACTCATGCGTCCTCTCACAGCCGATGGAAAGTTAATTAACTGCCTTTTTCAGGCGGCGGGCCTGTGATAGCCCGGCCACTGACGCGCCCCTATTACCCAGCCTTTAACAGTGATGAATTAGTGCTCCCTCCCTGCTGCCTGCCTCCCATCATCGGCGACTCCAGCCCAGGAGAAGCAACGCTATAGTTTGCTGCTGTGCATCGTACATCAGCAAACCCCTATGCAGGCAGGAGGCTACGTTTTGAGAGATGAGGAGGAAATTAACACACAAGGAGCCAATAATTGAGGTAACACAAGCAAACCCATTAGTGGAAAATCAAGGATGCTTGTTAGTTTCTCTTAATTTAAGAGCAAAAACAAAGCAGCCCTTTCCTCTGTTCTGCTGGGTTGGCGGGGAGATAATGACGATGCAGCTGCAACAGAGCAATTATCTCGTTGTTTTGTTCAATCGTGGCCATTTTTTAAAATACTTACGATAATAAAATGAAATCCAACGTGTGCAGGATGATGGAAGGAGTACAGTGGAAGCTCAGATGCTCCTTCAGTCCAGCAGGTGGTCTGGCTCAGGGCTGAGCTGAGCGGGCAGCCAGGCCTTGACGGCTGGCTTCCATTACTATAAAGTCCTTTGGCAGGAAGAGAACTGAATCCTGGGAAGCGTCTCACACTTATTATCTCCCCTGCCCGAGTGAGAAGAATTCTTTCATTAGTGGACACAGAAGCCTTTATAGATTGAAAAACATGAAACTCGTTTTCATGCTTTTGGAAGTAGCAGGCATAAGGAATTCGGTGTATAGCAAAGCCGTGCTGCGGGGGCATTCGATTCTTCCTAAGCTACAGTATTCTTAGGGAATGACCGCAATGTAAAATACCACCACACTATGCACTACTTAAAGTCGAATTTGAAGAATGTAGAGTTGCTCTTGCCCAAAGCCAGGAATCTACCAAGAGGTAAAAAAGAAAGGTCAAAACCTAAACAGAAGACGCAGCCATGTTCTGATTTTGAGCCCCTAAAATAGCACCAGAATGGAAAAACAACAATTCCCACAATGCAACTTACTAGTGCCAGTTGTCTGCAGTTCTTGACTGGTTACTTGAACAATGTCATAACTGACTCATTACACACTGGTAAAGCAACACCTTAACCAACGTTGCTTCTCATTATATGCTCCACAGCCAACATTTGTTTTACTAAATGTTTTTTTTATTGTCATTACGCTTCAAATGTTCTATTTCCTCTTGTTGATTTTGCCTGTCTTTTGCTTTATTTGATTTCCTTTTAGCTATTTTTAAAAATCTGTTTTATTGTCACTCTCAAATAGTTTTACTGCTTACAAATGAACTTCGTCAGTCACCTGTTAAGCACTTTGAACTGCACTAACCTGGATTAAAGATGCAATGCGCAGAAAGTATGTTTGATTGCATGAGCCGGTGAGATCACAGTCAACTTTTTCCATTACGTTTCTATAGAAGCATGATTAGCACGTTAGCATCGTTCCCAGCATGCACTGTTTCAGATTTGCAACTCTCAAGGCAACATTCAGGACTTTGTGTTTCATCATGTCTCTTAAATAATAATAAGTCAATGAATGAATGAGGTGGAAAGCACAGAGAAGTAGTGGTCAGCAATGTTGCCTCACAGCAAGATGGGTCTGGGTTTGAACCTGCTGCTCGGCTGGGGTCATCCATGCTGGGTGGGTGTTCTGGCTTCCTCCCAAAGTCCAAACACATGAAAACAAGCAAAGCATGGTGGGTTAACTGGTCTGAGTGGCCTGTAGGTGTGAGGATGACTGTGCAGGGTTGTTTGTTGTTCTGTTAGTCTTGAGTTGACCTTTCCTGCATGAACCCGGCATCTTGTCCAGTGCCACTTGGAATGTGACCCTCTACAGGAAAAAGTGGGCGTAGCTGACGGATGAATTGAATGGAAATTATTCTTAATGCAGCAGAGAAACTTACGTACTTTCCAAGTTGCACCAGCATAAACTGGTTTGCAGTGAATGAGCTTGCGTGGTTTGACAAGCAGGCAGCTTATTTCAAGGTATTTACTGAACATCAGTCGCTATCACAGCCTTGGTGGTTTAATGCAGCATTAATTAATGTCACACTAAAGATGCTGCACTGACATACCCTCAAACTTTGAACAGGAGATTACCGAATACAGCCTTATCAGTAGCTAATGTTAGCACATCAGCTCTAAAGGCTCAATGACTTCAAAAAGCTGCATTTCTACTGCTTTGGTGGCGCCTCATACCTCTATTTCCTGCATCTCCTGTGCCGGACCACTATGTGGATATCAAACCTTTATCAGATTTCAGATAAGATGTCACCCGAAATGTTGCAAGGACCATAAAAATAATGTAATTACAATTTAAAAGAGTGATTTCTCATGGTACGCTGGGAAGAGTAATCACATTGCATTGCGATTGATAGACAGTCCTTGGAAACAGTTAACGTTCGCATCCTTTTCCTTTACACGAAAAATAGTGGACATTTCCAGGATATATCAGTTTTTTTCTACAATTTGTTGAAGACATTATGCAACTGTTTTACAACCTGAAGGTCTCCCACTGACTGAAATTGGTTGAACGCTCATTTAAAGTAGTCTAATTGTCGTTCTCACATTGCTTTGATTAAAAAACAGTAATATACCTAAAAAACCCGTGAGCACTGTTGGGCCCGACAGGAGGATACCAGCAGGAAGCGAAGCACACGTGAGGTAATTAACAGCACTAAAGATGCATGAGCAGTAAAGGCCAGAGAATGCATGTCTGCCGATGCCTGCTTGTGTTCAAATGAATGTAACTGGGGCAGAGTATTCACAGAAATCTATAAATATTCCCCCAGCTCCAATGACAAGCATTGTGGTTATTTATAAATCCCATCCGAGTGAATGTGCCGAATGCTGCGTCACAATCCCAAACAATCACACAGATGCAAAGAAGCGATCGGCAACTTTTTTTTTTCCCATTCATTTTTATTTTTACACCCGCAGCTCCGGCACCATGCAGAAAATTGAACATGATATTAAATTTCAAAACAAAACAATAGCTGCTTCCAAGACGGAGCGGAGACATCGGCTTCACAATCAGGCGCCGCGGCTGCAGAGACGACTAAATCCCCGAGCGTTATTGTGAATGGCTTCAATGCAGTCGGCCGGTAATGACAAGTTTGTTGAGTGCACGGGCGACAACCGGTGGCGCGAACGGAGGCAGAGAGAAAGTGCAGAATGGAAACACGAGCCGCCGACAAGTTTAATGATGTAGGGCTGCGATTTGGGAGGGGACGGATACATCAGTAAGCCAGTCGACATCAAAGCGTGCCTAGATGAAATGAAGGCACAGTCGACTGAGTGGTGTGAGGCTAACTTTGCCCCGATGCAGCTTGCATGCTGATCACACACACACACACACACTGCCACTCCCACCTCACTTCAGAGGCAAAGCAACACAGCCATTTGTCAAGGGTATCGTGGGTTGAGTAAACCAGCCACTCGCTGTGCATCTCAGCACAAAATAACACCAACGTGAGCCAGGGGCAAATTAATATTTTGTTGCGTCAGGCAGTCCGTGAGCGGAATCAAGCAACCTACCAACTGACGGGATCTTTGTCTCGAACCAGACGCAGACAAGGTGATAAAATTGCTGATTTTTTTATTTTGTTTTATCAAAGTAAAGTTAGAAAGTTGGGACAACATGGCAGCTGAAATGCTTAAGTCATCGAATAACTACGAAATAAACAAAAAGCAGCCAATCCACTCCTTTCCACACACGTACAAGAGTTTTCTTTATTGCAGAACAAACGCACAAGACAATTTAATTCCACCACCTCCTCCTTAATTGTAAAAGATGTACAGCTGCATCCAAGGTTGCTGGTGTGACCACCCGGGGCAACACCGCAGAGATGGTCAGAATTCATTAAACATGCCCAGCTTATTCCGCGAGTCAAGAGCAAGGAGAGATGGGAACAAATTAACATCTTTGATTCCTAAGCCAGAAACACTAGTGAGACACACAGAGACAGATGTTAGTGGGGCTGGGGGGGGGGTCCGATACACCTGCTTAATCAGAACACGTGGCGAAAGAACGTGTCTGACAAAAAACCCTTTACAAGCTGATGAGGGAAGTTCTAGCCGAGGGATTCGACTTTGTAGGCGTGTATACTCTATCCTGATCTGGTTTCTAGTAGGACCTCTTCAGAAGTTAGCAGTTATATTTGAGTAGAGTTCTTCTGAGGAAACAAAACTTGATCCATAACCTGAGTAATTTGGCTTTAGTTTTGATGACACTGATATACGGAATTACACATTTATAGTCATTGTAGTGGAAAGTCTTTTGGCACTTTCAATTACTTATATGAATTCATCTTTGAAGCATACAAACAAATTATTACCAGAATTGGATTCCATTAGTTTCTGCTGTCTGTGTTCTTTCTATTCACGTCACCACATTTTGGATCAAGTCCAGTTCTCCTTTGCTTTATTTGGATCAAGTCTCACTGTTCTTGGGCATCTTTCCAATGAAGAATCTATTTCTTTTGAAGGAAAATGCTTGCATGATAGGTTCAGGAAGGTTTCCCTTGATAGTGTTTATAATCTAGTGCAATCTGGAAACATTCCAGTAGTTTATCAGTCGAAGACAGAGCAGGGATGGATTTATAGATTATACAGCACATTTTTTGTTAACTTTCTGGTGTGAAGAAGCAACAGGCATTGTTTTTAGCTATTTAACAGTACAGAAGGAACTCCCATGTCACACTAAACCCTTCCAAAGCCCATCATTTCTTGTTTTCCACAACCGTCCTAGACACAGCGACACAACTGACATCCACCATATCCTCTATGCCAAGAACTCAACTTAGTGAATGTACAGGTAAACCAAAAAAACACAGGGATTCAGATACAAACTTCTTCCAACACATGCTCCAATATTTAACTCTGCTCGAATATCACACACAAAAAATTGGGGACTTTGTATGCAGGTGTCAATGAAACTAAATGGATGTCGATGAGAGCATATGATGACATCAGGAGTGCAGACAGTGAAATAATGAAACTCAACCCAGACCAGGTGTGCTCTTTGTTGGGTCTCTGCTTGAAGGCCAAATGTTTCAAGTACAACGGGAAACATGACAGCACCGCCGCTTTTGTCCAGTCGGAGACAGAGTGTACATGCAGGGTGATATCAGTTTCAACTCCAAACTGTCAATTCTGGAGAGAGCAACCAGTAGAAAAAGAAGAAGAAGTAGTGAAATGGATATTGAGGTTGATAGAAAAGCCATTTAAACAGATGACTACCTACTTTCTGAGTCACACCATCTGATGGCACAAACACTGGAACCTCACATCACTGGACGGAGACCATGTCGACACACACAAAGACTGAAGACAACCGGAGTAACATCAGTCGTTGGAAGGCTTTGAAAGTCTGCAGCTGCCCTCGCTTAGCTTTTATTTTGAAAAAAATGAAAGAAAAACATCTAAAAAAGAACAGCAGATCAAAAGAAAAAGCAGATCACAGTGAAAAATGAACATATCGTCCTCCAATATGCAGCTCTGTGGAGTTAGGCTTTTTTCCCAAACACAAAATTACAATGTTTTCCAAGACTGGCAATATGCTGAGACAGAGCCGGGGTTTATGCGAGAGACCACTTTGGCAAACATTACTGGGGAGAGACACACCTGTACATTAGCGAGTCTAAACAGAACATCCACAAACAAATGCAGTTCCAGCCGGCACTTTGCACTCACTTTGCAGAACTCGACACATTCGCAGCTGCAAGCGTTCAAAGGAAAATAACACAGCTTGAAGAGGGATGGGTGGTCGGAGAGAAAGGCATCAGACTTACTGCAGCATGAGGTAGCTCAGTGGGAACAAACTATCACTGAGCTTAAAAGTTCATGCAGTACAAATCTCAGCACCGGGTCAGGTGAGTGGATGTTGTGGAGCTTTCTAGGTGACAGAAGGACATTCTTCTACACAAAAGGTAAGATTGCACCAGTATAAGAAACTCATTTAGTCAGTTTAGTACCTCTGTCTTTCAGGTAACGTAGAGTGCATCATCCATGTAGAGCTACATCCACTAAAGTACCATGCACATAAAGTCAAGTGAAAGCTATCAAGGGCATTCCCTGTGGATTTAAAAGTCACACTAATTTGTATTTTTCATGTTAGAACTGAAAATGGTGTCTAATGATGAATGCAAAAGGATGCTAAAGTTGCTGTATTGTTATAATCAATGTCCAAGAGCCACTCCCTTTAGCATAAATGAATGACGTGAATGTCACATTTCATTAAGTTTATTGCTAAACATTTGTATCCTTGTGACTTTATTAGAGGTTTGCTTTGTCTCTGACATGATGCTAGCCCTCCGACATCAATCAATTATTTGATTTTTAAAGTCTCCAATGGGTTGTCACCATACTTTTTGTACTTTTATTTCGAATAGTTTAAGAAAAGTCCATGTTCCTGCTGTAGGAGTGTGGCACTTGGACATAGAATATGGCAAGTTCCAATAGCTTTGAAACCCTGTTCAACCAATAATCCAAGGACAACTGAACAGCTGGTTAAGTTTAAACGTATCTGTTCGTCTCATGCCTTTGTCTACTTTGACATGTTTACTGTTGAAACTTCTTTCCCGCCAAAATACCTGACCTTGCAGTACAATATCCTCTTTCAGCTACAACATTTTTCAACTTCTTTATAGTTCTGCTTTGCCACTTACAGCATTTAGGGAGAGATGACAGCATATTTTCTTAACCAAACCATCTCATTTGGCTAAGCTCAACTAAAGAGCTTCTGTTGTCTTAACAACAAACAGTAGCTGAATTCTGAGAATCGAGTGCTTTGTATACCCACCATCCACCCCAACCTCCTCCTGCTGAATCCGACACAGTTCACCAATGTATTTTAATCTTTGAGCAGAGTCCTCTTCCTGTGCACTGTGGCTCACTGGCATGGTTTACTTCAACACTTCATGGAACAAAGCCATTCCTAACAAAATATGTTGAACTTTTGCTCTTCTTGGTATAAAAAGTCAAAATATTATGAAGTTGTATCAAAACATAAGCACTCGGCGATAAGGCTGGTTCAGATTTTGCAACCTCTGTTGAAGCTATCTCACAGCCTGAATCACGAAAAATATCTTATTAAGCAATTTGTACTATTTTAAAGTGAGTGGAGCAATACAATAATGTCTAGTGAAGAGCAGGATCACAGTGGGGCCACACGTACAAGACTGGAAAAGTCCAAAAGAAGAGAGTAATCTTATCTCTTGCTATTCCCCTTTCCTGCTGCTGACACCTTTTAATCTCATATCTGCCAAATATAAAAGCCCAATAATCTGTCTCCGAAGCTGATTCACTGTACGGCGGCATATTGCTTCGCTGTGTGATTTTTGCGTGCGGCAATGTGTCACTTCCCCCGCGCCTCTCAGGGGTTTAACATAATTGCATTCATTATCCAATGTACACACCTACCTCCTATTGTAAGTTCCAGCTTGACCCAAACTTCATTTGGAGCTCAACTCCCCGGGCGATTATAATTGATGTGCACTTGTTCTTCGTGTTCTTAGGCAAATACTTGCTAATAAAGCGGGACAGCGCAAGACCTCACTGTAATCACAAGTGTTTAGCACTCATTCTTTGTGCTCTCTTCATCTCCAAGGCTAATTAGAATCAATAAACATGGTGAGCAAACACGACTCATTAGGACTTTAACCATTTCTCTCCACATGCACATGGATGAGGGCTTGCTAACCTCCCCAGCACCACCCCTCAAACCTGCCTTTAGAATCGCTCTCAAGCTCAGCGGTGGATAGTTATAGATAGATATAGTGAGCGCGCCGTCAAGAATAAAAACCCTTTGAAATTGCCATGAAGCTTTTGAAGCCTATGTCCCACTGCTCAACGCTCTCAGGGTTTTCATCTCTCCCCATCGCTCCTCATTTGTAGAGGAGCTCTCAGGGCCTCGCTGAGCAGCTGTAATGAACTCCAAGGAAAAAGCATCCACAGAGGAGAGGACTGCAACGGGCGGCCAGATATCGCTGCACAGTACGTGCCAGAGGATGCTTTATGCAAAAGTTGGAGCAGAGAATCAAGGCTTGCCAATCATTTTCTAGGATATCCTTCAACTGCTAAAAGATAGAGGGATCGAAAAGGAGAAGTGTTTGCCCTTTCTATCCTCAAAAGTAGTCAGTCCCCCTACTGAGCTTCTACTTCACAGCTTTGGTCGTAATGGGTGTTGTTCATTTTCTGTCTGAGTGGATTTGTGAAGGCTGAGGAGGCCACCTACCAGCTTGCGCACCGTAGGCGGTGGAAGTTTTCATGAGCAAAAGGGAAAAAGACTGACAAACAAAGAAATACTCAACAGCAGCAAAGGGGATTGGAAAGATCAGAAATGAGGTGTTTCATCAGGCTGGGAAAGAAAAGAGATGCTGTAAACTCGCACCAGGACAGAAACTGCAGTAATGAGACAGACTGTCAGGAAATGGGGTTAGAAAGTTGTGGTCTGATGAATAAAAAAAAAGAATAAAAAATGCTCCAATTTACCCAAACGATGCAGACTTCCATTTCCGACAGGGGTAACTTCTTCTACATGGAGGGGCAATAAGGTTTAGAGGGATCTCAGAGACTTCTACTGGCAATGAGGCGTGCCTCCTGCAACATAAAAAAAAAGAGAGAAGCACATTGAAGCAGTTCATAATGCACATTTCATGAAGTTCAGGAAAATATAGAAGCATATTTTCATTCAGAATCAGACAGCAAGTGATGCATGGGCGATGGCATGTTGCAGCACGAGTCGTGGTGTACTGTATACCAAGAAGGGCACCGTGCTAACTCCCGCTGAGTCCAACGTCGCGCTTGGCAGAAAGAAAGATTACTCCAGTCCACTGCCTGCAGCATTTTAATGCCTTCAAATCAGGGCCGGGAACCTCTCATATATGCACAACGGGCTGAATCAGCACACAGAGCTCAGTGCCAGGTAGAGAGCAGCGAGAGGAGGACGAGGAGGACGAGGAGGAGAGAGGCAGGAGATGAGACATGATCAGAATGTACCAGGCTGAGTGTAATGTAAGACGACAGCAGAGGCTGTGGAAAACAGATACGGACAGGACGGAAGCTCAAGACAAGAGGAAGCAGATTCAAATTACTTTCTCTTATCTAAGTTGTTAGCATCGATGACCTTCGCGGCTCCAATCTGAAGTGTCAGTTATTGCCAACAGGACATTTTGTCATATTTTAACAGACAAATAACAGTCCAGCACATGATGCAGACATGAGATTAAAAAAGCTGTCTAAAGTGCAAATATTGCTGTACTTTTATAAGATCAACATCACTTTATTGGGGGGAAAAGACTGCATATACCAGCACAACCTAACACGTCTTGGTTTTGGCTAAATAACTGAAAAAAGTATTTAAGTTAGGTTCACTTTTATTTCATACAAGTAACATTCACATCTCTGTTACACATGAATACTTAAGTGAGACTAGTGAAATGAAATGTTACAACTAACTCCACTATGATTTTGGGATCTGTAGCTGCTTTTAAATGAGTCCAAGTGACTTTCATGACTTGTTCAAGCCACTGAGTTGCTTCCTCAGAAATGCGCCAAGCTCCTTAGACTTTCCTGTTGTTTCTGAGTTTGATGATTGCATGAAATGGGCCCTATTTAAACTGGCTCCAAGGAGTCAGCAGCTGTAGTCAATTGTAATTGCGCACAATCAGTTAAGAGGTCAAGCAACTAATAAAATTTGATTTCTACAGCTTTCTACATCACCAAAATGTATAATAAAAGTTGCAGCAGATGTTCACATATTACCAGATGACCTATAATAAATTTATGAAATAACCAAGACTCAAGTGTTTCAATCATTCATATATAGAAAACTGTGAATTATAGGAGTCATTGGACCTCAAGACTACTGTGATATACATGGTCTTTACAAGTCTATGTAAACTTTTCTTCCCAACTGTATGTAGTGCTAAGGCACTGTTCTTCTTGTGGTGCTGTAGGTGTGAAAGAAATGCCCTAATCTGACCTGGACTATGACAGTGGACAGCATGACTCGTAGGAGCACATGTGCAGCAACAAAGATTACAGCAGGATGTCTCTGTTCAGTAAATATCACACTCATTACCTGCTTATTGGGATGCATTATGACAGACTTACTCCTTCACTTACAAGCCATACATCAACATTTTACTATATAGGTCCCTGCTAATAGATGTACATGTGGGAAATGTGCTAAAATGCTGACTGAAATGGAAAATGTCCGCTGTCAGGTAATTCTAAAGGTAATTTAGCTGATTAAATGTTATTCTGCTGTTGCCAAATGACTGTATAGTATCTCCCTGCACCACCGGTTGTTTGTATGCTGGAGTACATTAAATACCCATAACACTACTCACATGGACTCTTTTGAAAGATGGTGCACATATATTTACAAAGACCACAGTCGTTTGACCTTGTGGGTACATGGAGCAGGTAACTGAAGATGAAGAAATCTGTGAGAAGTGACATCTGCTCAGCACAAAAAAAAAATAAAAAACTTTGCAGACCCAATATTCAGAGCAGTTAGAGGCCTGAGCTTCTTTCTCCGAGATATTACTTTTAAAAGACGTTAACCTCATTATTTGGAAAGTTGGACATAGTAACAGCTAGCATGCTGTCCTTGCAAGATCATAAATGCTACAGTTGTATGATTTTTATGTTACATTATCATTCAAGATGGACTTCTGAGAATGTTCAGACAATTTAGCCACTTTTCAGCACTGTGAAGTATGAGAATGCTAAAGACATCCTTTATCAGTACCTTCTCAAACAGTTACAAATTTGAAATTGCTGTGTTTAAGGACTGGTAAAGTTTGGCCTTTGCTGAGGGTCAGGAGCACTACAACGGCTCACAAGCTGAGTCTAGTGAATTGCGATACGAAAGCCCAGGTATGAATTCTCCACTTGTTGCTTTTTTGCGTCTAACACTTGGAAATCACTGGTCTAGGTAGCTAAAAAAGGTATGTTTAAGGCTACGGACATTGTTACGGCTAAAGGTAATGCTAAATGTTGGTAAGAAGATCATCAGGGTTCTTCATACATCCAATCATCCACCCCCACAGATTGCTAATCACAGATTTGAACTCTAATTTGGTTGAATAGTTTTTAAAATGACAAATATTTGCTGGATTGGTTGTCTTTGATGTGCAATTTGGGGTAGACACATGATCAATCCACCTCTCAGATGATCAGAATGACTTTGACAGTTGGATCAAAATATCTAAATAGCGCTACCTGCCACCGAGATGTTGATTCTCGTCTGCAACACTCCCCAAATAGCCACAATGGAGAGGCTGTCTAGTACTACTATGACTGAAATGGACACAGCACAACAGTGCTGCACGGTGCTCCACAGTGCTTCATTTCTAGTGCAGCAAATCTGATCGGGCTGAAGTGCAGAGGTTTTAGAGCAGGTTCAATATTGCCACTATCTACTGACTCACTGTTATAAGGTTGTAACAATTTACAGAGAGTCCTTCATAGCGCTTCTAAGGTTGTGCCTCACAGTTGAAGAGCTGATTGAATTGGAGTGTGTTCTGCTTTTTTTCCCACTTTGTTTTGGACAGATGCTGCAAAAAATAACCTCACAGTTCCCAATGAGCTAAGAGGAGAGTCCAGCCAAGGCTAGACTAGACAAAGAGGGTGTAGGGCAGAGTGGAGGGAGGAGCAGGACATGACCATCAGGGCGAATAGAGGACTGTCCATAAATAAACCACCTATACATCTCCTCTTGGTGTCTAATTGCTGCAGTAGGCTGAGTAATGGAGCAAGCAGTCACTTGTCATGGAATTCACTTTTCACTACTGAGGCCGGTCCGACTGCACGGTCACAAGTCATGACCTCCCAACGCAGCAAACCTACAGTCAGAGAGATTTACCTCACAGAGTACTTCTTAAAGACTTCCCTGAAGTTTGCACAGTGACATGTGCCGTGTACTTTCCAGGGAAAAGAAAGTCCTTTGCAAAGTCATTCCTTGAGCAGTGACGGCTCCAGTGTCTGATAGGCCTGCGAGCATCAAACAATCACACGTATAGGGACGGAACATTTCCTGCTAATATCAGAAGCAGCAGCGGCGATAATGCAAAACCCACGCCCAGATGGGGCTTAACCACTCTTCACCTTGGAATGAAGATTTAAGTTGCTCCTGATGAACCTCGTAAACCTCCGAGCCGAGGGAACATTAACTTCAGGAGATGTTAGGTAAAGGCTGATATAAAAACGAGCATTAAAAAGATTGCTCTGATAAGAACAGCAACAGTGGTTTGGCCTTGAAGGGATGATGATTTTGGAGGGGAGTGCAGAGGTTTTATTATGATCAGATGCTCTCGCTAACATTTTCTGGCACTTTGGCCAATCCCTCCAAGAAGTCCCATTTCCTTTAACATATGCAGGATAATATTCATGATCGCATTACATCTTGCTTTTCCTCTATCTTTTGCTGAGTGATGCATCATGACCCTCACTATGTGGTTGTTATACACACCCAGAAAGCCTGCCTGTTCTGAATAATGGTTTAATAATGCAGCAGCTTCCAAACTGTTCCAGATTATACTCCTTCTTTAAAGGTCATTTTTAGTCTTTAATCTACTTCTAATATATCTGCTGACATATTATTCAGTGTAGTTCTTTCATTTCTTCAAAACTGCAGTAAAAACTTGTCGGTTCAACTATCAACCAAGTAGTATTCGCTGTGATTTTAGCCTTGTTGGTCACTCTGATTCACTAACTCTCAAATATGTTGCTACGCTCTGCTGATTCATCATATCTTTCCACTGCTTTCTCTGACATTTTTTTGTGTGCTGAGGTCCCGCCAAACTCCTCAGCTGGAAAGCGAGCTGTGAAACTGTGTTATCACACCATTAGCTGTGGCACAGCCTCATCTGAAATCAAGTTTTTAACATGGCCATCATAACATTTATTGCTTTTTTTGGGGTTCTGTTTTTATGTGTTTTGAAAGTGTAACACAAAATGTAATAGGTGCCTTTTACATGTTTTAAATCATAAATAAATAAAAAAAAACACACAGTTAATTAACAACGATAAGATGATTCCTGCTCAGGGGCAAACCCAACTGCAATTACCCACAATATGACCGCAGTTAAAGTAAATGACTAACCAGATGGAGGATGTAAGCTTAGTCGTGTTGTGTTAGGCAACTACCTGAGCCATCTCTGTATGTCTTCTGCTCAGTAAAAGAGCCTAACATGTGCAGAAAGGTAAACAAACAAACAAAAAACACTGACAGTAAAAATAATCCACACAGCAATTGTGCTTTCATGTATAT
The DNA here is from genome assembly GCA_024666655.1 of Dascyllus trimaculatus. Lineage (NCBI taxonomy): Eukaryota > Metazoa > Chordata > Actinopteri > Pomacentridae > Dascyllus > Dascyllus trimaculatus. Next base: position 28,661,633 of record CM045450.1, read on the forward strand.
TGGTTGAAGACAGGGTTGATTAGTAATAAAGTTATTAAAAAGATAAACTTTGACATGTTTTGTACAAATTAAACCTGTATGTATGTATGTATGTATGTATGTATGTATGTATGTATGTATGTATGTATGTATGTATTTATGTATGTATGTATGTATGTATGTATGTATGTAAATGTGTTGGTGGGCGTGTGTTGGCTAACTTATGTATTTGTGTGTCCACAAGGTTATGTGTGACCGATATCCGACAGGGTCGCCTTTGTATTTCATTGTCAACAAAGGAATTATAATTGATGTAATCGCCGCTGGACTTTGGAGGAACTTTCATTTGTTCATGCTTCACATCAACAGAGCCCAGTCACAGCAGGAAGATCTAAAATCTCCAGATGTCCTGTGCTATGTGCAATCCTGTGCATAATAATCACTGATACGGTGCTGCAGCCTAATTTGTAACCAGCTGCAAAGTCCTGTAAAATCAAATCAGCCTTTCAGAAATACCTACTGCAGTATGAATAGAGCTTTATGCTGTCTGCGGTCTACTTTTTAAAAACTGCGTTAGCCATGCGAAAGCCACAAACTGGCCTCCACCAAAACCATCGCAGTGGCTTGGTGAGCTTGCGAACACAATGCTAATGCTAAGTTGCTAATTTTACACAGGTTGAATGATGATACCGTTTTAGTTTAGCATGTTTGCTTGCATTTCTACTCAGCACTGGATGGTACTAGTGTCCATAAACCATTGCATTCGACAAATTGAAATTAGTGATGATGGTAATGGGCCACAAATATTATTAAACCTTTAACTGAGGTCAGCATGAATATTAGTACCAGATTTCAAGCCAGTAAGTTAAAAAGTTTGTGGGATTAGAGAGGTGGAAAAGCTGACGACAGACAGAGGGACACAATGACCATTATTGGCAATAAGTTTAATCCATCAATCAAATGTCTTAATACTTCAAAATCTACTATTAGTCAGTAAAACTCAAAATTAGTCAGCAACTATTGTCAAAAATGCTCAGATTCTGTTGTAAATTTCTAGGTTCTTCATCATTGTTCGGATAAAACGTGACATCTGAAGACATGGCCGTGGACTTGCCTTTGAAAAAACATGATCAAAACGTTTTGTCATTGTAAAGACAGAACAAGAAAACCATCACCAGGAAATAATAATCGGTAGTTGCGGCCCTACTTCATTACAAAATTGTTATATTTACTACCAGAAGTGACATGGCACATGTAAGGTTTAGTAAGCATAACAATCATATTAACTGCTCTGTGTGGACTAGATTGAGAATTTAGAGTACTTCTAGTAATTTAGATATTTAGGATTATATGTTATTGGAAGCAGAAATCAAGCAGCGTTCCCGTAAAACAAACGGGGACCGCTGAGTGTTTAATGCTAAAAGACATAGTTAAACAAATTGCAGGCTCTTCGCGAACAATAAATCTGAAAGATTAACCGCCGCTTAGTCCTCTTCCATCTCCTCCGACTCAACACTGGCACTAATTTGCTTCATGTACTTCCTGTTTGTTATGGAGCGTCTGAATGACTCCTGAATGAATTTATTTCTTTGCTTTTACTTCTGACAATCAGTCATGCACGCAGTTTAGAGGAATGAGGTTGAGTAGCATGAAGAGAAACATCATGAATCTCCAACAAGAAGCCAAACCTTAATTAACTGCTCGTTCAAATCACAGCTACTTTTACATCACTGCGGCAATCAGGGACCATCGAGACACACCGGGTGACAAATGCTGGAACAGAAAATGGCGCTGTTTTTGTTTTTGGCATGACGAATAGCACAGAAAAACCTCAAATCTGATAATGAATTAGTCTTGTTTTGTTGGTAACCTTCTTATGTAAGCAGCGCTGGACATGCATAAGAATAATAATGCCCGAAATTGTTTTGTAGTCGCCCCGTGAAACACAAATTGTAAAACCCCTGAACTCATTGCAATGTGATGCAGCCGCTGATGGAAAAGACCCTGCATAAATTGTAAATCTAAAAGCGGCGGGGCCGTGTGGATAAACGTGCCCTACAGGACAAACGGGTTGTGCTCTTTTGTGACCCAGAGCTGCCAGCAATAATCTCTCATCCATGGAGGTTAAGTCCCGGATGGAGATTTCCCACCGCCTGCCATATAAGCCTCCTGTTATCACCGGAGTGCAGGTTCTGTGCTTACATAATGCCCATCTCTAAACACGCTCGCTCCCAAAAACTTGTAAACCGTCGGAAGGCTGGCAAAGTGGTTTCAAGGACTAATTAAGCCTAATAATGGAGCATATGCAGAAACACACAAACATGCACAGTCAGAGTCAGGACAGACAAACACACTGTGTCAGCTTCAGGAAACAGCTACAGTTAATACATGCTCTCGAACTTAAGCTATTTTAAGCTAAATAAAGTAGAAATACTGTCACTGTTAAGCCTCAAACGTCATTTTATGACACTTTCATACACCTCACCACTTCTTATTTTCATGCTCCAGTTCTGCATTTTCATTATGTGATTCATTCCTGGTATTAAAACTATTTATCATTATTTACCGAGTTGTTGCCATCAAATATCAAAGAAGTCTTAGCACTGAAATATACTTAAAAGACCAAAAGGTGAATGTGGTCACTATCCAGAATGACTTATTGGATTGTATGTATACTTACTTCAATACCAATGTCAGCTGGTAATGGTCAGACTGATGGATTAGTTTATAAAGTAGTTCCATTTAGAAAATGCAGAGAGATATTTGCTGACTAAACTGTATTTTGTGTTATTAATCCGACTCTGCAAAGCAAGCAGTCACTAAAGCTGTCGAATAAAAGTAGCAGTGGTGGGCCGTCAGGGCCAGCTAGGCCTTGTCTGCTGGCCTAAACATACTCAGAAAAGTATTTCTTTGTAAATATGTAAATAAATTTATTCTTCACAGTCTGTTCTGTTAATGTCATATTACTTCCACTTGGTTGTGCTGCTTCTAGTGTTTTATATTATGGTAGAGTTTTTATCCAATCATATTTCAGCTATCTTGTGTTGTCAGGTTCTATGAAATCTATCTAAGGCCTTCAGAATCAACAGAGCAGGCTCCTGTAAGTGAACGGACACAGTCAGTTGCGATAGCCAGTCAGATCTCGTGCCTGCGACACCAAGGCCAGCGAGAAGGTCTTACGCTGAACTGGACATGTACGTGTCCTGTGATTGGATAAGCACGCTCGTGACAGCCTGAAAGATTGATTGGCGGTGATCGAGGCCAGCCAGAACCTGCAGTCCCACATGGTGAGTGTATACTGGAAATGACCGTCAGAGAACTGGTGACCGTCTGTAGGATTACCCGTAACGCCATCATCAGTCTCCCGATAGGCAGCCAGATGTCCTTGGTGTCGGTGTGTTTAAAATACGGCAAAGGTTTTCCAAAGTGGATCGCTGTGTCGCTAGTTCCATTATCGGACACGGCTATAGAAGCTTCACTTGATGGAAGGTTTAAGATTGCAGAAAGTGTTTAAGAGCATAGGAAGTGTTTATAAGAGTGGGAAAGGTTAATACAGTGTGGGGAGGGTTTATAAAGCCTTAAAATGTATATAAATAAAATAAAAATAAGGTCGCTACTTCGCGGATTTTGTCTATCGCGGGGGAGCTCTGGAACCTAACCCCTGCAATAGATGAGGGATTACTGTAACAGTGTATATTGTAGAAAAACTTTTATTTGCAGGTGTGTTTCAGGCTTCCTCATAACTGCACATCCAATATTCCCTGGTTTACCTCTGCTTTGGGCCTCCATAAAACTCAAAGAATTGAGAGCAAGTACTACATGCTGCTGTGTTTGCAACATCAGCCCTGCCTCACAAAAGTGATGTTCCTATACAGGTACAGTGCATTCTCATTTACGTTTTGGAGGAAATGTCTTTTTTCCCCGAAAGGTGAGACTGTGACGTAGAAGGAAAGGCGTCCAGCTTAAAAGAAGCAATAAGTTCCACTTGAAGAGTTCGGATGGGGATGATAGAGCTGTTTGGTTAAGTTTAGACACCAAAATGACTCAGTTAGGCCTTTAAAATATCATAATGTGGGTTGTAATATGATTTTTTTTTTACAAAATGTGTAAAGCTTCTCCTCTATTTCTTGCATTAAACGGGTGATGGGGCCGCTGTGTAGCTCATTGAGTTAAGGCATTACCACAAGGGCGCAGGTCGCCAGCGGCGGTCGTGAGTTCAAGTCTGGCTCACGGCCCTTTGCGCATGTCTCTCTCTCCTCTCTACCCACTTTCACTCTGTCTATCAATAAACTTGAAAAATCTCCCTCCTGCTGACTGTGACAGTTCCTGCTCCATCTAATATATGATTGGTTGGCTGAAAAGTAACGACAGTAAAGCAATAAAATAAATGGAAATGATTTGTTGATTAGAAACGTAGTAGTGATGCATCAAACATAATTCGCCAGAAAATAACGATTCTCTCAAAATGTAATTGGCAATGCAGCTTAGTTGTCTAAGAAGGGGGGGGCAAAGCTGACGAATAGTTAGAGTACTTTTCTGATTCCCTGTTGAAAATTTTGAAATGTACATATCACAAGACGGACATATCTCACACAGAGCTGGCATGAAGTGGTAAGAAAAGCACATCTGCAACTGTAGTACATACAAAAATAAAATAGAACAACATATATCACAGGACAAACTAGAACTCTTACAGTGCAACTTAAAGTTTAATGTGCAAAGTCCTCAGAAGATAAGTCTGCTCATGGTACAGCATTCAGTCTATGGTCCTATCACTGTACAAATATCTCAGAAATGCATTCTTGCACTGGTGACATCAGTGCAACCAGAGTCTGTTCAGCAGTGACCAAAGGATGGTGATATGGTGCCAATGTTCCATCTCTTACAGGTCAGAACTGATGATGTTTTTTTGGATCATGTTCCTTCAACTAGTATGAAAAAGGTAGAGTTACCTTTACTACAAACAGCCACCAGGGGGCGTTTGAGATCTCTTGGTTTAACCTCTGGGGAGCTGGCATCTCAACTGTAGTTACATAAGGTCTTTATACTGCATGCTGGTGGAAGCTTAATGCAACCTCATTCACACATGCTGAAAAAAGACGTACTCCAGCCGCAGGAACAGCGAATCCTGGTGTCACTAAGTGATCCACTCTCGGTGCAGCCACACTGACAGTGACACTAAAACAATCATCTGCATTCGGTTTCCTGAGGGAGGAAGCAGCGAGCGGAGGGAGCGGAGAGAGAGGGGGGGAGTCAGGTTTCAGGGGTGATGGTGTTGGTGAGGAGTCAATACTGTACGCGCCCGCTCTTAATCAGCACAGTACAACAAGGTCAGTTCATCTGGAAACAGTCCTGCTGCTGCTGCTGCTGCTGCAACACAACAGCTCCAACACCATCCATCAGGACTCAGAGCAGCCGACTTCCAGACGGGGAAGAAATAAACACAAACACAGGCGCTGTCTGCAACACACAGCACTGAGCTCCGGAGCGTGAGAACTTTTATTTTTGTGTGTGTGCGTGTTGACACAAATCTCAGGGACAAAAACACCCCCCACCTCTTTACTTCCCCCTGATAGACGAGTAGCATGTACTTCCGTCAGTTACGTAACCCGGCTGTGTACTGCGCCACTCAAAAAAAAAGCAGGTTTAAGCGGTTTTTCCTTTATATAATGTGGAAATCCAAATCTTTCTCTTTTCACTGGATGGGCTGTAAGCAGGCCTGCAACAGCATTACTTAACAAAAGAGGCACACAGCTCTCTAACGCTGGATATGCAGCGTTATTCTATTCCATACTGGAATATGAGTAATAGATTTTCTACTTTTATTTCAGGAAAAACTACGAATCAACAAGCTCTTGCACAACAGACTAAAGAGGGAAATCCCATCCCGATATTAAGTTGTTGCGCACCGATGATGACAAGATCAAATCATTATTTCCTCCAAAGAAGAAAATTAAAAAATGGCGTATGAGTGGCGATCTCAGAGAACGAACCATCGGCTGATGATATCATGTTGACAGAATCCAATTAACCTTTGCTGCCTCTCCGTGAGGCCTTCGGAAATCGGCTTTGCGGTGGCGCACCCTCCCTCCATCGCTCTCTCCATCTCCTTCCCCTCATCAGCACCACATCACTGGAGTCCAGAGGGAAGCACATTTAAAAGCCTCGGTAGTAAATACAGTGATTTAATCATTCATACTGCCCATCGCCCGGCTCGCAACATGTAAAGAGGCCTGAGAAGAAGAAAAAAATGTGTCTACCTCGCAGTTAATTATTGCAGTTTATCACGGCTTTGAGTGCTGAACGCTGGAATCTGTGTTACAGGGAAGGCATTGTGTTGATCTGGGCCACTCCGCTGTGCACCACCACCACTACCAGCACCACCGGCGGCTCAACGAACCACTTCACAGTGCGTTCTTGGCCTATATCTCCTTATCCCCCAGGAGCAGATCAAGGAATGGAAAAACAAACACAAGCCTTGTAACACACGAGCATAATCAGCAACGTGGGCCCGTCTGGCTGCGCAATTCCTGAAGGATGGGGCGAACATACTGCAGGGGAACGCGGAACAAAACAGCATGTGGCAAAGTATCAGCGGTTAACTGTTCTGCTTTCTCTGTCAGACGTGTTAGTAGAGATGCGTCTTCTTTGGTTCTGCGAAGTGAAAGAACATTAGAGCTTCTGATGCAAAAAGAAAATGAAGCCATGATTTACATTCAGTGGCGAGACGGTTTTCAAATCTGTACAGCAGTGGCTAGTCAACTGAGGGCATTTGCAGTGGGTGTTGCGCAGCACGAAATTAACCACAATTTTTATATTTTGATCAACTGGTCTGTTTCCTCAATACTACCTTCCTCAATATACAAGTCAATGGGTGTAAAAAGGTGCAGGAGACGGTGCCTTAAAACCAATAAAACAATGAGGTCATGAGCGATTACTTGAGCCGATCAAAAGTTCGAACAAGGGAGGCTGTCCCATTGTTTCTCACTATATCAGTGGATGACACTTTAAGAAAAGTGGTGGTAGTGGTTCTTGTTGAGGACATACACTGTATTGTCAAAAGCATTGGGACGTCTGCCTTCACACACACATGAGTTTTAATGGCATCCCATTATTAATTCATAGGGTTTAATATGGAGTAAACCCAACCTTCGCAGCTATAACAGCCTTAACTCTTCTGAGAAGGCTTTCCACAAGGTTTAGGGGGGCATATATGGGAATATTTGACCATTCTTCCAGAAGCTCATTTGTGGCACTGATGGCTTGGCTCTCAGTCTCCGCTGTAATTCATCCCAAAGATGTTCTATTGGGTTGAGGTCAGGACTCTGTGCAGGTCAGTCAAGTTCCTCCACACCAAACTTGCTCATCTATGTCTTTACTGACCTTGCTTTGTGCACTGGTGCACAGTCATGGAACAGGAAGGTGCCATCCCCAAACTGTTCCCACAAAGTTGGGAGCATAAAATTGTCCAAAATGTCTTGGTATGCTGAAGCATTAAGAGTTCCTTTCACTGGAACTACGGGACCAAGCCCGACTCCTGAAAAACAACCCCACACCATAATCCCCCCTCCACCAAACTTTACACTTGGCACAATGCAGTCAGGCAAGTACCGCTCTCCTGGCAACTGCCAAGGAGAACGGCACCAGCCTAGGTACTCAATTTTATACACCACGGCCATGGAAGTAATTGCAACACCTGAATTCAGTTATTTCGAGAAGTGTCCCAATGCTTTTGGCAATATAGTGTATTTTGACAGGACGAGCTAGATATCAGTCTGATCAATGCCATTTTAGCAACTAATTTCATACTGAATATCATCCCAAAGAGTCCAGAAACTTCATAATATGTCATTTTATGTGATTTATTTACACTTGGTCACCATTTCTCACATTATACTGTCAGGCTCAACATAATATCCTACTTAATATTCATCTGATGATTAGCTTCTGATTCACAATCAAACATTGTGGGTTATTGGAACCATACCATCCCCACATTTTGCAATTCTTTAACATTCTAGATGTGTTTTTTTTTAGATATGATAAGGCGTTGATTCAAGTTGTGCCACTTAGTGCCAAATTTTAGCTCAACACAAAGTGTGCCCATCTGGCATTGTGTCCGTCGGTTCTGGATTCCTCCCAATAACTGTAGCTCATACTTACAAAAGCAGAGTATTTTATCTGCTCTGTTCCACGTTTATACAGAGTTAAATGGAGTCTGAGTGTTACTAATAAAAGGGGCACACATTACAGGAGTCCGACTTTATTCAACTTCCTCCTCATTTTACTTACTGTAGATGTAGTATAGTAGCTTTATGGTACTATGGCTAAACTGTAGGCTTGTGATTGTTTCTATATGTGCTTTGTTGTAACTATGAGAGAGGCTGCAGGACTGTAAGCATTAACCCTCTGGCTATCTGGATGTTTTTTTCTTCATTTTTCTTCATTGTGGGTTCATTTTTCACTGCGATATGAAGTTCTGCCCCTCTGCAGAAAGAGCAGAACCACAAGTACTGGAAGTACAGAGAAATTACAAATGTCTTTTGTGCAGTAGGACACAATAATAATGCTATAAATCATGAAAAATAGAGTTTTTTAAATAAAAAAAAAACAAAATCACCATGGAGAACATTTTGCCTGTGTCTACATATTTTATTTTTTCATTGTACAACTTACATTATATTAATTTATTATCAGTCTTGATTACGTTTTTTTTCAAATGAAACCTGTAGAATAAAATGATTTTGAAGAAATATCAAGGTTTTACAGTTAAATTCGGTTATAATTCCTGACAGAAGGCCATGCCAAAGCTGAGCAATCCAAAGACGGTCAGAAAGGTTAAAAGCTGATGATTTTACTCAGTTGTTTGCTGCTAAATGGTGTAATTTTTAACATTTTATCAACTTTACAGAAGTTGAAAGTCTATTAATGTCTATGACCTGCACTCCCAAAATGAGAAGTCTACAGTGAGAGTTGCTGCAGCAGCTGCTGGTGGTTGTGGTAACACGCAGTAATCTAGCAACGTGCCAACAAAGGCAAAGGAGAAGACAACTGCTGGCAAGCATTCAAGGTCATAAACCATCCATAATTTAAAAATAATTAACTTTTAAAGCACTTGGAGAGCGTATTAAAGTGGTGTACAAAGACCTTTCATGTCTCATGTGTTGTCAAGCGTAGTTTAGTATTTAAGCAGGAAGTTGTAGATTCTTTTCCACTACCCAAATGACAACATAACCTTTGAGTTGCTCCAACAAAGACGTCCGTCGTGATTTATAAGCCAAGAGCTGACAATGAAGGAGAAAAGTCAAATGAAACATTCTGATTTTGAGAAGTTTGCAGATGTTTTAAAATGTATGAATGTCTGTTGTTATGCTAATAATGTTAATTAATTTCATTCTTCACGTCTTTAAAAAGAAGGGAATAATGCTTCTAAACATTCTTCCATACGCACTGTGAATAAGATAGACAGCAATGTTGACAAAGTTCTTCATTATGCTAATCAGTGAACCAAACAAATATTCCTGTTTGCAGACTGTATCTGCCTTTATTTACCACAAAATTAACTATATTAGTGGGTAAGGGAAGTTCTACAAAAATCAATCTGTCTTATTGTCTTTTAGATAGTCTTGTTTAAATGTATGCTGCTCAGGAATCTCCAGATCTTTACAGTCAGAACCTTTATTGTAAGTGAGAAGTTTCCATCGTGCATTCTTCCTGACTGTATCGGCCTGATTAGAACTCAAACAGAGCAGAGCTGAGTCTTACTCCCTCGCAGCCTTGGGAGATTTCCTCATGCAGGTGTGTTGGTGCATACCATGTGGAGGCACACAGCCACCGGCCTCTACAGCCCAGTTAACCTTGGCACGCTCTCACACACAATGCAGTGTCAGCATACAAAACACTGGATTCCTCCCAGTGGAGCGACGCTACAGCTGGAATGGTTTCAAACTGCATGCAACACGTCAGCCCCGCGTGGGCCGATGTGTCGAGGCAGCCAACAATGCCTTGTTTGGCTCTCACCCAGGGGAGGGGGGATACGACGGGAGGCAGGGAGAGAAAAGGGGTTAAGGGTGAAGGTGCTGACAGAGCTGCTCACCTGCTAAACGACACACCTGGAGCTGTCCTGTGGGGCTCCAGCAGTTAAAGGAATACAACACTGTGGATGCAGGGACGGAGTTACCGGCATACACAAGTGCAGAAGTGTGCACAACTTCTACGCAACCTCACACGCCATGGAAGTGTGTGCCCAGTGGGTCTAATTACTGGATGGCACAGGCCCCTGTTAACATTTGACTGTATGACTGTTGAAATAAGCTGTTGAAAAATCAATAAAATGAAGAGAAAAATCCTCAAACCAGTTACAAAATAGCAGAAAATGACTACGGAGAGATGCAAAAGAACTACAAAGACACCGAAGATGAGCACAGAAAGAAGCAAAATGACTATTAAGTGTAAAAAAGACACCAAGTGATGACAAAGAGATGTGAAATGACCACTAACAGACACCAAATTAGTCACAATAAGAATTAATGACCACAAAGAGAAAATGACCATGAAGACATGCAAAAAGATGCAAAACAACTGCAAAGAAACAGAAATTGATTCCATACAAATAGAAAAACGTGCAAAGAGACACACTGAGTCAAAACAACCACTAAAACAATTACCAAGCATATGAAAACTCCCTTTGTAGACTCCAAAATATCAGCATGTAGACTCAGAATTATGCTGTGCTGGTCTCATAGATGCTTTACTCAACAATTACACAACATTTTGGACAGCCCAAAAACCCTAAACTATATCTGACATATGATTATTGGGAAGTTATTGGCAAAAAAATTGTTGCATCTACTGATTTGGAGTCGTGTTCCTGCTAAACTGATGAATGCAAGTTTGAGTTATTCTCCTGTAAGGCCTGTTTTGCTTCACCGCATCCTGATGGAAGCAGTCGGTTCTTCGGCTGGTAAATGGTTGACTTTGATCACCAGCTAGTCATGAAAAAAAGCTGCTATGGCAGAAGACAAACTAGTAACAGCGCTGGAGTGGAGCGGCGGTTGGGGGACTGCAAAACAGTGATAATCAGAGCTCAGTTGATTAGTTGACTGACAGAACAATAATCAGAAACTATTTGGATCGTTGTGTAAACTTTTATTGTGTAAAAATACTGAAAAGATACCAAAAAGTCTCCAGTCTCTTAAATGACAACAAAGCTAAGTATCTGAAGACATCTTTTTGTCTTTTCAAAGCTGTGACTGGCATTTTTTAATGATTTCTAATATACTAAACTATTAATCAAAAGTAAAAGTTGTGGCAGAGTAATGGATTATGCAGATTATTGTTAGTAGTGATAACTCTCATTGGGTTCATCACTACAAGAGACTCTTTCCATACTACGTAAAGTATACTGATCCAAAATACAGCATATATACATGTGGCTTCAAAAAACTAGAAAAAACAAGCTTATAAGCCTCTGCATCTCCCCCATTAGCATTTCCAAGTCAGCAGTAGAGAACAAAAGAGTCAAAAAGGCACAAGAAACAGGCTCCATCACACTATCTGGGTAGCTTTAATTTCATGGCTGTTACTGTCTATTGTAAACAAAAGACAATGCGGTAAAGCAATTAGCGAGCAGCAGGCTGGGTCTGAAAAGCTGCCGCACTGTATGTTACTGTCGGAGACAACGCCAAGATAACTTTGAATATAAACCCATTTCCAAACCTCAGCATGTAAGAAACACCGAAGGTTTCGGAATACTAAGCCATTTGACCGCGGGTCACACTCACACATGCATTATTACTGAGCGTTGCCATTTTACCTTCCCAACAAAAGGCAACAAACAAAATTAGACTTTGTTACTCGGGGCTCTCATTAAATTGCCATGAAGAGGCAGCGGGAGTTTTGGAGAGCCTCGCGTGAAAGCGGCGAGGAAAGGGAGCTCAGTGTCACGACAACATGAAGGAATAAGGAGCCGCCTCATTTCCATGCGCTGCATTATAAAGGTGATGTCAAACTATTTGTCATTTTGAGTAATGTCACAACAAAAAAGGTGATATACAGACCAGAGACACGGTATGGGGAATTAAAATTCAAGCAACGTAATGAAAATACATCTTTCTACCTCAGCAGCGTTGGAAAGGAACAATGATTATCAGGCGAAATGCAGAAATGTATTTAAAACAACCTGTCAGGACGAGCTCATGTTGCTATATGAAGCTGCACAATGTGAGATCTAGAAATTCAAAGTCAACCAATGAGTTTTGAGGCTGAAACCCTGAACAGCAGTTGATGTAAACTCTGGAAAGTCAACACAATGACAGTAACTTAGTAAGTGTAAGGTAGTTATTGGAGTTAAGCTAAGTGTTTTTATACATATTTGATTGACAAATGCAGCAGACTATACAATACTTCTGTCTGAAAAGATGGTCACTGTGTCGGGTTAGGTGAGTGCACGACCTTTGGGAACGAACATGAAGACTCCACGCTGGTTTCCGACCAATCATACCTCGTCGTATTTCACAACTGGCGTGATGTCATCAGAACAAGGTGCAGGCGACTGACTTCCAACGGAAACAAACAATGGCCTTCAAAATAGTGAGTCTGATACTGGCCGTCTTCAGCACACAACATCATGGACTGCTTAGGTGAATAGTTATCGGTAAATTCAAAGGTCTAAGAACTTAATCTAGACTTCATATATCATGTCTGTTGCACGTACATGTGGAGTTTTATACGTTTAAACCTTCCGACAATACAGTGTCTTTAAAGAGTAGAACACTATTCAATACGGCCTTAACAACTTAGCCTGAAATGAACGTGTCAAACAGTGAAATGTACTTCAAAAACCGTATTTTTAGAGACACTTCTGATGCTTTTCCTGTTATCCTTCTCTGTCTCCTTCACAGTTTCCTCCAAAATAACACAAAGCTGTGCATCTTAAGGAGGCTTTTTTTGAATTTCCAATGTGTTTTATGTAGCCACAGCTTTAAAAGTTCAATAATGGAGTGTCTTGAAGTGGAAGAGGTTCCGACACTGCTCTGTAAATCACTTAGGTGTATGCAGCCCCAGACTGATGAAGATGGGACATTTGGTACTACTTCATGTGCTTGTCCTCAGCAGTGTCCTTCTTAGTAGACTGCATCTTTAAGGTTTTCAGGCAGTAGATGGTTGGTTTGGGGGACTTTCTCTGGCTTTCTCGATGGAAATCTCAAGATGAACTTGAATGCCGTTGATTTGGCTGCTGCTGTGATTGTGAAAGAGAAATATGAAGTGCTCAACAATGGAAATGACCAGCTCTGGGATGCTTTATGGAGACTATGACAAAATCATGAGAGTTCAGTGTGAAACTGTGTTGTGTAGTCAGAATATGGCATAACAACATCCTGTATAAAAAATACTCTGTTACAGAAACTACTAACTCCTCCTCTTCCCCACTCCCAACCCAACCAGTCGAGGCAGATGGCCGCCCTCCCTGAGCCTGGTTCTGTCGGAGGTTTTTTCCCCCTTCCCTACCATAGGGGGTTTTTGGTTCCTTCCCACCGTTGCTGATTGCTTGCTCATAGGGAATCCAAAAGCAACTTTGGATTCTGGGGTTTCCTGTTTCCTGTTTTTCTGTTTCCTGTTCTTTCTTACAATGTTTAGCGCTATGTGACGAATTATGTTGTAAATATGCGCTATATAAATAAAATTGAATTGAAATGAACTTAAATTGAACCAGTTAATTAAACCTTTTTTGTAATGAAGGAACTCTGATCCCCCTATAACTATTTTGTATTATTATACTGTGTTAAGACTTTTTAAAAATCTTTTTTATATTAAAATACCTGCACGATTTTGCACCTGTGTTCATCTACCAGCATGATTTGCATAATTATTTTGCAATTTTTTCTTAAATGTAACATGTGTGAGCTACTGGATACCTCGAATTTCCCCCAGGGGGTAAATAAAATATCTATTGATCCATCCATCGATCTATCCATTGATCCATCCATCTATCATCTATCTATCCATCTATCTATCCATCCATCCATCTATCCATTGATCCATGTATCTATCATCTATCTATCCATCCATCCATCCATCATCCATCCATCCATCCATCCATCATCTATCCATCCATCCATCCATCCATTGCTGCTAACCTAGTTGTAAAACTTATAAAATTAACTACTGAATTTATACTAATTGAACATAACGATAGCACAGTGGCTCACAATTACTTTTATTTATGAAAATTTAATTAAATACAAAGCTCAGATGAAATTTGGGGAAACATTTACTTCCCAGCTGCTGGATCAGAAAATAATCAGTGAGCATATTTTTCGCTTTTCACTCCAGAGCTCAACTGCAAACAGAGACACAGCGGAGGATTACTACCACCCATCTGCTGGTATTTCAGTGTACCTCCCTTGATAGCATTTCTGCACTGCCTCCAATCTACTGTATATTTAAAACCTAGTTGGGTGGTTCAACTGTTAAGAGTGGCAGGTGCTTTATGTAATTTGCTAACTTCTGTGGGCAATGGAGAAAAAGTCATTTTGCTGTCAGCAGAGTGAATCTGAAACACTTTGGAGTCATCAGTTCGCTGCACTCCAGTTTCATTAACACACTGCTCCAATAAAAATGGTCTCACAGTCAGACCGTTGTGACACATTTGAGTCTGGATGTATCAGAAAAGAGTCGGCTGTAGAGATGTGAAGAAGAACAGCTAACAGTCATCTCTCAGGAGCTAGTAGTGATCATCATAAGCCACCAAACACCGAGTGTCACCATCCCCCTCACGCTGTCCCCTGCCAAAGTGGGGCTACTGTTTAGAGCAGAGGTAATTCCATTTCTCCTGCACTATGAAGTTCTCTGTTATTGCTCTGGAGGCTGTTACAATGCTTCAATATCCTTTCCAAGCATAAGCTCATGAGAGTTTATCCTTGACCCGATAAAGAGAGAGGCTTTACTGTGTCAACAATTCAGTCTCGTAATTCCCGTTTCACAGGCTGATGAAATCTTCTTGCACTCCGGTTTCTCAGTACCTGCATCCTCACTAAATAATGCTCTCGGCAAAAGGCCTTCAGTCTCCGCCGAGCGAATGTAATATCACAAACGTCGTCTGGATGACCAACAGCATAACTCATCGTGCCAATGAAATATAACCCTCACAAAGTAACTACACACAAACACTTATTGTACTCGGAATGTAAGCTGGTAAACACAAATGAGGTCTGTGTTGCACTGAAATATTTATAATGTGTCAACACATATTCTCACTGTAAGCATCAGCAGGGCGAGGAAGTAATTTCTAATAAATCTGAGAAAGCTTTCAGGCTGCAGTAAATTTTTTAAACCAGTTATGCTTAGAAATCGTGGATGGGGCCATGTTGTGACCATCACATGTAATAATGGATGAAGAAAAAAGGGCAAAAAAGTGTGCAAAAACTGGTAAAGTAGCTCCCTAGGTGGACCACAATCTCCCTGAATAGATGACAAGTAAAAGTGACTGCTTGTTGAAACACCTGTAAGAGTTTCTGAAGTGCAAGAAGTCACAGGGACAGCATTTTCCCAATAAAAGAAACTAAAGTACTTTGGTATTTGCGAAAACAGCACTTAGCTACACACCTCTAATGCTGCTCTTCCCAAGACAATGGCTGACTGTCATTTAAGTGCCAGTACGAAGATGAGTTAATAAATATCTGTCCGCGACACTTCATTGCTCTGAAAAACATCAGCCAATCGCAGTGAAGGATGACAACAACAGCTCAACAAATGGAAAGAGACGTTTATAGGAAATTATATTGTTGTCAATCATGTGGACCCACAACACATCAAATCTGCAGTGAAAGGCACATCACTCTGTTGCTCTTTCAGCTTCTTCACACATCATACATGGTCACCTCATACTGTAAAATATGATTACAAGTTTTTGGCTCATTCTAAATTCCCAAAACTCGTCATGCATACTTTTGCTGAAAAGGAATATGCAAAGGAGCCAATGATGCACAGGGTTGGTGAGCCAGCGTAATTCCACATCCACATAAACAGCAGAGTTATAGCCAAACAGTTGAGTATTTGTAGAGGCTGCAGTTTTACCAGCATATATCTCCTACTGTCTCCAGGTAGCTGCAGGGATTTAAAGAACTACAGGAAGAGTTTGTCATGCAGCATAAAGCAGTTAAAGACAACAGAAACTTGGTCAATGTAGACTGACTTACAGATGTTCCTGCACCTCTGCTGACTAATTAAAATGGTTTGCTCACATTTTGAGCATTATTCTGTTATCTCTGCACATTTTCAAGTTATTTTCCAAGTCAGTAATTTGCTTTTGTTGATAAAATCATCAAAGTGCAAGTAGATTGTTGCTGCGTCACAAACACATGGGGTCCCGAGACATCTAATCTCATTTTTAAAAAGCAAAAACTCGCTCAACTCGTCCAGAAAACAAAAAACACCAAGACACCACACAGTCAGACAACCTGAAAATTAACTGTGAGAGCGCTTCTTACAGCCGTCGCTGCACTCCAGCGAATACAGAGCCCAACAAATCCACGCAGTGCTGTTCACAGCATCTACAGTTGCAGATTTAAGGTGGCATTTTACAAGAACCAATCTATTTAGTTTGGGTTGCTCTCAGAAAGTGGGAAACCAGCAAAATATAATCTTGATATTAATTTGAATCTCAATCTATACATAAATCCAATACACAGGTGGGTTACTGCAAATTGTCCCAATGGCCAAAATGACATTTTCTTCAGCATAAACAAGTATTCTAAAAATGTTTATTTGGACTCTGGGAAGTTGTGACCTGCATTTCTTACTATTCCATGGCATTTCATAGACATAACAATTATTCAATTTAAAACATAATTGCCAAATTAATGGCGATGATATACATATCTGCAGTCCTAACTATCTATAAACCTGCAGTTATCGCATATTTAAAGATCCAGTAGGGGAATCAAGTGGCAGAAATGCAATATAATATTCAGAATTCCGATTTGCTCCCCTCGCCCTAACCAGTCGAGGCAGTCGGCTGCCCTCCCTGAGCCTGGTTCTGCCAGAGGTTTCTGTCTCTTAAATGGATGCTTTTTTTGGGCAAACGATGGCTGACTCGTTAAGGCACATAGCACATGGGCGCTAGGTTTGTATCTCAAACTACCTAGACTTTTGCTGCATGTCATTCCCTGCTCTCTGTATCTATCGAATATGTGCAGTAACGGCAAAATAAACAAAAACAAAAACTGAATTAAATTAAATAACTGTGTTTTGATTCAAGTATAATCATCTGAAAATATGAATCATAGTGTTTTCAATAGCTTAGAATGGCCTCTTTACATCTACATAGGTGCAGGTCCTCCTCCACATAGTCTGCCAAATTGCACTGTTGTGTTTCTTCAGTATCCCAAAAGAGACAAACCAAACACTGGAACACTGGCTCTAGAAAGGATATTTTAGCAGCCATCATCGGTTCTTCTCCTACATGCTTGGAAGGGGAGGCTGAGGTGAGGGGTATTCATTGGGCTTCACTCTGCAGCCAGAGATGTCACTAAATCCTGCATACTGTACTCTTAAAAGACAGTCAGAATACATAATCACATGCAGTGCACAATCTGGTCATATCAGCCTGATATGTTGACAAACTGCTGTATGTTCATCTTTTCATTTATCACACTGCAAAGTCCACCTCTACCTGCTACCAGAGCTGCAGCCACACACATCCACAGCCGGTAGCATCTATCACTGTGATGAAAGTGTTGTTCTGCCCTGTGATTGACTTGGAGAGAACAAGGTGTCCACGGTGTCTAACTCCTGTGTCTCTCAGGGACGGGCCTTCCATTCATCTCCTCTCTGACATCTCACTTTGTCTCAGGACACTGAGCAGTGTCACAGTCACGTGAGGTGGTCAGAAGCACTGAAGCCCTTCACCACCAGCAGCAGTGTGTCTGGTAGCACATGGTTTGTCTGACACACTCTAAAACTAGTACTAATGGCACACTAGAAAGGATTTTCGCATTCATACTAATTATGAAGACTTTTCCCCTTCTTGCAGTAACACCTGGGTGACTCACACAAAGCAAGAGCACCAGCAGATCCAGGTGTAAATGTACCCAAGATGCATTAAAGGATCAATTATACAATCCACATTTGGTTGCAGAAGCATTTACTCACATTCACAACAACCTTTAAGGCATTTCTAATGAAGATACTGAATCAAAACAGCAACAAACACAACTCTGAAGGCAGATCCAACCAGAGGGCAGAAAAATCTGGAGGAAGTGATCTGCTACACTGACAGAATGCTAAAACTGGTACAAGTGTTAATATACCGCTATACAACCTGAACTTTAGAGGGTAGAGGCTGAAATTTTGAATTTCCTAGTGGTGCTTTTGATCAGCTATGAACACAATCTGACTACAAGTTACCGCAAATCATGACTTAGTGAATCTCTGCTCTCTGCTCTTTGTTGTTTTGTACTCTCACTCAAAGAGAGGAAAGAAAAGCTTAGATTTTTGGTTGCCACTCCCTAATTAGACCAACATTTTAGGAGAAGTTCCAGTTATAAAAGCATAACAGAGAGCAACATGCTGCTGTCTAAGGTGTAAAACAGATTCCTGAACTGAGAAAAAAAGGTTTGCCTGAAGGTTTAACTCAGGGGTGTCCAATCCTGATCCTCAAGGGCTGCTATCCTGCATGTTTTAGATGTTTCCCTCTTCCGACACACCTTATTCAAATGATCAGGATTGTTATCAGGCTTCTGTAGAGCTTGATGATGAGCTGATCATTTGAATCAGGTGTGTTGGCAGAGGGAAACATCTAAAACATGCAGGATAGTGGCCCTCGAGGACCAGGACTGGACACCTCTGGTTTAACGAATCAACCAATTCTATTTTCTGTTTTGATTATTAATATCCTGTTAATTGCAGAGGACACTATTGTATACATCCATATATCTATCTACAAAACAAGAGCAGTTCTGTAATTTGATGTGTTTTTGTTCCGGAGTTGTTTTCACAGGTAAAACTAGCCTTAATTTCACTCCAATGCTACCGCCTAAAACGATATTTTAGATAAACAATGTGCTTCCATCTCTGTTGGAGCAACTTTAGTTTGTTTTTCTTTCCGTGTTTCAATGTGACAAAGCCTCTGTGCAAAATGCCAGCTCCATAAAAACATGTTTCAGCCTTACCAGCATCATAATATCCATGATTTTGGAATGACATCCTCAATCACAGATGGATGCTAGTGTGTGTGTGTTTGTGCTTCTGGCCATTTCTCCATGCATCTACCTCTCTATAGCCCTGTGACTGTGCAAAATCACGATGTTGTGTGAACAAAACAGGACACGAGTTCCTGGTTGGTGGTTCTGGATAATGATGAGAATCAGAACAAAGACGCTGCAGAAAGCATTGTAAGATCCCGCTGCTTCCTGGAGGAAAACAATAATCTTATGTGAATAGGTTGGTGCTGGCAAGTGAGCGTGCACAGCAGCTCAGTCCAAAAGTCCAGTAGGGTGCAGGGAAAACTGAACGGTTTTTGTGTTAGATGACTGTAAATAGTGTGGAAGAAAAAAAAATGCAAGGCTAAATCATGTTTACAAGCAGAGTAATGAGAATGTGGGGTGAGAGATCCGGGCAGCACTTAGGGAACCGGACAAATCTTTAAACGACAAACATATCAGTCAGAAGACGTAAAGAATTAAGAGTGGTGTCATTTGAAAAGGTGGTCTGCATTTGTTTTACAGTCTGCGCAGTCATCATCTGAAACTGAAAATCACGATGCTGCACTTTTGAGCAGGTCAAAATGAGGCATGAAACGACACCAGCGGCACTAAATTACATTTGGTTAAATAACTGTCTCATACATACTGTATCTAAGGGCAGCTCGGAGCAAAGCTAAACTGCCAATTAAAGCAGCGAAACTGCCTCCTTTGCTTTTCCAGACCAGCAGGTCCAGGACAGTAAAATCCCAGCGGCAGCAGAAGCCAAGCATCAGAGGCACACCATCAAAAATCCAGCACACACAAGTTCTTACATACAGTCTTATTTTATACTTCTGCTTAACACTCATTTACAAGCAGTTTAAATTATGCATGAGGTTTACTTTAGCTGTACCTCAGCACTGTCAAAATATTCTTCTGATACCTTAGAGCTGTTTTAGCCCACATCAAACCACAACACTGCGAGAAACCTGTTTCCCTCAGTTCCATATTTTCCTCTAATCCTAATGTAGCTCAGAGGATTTTTTTTTTGATATGAAATCAGCGAGAGCTGGCAGATGCCTCTTTCTGCATTTTTGTCTCGGCACAGCTGATTCAGCTGGGAACTGGTGTATAAACCGAAGCTTAAAAACACAGGAAATTACAAGCTGAATGAAGTCAAACGACCTATTTGGTTCTTTAACCTTGGGCAGATGTGCAGTCAGGCGTGTGCGTAATGACAGACGCCAGCATGGCTGTGGGTCACTGCAGCTTCCAAAGAATGTCATGACAGAGGCCAGCGGTCACTTAACGGGACAGATCCTTTCAATTCATCGGAGAAAAGCGGAAGCGGAAAAATTCCATCCTTGAAAGGACACTGCTGAATTGCACAGGGGGGGCAGACTGCCTGTGATGTCCATCAACTTCGCTCCGGAAAACGATGGGGACTCTCTTCAATTTAGCTGGTGTTGGACCAAGAAAGTATAACCAGCCAACCTTAATTGGTCTGAAGGACTCCTTCGTTATATCTAGGATGTCTTTCATAACCCACCCCATCCAGCTAATAGGGCTCTTGCCTTTCCTAGCTCTCCCTTCAGTAGAGAAGTGTCAGGTTTTTTGGCTCCTGGTGCTCAATACTCAACTAATGAGAGTGATCTATCAGCTGTATTGAATTCCTCTCCATAGAGGTGAGTGAAGCAAATGCTGGAAGAGGTGTTGGGGTTCTGACACCTTCATCCATGCTGTGTTTTTCCCAGACAGCCAGTGAAGTGTATCAAATCCTTTACTAATGGCATAATGGTACCCTGCCTGTACAAAGCCGCTTTGATGAGACACTTCTGAACTTCAGATGTTCTACTTTGTCACTACTGTTTTCAGATGACACGCAGAGCAAGCACAGCGAGGGAAGTGCCGGAGAGGAATGGGGATGGGCTGGGGGGGGGGAGGGGAGAACAGAAGGAGCAATGTAAGCAAGAACCGAATGAAAACAAGGCGACGAGCCCAAAGGAAATCATAAGCTGTCAGTGTGAGACCAGCGGAAAGATTAACCTGTCCTTTGTCAACCGCAAAAGCAATGGCAGATTGTAAACGAGGAGACTGCAGCACTTTGAGTCCTGACTGGGAGTCTGTGGCCCTGTCAGCGGCGGCGGGAGGGAAGGGGAACGTGGCACTCTCCTTTAAACTAACTGACAACCGGGGAAGATAGTTGCAGACACAGATGCAGAGATTGCCGGTCTGATAAAATACAGTCATTGATATCATCTGAGGATGTGAGATAGCCGAGATGTTCCACAGAATTTTCCCTCAAGTTGCCAACAGGCCACATTAGGAGTGGCGTGCTGAGGCGGGGTTGGGGTTACCAGTGCCGACTGCTGATGGCCGCAATGCAGGATACATTAGGCTGTGAGTGGTGCACAGCTTAATTACTGAATCATGTCATCTCTACAGAGAGTTGCTGTATAATTGTGAATTTAACCGCAGGAGAAGTGGGTTTGGTTGCATCTTTTTCTCTGTTTGTGGCCATGTTGGAGGTATTGCAATTGTCCTGCTATAGTAAAAACAGTCATGGGTTTGAACATGGGGTTGCATGGGATGTCTCTCACAACTTATGCATGGTAGGCTAATATATGATTCTAAATTGGCCATAGGTGTGAGTGATGAGTGTGATTGTTTTGTCTCTTTGTGACTGGTGACCTGTCCAGGTTGCATTCTGCTTCTTGTTGTATGTCAACTGGAATGGATGGACGGACATCCTCACAAAATAGCTGCCAAAGCTGCTATGTTATTGAAAGTGGCTACTTGCATGACTAGTTAATATACTACTGTGGTTGATAAGCTAACAGGTTGGGGCCAATTCATGCTTTCCATATCCACTTTTCTGCAAGAGTCCACGAGGGTATGCAACGTGTACAGTTTCGTCATCCACCCAGTCTACGAGAAACCACATAAACCCCTCTGCAAATGTGGCTGAAACAAATGGATGATCCGAGGGGAGACTGTATGAGGAAATTCTCAGTCATCCACAACCTTATAATTAATTATTAAGATTTGCAACTGAAGTATTCGCAGTCGGAGATCAGAGGTGCTTTGATTTGTACATGCGGCCTAACGTAGTCAGCGGTTCTAAATTCTCAAGGGATCCTGTGCTATGCCCACCCACAGTGACCTAGTAAGCCTGATATTTCCTCGACTGACGGAAACCAATACCACAAAATCTGTAACAGAAAGGTCAAATGTATAAATCCTTATTGAATATTGGGTGAATAAACGATTAGTGGCACCAGTTGTTCAGTGAGGTACTGTTAAACTGCTGCAGAAGAGAAGTGTGTAGTGATTCAAAGAGCATCAGACAAATCTCAAACTGTAGGAAAAAATGATAGAGATGTGAGATCTCTGTGCTTGTTTCACATTACATAGAGGAACGTTCCTCATCAGTTCATATTGATGTGGTGATATCTGACGTTTTCACTCTCTTATCTATATAAATTAAACAAGCCACCTAAAAACAGGTGGATACAAAATGGTCTGCAAAACCCACAAACCCTGCTACAAACAGTTTTTGTAGGGATTATCTCTTTGGTTAAAAGGAGTCACATGGTAAACTTCTTTATTCAGGAAGACTACTCCTGGAAATACAGGTTGTTTTAGATTTTTGTTTGTTTGTTTTTCATTTTTCAAGCTCCCAATCATCAGAAATTGATTTCCTCTCTTCACTTGTCTTGATTTCTTGTCAAATCCTGAACTGACCATACCACTATTTGAGGTTATACAAACAGAAAACGCTGCTCCTCCTGTGTAGCGATCAAGATTGTGACAGAGACAGCAGCATTCCTGCTGTATCCTCCTTCCTGATGGATGGATCCTCATAGCATGACCCTCTTTGTTCAAACAGAGACAAGGAACATGAAAAAAGGCCGCTGTAAAACAGCATGAAAGCAGGATGTGACAGACAAAACCCACAACACCTGAAAAACTGAGAGTAAAAAGAGCCAAGCTCTAAAAGCAGATGCTTTTTAATGGGAGCACATTAAATAGTTGAGGTGCTGAGTTGTTTGATATGCAGTATTTAGCTGTTAATTTATCAGCATTCAACTTAAGTCTAGATGTTTGAAACTGTGTAATTTGGTGAAGCAGCAACAGAATATTAATGCTAAAGATTAGCACGCAACAAGGTAAAGGTCAAAACAAATTAATTTACTGCTGCAGTTGCTGATTTCTCTTTTGGCCACTTGAGGCCTGCGGAAAAAACCTATAAAAACAAGTCTGATATTATATCACTACTGCCAGGAGCTAGTTCAGTTTGTGTTCGCAATTGATTTTTTAAAAATTTGTTTGGGTTTTATTTACACAACTAGCAGACACAGAGCATAAATGATGGCAATATGCCCCAGCGATAGACACTGTGGTCATTTTTTACCATAATGCATCAGGTGCAAACTGCACTGAAAGCACATGGTGGAAACATAAAGTTTGATTACAGATCCTGAACTCATTGGAGGATATAATAGTGATTTTGCACTGTGCTAGTATTTTTCCCACTGTACATGATGTCAAACCTATGCTTGACTTGCTGAAACAAAAAAACAACCCCTCGTCTGGAGTCAAGGGGAAGTATGTCTTGTACGCGCAAGCAACAGACTAACCACAATGTTTCGGATGTTGTAGGAAATGCAACCATCTGACCATAGACACCTATGTTGGTACTTCCCCTACTCCCACATCCTACCCTTAGCCTTAAATGAAGCACACACTTAGTATGTTTTGTTCTTCCTCTGCATACTGCTCTGCATTCTGTATGATGGTTAACCTTCTCTGAGCAAAGAATAAAGTACTAAAAAGTTTTTCTCATGTCTCTTTATTTCAGTATCACAGTGCTCACTGGACACATTTGCAAGGAAAACTGTAGTTTTTCCACCACAAGGAATATATATCTCATCTGGCCCATGAATGCCTTGAGATCCTCCATGAGGAACCGGACAGCATTGCTGGTGGGTGGATGGGTGGATGAGTGGATGGATAGATGGATGGATAGATGGATGGATGGATGGATGGATGGATGGATGGATGGATGGATGGATGGATGGATGGATGGATGGATGGATGGATGGATGGATGGATGGATGGATGGTAAAAGCGAGTCAAAGTGGAGGGGATAATCCCTCAGTGCCAGTAAAATATGTACAACAAAGCTAAATGCTTGTAAAACATTTATGGATGATCACTACTGACAGTTTTGGCATAAACGTTACCATTAAACTCAATTTGATCTTTTAAAAACCAGTGTGTCTAGTCCCATGTGTCTACCTTTTGACAGTGTTAATCTAATCCCAGATCTGGGTGATTAACTTTGTGGGAAATGTTGTATTATTATTATTATTCTTATTATTCTTCTTCTTATTATTATTATTATTAAAGTTCAGTTCTAATTAATAATAATAATAATAATAATAATAACAATGACCAAACTAAGAAAAACAAGACAAAGTTGTGATTAATTACATCCTCCTGCAATGATTAAATGTGCTTCTTGTTCCAGGCATGAAAAAAACAACAACTGGCAACCACAATAAAACATTTAAAATAAAGGCTAAATTACTGAGGAGATTTCGAGGTCGTCATTGCATTCATTTTTGCCTCCTACTTCAACACACAAATCAATACACTCAGTTCTAAAGAGGTGAAAAAAAAAACCTGATGAGGGATGAAACGTCTGCATGTGGAGAAGCTGCAGCATCAGTATGCTATGGGACGTGTTCCTCCCTGACAATCAGCTGGGCTCCGGCAGCTGTCAGTCCAATCAAAGCAAGGATTAGGAAAATTAACATTTTCTAGACCCACAGAGTTTTCTAATCAGGAATAAAGTTTTAATAGTCGCAGATGAATGCAAGGAATTATACAGCTCTTAACCGTCCATCTGGAATCACATTTCAACTGAATGAAAATGTCCTATATTTTATTCTCTGTTAATTTAAAAAAAATAAAATAAAATTGGACTTTTACAATGTTTAAAATACAGCGTTGCCTAGATCCAATTCTGGGCCAAGCAGGCAGAGTCGCACACTTGGAGCAAATGTGGAGGATTCCCAGTAGCCGTTAAAAAAACATGGGAGGAATCTCAGATAGCAATGTGGACAAACGCAATCCTGGCGCGCCGCTATGAACTGGCAGGGGGCCGCCGCCGAGCCAATTAAATGATATGAGCCTGGCAATAAGTGGTTTTCATTACATGACCTCAAGAAACCCGCCGCAACCAAATTTAATCATCTCACAAAGCACTGGTTGTAAGAAACCTTCATGCCTTTACACTCCTTAAAAAACAGATTACAATTCCCATTACAAGTTTCAACTTGCAATTTCAAAGATTTTTATACGGGCTGAGGTGTAAGAACTAAAGTGCCTTTCTGAGTTGCAATAGCCGCCACAGTTTTCTGGTGGGCTTAAAGCTCGGACGGGGAAAATGCAGTTTAGCTTTCCAACAGTGTGAAAAGCCAATAAATGTGATTTCTCCCATATTTCATTTCTGTTAAAGTGCTGTTGCCCTCTCCTGTGGAAATCCCTTGGGGTAGAGAGGAGAAGAAGCTTTTCTCAGCCCCTATAGAGTAGGTTGACTCGGACTAAGTTCTGTTCTTGTGTTAATTACATCAGTACTTGTTAAACTAAACAGGGGTAATGAAATTAACCTTTTCGCACACTGGGCAATACATCACAGCCAAATAGGACAAGCAGTGTGGAGCGGACCCATGGGGTAGGACGCCGAAGCCAGAGTACAGACAAACACGTGCATTAAGCCACACAGAAGATGTTACATGAAATGTTCCATGTGTATGAAAATAAAACTGCCTGTTTGTTTCCACTGTGGGATAAAATCAAACCTTTAAAGCCAAGTTGGAAAAGGCACATTCCTATCAGCTACTGTCAAAGTCTTTAAATAGCAGAAATAGCACAAATTCCATGTTATGTTGTTCTGGGTGGAGGTTGGTCCACCCTGGTCTGGCAGAGCACCAAGCTCTCAAACTCACTTTCCAACATGCACTTTTGTTTTGGAACAAATACTTTCCATTGGCATTTTCAAACTAACTTTCTGGCATCGACTGCGGCCAGTTTTACAAGACATTTGGAAAAGAAGGAGCTTCGTGGTGCCAGACATGGCTATGATAAGCAGAGTTATTATTCCGCTGGTGAGGAGGAAGACATATTACTTCCTTGAAACCAGGTTTCTGTTAAAAAAAGTGTTCTAATTAGCTATTTTACAATGACAATTTGGAAAATTTGACACTATTTTGGCTAAGCAACCAAACTGTCCTGTTTGTTATTCTTGCTGGTTCCCAATAGCAGAGAAAGCTCCAGACAACAGCACTTATAATGTACGCATATATATATATATATAATATGATAAGCTTTTCAAGAATTATTCTTGATTTTCTTTTTGTATTTATGGATAAATTAATGTTTCTAGCACAGACCAGACTAGCTCTGACTGTGATGAAATGAGGAATGGCAAGCTTATGGTACAGGTTTGTCTTCTAAGGCTTAATCAAGGTGCTTAATCAACAATGATTTGATCTGAGCCATGTAAAGGCCCAGTCACACCATCCATCCATGCATCATCTTGAAAGAAGTAGTGCTAAACAGTGTTGCAAACCTAGCAACAGAAAGTGACCATCACCAAATCTAGCAACTTCACGGGCAAACCTTTGCTACGTTTCATAGAAAAGAGTTGGCAAACCTGCTCCACATGTCCAAATTCTTGCTTTTTCACCACAAGCACACCTCTCCTCCTCTGTTCAGTGAGTGGCAAAGATGAGCAGAGTTGACTAGAGCTGAAATTGTGAATGAGCCACACATGTGCAAGCAGTGTTGGCAAGGACACAGACAGAGGAAGTGTGCTGAGTGACAAAACAAGTGACCATTTCACACATAAATTTAGCCAAATTCTCAGCACAGCTACGGTTTTTAAAGGTCCCATATTACACCCACTTTTAACAAGTTAAAGTAAGTTTCCCATGTCTGCAGAATGTGGTTTTCAGGTTTCAGCTCAAAATATGACAGAGATCACTTAGTACACCATTCTTAAATCATCCTTCATTTTAGCCTGAGGAGCCCCGAGGAGGAGGAGCCTGTTGGGGGTGGTAGTCATCCTCTTGTGACATCACAACAGGCAACAGACCTAAACTGCTCATTCAGTTTGCATTTTCCCATATTTTGTGGGTCTATAGGCACACGGGGACATGTAATTAGGTTAAAAAACTATTAAAAATGTATGGCTCATTTAACTTAAGTGTATGGTGATTTCATCAACTAACAGTACGGTTATAAAATCAGTATTGAAACTGAAGAGTCGCAGCTTGGAAATGACTCCGAAGTGACTCCTGGTTAACATGCAACACCAGGCAGAATTAAAATCTGAATATGCTAATTAGTACGCAACATCAATTAGTGATATTTAGCAATTTTTTGACGGGCTACCATTGAAAGTAGTTGGTAATACTGGTGCTAAATGCTTGGTGGCATAAGCATTACGTGCAAGTCAGGAACATGCTATCACTAGTCAGTTGCAGCGGCTCTCCAAGTTTCTCACTGTTCAAGGTGATGTTTATTTTACCATTCTTTGTCAGGAATGCACATCATTTTATTCCAAATAAATGTCACTGAAGAGGGGAAATGAAAGCTCTCTGAGGTCTGGGCCAGTCTGTTTTCTCTAGTGAATTTGTCTGTACGAGCCACAGGAAAACAAGATACGTAACTGTGTAGTTTAAATACAGAGATGCATAAATGTTGGTAAAAATGCTGCAGAATTTCAATTACATAGGGCAGTAAGTACACATGTCATACATTTTTGGACAGAATCTTGTCATCTTGTTTGTCATGATCATATCAAAGTGCTTTATCTTTGAAGGAGAGTTTACTTTCACCTGGTAGAACAGAGCAGGTCAGCTCAGGTGAGCCCTTTGCACATCTAGTTTGAGTTCTTTTCCATCTTTGTCAGTAACAACTGAGAAATGTATCCACATGTCGGACTTGTCTTGATTCACTTTGCATTCATTTGTTGACTCAATCCTGATTGCAGTTATTCCTGGCACCCACGCTTTATTTTTTGACTGTAGAACACAGCGGGACACAACTCAAGTTGTTGGGTCCTGCAGGAGCCCAATCCCACCTTGTTAGCTTGATTAACAGCACAAGAATAAGTTCAAATACTAGTAGCGTTAACTTTTGTTTCATAACTATAAGCAAATAATGCCACATAGTCGAAGCAGTTTATACTTGAGCAGATGAGGGCTTAACGCTGAATAAAACTGTATTGTCTGACAAAGCAGTAATTTCGTTGAAAGTTATTGACCCTTAAGACCTAAAAGTGGAGTCTGTGATTCTAGAGAATGATTGTTATTATAAGTGCCAGTCTTTTTCAGCCTTAGGTGAGAGAAAATGTACACAGCTGTAAAACCCCACAATCATCCATTAATCAGGTGGTTGGATTATAGCTACAAGAGCATGATCCCTCACTGGCTTCCCACTCATAAACAGCTGCTAATTGCTTTTGATGGAGCACTTGGCCATGTTGGAGGAGGCTGTAAATAGGGTTTTTAGTGGTGCATTCAGCACTGATATTATGCTCATGCCAGATGGGAAATTTACTAATGCTACTTATATATTCTGTGTATGATGCTTTTAAATATATAGGCAACCACTGCAATGAGTCTGATGAGCCATGAGCGCTTTTGCTGAGGGTTCATCTTCAAACGCGTTTGAGTGCTTATACAAAGCCCATCCTGTAATATATATATCACTATGTATAAATAGTGAATAACATTCATATTGGTCATATTGGTACTATGTGGTGTTCTGATGGAAAACCTTGGATTTTGACATGCGTGTTGATGAGACTTAGACACTCAAATAAACATTGTCCCACAACAAACACACTCCCTCATGCAAATGGAAATCCCAAATGTCAATGGCCTACCCCCGCAGGAAAATGCACCCCACCACATGGAAAAAACGTCCAACAATCAGGAATATGTAGAGGAACATGGCAGTCGACCAAGATGTTGATTTGACCTCCAAACTTCCTACACCCTATTCTGATTAAGTATCAACAGGATGCAGTGGAACAAGTTTGATTGACAGAGGCCCCACTGCACAAGCCAGAGTACCCAAAGGATCCAGTGCTAACGTCCTGGTTCCAGACCCCATAGGACACCCTGAGAGGTCCTTTTGTCCATGCCCAATGGTTCGGAGTATTTTTGGGCACATAAGGGGGACCAACACGATGTTAGGCAGGTGGTCATAATGTTATGCCTGATCAGTGTTTTGTGAATGTATCCTTCATGGTTTCTTGTGTTGTGAGAAAAAGAAAGCAAACATGACACATTCATTCTCTTTTTCACATTTCTTTGCAACTGTGTTCCAGCTTGGCTGTGCACAAGGGAGCCCTCAAACGGTGACTGTACATACAGTACCATCCATACACAAACACACACGGGCCTGCATACATTTACACACATACAGTGTTTTTTTTCCTTCATAAGTTATTAATAGGAAGCACAGGCCTTCGAAAACAATACTGTGAAACAATATTTATTCTAGAGAGAACAGCCATGCCGATTCTTAACTCCAAGAAAATTGATTCGTTCTTTTGTATATTTCTAAATCAACTCATGAAATTAACCTAAAATTAAATTACCTGTGAAAGACAATGACTCCTGTTGGAAGATGACTGATACAGAAGACGGGTAAATAGAGCATTTGACGGCAGGTAATGTACAATATTAGCCCTGCACTGGCCTCAATTTGCTATCTACATGATGGAATAAAAATGAACCCACAGTCTTATTGGAAGATAGTATCATTCCCTCTGTGAGCAGAGTACCAAACAGCAATATGGGCAGTCTGCCAGCAGGTAGTATAGGTGGATGTGTGCTGTTAGAGAGAAAGAAAGAGGAGGCAGGGGGAGAAGTGTAAGCCAAAGAACTGGAGACTGTTATGCAGAAAGGTTGCACTCAGGCTGAACTCTGTGGGTCGGTCCAGGCCAGACAAATATGTGGACATAGTGGACGACTTACAGGCCCCTGGTCCTCCTGAGTAAAGTGGAGACCACTTCAGGTGCTCTCCTACAGGCCTGATCGACCCACTTAGTCCAATTTCTCTGCGTATGCACAGCTGAAGCACAAATCAGTAGACAGAGCAGAGTTGAAAGAAGGAAATGTATGCGTCCAATCAGCTATATAGCATTATTCTATTTTTGATTTTCCATGTTGACATCTAGCTAGTCAGTGCAATATATGACACCAATGAAAACCATCCCATGTGAAGTGGAAGTCTATTAATTCTTTGACACATGACGTTCTTATAAATGTTCCTTAATTTTACCTTTACTCATATTTGCTATAGCTTACATCTAGCAGAGTCTTATCTTCCCATTAATTTTACATGTATAAACTATTTTTGGCATTTTGAGTATTGGTTGTCACACGCCTTTCAGGTCATAAAAAGGCAGGTCATGCTAACATGATTTGCAGGTATGCGGCGGAATCAAAACAATGCGCTTCATTATCATATATATTACTGATATATGAGTCTGTGGGGCACAACTTATTAAATTCAGGAATGTGTGTACGTTGTGGGTGCGTTATTTTTGCAGTAAATAAGCAAAAATCTAATAACTCAGAGACGTGATGAATCAGGACAGTATAAAGTGTTGAACTATTCATCAAGATTCAAATCAAAGTTGCGGTTTAAAACAATGCAATTAGCAAATCGCAAAGGTTGCATTTCATCTTAATGGTTTTACAAATGCATGCCATCCTCCTTGTGTGACAATCACACTTTTGATCTATGACATGTTTTAAATCTACTACAGGGCTAATATTGAACTGAAGCTCGGCTTTCAACAATGTAATCACAAATCAAATTGCAATATCTGTGAGAAAAATTGTAAATAGATGTATTTCCCAAAATTATTCAGCCCTATTGTTGATACTAACAAGCACCGGGATTTTCTCAAAATCTTCATCAAACTGTAACAGCGAGACTTGACAAAGTCCACAGCAACAGTCTCCACAGGCTAACAGGCTAATGAGCACTAAGTACACTGTGACTCTGGGACATGGACAAATCTGATGAGCCCTGAAGCTCCCATATGGTCCGTTTGGTATTCTTGTGGTGTGCAGCCTGCAGCCAGGCATTTATAGAAAGTGTTTAATCAAGTTTCAGCACTTGCAACCACAGTAAACCCCAAGCCACCTATACTGCCTAAGCAAGCTGAACCAAACTTTTTCTCCCAGAAATCAACTGAGGTTTTATTTGAGGTTAAAATGCTTCTATTTAAATGGTGGGCAGTTTTTTTGGTAATACAACATGGAAAAGTGTGGTGGTGCCAACGCTACTTTGAACAGCAGGTCAGGGTTTCGAAAAGGATCAAGAGAAGTATAACTACAGCCACATCAGTTGTATGTCGCATGGATTGACGAGGACAGCGTCAGATGTTGTGGTACCAGGACATTCTGATGGGAAATGGGCTACTGGAACAAGACACACAGATACAAGGCCTGAGAATAATGTTTTTTTTTTTCATTTTTTCATACACAAACTCTATGCCATCTGGAATGGAACAGCAGCTTTCATTTTTATCAATCATTTGCAACAATTTCAAAGTGTATCAATGTTGTTAGACATGGCACTTTTGGTAAAATGTAAATTAAAAAGAACTAACAGACATAAAAACAGTAAAAACTCATTGTGTCTCTAACACAATGCCTTACCATCTTTTTTCACTTGTCTATGTCAAAAATCTAAGGGAACTCAAACTAGCCTCAACTATAAATTGATATATACACCAATCAGACATACCACTATGACCACCTGCGTAATATTGTGTTGGTCCCCCATATGTGGCCAAAAATGCTCTGAACCATTGGGCATGGACAAGAGGACCTCTCAGGGTGTCCTATGGGGTCTGGAACCAGGAACTCTGGCTTGTGCAGTGGGGCCTCTGTCAATCAAACTCCTGTTGATGCTTGATCTAAATGGGTTTGTGAAGTTTGGAGGTCAAATCAACATCTTGGGCAACTGTCATGTTCCTCAACATGTTCCTGATTGTTGGATGTTTTTTTCCATGTGGTGGGGTGCACATGTTTCCATGTACATGATGGTGTTTGCTTGTTGTGGGACAATGTTTATTTGTGTGTCCAAGTCTCATCAACACGGATGACAAAATCCACATACTACCAATATGAGCAATGTTATTCAATTCACCTGTCAGTGGTCAGAATGTTGTGGCTGATCCGTGTACATTAAGTCTGATTTAGTAATACTTTCGGCCAAGTCAAAAGTGTCTGTGTCTGTTGGCAAGATAGGATATGCTGCCATTACACCACAATGTACTGTATCTGACTGTGACAACATCCATCCATTCATCACTTTGCTTAGAGATACACCTGAACAAGCTGTTGACTTAACTGACAAACACATTCACACCTATGCACAATTTCCACTTCACCTGACCTGCAAGTATTTGATCTGTGGGAGAAAAACAGACCACCTGGAAGAAACCCAAGCAGACAACATGAGAAAAGTCCACACAGAATGTCTTTTTGCTATGATTCGACAGGGTTAAACCACTGAGCCTCTATGTTCCTTAAAATGATTGCATTTCTCATATGAAGCTCAGCTTGAACATAGTGATCAAGATGAAGAGCATTTCTATCTCACATTGTTTTGCCCAGAGGCCTTTAAGCTTTCATTTCACTGCATTTTAAATGTAAGAGTAAGCTGTTGGATACAAGGAGCCCCTATCGACTCAAAGGCAGACGACAATGCAAAATGTATTGTCACCGCAGTCACGCCGCTAATATCTGGATAATAACTGTATTAGTGTTACACACTGGGCATGCCGTTTTCTCTGGAGGAATATTAGTTTATCATCTAGGCTTTGTGTTGCGGTTTGTCTGGACTAGCAGCAGTCCCCAGCTGCACAGCAGTTCATTGGGGTAAAACAATGCAGTGGCTGTCATCAGTTATTCTCCCTTATGGCTGAGTGCTGGGAGGATAACTGTTCCCCCTGGTGCTTAAGACGCTCCTTCAACCCAATGGTCAACATAGTGAGAAGACATTACAGGGGCAGTCTGTGGCATTGGATCATGAAAATGTGGCTCATTGTGTGTCCAATAGAGTCTTGGCGGGGTTAAAGGCCTGCTCAGAGCAGTATTTACATAATGTTTTTTTCCACAAATTCAGTTTATTCCCTTGAAACTGCTGTGACTACCATTTTCTGAAGGGAACAAAGTAAATCCACACAAATTACACTCACTGATTTTGTGCTTTACTGAACTCAGATCCCCCCGCTATTATTTTTTACTATTATATTGTATTAAGACTTCCTAATACTATTTTTTATTGTAAAATATCAGCACAATTTTGCACCTGTTTTCCTGTGCCAGCATGATTTGCATGTAATTTTGCACGTTATGTCCCTTATTTTTTAAAAATGTAACATGTGAGCTACTGGTTAACTTGAATTTCCCCAAGGGGAAGAAGCATCCATCCATCCATCCTTCCTTCCTTCCATCCATCCATCCATCCATCCATCCGTCCATCCGTCCATCCATCCGTCCATCCATCCATCCATCCATCCATCCATCCATCCATCCATCCATCCATCCATCCATGAGTAATGCCAGGTGTAGTTTGGCCATTAAGTAATACTTTTATATACTATAGAGTGTCAGCCAAAACATTAAAACCACAGACAGGAGATATGTATAGCATTGATTATCTTGTCAAACTGCAATATTGTACTAGGAAACCTTGGGTCCACTCGGCATCAGCTCTCCCTGACAACAGCAGCCTCCTCCAGTATGACAGCAAGCTCCGCCACAACAAAAACGTCTCAGGAAGATTTTTAAGAACACAACAAAGAGTCCAAGCTATTGATCTGACCTTTAAACTCCCCAGACCGCAATCCGATCAAGAATCTACAGGCTGATCCACTGAGTCTTAATCTAACTACCAACAGGACCCAAAAGATCTGCTGCTAATGACACTGCAGGAAATCCCCAGAGGTCCCATGTCCATGCTGCAATGGATCAGAGCTGCTTTGGTGGCACAAGGAAGACCTACACAATATCAGTGTATGTGTATGGAATAACCTTGTTGTTAGACCAACACATTTTTGGGATAAAAGTTGTTCTTTACACTGCAAGTGATGATGCAGGTTGGCCTCTTTATATGTACACATTTCACTGTATCGCTCTTCATTCAGGACTGAGATTGATCCTGAATGCCATATGAATACATGTTAAAAAATAGAGAACCTAAGTCCGGAAATAAGACAATATGCCAAACATGTATAGTCACAAGCATGTTGTACACAATGATCTTGTGATTTCAGAGAAAGAGGAACAGTGGAACGAAACGGAAGACATCCCAAATTGTGAATCAGTTTCTTAAAACAAAAGGCCTGTCATTAAATTGTCAACATTCATTCATGCTTATTGTGTGGCAGAAGTGACTGAGCACGAAATTGGTTTGTTTATTGGGGTAAATTGAGTGAAACCTGCCATTACTTGCGTAGCTACACAGATATGGGCATGAATGTGTTTTACAACTGAGCTCATCCATTGAATTAGGAAACAGTTTTGAGTTTACCTTGAAATGTGTATAAAACCTGGAATGTGTTTTCAGTTCATTACAATCTGATTCTGGTGCTTTTATACTTTAGCATAATTATGTGGCTTCACTTTTTCCCCTCATAGTCAAAGTCCAGGTACGCACATATCCGTAGTCCAGTTCCTGACATCTAAAGCCCACCTTCAGCCACCATTAGTTTGCTTTTAGGGTTTGTGACTGACCATCATCTGTATTTTTTGTGGAACCAGTCGACTCTCAGCAGTTGTTCAAGCAAATCAGTGTGTTGACAGAGAATCTGTGTTAGAGGCAGTGTGTGAAACAGAGCTGTCTGGCTGTTCAGCCTAGCAAATCACTGATTTCAGCCTTTTAGCGCAGCCTTTCTTCAGTTTTCACCTTCACAATCTCTCCTGTTTCTTCCATAATCAAAAGGACCACATGCTGATAATGTCCACACAAACCCAAACTTCACAGTGCCAGCTGCAACTTTTATCAGGGCACATTACCAAGTTTAAAACAAGGTCATTCAAACAGATTCAAAGCCACACTGACACGCTGGATCTTTTTTTTCGTTGTCTTTCGTTGACACATACAAATAAAACTGCTTGTCCTTTCACTCAGGAGTAGAACATAATGTTCAAAAGTTTCACTTAATTGCATCAGATGCGAACTGACATGAAAACACAGAACAGAAACACAATGTTCAGTTGCATGAACGAACTCCAAGTGTGCTGCCTCCCTGGCTCATAGCAGGCTACCATTTTCCATAACAACAGCGCTTGTTCGCTTCGACATTTATGGGGTTTTTTTGTGGCACTATAAATAGCAACAAAAGCCTGGCACACCTTTCAGTATATTCATGTGCTTTCTGACACACAAGTTAGAAAACCTGTAATCACTGAAGCTAAACAACTGACACCTGTGATTTCCAATTAGCCTTACTGCATGACCAAGTTTGAACAATGAGCTATTAACACCACAACTTTTCCATGTGCTGTGTCTATCTGCATGTCTTCATAATGACTCAACATTAAAATGAATCGGCAGAGGAGTGAAAACATCTGACTGTGCAACATCACAGAGACAGGAAATGATACAGGATGTTACGAACGGTGCAGAGACTCAGGCGCAGGCAAGGAAACACGGCACACAGATATACAAAATAACAATGTTTATTACAACAACGGAAACAGAAAATCACTGCACAGCAGGAAACCAAACTAATAAACCAAAACCGAAACTAAAAGCGAGCGAGTGCTGAAAACGAACTAAAAGTAACAACAGAAAGCGAGCTGCAAAAGGCGAGCTGAAAAACGAACAGGTAACAGAAAGCGAGCTACGAAAACCAACGAGCTGATACAAACAAAAAGCGAGCTACGAAAACCTATGAGCTGATAGCAACCAAGACACTGGGAAACGGAGCCAGACGGGCTAACGCTAATGCTAATGCTAATGCTACTGAACCTGAACGGAGAGGGGGGCACGACGGAGCAGGTGAGCGGAGCAGGTGGGAGCGAAGGCAGGCAGGCAGGCAGGCAGGCTGGGTGGTGAGCTGAGGTCCGGGAGTGGGGGTGGCGATCCACGACTGGAATCCTGGCGGTGGCTGGGTTACTGGCGGAGTGGAGGCAGTGGTTGAGCTGAACCGGAGGAGGCACACGTGGACGGCAGACGGGGAACCAACTGGAAGCGGAGAGGGAATAGCGTTAGCAATAGCGAGGGTGCAGAGCAAACGGAGCAGACAGAACGAGAGCAGAGGTTGGCAACTGACTGAGGCAAAACGACGGTCTGGCATCGAGGAGCATGTGGAGCGTGGTTATAACCGGGAGAGTGAGAGCTGATCATCCAATCACACGCGTGCCTCCTCCGCTGATTCCAAGTGGCTGCACCTGCCGTGCTCCTCGCTGCCCACACCTTGCTCACGCCCACCTGCAAGAGAGAGAGGGAAAGGGGAAGAGGGAAAAGAAGGGGGAAGGAGACTGCCACTCAGGCAGCAGAGGTGGAGGGCGTGACAGTACCCCCCCCTCTACGTGCACCTCCAGGTGCACGAATCCTCCGGTCAGGTCTCCTCTGGTTGAACTCCCGGATCAGGGCAGGGTCCAGGATCTGGCGTCTGGGTACCCAGGAGCGTTCCTCTGGACCGTATCCCTCCCAGTCCACAAGGTATTGGAGACCACGTCCCCGACGACGAACATCCAGCAGGCGGCGCACGGTGTACGCTGGGGCATTGTCCACCATCCTGGGTGGTGGAGGGGGACGGACAGGGGGGCCAGAGCGCTCTCATTCACTGGTTTAATTTGGGAGACATGAAACGTGGGGTGGATCCTCATCGAGGAGGGCAACTTCAGGCGGACCGCACTGGGATTAATGATGCGCTCAATAACAAAAGGCCCCACGAACCGGGGCGCCATCTTCTTAGACTCCACCCGGAGAGGTAAGTCCTTAGCCCGGAGCCAAACCCTTTGGCCCGGGGAGTAGACAGGGGCAGGAGAACGGTGACGGTTGGCTTGCCCCTCCATTCTCCGCGAAGCCCTTATCAGAGAGGCCCTCGAGCGCCTCCAGACCCGTTCACACCTCCTGAGAAAGGTCTGGAGAGACGGGGTGGAGATCTCCCGTTCCTGGGAGGGGAACATGGGCGGCTGGTATCCCAAGGAACACTGAAACGGAGACAGCCCGGTAGAAGCATTAGACAAGGAGTTGTGCGCATACTCGACCCATGGGAGGAGGCTGCTCCAGGCGGAAGGGTTCTCCGAGGTCATACATCGCAGGAAGGTCTCCAGTGATTGGTTGGTCCGCTCCGTCTGACCATTGGACTGCGGGTGAAAACCAGAGGTTAAACTGACTGTGGCCCCCAACGCAGAGCAAAAATTTCTCCAAACCTCCGACGTGAATTGTGGTCCCCGGTCGGACACTATGTCGGCAGGTATCCCATGGAGTCGGAAAACGTGGTTCACCAGATGATCGGCCGTCTCCCTGGCAGAAGGCAATTTTTCCAAGGGGACAAAATGGGCGGCTTTGGAGAACCGGTCGACAATGGTTAGGATGGCAGTTTTACCTTGGGATGGGGGAAGCCCAGTGACAAAATCCACTGCGATGTGGGACCAGGGTCGATGAGGAATAGGCAGCGGTTGAAGGAGCCCCGAACTCGGCCGATTGGAGGTCTTGCTGGTGGCACAGATGGAACATGCGGCCACGAACTCCTTAGCATCCCTCTCCAGCGTGGGCCACCAGAACTTCTGCCGCAGGACCTCCACGGTGCGTGCAGTCCCAGGATGGCAGGTCAACCGCGAAGAGTGCGCCCAGCTCAGGACCTGAGAGCGAACTGGATCAGGAACAAACAAGCGGTTAGTAGGACCGTTACCTGGGTCGGGGTGCTGTTCTTGGGCCCGGCGAACCACGGACTCGATCTCCCAAGTGAGAGAAGCCACCACACAAGTTCCAGGCAGAATGGGTTCAGGTTCGCCGGGGGTCTCCTGGGAGGAAAACTGGCGGGACAACGCGTCTGGCTTGACGTTCCTGGACCCCGGCCGATACGTGATGGTGAAGTTGAAGCGGCCGAAGAAAAGCGTCCAGCGGGCCTGTCGGGCGTTCAGTCGTTTAGCCGATCGGATGTACTCCAGGTTCCGGTGGTCGGTCCAAACGATGAACGGCTGCTCCGCCCCCTCCAGCCAGTGACGCCATTCCTCCAGAGCTAGCTTCACCGCTAGCAGCTCTCGATTGCCTACGTCATAATTCCTCTCGGCAGGGGACAGCCGCCGAGAGAAAAAGGCACAGGGGTGCATCTTGTTGTCGGCGGGGGAACGTTGAGACAGCACCGCCCCTGCCCCAATGTCCGAAGCATCCACTTCCACCACGAACTGCAAGTGGGGATCAGGCTGCGTCAGGATGGGTGCGGAGGTGAAGCGTTGCTTCAGGGAGTGGAAGGCCTGGTCTGCCTCTGGAGTCCAGGAGAAGGTCCGCTTAACCGAAGTGAGGGAGGTGAGCGGGGCTGCCACTTTGCTGTAGTCCCGGATGAAGCGACGGTAGAAGTTGGCGAAGCCCAGGAAACGCTGCAGCTGCTTCCGATTCTCCGGAATGGGCCAGTCCCTAACAGCGGACAGCTTCAGAGGGTCCATTCTCACCTCCCCCGCCGAGATTATGTAACCCAAGAAGGAAACGGTAGGTACTCCGAACTCACATTTCTCGGCCTTCACGAAGAGTCGGTTCTGCAGCAGCCTCTCGAGGACCTGGCGGACATGGCGGGTGTGTTCCTGGGCGTCTCTCGAGTAGATGAGGATGTCATCTAGGTAGACGAATACGAATCGGTTGATCATGTCCCGGAGCACATCGTTGATCAGGTTCTGGAAGACGGCGGGTGCATTCGTGAGTCCAAAGGGCATGACCAGGTATTCGAAGTGCCCCAGCGGCGTGTTGAATGCCGTCTTCCACTCGTCCCCTTCGCGGATGCGAATGAGGTGGTAGGCGTTGCGGAGGTCCAGCTTGGTGAACACGGATGCCCCGTGCAGGGAGGTGAAGGCGGAGTTGATGAGTGGCAGGGGGTAGGTGTTCTTAATGGTGATGTCGTTGAGACCACGGAAGTCGATGCACGGCCGAAGGGTCTTGTCCTTCTTGTCCACGAAGAAGAATCCTGCCCCCACAGGCGACGAAGACGGGCGGATGATGCCAGCAGCGAGGGAGTCCCGGATGTAGGTCTCCATGGCCGCTTGTTCCGGTTTGGAGAGGTTATACAACCGACTGGTGGGTAAAGTGGCTCCGGGAACGAGCTCAATAGCACAGTCGTAGGGACGATGAGGGGGCAAAGACAAGGCTTTCTCCTTGCTGAACACCGGAGCGAGGTCATGGTACTCGGGAGGGACGGAGTCCAACTTTACCGGGGCGTCCGGAACAGGGCTGGTGGCGTCAGCAGGGGTCAGGGCTGAGTGCAGACAGGTCTCATGGCACCGGGGATCCCAGGATATCACTTCCTCTTTCCTCCAGTCGATGTGGGGGTTGTGCGCCCGAAGCCAGGAATAACCCAGGACCATGGGGGGACTGGAGTGATCTATAATGAAAAAGGTCGTCTTCTCCCGATGATTGCCGGCCAAAAACAACGTGACAGGAACAGTTTTCTGCTGTACCTTGGCTAGGTGGAGTCCATTCAAGGCTCGGACCTCCAGGGGGGGCTCCAGGGACTCCAAAGGAATGCACATCTGACGGGCGAGCTGAAGGTCCAGGAAGTTCTCCTCGGCACCAGAGTCGATGAAGGCTTGTACAGGTACAGACTGGGATTGCCAGCAGAGGGAGGCGGCGAGCTGCAGCCGATTTGGGGAAGACGACGATAGATGGCTCACCTGTATCTCCCCAGTTACTGGTGAGCCCGGGCTTTTACTGTACGCTGGGGACAGGCAGCGAGGTAGTGACCAGTCTTCCCACAGTATAAGCAAGTGTCGGCGTCCCGCCTGCGTTGCCTCTCTTGTGCGGACAGCTGGTTACGTCCCAGCTGCATGGGCTCAGGGTCAGGAACGATTCGGGAAGAAGGTGGAGGGCTCTGGCAGGTAGACGGAAGGGCCCGTGGAGACTCCGAGCGGAGGGTCCTTTCCCTCCGCCGCTCGCGGACCCGGTTGTCGATCCGGATGGCTAGATCAATGAGCTGATCCAGACTGCGCACGTCATCTCGGGTAGCCAGCTCATCCTTGAGGCCGTCCTGCAGAGCTGCGTAGAATGCTCCTTGCAGAGCTGCATCGTTCCATCCGCTCCCCGCCGCTGTAGTGCGAAACTCGATGGAAAAGTCCGCCACACTTCGGTTCCCCTGACGCATGGACAGAAGACGGTGACTGGCATCTCTTCCCTGCACCGGATGGTTGAACACTTTCTTCATCTCGGCGGTGAAAGCGGCATAGGAGCCGCAGATCGCCTCCTGGCGTTCCCACACCGCAGTACCCCACTCTCTCGCTCGGCCTGACAAGAGGCTAACCAGGAACGCTACTCTGGCCCTATCTGCGGCGTAAGAGTGAGGCTGTAAGTCAAAGACTAACGAAACCTGAGTCAAAAAAGACTGGCAGGAACCAATGTCGCCGTCATAGCGTTCAGGAACGGGCACATGCGGTTCACGAGTTGAACCGCTGGCCGTGGAACTAGCATTAGCTGGGTCACTGCTAACGGGTGCGGCCATAGACGTAACGGCAGCAGGAGCCGAATGGGCAGCTAGCGTGCTAATCCTCCCCGTGAGCTGGGAGACCTGATTTATCAGCGCGCGGTTACTCTCCACAAGACTCTGTAGCAAAGAGTCATGCTGCCCTATCACTACGCCCTGGTGAGCTATGGCTTGCTGCAGGTCTATCTCACTAAGGGCAGGACTAGTGCCGGTCTCGTTGCCTGCTGAGCTCATGTTGGCCAGACCGTACTGTTACGAACGGTGCAGAGACTCAGGCGCAGGCAAGGAAACACGGCACACAGATATACAAAATAACAATGTTTATTACAACAACGGAAACAGAAAATCACTGCACAGCAGGAAACCAAACTAATAAACCAAAACCGAAACTAAAAGCGAGCGAGTGCTGAAAACGAACTAAAAGTAACAACAGAAAGCGAGCTGCAAAAGGCGAGCTGAAAAACGAACAGGTAACAGAAAGCGAGCTACGAAAACCAACGAGCTGATACAAACAAAAAGCGAGCTACGAAAACCTATGAGCTGATAGCAACCAAGACACTGGGAAACTGAGCCAGACGGGCTAACGCTAATGCTAATGCTAATGCTACTGAACCTGAACGGAGAGGGGGGCACGACGGAGCAGGTGAGCGGAGCAGGTGGGAGCGAAGGCAGGCAGGCAGGCAGGCAGGCTGGGTGGTGAGCTGAGGTCCGGGAGTGGGGGTGGCGATCCACGACTGGAATCCTGGCGGTGGCTGGGTTACTGGCGGAGTGGAGGCAGTGGTTGAGCTGAACCGGAGGAGGCACACGTGGACGGCAGACGGGGAACCAACTGGAAGCGGAGAGGGAATAGCGTTAGCAATAGCGAGGGTGCAGAGCAAACGGAGCAGACAGAACGAGAGCAGAGGTTGGCAACTGACTGAGGCAAAACGACGGTCTGGCATCGAGGAGCATGTGGAGCGTGGTTATAACCGGGAGAGTGAGAGCTGATCATCCAATCACACGCGTGCCTCCTCCGCTGATTCCAAGTGGCTGCACCTGCCGTGCTCCTCGCTGCCCACACCTTGCTCACGCCCACCTGCAAGAGAGAGAGGGAAAGGGGAAGAGGGAAAAGAAGGGGGAAGGAGACTGCCACTCAGGCAGCAGAGGTGGAGGGCGTGACACAGGAAGATCATTGACCAGCTAAAAACCATTTAAAAAAAACTGTTGCGGCAGTAATCAGGAGGTATACAACGAGCCATAGCACCACTAATCCGAGATGTAGTTGTCATCCTCCAGAGACTGTGCACTACTATTACAGCCTAGTTGAGTAGAACACATGGGCACATTGGCACTAGGGGTATCAGTTAAAATTGGAGTTTTTGTGCCAGCTCAGACATTGAGAAAGACATGACATGAATCTCTATGGGAACCATTCATGAAAAAATCTGTGTCTGAAGCAGAAAAAAAGAGATAATGTTGACCTGGTCAAGTATGTTGTCTGACTTGAATCCAGTAGAACACCGCTGGGATAAGACAACCCCTCCAGCAAAGAACAGCTCAAGAAAATAGTCTCTGAAGGATGACAGAATGTCTCTCTAAAAATCTGGTATCCTCCATGCTAAAGACGATTGAGTCTAAAAAATAAAGGTGGACTTACCAAATAATGAAAAAATACAAGATTTGGATCTCAGTAATAAAATGTGTACAGACTTTTACCTTCTTACTTTCTGCTTTTACTATGAGAATGTAAAATCTTAGTTTTTAATTTTATATATAAGCAGATAAACTACTGAATAACTTAGAAATAAGGCTCTTGCTTCAAGGTCTGAGAGCATTTGGCTTTGGTGTAGGTGTTTCAGTGTTTCGTGGCACCATAAGACAGTAAACAATGATTTGAGTTTCATTAAGTGGAACTGTGCACATATTTACAGTTTACTATTTGAGATGAGTTCTAACTTAATGCTGACCCAAGTGATAGTGCTTGATTCAGCGTTAGTTGGAGCTTAAGACTGCAGGTTTAAAAATAAAAATATCTGGGGGCGTAGAGTCAATGTGCAACTCGCAGATTGAATTTTGAACAAAATGTGTAATTTTTTATGTTTTATGGAGCATGAAGTCAGAATTTCAGATGAACAAGAAGGCTTTTTTTTTCCACATTACATCATGCAAGAGACTCATAGCTCACTCCGCTAGTAGGTGAGTCTGACTGGCTGTGAATGTTTTTTTGTGTTGGTTTTACCTTGTATTACATGGTGTTTCATCATGGTGAATTATTGTGTTTGTTCAGGTTGCTCAAGTTCCAGTCTGTCAGGACGTCGAGTCCACTTTTCCCCCAAACAGGAAGACAAATGGAGCCAGTTTTCACACCTGGGTGCCTTTTGTGCAGGTGAAGAGCCGAAAATGTAACAAACAAATGCGATCATGTGCGGCGTTCATTTTAGACGGGACGATTATGTTCCTGGAAATACAGCGGAGATCCAGGGGGGAGGTCTCTACCGGGACTGATAGCTGGTGGGCTTCAGTTCCACCATCAGCAACAGCTTCTGCAGAAGCAATGCTTACAGATCAATCAGAGATCAGTTCTCCATCGGTTCTTCTCACACCACTGATAAATTTCTCCCTGATGGCTTCTTCCTAGTGCCAACGTCTGTTGCAGGTCACTTTGACACCAAGAAGACTCCTAATTACAAAGCTGTGGTACATCATATGCTTATGAATGTACATGTTTGATCTCTTGAGTGTCAAGACTACTTTCAGAATCCACATTTCTTCCTGTCCTAGCTCAGCTCCACAGGGTTTATTGTAGTGCTTATATAGACATACACCCATCAGGCATTGGTCCTCCTTATGTGCTCAAAAATGCTCTGAACCATTGATCATGGACAAGAGGACCTCTCAGGGTGTCCTATAGGGTCTGGAACCAGGACGTTGGCACTGGATCCTTTGGGTACTCTGGCTTGTGCAGTGGGGCCTCCGTCAATCAAACTTGTTCCACTGCATCCTGTTGATGCTTGGTCACAATGGGGTGTAGGAAGTTTGGAGGTCAAATCAACAACTTGTGTTACACACCTGAACTCCACCCAATCTGTTGTTGGACGTGTTGCATTGTGGGTAATATAGGTGCAGGGTTTTGACAAGTAGGAAGAATTTGTGGAATAAAAATGATTATATCCTAAACGTTTAGTAAAAGAGAGTCAAACAGGCTTTTAGAAGCTAATTAGTGAGTGAAATATTCAATTCAAGGTACAAGTCAGTCACTTGATTATGCATTATGTACTTCATATACCGTAGCTGCA
Source organism: Dascyllus trimaculatus (assembly GCA_024666655.1). NCBI lineage: Eukaryota > Metazoa > Chordata > Actinopteri > Pomacentridae > Dascyllus > Dascyllus trimaculatus. Next base: position 28,705,822 of record CM045450.1, read on the forward strand.
CTGCCATGTTCCTCAGCATGATGAACGACAAGTAATAACGCTGCACTGTCAGCAGACTGAGAGGTGATAAGTCAGTTAATAGCCTGATATTAATGGCTATAGTGTTTTAATTTTTTGTGTTATAATAAGAGCCAGTGGCAGATTTTCCGCACCATATTGTGATCATGATTTGAGGTGAGAACGCTAATGCCTCCGAGCCCCCGGGAGACTACTTAATATGTGCCAGCGTACTACACAGATATTATTCCTCATTACATCTGTGACCACGGGGAACTCATAACCACATGAAAGAAAAAAAAAAGGACGCGCGCCTCCAACGGCTGCTACATTAAAGAACATGGATTATAAAAGAGGACTACTGATCTAAATCTATCATCGTTGTAGCCCACAGATGACAGCATCAAACATATCAACATCAGCCTGCCAGTGCAATGGAAGCCGCTTCATGGAGAGGAATGTGCACGAGGCATCAATTATCTCCTGCGTCTATTTTAAGGTGCTTTGTAAAAAGGACGCCGGTGACGTTTGCGCCGGAGAGCGGTGATGTTTGCAGCCAGCTCAGTTTTTGTAGTTGACATTTTGTTTGTCGTGCATCACGTTGTGCATGCTTCCCCCCGCCCCGCCCCACCCCGCTGCATGTGTCAGCAGCAATTATTCACAACAGAAATGTTCATCTGAGAGGAGATGCATCTGAGAGAATACTTAGTGGCCATTATACACATGCCAGGCTACATTCCTAGGATCACTTAACTGAAGTCAAAGACAGCCCTAACACACTGTAGTGCACTTCAAATGAGACGAGAGTTTATTACAGCCTTCGCTCCAGCAGAAGTCAATACACGGTTCTTATACTGCTGGGAATATTCCATTAAGTAATTGGACCACCGTATAGAAGGATATGGCATTTGTCTAATGCCTGGATATAACATATGCTTGTGCTACAAGGAAAAACCAACACAGTACATCAGTGAAATGTTCAACGGTAGTATGTAATCAATTCCATCTCTTTAAGAAGAACAATAGCTCAGACAAACTATTTAAAGGGGGGCTATGCGGAGCGTTTTCACATCAATAAGTCATTTGGAGAAATTAGTATAATTAGCAGAAACAAATGAGACCACCACTGAGAGAGGGTTTGGCAGCCTCTCAGCTGTGCTCTGCGTTTTCACTTTCGTGTGCCACCATGTCAGATTTGGCTGGAAATCTGTTGGATTGCTTTACAGCACAGAAAGAGGACAAGGATCTGCTGTTGTGCCAGTGCAGATGGAGTGAAAGCTGTCAGTCGCTGCCAGCGGCAGATGGTGGAAGGAGTGAAAGGCAAACTGAGAAGTGACTTCCAACATGTTTATCCTCTTCAATGAAGCCAGTGAGAAAAACCTTTGACTGAAGAGGTAACATCTCCTGTGTGGAAGGGACCGACAGGGTTAGAAGGGAATGTGGTTTCATTTTGGGATGCGTATGTGATAGAAGCCATTGGGGAATTCAGTGCTACATGTAGTGGTGGTGTAAAGATGGAGTGAGACGAAAATGTCGTTTCATTTTGCATTCATGAACTCTAAATCATACATCAATGAGCCAAACCACTCACAGATGAAGAAGGTCGTCTCATGGCAACAGTGGATGTCAAGGTCTAGGATGTATTAGACGGTAAGTGACCAGTGGATCCTTGTAGTCAACATGTTGGATGTGAGAGAAACGTCAATCTTACGAAGGTAAAGCTCTCAGTCAGCAGTGGTGAGTAGCTACTGACTAACCACAAACTGACGACAAGGTGTTAGGGGATGTGCTAGCTCTAAAATGTCTCTGCTGTTGCTATTTTTGCCTTGCATTTCTTACTGTGATTGAGTTAAAAAAACAAACAAACAAAGCCACAGCATCTATCCCCCTTTAGCAGAATGACAGTGGGGTGCAGCCACACTATTATGTTCTACAGAAAGGAATGGCTAAAAAAGACTGCTTGACTTTAACCACTTTACCCTGTTTTTTTATGTTAACACAACAATGATAAACACAAATAAATAAATAAATTACACACAAAAAACAATAAATAAGAATTAAGTAATAAGTAATTAAGTAATGAAAACAAATTAAACCCAGAGGTGCACGAAAGGCAACCAGGTATTATGAACTGCATTACAATAACCAAAGTGCGTTATTTGTATAGCGTACATTTGCTATACTGGTCATACTTGACCAAATAAGAGTGAATACAGCCACGATGCTTACAGTCACATGCTGGATTATGTACTTAGACTGACTAGACATCACCTGAACTTGAACCTGGATCAAGAAATGTTGTGTAAATATTGGACAAAGCATGAAAATAAGGCCTGAATTAATTGAAATATACTAACAGTAGAAAAGGTTTTGTCTGGTGTATCATCAACGGTTGAGTACTGAACTAAGAATATAGGAGCCAGACACGACCTGAGCAAAGCGGATCTTTGTATGGTAATGACAGCAGACACCTTTTATCCATCATTTACTGTATAAGTTCAGACTGAAGAGTTAGCTTTGCTGCTTACTTGAATTAATTGCCTGGGCGAGGGTTAGGATTAACCATTCCAAGCACCACACATACTTGAGGATTGCACCTACCCCCCCATTTGTGGCCCCCAGCTTTCCAACAGTGCCAGGCACAAGCCTGTGGAACCTTGCATTAGAGAGCTATGACACTTGCACAGAATCCCCATTGGTTTGAATGGGGGAGATTTCCAGTGAAATGCTAGGATCGGGGTTAGGGTTAGCCATTCCAAGCACCACACATACTTGAGGATTGCACCTACCCCCCCATTTGTGGCCAGCAGCTTTCCAACGGTGCCAGGCACGAGCCTGTGGGACATTGCGTTCCAGACCCATGAGACTTGCACAGAATCCTCATTGGTTTGAAAGGGGGAGATTTCCAGTTAAAAACGTGCTTGTCTAGCTTTCCAAGTTTAATACCTGTAGATGGAATTATATTGCAATTCTAAAGTTTTTCATGTGTTTGCACGAAGTGATATAAGTCAATAATCTGACCTCTGATTAATACACAGATGGAAGAAAAGAGGCATACACTGATCAGGCATAACATTATGACCACCTGCCTAATACTGTGTTGGTCCCCCTTATGTGCTCAAAAATGCTCTGAACCATTGGGCATGGACAAGAGGACCTCTCAGGGTTTCCTATGGAGTCTGGAACCAGGACACTGGCAGTGCAGCTTTGGGTACTCTGGCTTGAGCAGTGGGGCCTCTGTCAATCAAACTTGTTCCACTGCATCCTGTTGATGCTTGATCACAATGGGATGTAGGAAGTTTGGAGGTCAGATCAACATGTTGGGCCATTGTCATGTTCCTCAACATGTTCCTGATTGTTTGATGTTTTTCCATGTGGTGGGGTGCATTTTCCTGAGGGGGTAGGCCAGTGACATTTGGGATTTCCATTTGCATGGGACAATGTTTATTTGGGTGTCTATGTCTCTTTAACACAGATGTCAAAATCCAAGGTTTTCCAGCAGAACACCACATAGTACCAATATGATCAATGCTATTCACTTTACCTGTCAGTGGTCATAAAGTTGTGGCTGATCAGTGCATGTGTCCTGTTTAAAGGCAACATTTGCATGCTAATCAACAAAGATGTGTAGAGTTAACACTTTGTAATTGGTTCCATCATCAATCAGTGGTCTACAAACCTATGCCAATGCCAGAACTTGGTATTGGCAGAGCGTTTCAAACCCTGGTGAGATGCTTTTTTTTTGGCAGTCACCACCGCCATGAAAGTCTCGCTTCCATTTCCTTTGCCACTGACCATCAAAAGCAACTCAAATGATCCAGGGCTCCAAGCTTTGGGCATTTGGGAGCTAATATAACAACAAAGAAACTCTGATGTCTGACAGCGCTAGATGAAACAGAAATGATCTGCAGTGTCCTGTTTATTGGTGTTCAGAGGAGTTTAATTATGGACATGAGGGGGGGAAAGTAGGGCTATGAAACCTAAACTGATCCGAAAAGGAGCGACACCCCCACCCCTTTAACTTCACTCGTCAGCTTAGGCTTTATCTGCATTTCAATCCAACTTTGTAGATCTCTGTCCAATATTAAAAGATTTCTGCGCTTAATATTATGTCAGAAACTTAATAAAACATGAATTAGAGAGCTGCTTTTTATTGAACCATGGTTTTTACCTTGTACCCAAAAAGTTATGGTTCCTATCTGAGCACATGAAACACATCATAACCCCTGGGAATTTCATGTTTTACTACATTTTCTACTACAACATCCAATATAGTGCAGAGTATTTGGACAGACATTCATTTTTTGTTTCCAGGCTCTGTGCTTCGGCGCATTCAATTTGAAACAACATAATGGATACTACATGAAAGTGCCAACTCAGCTTTACTATGAGTGTGTAGGAGGTATATTCTTTTTGACACACAGTGGCCAAAGTTTAGGGCTGAAAATGCTGAAATCAGAACAGGAGCAGCACATCGGCTGACGGATGAGGTGGTGCTTTGGGTCGTGAGGGGTTATTCCTTTCTTCTCCCCACTTCCTTCTTTCCATCATTTTGATTTGACAGGTTGATTTTTGTTTCATCAGTCCACAGAATGTCGCCACAAATCTACCGGTTTCTGAGCTGCAGCCAGGCCTTCTAGTTTCCAAGTCTTACCGGGGGTTTACACCTTGAGCCGAATCCTCTTTGTTTCTACTTAGGAAGTCTTCTCTTAAATGTTGACAAGGAAATATGTCCGCCTGCATCTTGGAAAGCATTCTTACCTTGCTATGCAATGCTCACCTACAATATTCAGATCATCTCCAAGGCTTGTGTTTGCCATTTTCTAGCACTTCTCTGCACAAGTGCTCCTTTAAAGTGAACCCACCTGCTGATTTTGGCAAACAAACTACCTTTGACATAGATTTTTGACTTTTTCTTTTCCACTTGCATGGCCACCTCTGTACTCTTCTGTGCACGAATGCTTTAGGTCTTTATTCTCCAGGTCAACTGCTCGATTGCTTGGTCGATATGTTTGCAGTCACTAGTGTTGCTTTCTTAAGGAGAAAAACACTCACATCAGCAGCCTTCAGTTATTCCTGGCAGTTGGAGGAACAGATTACCTGTGAATACCTTCACTTTGTCGCAAACTCACAAACCATGTCTTATTCATTAAACATTTACAGAATGTTTGCTTTTAATCTTCTCCAAACTAACTCAAAGAAGTCATCGGTGTTGCTGCATTTTGTTCAAAAGGAAGGCCAAAATGTGGAGTGGGAACTTTGCTATTTTCAGAAATCCAATGAATACGAACTGCTCTGAGTCTGTTCCTTTGATTTCAGTGTAAAATAACCAGGTTCAATTGGTCTAACACGCTTCAAATACTACCTTTGTATGTTTCTTTGTAGTTCATTTGGACTAATAACACTAGCAGATTGAGTGCACTTTTTTTTTTTTTGGTTGACCACACTATGTACTATGTACTGAATCTCCCAATTGATGTAAACCTGCATTTAAGCTAAGACTTGGCACTTGAATGTATTAATTTCATTTCAAAAGCCAGTGTGCTTAAGCAAAGAGCCTGACGAACAGAAAATGTTTAACAGTCAAAGAAAGTAAAAGTCAAAGAGGACAAATCAGACATGACAGCATTGTGAAACATTGCATAACAAATCCGCACAATTTCAAACATCCTAAAACATTTCACCCCAACAGGATTTGTGTTTTGCAGCTACATCTCCTTAGTATACCGTGCATGTGTTTGTTTGCGCGTCCAGCAGCCTGCTGCAGCCAGAGACCTCCAGTAAATATAGTCTTGTTATTGGAAACCAGAGGACTGTTTAATAATGCATGAAGGGCCTGATTCCTTTGGAGAATGTCATTCAGAGACCCTCATCTCTCTCCCCTGCCTCCCCATGTGGGTGACACAAGTCAGAGTTGAGGCAGGATTTTTTAAAGCATCATCTTCCTGTTCTCTTATCTCCGTCTCCTCTCTGTTCCTGCAATTCAGAGCCACCCTGCTTCTCTGACCTCACTTCCTCTGCCGTTTCCTGCCTCCTGCTCGACCCCTGCTGACTTTACACCCGCACAAGTGACGCACTTGTACAACTTCATTGTGTAGAAGCTGGACTTGACTGGGTCCATATGTTTTATTGTATTTTTTGTCCTCTTTTGAAGTCGTATCTGTGTGTGTGGCTGACTGAAAATGTCACAGAGACCAGAATGCAACAGAGATAATAAAAACTGGTCGTCTTTCAGCCTGACACAAATATGCTCACTGGCTGTGTCCATCTGAAAGACAGACTGTGAAGTTTTATTTGTGGTACAGACCCACAAACAGATACAAAAAGCTCCATTTAATCTGTTTTTGTGTCTGTAAACCCCATAACTGCACACATTATGTGTAAATATTGAGAAACTGGATCAGTGGTGACGTCTGACTTCACCCCACACTGTAAGTATGAGAGAGTATAAACAGAAAGGAACTATTTAATGTCTTTAACAGCTCATTTTCTGACGGCCAGGGATTCTAATATCAGTAAAAACCTTTTTCTGAAGCACCATGCAATTATTGTAACGTGAGAGCCACATTATGTGTCAGTCAACATAAATGGCATTAAAGGTATCATGTGAAAGAATGTAAAGCAATTTACATGCATTAATCGCTTTTCATCGCCAATGTGTCGACAGATTATAACCTGGCATGAAAATGAGACCTTCTCCAACTGTTTCAGTTCCGTACAACAGCCTGTGGAGTGATTTCTATATAGAGGACTCAGGATTAATTTTCCATGTAATAATAAGAATGTGATGTTTATGCTTCTTCCAGAGTGCCTTGCCATAGCGCCTCTCTTGCCTCCCCTTTGGTGCCAACAGTGTGCAAGACTAGCTAAGGTTAGCTTAGAACTAGAGTCCAACACAAACTCCATGTCAAAACAAAATACAAACAAACAAACCTGTCTAGTCAAATATCGGGGGACAGCTAAGGTCAACAAGTTCAGGGCGTTTGGTGAGTTACAACGCTACAGTTCATATGAAAAGTATTCAACCCCTTTGGAACTCCAGAACATTCATCTTGTTATCTTCAAACGTTTCATTGTCTTCCTGAAAAACAAATCTTTTCCCTAGTCGCACTTCTCTTGTAGGCTACATCAGATTGTCCAGAATTTCCTCTACACTTTGCTGCATTCATTTTACCCTCAACCACTACAAGCCTACCAGGCTGCCGAGAAGCATCACCACATAATGATGCTGCCACCGCCATGCTTCACGGTGGGAATGCTGCGTTTGTGGTGATGCGCGGTGGCTGATGTTTGCCAAACATAACTTCTAGTCTGATGGTCCAAAAGCTCAATTTTGATCTCATCGGATCAAAGAATCTTCTTCCAGTTGACCTCAAATTCTCCCACATGCCTTCTGTCAAACTCTAGTTGAAATCTATTCCAAGCTTTTTTCAGCATTCTCTTTGCCACTTAACCATAAAGCATGTGCCACATTCCTTCCATTTCTTAATGATACATCTGACTGTACTAAATTACTAAGAGGCAAAAACACACAATTCTACTACAAACAGTTGGCTATCTGCATATCCAGCAGACCTGGAACAACATTAGAATTAAATAGCAACCTGTTTCTCGCCTTCCAACAAATCTAACTCACGTATTCCTTCTGGCTAAACCAACTCCTACATATGTGCCTCTTTAGTTGCTAAACACTCCGCTACATTCAGCAGCTGAGTATCTCTGTCTGCTGTTTAATGATGGGCACGTTTGATGGCAGTGCTATAGGCAGGTTACAAAAACAATAAGCAGAAGAGATGCTAAGATGTCTTTTATGCTAGCCACATGGGGATCTGTCCTCTAGATGGACAGCTGTCATCATAGACATTAAAGAAAATGTATTATGTTATATATAAATCATTAGCGTTGCCACCTGAAAGCCAATGCTTCAAACTGTTAGTCGAAGAACCCTGGTTGACTTCGGTTCTTCCAGTCCAGCATTTGTTTATTGACATGACAACAGGGGCTGTGCTTGTGGTTAACTGATGAGCATAAACATAGATGGAGTGATACTCTTTATATCAGCTGAGCATTTACCGGTGTGTGAGGTAGGTGTTGTGTGTAAGAAGTAATTCAGTTCAATTTAATTCATATTTACATAGCGCCAATTTGCCACATATGCCATCTTGAAACACTTCACATAGTAAAGTAACATTACCAGCATGTAGCCACAGCTACTGATCCAAGTGTTATACAACGTTATCTGCCCTGCAAGAAAGGAATGCATGTTCCCGTCCATGCAGCATTACAACAGTGTCTACTCGTGCTTCACTCTCACCACTGCAGCTTCTGTCTAGACAGTAGAGATGACCAGCTAATGAGTCAGACTAGAGAAAGGCCTGAAACCGGAGGTCTGCCTGCTGCAGTTAGAAAACCAAAGAACCTGGAAATGTCACACTCTGAAGAAGAAGAAGACATCTAAAGTATGGCAGCATTTTGAACTTTACAGAACCTTACGAAAGTTAAATGCAAACTCTGTGAGCAGGAATTAGAGACTCAAGTTCTAAGTTGTATAGAGAATGTGATTCTTTTCATAGCAGGTAATTCCATAAATCAAAAAAAAAGTTTTATTTGATTGCATTTATTCATATTTACCACTTGTTTAATTTAAATAGACTGAAAGAGCTTGATTTAAATATAGAAAAGCATGTGATGCCTTGGTCATTATGGCAACAAACCTATATAGCAGCCCTGCATTATAAGTTGCTAAAAACAGAGGAGCAAATATTCAAATGATCTCAGTGAACAACCAAACCTGATTCAAATGACATAACTCTGATGTGGGAGCAGCCCTACAAATTATTGACTGTATAAACATCACTGAAGATGTCTCCACATGTGCCACATGGCCTCCTCACTACAAGGAAGACCTGGAATCAAGGCAGACTACACAAAAAACACTGGGAGACAGAACTCAAGCTCCTCATCCTCATGTCTGATAAGCTCCACACATTCATTCCTGGACAGGCTGAACGGCAAGACTGGATGGAAGAGATGCGTCAATGAATGAATGAGCCGAGGGGTCATAACCAGCTCAGACATGTGTAATAACAGCAGAGAGGAGCGAATGTGGTGAAAATTGTTCGGCAGCTGAGATTACAACTAGAAGGTTGAGGAGGTGACATTTAGATTGAGAGTTTAATGGATATGGACGAAATAAAGTGGCAGTAAATACTTGCAGTTGTCATCGAAGTAATAGTTTTTCCTGTGATTTGTCTCGGGTTATGAAACCTACACAACCTGCCTATTTTTCCAAAAGACTAATGAAAGCAATGGTGATTGAGAGAGTGCATCGAGTTACTGAAGCCAGTGGACCAGACACCATGACTCTGGCTCTCTACAGTGTAAAACAAAGCTCGAACTTGACTGTTTCACTAAGTGCCCCACACATCATGTGTTCTTCAAAATCCTCGGGAAGCCGTAGTAATTGGAGTGAACCTCTGAGTGACAACGTCGGGGGAGGAGGTGGCCAGGGTGGATGGACGGATCAACGAAACATCCGATTTTTTAAATGCAGAGACTGCTGTTCTTTTTGTTTCCTGCCGTTTCTCAGTGTGATTTCAGTTCTTTTAACCATGACCACAATCATTCCAAAACACCTAATTATTGTAATTATTGTAGCGGCAATGACAAACACTCCGTTATTTTATCCCAAACCACAGTATTAAACATTTTTCTGCAAATATTCTTAACAGTTTGGAAAGACGGCAAAGATAACATCATTCTCCATGCGCTTCTATATGTCATCTTAGAAGACAGTCATGCATTTTGTCATTTCCTATAACAGAACATAGCTTCGGATCCAGCCTATGTGTTGTGACTGTATGCAGGAAAGCAACTCTTTTGTCTCCTTTCTCTACAGAGCTTTTTACTGCCTGTCTGCAGTCACTGTTCTGTTCTTTTATTAGTTTACTTTGATCAGTAAACTGAGATTCTAAAACCATCACTTTGTAAAATCAAATGCAACGCAGTGACATATGAGCTTTTTCCATTGTGGGGATTTTTGAAGATACAATTTCTAAACAGAGGATTTATACACTTAAAAAAAAAAGACAGAGAGTGAACCCAAGGAAGCAAACAGACCAGGTCTTAATATCGCCTGGCAGAGCTATAAATCCTGTCTGGACTTTGGTAGTGGGGGTGAGTGTTACACCACAAATATAAATGCATATTTCTTGGATTGGGACATTTCAGAGAAAGCGAATTTGCTTGCTTTTTGTGCCGGGAGCGATCTGTATGTGTCCAAATGAATGTGCGTGTTTATGCGCCACCTCTCAAGCCGAGGCTGTGCTATTCACTGGCACTCTGACTGCTGTAAGGCGTCCCAGCGTTGGGAGGATGGGGGTTCGGTGGAGGAGGAGGGGGGGACCGTCATTAGCAGGTATTCCAAGCAGACAGACAGTCCCAGCTTGAAGCTTTCCCTGGAAGCCTCAGATGAAATGGCACAAATAATGAGGCACATTATCAATCACAGGCAGGGGGCAGGTGGTTCAGTGTATACGTGCCACATACACTCTCCCCTTCTCTATCGCTGACATATCCACACACACACACACCCTACAGCGAAAAGAGTGAAGCACCTCAAAGCGGAGCCCAGAGATCATTACCCAAGCAGCACTTTTATTCAGCTCATGGCTGCTCCGGCAGATTGGAGTATTGCAGTCATACTGTGTCCAGCCAAGAGATAAAAGCAGCAAAAGGTCAATGTCGCACGAATAACACCACCACGATTAAGAAACAAAGCAGGGGCAAAATGCAATGAGGTCATCAAATAGTGCTAATATACAAGTTTTGTGTGGTGGCACTTTTTCAATTTGCAGTAACTTCAAAATAAACAGGACATCCCCAGACAAGAGTTTCAGACAAATCTGTCAATATCCCTGTCTAGGTTTTTATTTCGGGTTACAAGTGTGGAAACCCAACAGACCAAAACGCCTGAGCTGTCTGGCAGCAAGTTCCTAAGCAGTAACTGAGAGTAAAGCAGGAACAGGAGTTGCAGGAGGGACTAAAACTTTTGTGTTTTTATATTTAACCTTCCTACGGCAGCGTTAGGAGCGTTTACGGGTCCAAGCCAGTCTCAAGATGGTAGTCCTGATTGTGTTTGTGTCTGCAGGAGACAGCCCGACTGTCTGAATTGTTTCAATATTTGAACAGCTGACTGAAGATTTTCCTCTACCACAGTTATCTACATTTTTCTGCCACACATCCGTCAGTCAAGCCCACAGAACTGTCATTTGGAGTTACATCAGCTCCTCAGAGTTGCACCGGACTGTTGGTCTGAATTTTAATACTTTCATTAGGGCCTTCTTTTCTCTTTCTTCGCTTTTTATTGCGCCATATAGGGGCCGTGGAATGACCTCTAAACAAAAACATTTTCATGGACATTTCAGCAAAAAAAAATATAAAAAAATCACAGGGGCTTGGAAACATTAGCATTCAGCCATGTTGCAGTTTCACTTTTTTTTTATTATACTTCAGGTTCTGTCTTCAACCCCTGCTTCACCAGGTCCACTAAACAGAGCAGTAAGACTGAACGAGAACAATAAATCTACAGGTAATGCAACCAAAACAAGAGCCAAAAGTCACTAAGATCAAATTTGCATCTACTAATGACATCTACTAGTGTGGGATCATCACTATGAACCACATCTTTCACATCACATGCTTCCATTTGAGCCACTGTTGATCTAAACATTAATTAGCACAGCTTTAATGCTTCATTGTGGTTCCAGCTAAATGCTGGCCAGGCATGTGAGTGAACTGTAAAAAGAACAAGCATACTGTAAACTAGCATAAAAATGCAATATGTAAAGTAAATGCACATACATAATTTCTGGCCTTGGCATTCTAACGACAGCTACGATGCAGTATTATGTAACTGCAGCCGTAGGTGCTCCCATAATCTCCTCTTCCCTCTGACAGCAAGTGCCTAAATCTAGAGCAGCGGCCCAGACTTAAAAGTTCACTCGAGTTCAGAGCGGCCGAAGCAGCCCGCCTGTGGTGCAACGCGGGAACCTGCAGGATTAAAGCTACACCAGAGATCAGCCGCTACGTCGGCCCGGGCTGCACATCTGTGACCGACCGTCAACAACAACAACAGGCCGGGGATTGAATAATACGCCTCTTCATTCTGACGTCAGGACATGACAGGGGATCATAGGAAGTGCCTCCGTGTTCTTTCATTTCCTCTGCAGTGTCAAGCACATGGATTTCCTTCCGCAGTCTGCCTGTGGATGTAATATACAAGCTACGCCAGTGACATAAGCAGGGTTATAAAATAATATTAAAAGACTGGTGTCACACACATCTCCCTGGAACATTTTGTGATTTATAATCCCAATAACTGCTGGGATTGAGGGCAAAATTAATTAAATACATCTGTTTTTTTTTTTTTTCAAAACGACCGGATGCCTTAATGAGCATTTCCAACTTTATGATTACTATCTTTAACCTCTTTTCTGTGGAACGCTATTAAGTACCGGGAATGGATGACGATTTTGTGCACTGATTATTTTAATGTCTTTACTAAAGAGCTGCACTACGCAATAAATAAAACCATGCGATTCATATTAGTGTAAAAATTTAATTAAATAATTATTAAAACTCAATTGTACAAGTAGTAAATGTTAGACTACGACAAGTTACTGATGATGCACCATTCACCATACAATCCAAGTTGTGTATCTTATGCCTACTTTAAAGACAGTGTGAGCAAAATATACAGCAGAAGTAGTCATTGGTGCCAGAAGCTACACTAAAACACACTGCATTTTAAAGTTCTACACCAGTTTTCTTCCAGAACTGCTGTTTCTTTGCTTTGAAAGTAGAAATAAACTATAAGCTGCTTGTTGACATCTAGTAAGTTAGGCTGAGTTTAAAGTAGCTACACAGAGATGGAGGCAGCTGATTAACAAGCGAGCTGACCTGACTCACCTGCAAATAATGGACAGAGATTAGGCCTTCGTATCATCAACACAGAGCTGAGCACAATCTCTACTGATTGTTTTGCAAGAAATTTATAATGAACAACCAACATGGGGCTGATAATCCTGCAATCCCAGGCCATCGCATCTCTCAGTGAAGAAATCGCCCATGGAGATCTTCATCAGTCTGACCAGTTCCATCAAAATTACACTCATCAATCACAGGCTAATTACAGAATGGCAGCAACATCCAGTATGTGAAATAACAAGGTTGTGGGAAGCAGGCTTTTAACTGGTTTCCTCTTTTCTCTGCACAAACCCATCATTGGGCAGCCGCCAGGGACTGGCTTTGATCTCGTGGCTCCTTGACCTTTTACCTTAAAGAGGCTGTTACTGGTGCAGCTCATCCCTGGAAGCTAAAGCTGACCAAGTGAGATGAGTTGAAACAAAGGGGAATTCAGTCTCTGTGCACGTAGGTGAGTAATGCATTTACTATTTTTTAATGCTTTGGTATTTATAACAGTACAGAAAACATTGAAAATAGAAGAATTCAGTCAATACTACAAACTGAGGTTGCTGGGGTTAACCTATATGAAGGGCTCACTTTAAGCAAATGAAAGCACAATAATACATAGTCACAGGTGATTGCACACTGATGAAACCATCATTCTGAGCACTATATTTCCTTTCTGCCGATAGATCCCACTAAACCCTACATGCTGTTCCTTTAAGATCTCTGTTGTGCACCCTACAGACGGCAACAAAACGGGGCCCTTGGAGGAAAACCTGTTGTGTTGAAATGGCAAGACCTTGTGGACAAGAGACTGAATGAAACAGACGACAGAAGCTTTCTGGAACTAAAACCAGTCACACCATCCACTGGGAAAATGTCAAATGTCATCGACTAGGAGTCACTGGACAGCTCAAGAAAGATCAATGAGGACACCACCAGAGACCATCTATGGACAGACACTGGTTACATCTTCTCCATAAACAACCACTTATTGCACTGTGACATGTACAAATGAGTTGTATCTTTCCCACATGTATCCATAAAGAGCACAAGCCTGCTGCCGAGGTCCCTGAAGGACAACAAGCTCCTCCTTGGGATATACATTATTTCCATGCAAGTAAGGATCATTATAAGGTAAAGTGTGCCTATTATAGGTACAGGTATTAACCACAGCTTTTCATCACTGGGATTTAATTGGAAGCGAGGCAGTCGAACAGCAAAGTGGAGATGAGTCACAGCGATCTGGCAGCTGTTAAAAAAAAAACCCCAACAGGGTTCATCTGTCATGGAAAACTGTGAGGAGCTTGTCGCCAATACGTGGCATTCATTATCCTGAGAACACATTCAAGACCTCTTCACCTACAAAGGAGCTGGAAAAGAAATCGGCGCTGATGACGCGTGGGGAGGTAAGGGTGCAGCTGGCAGAGACAGGACCACGGAAGTGAGCAAAAAGGTGTCGTTTTAAGCTGCAGATGTTTGCTATAATAAAGTCGTCGTCACTGACCGTCTTAGAAGATGCCAATTATAACTCTTTAGAAGATGAAAACAAGCGGTCTGCCGACAGTCGCTATTTAGCATCCGACTGAAGAATTTTTGGAAAAGGCTATAAATGCCTTCCCTCATGGCACAACTTTGTTAAAAAAATAGATACCCCTTGATCTATTTCAGATAATTCTAAGGTGAAGCTGGTTGTTAAGAGGCAGCTTGGACATTCTTAAAGAGAAAAAGACAACCAGGGGATCTTTAATCAATATGAAAGTCCTTGGACTTGCAGAGTGTTTAAAATGACCGGCCAGCTGCCTGCATGTTTTAGCGGTATGGAAGGCTATTACCTTCATGCGGGGCGATGCTAGGTCACATTTCTTCCTAATTAGTTTGCACAGAAGCTTTTCTTATTAGCCTGACTACCACATGCTGCATCATGAGGCCTAACAATGACTCATAATGGACATGATGCCTCACATCCAGGAGGACAAACATAACGCCTGGATGACACGCACATGTTTGGAGTGCACGGTTATACAAGGACATGTAAATTGAGTTTAGCTACACTGGGACATGAAAATGCATTGCTTACTTTGATCATGTGGGTTTAAGGTTTGTTGGTTTAAGGTATGCCCTAATTTGAATAAGCACCTGCAGACCTTTGCCTGTTTGGTTTACATGTCTGATTAGCTGATTAAAAAGTGAAAGGCATCCAGGGGCACTTTCGCCAAAGGATCTTATCTTTCCTCTAAGCTGTCCTCCTAAATGGCAGAGAAAAGATCCTCACTCAGACTTTCCTCGTAAGACCTTTTCACAAAGTTCCCTTTAGCTGTTTCTTAAGAACAGCAAGAGCTTGTATGCTAAAGACAGGAGGGGTTAACATCATTGCTATGGATGACATTTCACTATATGTCTACAGTGATTAGTGGACAAGGGATTGGTCTGTGCCAGTAAAGGGACATTAATATGGACAGACAGATGGACACATTTTGGATTAGATCAAACTTGACAGTTTAGACCAATGTTCTCTTAATAGCATCACTTTAACCTGGAAATTCAATGATAGTCCAATTGATGATGCTGTATACTTAATATATCACTGATCATTCCATACATGTGGGCTAGCAGGGACCTCAACAATCTCCTAGCAGGCACAGTTGGCCATTATCACCCAATTTAATGGCAACGTCATCAAATTTCACTTACAAGAAGAAACAAAACACTGCATTTGGAAGGAATGGAGGAGTCACAGCTCAGTGAACTTTATACCTATATTCTCTCTGGAAACTTTAATTCAAGTACTGTCTCCGACTGTTCTTACAGAGTTGTGTTTATACTTGGATTTTGCTTTGATTCATCTTTTTTTCCCACTACATTTTGGTTAAGTTTAATTTAAAACAGAATAATAGCTTGCTTTGTGTTACAAAGCTTTAATTTGTACACTTTGAAGGTGACAGAGAGTTTGCCTTCACTTATTCACTGCTGATAATACCACGGTTACTTTCTTGTCAATGATTAGAATGGATAATAATGCCCCTACTGAACCTACCTGGAGGTGGAAGAGGTCCCTGCTGGCTCAAATGTAGGGCAATGATATGCCCTGATAACGGACCGTTTAATGGGCTGGTAACATGGGCTGGGTGAATATACTGTCAGGGAAACTGGCCTCCAAGTAATGCATTGTAATTTGAGCAATTTCTCAGTTTACTGAGGTACACCAAGTTCATCAGTCCCTTGTAACTGCTTTTTTCCAGTGGGTAAGTGTGAGTGAAGTGGGGCCACCTTTGAAATCAGTTTTAGGAAAGTATCTTGATCTTCTTAGTCAAATGTTGCAGGTGTCACTGTTGTGATCTCCACATAATCTGATATAACAAGAGTGGGACATGAGACTTTTCACTTCATTTACCACCTTGGCTGAACGAGGAGAAATAAAAAACCATAAAATTTGTTCACAGTGAGACATCCTTAGCTGTTTTTCAATGTTTGAATGTTTGCTGCTAGAGCTGTAAATACTTAATGACACTATAAAGTAAATACTTTTCTTTCACATATGTGGAAATTTGAATAATGATCCAATCAAACCCAAGAATCACATCACTATAATTCCTCACATAAATCAAGCAGAGACATAATTACTTCAGTACTTAATGTGGAGGCGTAGAATTGGTGCCATGTAAGCATTTGACTATGTATAGTTGCATATCTAAAAACCAAATACCAATAGATCCAAGGAATAATAGACCAGATCCAAACAGACTCATTAATTCTGTCAGTAGTTCACCATCTACATCATAAAAACATCAGATATATTGACACACAGGCTCAAAACCCACAACAAGACGCCATTAAATCCCATTACATAAAACATAACTCAGACCCGACCCGAGCTGAATATTGCCTCAGCGTTGTTTTTGCCTCCGTAGACACATAGAAAAGTGCTGAAACACTCAAATGTCCATCACACGATGAGACCTTAAGCCATGCATCAGGATTCTATTGGTTTACTGTACCAAGAAGCTCAATTACGGCTAAATCAAAAGCACGGAATGACCACAAGACGTCTGTGTGGGGGCTGATAAGGTTGCTTATCAATACCAGTGAATCAACAATTAACCCCAGTCGCCAACACTCACTAACATTTTCAGTTTGATCAATGACAGCCAGGCAGTTGAGGTTCTAAGACATTCCAGCTAAAAATAACCTGACAGATGAGACATATTTTGTGTTGTGATAAACATTTCCTCTTCTCTCAATTTGCGACTACCGTTTGTTCCTTTAAAGGTTGTTGCCTCTCCTAGCAGCCCCTACAGAGGTCATTCAGTACCCATGCAAACAAGCCTTTTAGCCGTATCAAATGGCCTCTTTGGAGCAGAAAATGGAACATGCTAGTAGGAGGGCGGTTCATGCAAACACCTTGCCGAGGCCTGCGAGAGTGGAACACGGTGGAATTGGGCCTGCGGACACGTCTGCATCTTCTTTGCCGGACCAGCAGTCAGGAGACCCAGAAGGCTGTTTGCTTGCTGACCCGCTACGAGCCTGGCAGGCAAGGGATGGGTGGGCAGTTTGTAGAGTCGTTCTGCAACATCACTGTGCTGTGACCAACTCCGCCCCGGGATATCTCAGACACATTTACAACGAGGTTACCAACAAAACTGCCTTGTGGGGAAGATACAACTGATAGCAAGCTTCTGTGAAGACATATATACACTCTAATCTATCCATTTATCCCAGTTCAAAGTGAATGTGGGCAGCGGTTATCGCGAATACACACTGCAGTCTGGCCACAAGGTGAAGAAAAGTAGAAGATCCA
Source organism: Dascyllus trimaculatus (assembly GCA_024666655.1). Taxonomy (NCBI): domain Eukaryota; kingdom Metazoa; phylum Chordata; class Actinopteri; family Pomacentridae; genus Dascyllus; species Dascyllus trimaculatus. Next base: position 28,723,586 of record CM045450.1, read on the forward strand.
CTGTGTACTCTCAGTTCCTTAACGTATACAATATATAATTACAGCATAAAATAGGTAATTGGGGTCTTACTTTAGCAGGGTTGGTCTTTAAAGCTGCACAGACAGTATATGATGGTTCTGAATATTGGTCAAAGTGTTAACTCGCACTTCACGTTTTAATTCCCATAGTTAGTACCTGCAGCCTCTCTGCACGGCTCAATCGATCAGCCATCATGTAGAGCTGAAACCGAACGTAAACAACAAGCCGCCCCACGTTTTGGCCCACTGACATGACGCAGTGTGGACAGAAAGACAGAAAGGCAGCGTGGCTTTTATTTGATTTATTTTATACTTGGCAGTAAACAGCTTAGAATCTTATGCTGGAACATTACTGACATTTGTGTTACTCTATCTAATTTTCTTGCTCTTATTGACGGTGTACCAAAATTTGTGGGCCTTTAACTGCTACTGTAAGAGTTATCTGAATATTTTCAAAATAAATTTCAACATTATGTTAATATGTGCAGTCCTTTTGTTTTCTCTGCTGTACTGAAAGGTGCATAGAAAACTGTGAATTTTGTGTCATGTATAATCTTCACCTCATGCTTTGACTTTAAGTATGAGTTGTACAACACATTAATAGGGATTTATTAGTGGTGTATCAGCTTCTATGCATAAAAACTATACTGCAAATGAGATGCATTTCATATTTTGCATCAGTGGCTATTTTCTAGGTGGTTTTCTGTACTAAAGCCACAACTGTGGTGCTACAGACAAAAGCAGGCGTTTGCACAAAGGAGCCTATGTTTGTACTGAATCCTCCAAATTACAATGCACTGTAAATGTAAAAGTCTGAATTTCATTAAAAGCCATAAATCCACTAGTTTGTGGTGATATTTTTAACATGTTCTCATGCTCGATTTTGACCTTTGATGACCTTTGTCACTCCCTTATTTGAAATTCGCAGGACAGAATATTGTGAAGCACTACAGGAGAACAAACAGGACATTAAAACAACATATTTAGAAAAAAAATGGTTCTCCAATAGTCATTTAATTACATTTGATGCTTTCTGCAGGTAATCTAATCTATCCCAGGAATGACAGATGCCAATAGCGTGATCTTCATTATCTGTTAATGGCAATTATTTTTATTTATTTATCATGTGATGTACAAAATGTAATGTGACAAACAAATAGTGTCTTGTCTACAACCTAAAAATATTTGATTTACAACTTAAAGTTGACAGGAAACAGAAAAAAACAGCAACACTTCTCACACTTGAGAAGCTGGATCCAAAAATGCTTCAGTTTTTCACATAAAGGATCAGTTTATTGTGAATTGACCAAAAGATTACAATTACTGTTTGTGTCAGGCATATAATTGGGAATTATATTTGCAAAATTCCTCTGACTAGCTTAAAGGCTCCCTACACTCCTACACACATATGCTATATAGCATATCAATGACACCGCTGTATCTTTATGCTACTGGAAGCATTTTATAACTCAACGTTTGATCACTTGTTGAAAAATCTCCATGCTTCCGCCGCTCACATTTCAAAACCACACAGGCAACCGGATGAAAAACACAAGCAGATTTAACAGCAGAGCCCCAGAGGTCACCGGCTAATTATGTGACCACAGGAATAAAATGCAGCTGTAAAGTAAGGGCTCTGCAACCAAGCTCAGCTTTTGATTTAGCAGTCAATTTGGGCTCCAACCCTCACCTGTGGTCACGACCTTTGAGTAGTTACCGAGAGAATGAAGGAAATTCGTATAACGAGAAGTAAAGATGAGGCAACTGGCCAGGCTCGCTGTGCAAGATCACAAGGTGAGGAGTGCAGCACTCTGGGAGGATGTCAATGCCAAGCTATTGTTTCATCACATTAGCAGCGAGGGAAACAGTAGCCTCACAGCTACGAAACCAGCCAGCACATGAGGAAAAGATGACTGGAATTTCAGAGATGCTTTTAAAAGTGGATGGATGGTTTGACGGGAATAGGGGGACGGTGCGAGTCGATGGTATTCTAATGCATTATGTTAGTGGAACAAGTAGCAGTGCTGGTGATGTGACGCAAATGAGTACAGACATCATGTTCCCTTGACATCAATAGCCTTGGTAATTCTCTGACTTCTTATTTAGTGCCACCATGAGTGTTTTGATTCTGACTGAAATGACTCCACGACAATCGGACGGTCATAAAACCAGAGTTCGGAAAAGGTTAGGTAACACTTTATTGAAGTTTTAGGCCTCAGCTACACTTCTACACTTCTTCCTATTTGAATATGCAAATGCAAGTAAAACTCGTGGGTGGCTGACTTGTCAACAAACATGGTACTTCCCAGTCAATGAAAGCAATGCTGCTATATGGGTTCCTCTTTACTGTCACCATTTTGTAATATTGGAAGCACTTTGTTTGATCAGATGAGACCAGCTCAGATGACGTCCAGCATGTTTGTCGTGAACCTGGCCAGGGAAACCACAGTGAAAACATAGTCCCAACAGTGAAGCACAGTGGTGGAGGTGTGATGATGCTGGGCTGAATGAGAGCAAAAGGTGTTGGGGAGCTGACATTTATAGATGGCACCACCAGTACCTGTGGATATACCAAAATTCTAGCGGACAACAAATGGACGGCCATAAAACTGGGTTCCAAAAAGGTAAGACAACACTTTACTGAGCCTTAGAGAACTTCAGAGGTTTCCGGCCTCATTTACATTTCGTCCAATCTCCATATGCAAATGTAGGTAAAACTCGTGGGTGGCTGACTTTTTAACAAACATGGCACTTCCCAGCCAATGGAAGCAATGCTGCTATATGGGCTCTTCTTCTCTTTCCTGTTACTGTTACTACCTGTAGCTTTTGTCAGGCTTAGCAGGAAGAGGTGGAGCTGGGTGACATTTCTACTTGTGGGGTTGATATTTATTTTTCAGATCGGTCAGGCTGTACAGATTGTATTTACACCTGCTGAGATCTAATCACAATGCAGGCCTGACCACTTCCAAATGTGGTCTGGCTCACTGTCTGATTCTGATCCCAATGTGTTCCGCATGCATTTGCATGTGTTTTCCCATATTTAGATGCCAAAGCTATTAGCATCTGTCATCCAGGGACAGACTGCATTTGAAAAGGGTCTCCACAACAGACTGTATATAAAAGCTGGACATATTCTCCGGGTCTGAAAAGTAAAGCTAACGCAGATGTGCCGTAACCCTGCGTCCTCCCTAATGCTTAGTCATGTTTGAATACATAATTTTAAAATACTAGTGCCATCCCAGATACTAAATATGATCTGTTGCAATATAATACTTGACTATAAACAGGGTTTCCCACACAAAACATCTCGCCATTGAATAAAATGAGCCATAATGTCCTAACAGCCATATAAAAAGTAACTGCAGCATCCATCAACACGCCCATCACATTATGCTGGTAACACCAGTGCTCTGCCTTCTGCCACACCTTCCCTGAACGCTACCACCCACTGCTGCCACCAGCACTGAAGTCGTTCATATAGCATTAAAAAGTCCCACCGACACCCCAGAGCCCACCTGTAGCTTTTCATTCTGTCTCCCTGGAGGGGGAAGTTATTATTGTCACTTCCCTCTCATCTCTGCTGTGGGGCCTTCCTTGTGGGGAGTGACAAGGTCAGAGTCTGGACACCAAATATCAATGCCCCGCTTACACCAAGCTGTACTTACAGTGGCCTGCATCACCATAATAATACACTCCATATGAGTGGGTTAATTCAATTCAAATATTGGATAAGTGCCACATCAAAGCTATGGGGTGGCAGAAACTACAAAATAGTGAAAGTGAAATACTCGGTGGGTATTTCTGCATATACAAAATGAGATCACATATCTGTCTAATATGAATTTATGACTTAAGTTTAAAAAAAGTGATGAAAAAGGCAGAGGTTGGTCAGCACAGCACAGAAGATCAATACTGATTTAGAATTAATAATTCATGTTTGATGCCCACAGACGTTAAAGGTGTCATTTCAACCAACCTTTAACAGATATTCAGCCTCAAATGCCTGAGAAAACCCACAGGATTCGACTATAAGCTGAGTGGAAAATCTTTGCCTCCAGAACAGCTCTAGTTTTCAGTCTGCTGGGTGATGTGAAATGAAATGGAACTCACCTCTCCGCGCTGTCAATACATCCATATTGGCTTTGTAGCCTCGAGGACGGCTTTGGGCCCGAGCACAAACTGTAAATATCACAAATACGTGGAACATTTCAGATACAGCCAACATTTGCAAAGCATTTGCTTTTACATAAGCAGGTAATGGGTTACTTAAAAACCAATGTGTGCCAAGGCCACAGAGACAACATTTCACTTCCAAAAAAGAAAGGAAGAAGCCTATTTGTAGAGGGATGTTTTTCTTTAAAGTCAAGGTTTCACAAGACAACAACTCTCTGGGGTTGCTGGGACTGAAGTTATGCTTGATCACGATCGTACACCAACAAACTTCCATCTTCTGTACGGATGTATGAGAGGGATATAAATTTGTGATAAACAGAAGAAGGTAAAGCAACAGTTAACACAGCAGTTTATACAGCCTAGTGTTTAATATTGCATGACATGCCATTTGTAGGACTCGGAGACCTTCGTGTTGGGTGTCTCTCTTCAAGGACGTAACTCAGAAGAGCGTTTGACAAAAGACAAATGATTTTCCCTCCGCCATTAAGCCAAACCTCCAAACTGCACTCACTGAAAATGTCAAGATGACATCTCACAGAGGAATTTAACAAAGTAGCTCTGTGAGTGGACCTGCGGCTATCCTTCACAGAGCTCATTTACACTCACACCTGACCTTTAGATATTCTACCCTGTAGGACTCCTAAGAAATGTTTGATCACCAACTGAAAAAATGCACATTTTATGTTATGATACATGTGAAATTATGCATATACGGTTCTCCACTAGAAAGTTTCGAGGTAATACTGATTCTCCCCATCATAGATTCATATCAGACTTTATCTGTTTGGTCCAGAAAGACTGTAAAAAAAAGTTATTTCTAACAAATCCTTATCCCCATCTTTACATTATAGTGATCATATTTCTACCTGGTATCCTATGCAACAAAACATCTATATCACTGAATGGCATTTGATTCATGTCTTATTAGCACACTTGCTATCTCAGATAGCAGCTAAATGCTAGCTCCAAAAATTCTCTGCCTTTTCTCTAAACCTCTCTCAAGAAATAATCATATTTTTCCAGCATGTCTTTATGTCAATCGCCAAATTCAGGTCTTCTCTTATCTCCAATCTATTCTGTCCATCATGTCATATAATGTAGGTGCGTCATTTAATGACCATGTCAGAAGTTAGAAGCCTGTGATTTGTGCAGCAGATCCTTCTGCTTATGCAAAAGCTCTTGAGATATCGACCAAAATTGCAATCCTCATTTAAGCAACCACGCAATTCTGCATTCATCGGAGCTCCCCGGCAAAGTGGCTGCACCGACTCCACTTAAAGTTCAAATGGAATCGCAAAATGACCAGAGAGAATCTGTAAACAAACATCGATCTGTAATGAAGAGCACACAGATAGCGTTTGATTCGAGACTGGATTTCGAGATGGAGAGACTAGTAAATTTATCTTTGCATCATCACAGCCGCACAATATTTATAGGCCCTACCAAGCCATGCCATGAAACTACTACAACAGTACTCACAACTCTCAAAGCAGTACTCCGGTTCAACACCTTATTAAAAATGCTGCTTTCAAAGATGAAGTGTCTGCGTGATTTCGCTCATCTTCCATGTCCAACTACCACCAAACCGCCTATCAATTAATGGGAAACACATCTGCGTTTTGCTGTCGGGACACTGGAACTGCTGGTCTAGCAACAGGTAGAGTGAGGGCAACCACTGGAAGCTGGTGGGATCCCACGGATACAATCGCGATGCTTCTTGTCCAAGCAGATTTAAAACCGTTGCCACTGGTGAGTCTCGGCCAAGATTGTCCAAAGAAAACAAACAAACGACTTTCAGTGAACCAGTAATGCATAAAAAATACTGGATAGCGACAATTAAACCCAGCAACTGGAAAGTTTTAGAAATATATTATCAATGCTATCAATCATGCTAAGCTTGTATGGGACCCAAAGGACTGTGGGGAGGACATTTGAACATGCACAGCCTTGTTCCAAACAGCAAATAAATTAAACATCTGCTTGTTAATTCTAATTTTGTTCATCTGAAATATGGCGGCCGACCAACTCTCCATCTGCAGCTGTCAGCGTACCAGTATACAAAGCATTTAGAAAGGGGAGGGCTGAGAGTAAAGAGGAGGAAGGGCATTGTTATACATTAAAGAGCATCTACACTGTAATCACATCCGGTAGGCCAACAGGTGTAAGTACATCCTTGTGCAATATCACTTAAATGTCAAAACTGTATTACCTCTCGATGCATTATGCGTGCATTATTTCTAAGTTGAACAGTAGAGTATTTCTCCCTATGAGCAATCAGAAACTAATACTTCAGGAAGATGTTATTAAAAATACACACCACAAAGAAGAAACTCAATGCAACCATAAGGAATGCAACCCTTTGATCATCGAAATGAAACTCAGCACACCTGTGATTTCCAACCAGCCTAACTGCATAAACATGGCTCCATATGAAAAAGAACTGACATCGGAACTGAACAATCTGACTGTGACACTTGCGAGAGATGAAAAATGATACAGGAAAATCAGTTTCCCAACTAGAAATCAATGGAAACAGAAAGGCAGCAGTAATCAGGAGGTCAAGAATGTACCCTAGTACCACTAATCAGAGCCACTTTGGCACAAAAAAGCAAGATTAACTTTTGCTAAAAATCATGAAAAGAAGCCTGGTTAATTTTGATAGCACACTGTTTGGTCAGATGAGACCAAGATGCCTTTACTTGGCTCGGATGTGGTCCATCAAGCTTGTCGTGAACCTGGCCAGGACTACCACAGTGAATGCATAGTCCCGATAGTGAAGCACAGTGGTGGGAGTGTGGTAAAATGGGGCTGCATGAGTGCAAAAGGGGAGATGACATTTATGGATGGAACCATGAATACCTGTGGATATACTAAAATTCCAGCTGACAAGTTGACTCCCAGTCTGGAGACGCTTGGCAGAAGATAATAAATAATAGCAATCCAAGGCACACAAGAGTTTTTCAAGAAGAAAAAAACTGAACACTATGACTCGGCCAAGTATGCCATCTGACGTGAATCCAATAGAACACCTTGTGGGCATTTTAAAGAGAAAGGTAGAGCAGCTGTCCAAGAAAAATCAGCTGGAAAAAAATAGTCCTGAGAATTGCAGAGCATCTTTCCAAAAAAAAAAAAAACTGGTATCCTCCATGTATTTTGAATGTAGTAAATCTTATCTTCTAGTTTTAGTTTGTACACTCACGTTTGTTGTGTTCCATATGTGCATGTCACGGTCTCCAGAACGAATCACCCCCATCTGTTGTCATGCTAATGACTAAACATGGAATTCAGAGGAGAGAAAGTCTCAGCTGACACATACAACGTCCATTAATCACAACATTGTGGACTTTAGAATAGCCTACATGTACACTGGCATACACACGCCTTCCTCCCCTAATAACCGACAAGGCTTGGGGGGTGAAAATTACAACTGCAGGTCGTTCCGCAGTCAGCCTTTAGGTCCACTGTGATATAATGGATGAGCCGCGGTCAAGTCAGTCTAAATGGCTTCAGCACAATGATAGATGGCCTCCATTTACACACCTGATAAAATCCTAGAGAAAAATGTTATCATCTGCTCTCAAATGGCCAGCGCCAGGGGGAGGACAGTTTGATGTCACCTGTCTCCGTGAATACCAATACGGCTACATGCAATGTATGCTACAGGAAAAACAAAAAACAAAGTTAAATAACTGGTGCAATTAATCACAAAGACAGCAAAGACTTTTTAAACGCGACTGTTTGAGGATAAATTCACCTTAAAGATGGCATTTCAGCTGCATTTAGTGTTGAATATTATTATTTTGAGGATTATTTATCTGTAATACAGTAGAGAGACACTGAATATTGTAACTAAAATACTTTAAGTTATCGCCCATCCTCCACATCAGGCCTCAAGAAAGACAACTTTTGTGTTTTTCATACACACAAACTGCACGAACACACTGTAAACTCGCTCGTTTCGCCCTCATGAACGCCCCCTATGCATGAGTAGCTTCGCAAGGTTTGATCATTAGCTTATAAGGTGACATGCTCCATTTGACAATATAAGCATGACTCACAACTTTCTGACAGACAAGACAGATTTGTCAGTAATGACAGTAATCATTAGTGACAGCTCTACTTTGTGCAGTTACGCTTTTAAAAGGACGGCACCCACAGAAAGAGAGTATTGGGTTCGCAGAAAGGCTGGGGATGTGGTTCGTCTGTTCTGCATCCAAGTTCAGTTTTATTTCTATCTAGTGGGAGTCAAGACTGTCAACCACATTATGTAAAATATAATTTATATAATATTACAACAAGCTCACGACGGTTTATGACAGTTCTTTGACAACAGCCATGTAGGAAATCAGCCGACTAACAGTTTTTGCTGCCGTCAAAAGGCAGAAACAGTAAAGAAGACGACAGCTGGAAGCTAAGTCACAGGACGCAGGTTTCTAAACCTTCAAAAAGAACCTGAAGTGTTCTCTGAATCAATTCATTACTCTTGATTGTTCAGTCTTAAAGATGCACACAATATGTATGGCGAAGATGGTAAAACAAAAGTGTCTCTTTGCAGCGAACACCCTGGGTGCCTCGTGCCCCTTGGAAAGACATCAAGAAGAAAAGAAAATCTCATTTGTACTGTTCTGCCCTAGTAAACAACGGCAGTGCAGGAGCTCAGAGTTGTGCTCCCTCACTGCCACAAGATTATTGATAGGCACAACTCAACACACAGCTTCCAGACAGATCCAATATCATACTTCAAGGAAATTGTCTCAACTTGTTGAAATTTTAATATGAATTCTAAAAGGGGACCGACAGGGAGAGCTCAAACTATTACCAAAAAAAAAAAGTTTATGGGAAAGTGGTGCAATTTTTTGTACAACCTCAGGACTGTCCTGCATGTACTATCCACTGCATAATTTATTTAAAGCGTTATATGGTGCTGAGTAATGGCAAACCAGGATAAAACAGAAATGGAAACAGCCAGCAGCGGGTTTGAGGCTGCATTAGCAGGGATGAGTTGGAAAGAGTGTAGTTAATTTAATGCTGTCTCAACAGGGCAGCCATATACTGACCAGTACACATAATTTGGTTTCATTTTGGACGAGTGTCCGACTGTTAAGGATGAAGGGCCGACTTCAGGAGTCAAAATCAGTGTAGAGGAGCTACGAATACCTTGCTTTACTCCATGTATTGTTGTGACAGATGATGCCTACATTCCCCACAATGCAACACAACCACTCTAAGGATGGTCAGACATGAGTGGGTTGTGCTCCTGGTGGCTAATGTAGCCCTGAGCAAGCCGCAAGCCTCAAGCAGAAACAAGCCTGAAGTATAAAGAAAGACTGACGTTCAGTTGGGATTTAAATTATGAGCACACAAAAGAAACCGAAACTGTTTGCTTTTGAATTGAATATCAGGTTAGACATCTTTTACTCATGTTGCAGCTTTCATTTTTTTAAACATTTCCACCTCAAAAACATCCAGGTTCCATCAGCAATAGCTACAGAACTGTGAGGCCCAACTGAACAACACTCACCTCAATATACTGATATTATTGAACCATGTTTAAAATTTCTGAACTGCAAGTCTACCAGGATTGCACGATATTGGGGGAAAAAAAGACACTGTGAGATTTTATTTTTACGTGATATATCTTGTGATGTGAAAAAGAGGGATTTTCACCAGGTGGCTTGAATGACTCCACTTGGGAAATAAAAGCTGAGAAAAGACTTTTTAGAATGAAGAGACTGAAAAAGATTTAAACTAGATTCTTCTACGGAGAATTCAGAGACCATCTCTAAGAGGAAAATGACAAATAAAACTGGACCCAAAACACTTCACTTACAGAACATGTGCCTATCAATAGACAGTGCAATTTACTGAGGTTATTTAAATGCCTCACATGCAGAAGACAGTAGAAGCTGGCTGGGCGGCTGTGCACAGAGAAGCCTCTGGTCTCCACTCAGTTACTGCAGCACAGCATTTCAGACGGTGTGTGAACAGAAATTACTATGAAAAGACTGAAACAAGGAGATCAGATGTCACATTTATTCAAGTTGAAACCAACTGATTTTATTTACAGTAATCCCTCGTCTATCATGGGGGTTAAGTTCCAGAACGCCCCCCCCCCTGCGATCGTAGAAATCTACAAAGTGGCGACCTTATATTTATTTTATTATTTATATATATTTTAAGGCTTTATAAACCCTCCCCACACTGTTATTAACCTTTCCCACACTCTTATAAACCCTTCCTACACTCTTAAACCTTCCATCTAGAGAAGCTTCTACATCAGTGTCCGATAATGGAACTAGCGACGCAGCGATCCACTTGAAACGCCCACTTGGGAAAAACTTTGCTGTATTTTAAACACACTGACACTGAGGACGTCCGGCTGCCTACCGGGAAACTGATGATGATGTTACGGGTAATCCTACAGACTGTCACCGGTTCTCTGATATCCAGTAAACACTCACCGTGTGGGACTGCAGGTTCTGGCTGGCTTCGATCACCGCCAATCAATCAGCGACCAACTAGCTCAAGCAGAAGCGGCCTTCACTGCATTTTCCATATGTGCGTCTACTATCTACAATTACTTGTTGTCCACCTGTGGAGCCTGCAGGTAAACAAACTGTGTCTTGCTAATAAAAAAAGAAAAAAAAACAACTGTATGCATCTAAAAACCCTCAAATCAGAGTAAATGATGTTCTGTCAGACAGACTTCTCTTGTAGCTTAGTCATGGAAAATGAGGCACATGCCAGTTTTCTTTATCTATGAAGTAGCAAAGCAAGATGTGACATAATGTGTTTGGCTTTATTTGCCTCACTTCATGTCGCACTTCATCCAAAATTATTCAAATACGCAAACATGTGCTTTGCATCTCATTACGAGAACAGAAAACAGTAACCAGTTTCACATACTACGGCAAACTACCGCTGCTTCTCATGTCTGAAAAAGCGTGCGATAGACTGCGACCGATTTATGTGCAAAATGCAAATCGTTGAATGGCGTTAGCTGTCGTGAAGTCTGATTTATTGAGATGCACACTGTCTTCTGCTTAAAATTTGAATTATGGGAAATTACACAAACATTTCAATGCAAACTGCTCCATCTGGGGAACCAAATATTTTCACTGGAGTTTCAAATTTGGCCCAAGGGCAGCCATTTGCGTACCACAGATGCAGAGCCCTCAGCAAAATTTTCTGAAAATTGCAGAGTTACACTCAGGTACACCACGATTAGTGACAGAATAATGCAAATTTAATGATCTCCCTGGAGAAAAAAAGACTGAACTTTTGATTAAAATGTCCTTTCTGATGAGTTCTTGTGGTTGAATTATGTCTGAGATAAACAAACTATACATCAACACACCTGACAAAGCACCTTGTGCTCCAGTGCACATCACACCTAAACCTTAGATGCATCCACGACTTGGAAGAACATCTTCATTCATGACACTGACACACTGTCATGTAAATGTTGCGTAACGTGGCGGCACAACAACAGCAGTCGCAGCAAGTAAACGTGGCACGACACAGCTCGGTTGTTGTCATTACCGGGGAAAATATGGAACTCATAATTTTAATTGGAACTCATATCAGATTGACGCTAAAACTGACAACAAAGTCATTCTGAGCGAAAATACTGCTTCATGTTAATTTGGAGGTTAATTAACTTTTCAATCTCATACCACGATTTCACACCAGGGGGCAAATTCAAAGCAACAACATAGGAAAAGATTTGATATAGGAGAGGAAAATACTCTCTCAGCTTTTCCGTTAAGGCAGCTGTTTGTGTTGTAGTTTCTGTTTACCGCATGACAGCTGATTTCTTCACTTTAAGTTTAGCAATACATCAATTCCTCCTTAGCATTTGCCTTCCGATGGGCGTCCAGACCGAGTGATAAATCATCGCGTTCTGCACCTTCTAGTGTGCCACTTTTTTTATTATTATAATTCTCCAGAAAGTTTAACTGCATAAAATATCAAAAAGCACAGGAGCAACAAGCGCTGTGTATTATACAGAATGCTACATATTGAGAATAAACAATAACAGCATCCTGTAAAGCCGCAGATCTCTTAACACCCTCCATGAATATTTCATTCCAAAAATGCGTTCCTCCTTTTGAAAGTTTATTTATTCTTCTCATCTTCAGCATTCAGATGGCAGCCTGTCAAGACCACCCTCGGGGTTCAAAATCTACACTGTTTGTCTGTGTAAAATGTATTTCTGCTCCGGCTTTAAATGCATCACAAAGAGTGCATATTTCACAGCTTGCCCACAGCAACTGTGGCATATGTGCTTACTCATAAGCCCGAAACTTTGTTATATTCCTGACCAATTTTCATATGTCCTCTGGCGGTGTTCACTTTTTGACTCCTGATTCACTGCGCTGAGCTGCCGACCAGCGAGCTGCTATTTCCTGCAGCCTCGCACACGCACACGTAAACATGCAGAACCGATGGAGTCTTGAGTCGGCTCTGAAATAAACACTTTCTGGAGAACGGCTCTTGGAACGAGTGAAGGACGTACGGGGGGGGTTTGTTCATTCTAAGTGAGGATGCAACCAGTGTGATGGAGGGCTGCCTGAGTTCACCTTATTCAATAAATATTTAAAGCTACAAAGGGAACGTGCTATTCAACAGCCAATGATACATCCTTTATGATACATGTATGGAGGTTATCACAGGTGAAATACCTCACATGGATTAATAAAGGTTGATTGAAAGAACTACAAAAAGCTACAAAATTCACACATTTCTCAATCTCAGATCACAGAAATATTGAGGTCAAAAAGCATAGTCTGTCAGAAATAATGATTATTTTCATTATCAGTTCAATTCTGATCACTGAATAAATCTCTAACAACGTACACCGATCAGGCGTACCATTATGACCTCCTGCCTAATACTGTGCTGGTTCCCCTTATGTGCACAAAAATGCTCTGAACCATTGGACATGGACAAGAGGACCTCTCAGGGTGTCCTATGGGGTCTGGAACCAGGACGTTGGCACTGGATCCTTTGGGTACTCTGGCTTGTGCAGTGGGGCCTCTGTCAATCCAACTTGTTCCACTGCATCCTGTTGATGCTTGATCACAATGGGGTGTAGGAAGTTTGGAGGTCAAATCAACATGTTGGGCCATTGTCATGTTCCTCTACATGTTCCTGATGGTTTGATGTCTTTTCCATGTGGTGGGGTGCATTTTCCTGTGGGGGTAGGCCAGTGACATTTGGGATTTCCATTAGCATGAGGGAGTGTGCTTGTTGTGGGACAATGTTTATTTGGGTGTCTAAGTCTCATCAACATGGATGTTAAAATCCAAGGTTTTCCAGCAGAACAGCACATAGTACGACGATTCTGAAGAAGGATAATGATACAGAAAGTCCATTTTCTCCAAAGGGGCGTTTTAAATGTGCCAGTTTTGTTCCCTGATCAATTGTTTAGTCTTTCAAACGTCAAGAGCAATGACATTTAACATAAAAACAATTCCAGAACCCAACATTATGGATGACAGTCGAAAGCCCAAACTTACTCAGTTTGTAATGATACAGAATAGAAAATCAGCAAATCCTCGCAGCATTGTTTTGGCGGTCACAAGCAAGAAATTAGTTGTCAGACGTGTAAATAAACCAAGAGATTAGCCAGATTATCTGAACCACTTTGTCCTCTTTCAAAAGGAAAACAAACACAAATGCCAAAAACAAAAACCAAATGATGATTTAATCCCCTGAACACAAACAATCTGTGCACAGAAATCGGACGCAGGTTATTCCTCTTTGCTATCAAGCGCCATTGTTGTCCAAAAACTATTAAACCTCGTCTCCTTCCATAAACGATCCAAATGTGTATTAACCCGCAGCTGATCGTCTGCCCAACAAATGCAATATTTCCTTCTGCTTCAGCAACATTTTGTAAAAACAACAGTGCCATGTTGTTAAAGACAGAAATATACCTCTAACAAATTTGAAAGGTTTCCCATTTACAACTAGCCCAGCGCTGAGAGCAACACAGCAGGAAGCAGTGGACTAATGTAGGTTTTGTTTTAATCTTCTAATTGGTTTTGTTGATGAATATGTTAAAGGTCCCACATCAGGGCGTGTGCTGGTTAAAATTTCCAGAGATCGCATTGGTGCGAGTGAACGATGATGGTTCAGCTGTATTGGTGTCACTGCAACCACAGGCAGCAACTGTGTTAACCACAGTGGTGTGAAGCTGTACTTTTAGAACTTAGGTGTACTGCGGTATTTACGCTTAAAAACGCGATCTTCTCATGAAATGTGGAGCGCCCCCAGAAAAGACCACATGTAGAAAAAAGCCACTTGGTTTTATCTGGGACGATCTGACCATTAGAACGCCCTAGTTTAACTCTTTTTAGGGTCATTTTTGGTCACATGCCTGTCTGAACACACCGCAGCCACCAAACCGCATCGCCCGCAGCCTGCAATGTGGGGCGTTTAGGGAAAATTGGTAACTTGTCGTGTCTATCGATAAGAAAATGTTCAGCAAGTGATGTGTTTTGCCTGTGATGAAGTGGCAGGTGCGACCAAAAGAGAGAGTTAGTCTGGAGCTGTGCATGTGGTGAAAATCCATTTTTATCATGTTTTGTGCATCTTCAAACATCTAATGGAGGCGTAAAAGAAAAGCAGCAGGAAAATGAAGACATTTACTTACTGCTAATCCTCAAACCCCCCACAACTAGATAGACTCCCTGCCTCACAAGTCAATAAGACTGTCTTTGTAGTTTCTGCGTAGAAACTGAGGAACCGATAGTCATCCAGAACCATTCAGAGTGAGCAGCTGCCTCACAGGTCACCCAGTTTGCTGACCTTCTAGAGCGGCTTCTGTTCACTCTGAAGTGTCTCAGCCACATGCAAAGAACACAAAGAGAAAGTCAGAAGTGATGGAAAGTCTTGGTCCCAAGCACACTTGTTCACATCTATGTCAGCTATCATGCCAACAAATGCAGAGAGAGTCTTCTTCCTGAAGGGGGCGTGGAGAGCAGCCACTCAGACACTGAAACAGTCCATTTAAACCAGCAGTTATCCAGTCAGGGTAAAATGAACAATCTTTGTAGCATTATGAGCTGAAAAGTTGAAAAACTAGTTCTTGCAACATGTGAAACTTTCATTAATTTGCCGAAAAAGGTGCAATAAAAGGCCTTTAATGTGAAATTGGAGGTAACAAGGTAGATACACAGTGCACATAGGGTGTAAAGTGGACATGATGTAAGTCTCCTTAAGAACATTTCATTGCATCAGTAATCCTAAACACTGATGATGTAAAGGTTTGCAAACCAAACTGCCAGAGGAATCTTTCGCCCTCCGCTGCTGTAGGTCAAACATCCACCAACGCACATCCTATCTGACCTTGATAAGAGGCCGTACAAGTTTGTGCCAGTCGTGGAGTTTAACAGCCAAATAAAGCAGCGAGCAAACGCGGAGCAACGGCACAGTGGATTAGCTCGCAGTGCAGAGTGTGGAGAGAACAATATGCTCCCACTCTATCAAAACAGAAACACACCCCGGAGCCGCCAAGATCTCCGAGCAGCCTTCACTTTTCTCTCACTTCACTGATTACCTGGAGTAACAGGGCGACCCGTCCTGCTGCGTCGTCATAGGCTAACATTATACTGTGTGTGTGTTTGTGTTTGTGTGTGTGTGTGTGTCTGTGTGTGTGTGTGTGTGTGTCAGAGGGCCTGGGAGGAACACAGCTCCCTCACCGGCCCTCCAGTCAAGGCCAGGACTGTATGCTGACTGCGGTCAGCACAAAAAGAACAGCTGACGTGGCCCAACTGTTGACAGAACACAGGGGACAGGACTCCCTCTCAGCTGTGTGTGTGCAGATTGAGTGCTTTTAACTAAAAAATATGTGCGTAACACTCAATTTTTAGCCACATTTCAGCAGCTTTCAAACACAAACCTTTCTATTTTCTTTCAAGTGTAAAAAGCAACACCACGAACATGATGGAAAATCCCAGGAGACGTTCTCCTGTCCTCCACTCTGCTCCGATAACTATTTATAGCTCCGTGCAAACGATGAGCGAGCAAATATGATAATGATGTCATAGGTTAAAAAGCCCTCACAGTCTCAGAGTCGGCACAAATAAAAAAGAACCAGGTTATTGCTGTAGATGCAGCTTTCCCAAGCAAAAATTACATTTTGTGAAGCCAGCGTTTTTCAGCAGCTGCTGCGGCGTAACTGGTGATGTCTGAACTTTTGCTATGATCGCCAAACTATCTGTTGGACCGGAGCGCTAATCATTCACCGCTGGAGATGCTGCAGAGGCAGGCAAGGAGACAGGAGCGAAGGAAACGATGAGAGCACCAACACTGCATGGGTATACAGTTAGATGATAAAATGAATGAAATGAAAAATGAGTTTTCACTATATCATATGTCCCATAATATCCTCTGTTTGTTGCAAGGAACTGTGGTTTTATGGCAATCCTCGGTTCACTGTGATTATGATTTACGGCCGAGTGCTTTTATTTTTAAAGCCAAACTCCACTGATTTTACACACCAACAGTTTCCTCATCGTGAGGCATACTTGCTGTCGAATGTCCTCTGGAGCTCAGGGGAGACTTTTCAAAGTCTGACTGAACAACCCTGACCATGACACAGTGATGCCACCAGGACAATCCCAAACATTTACTTGTAAACAATACATGGTACTATAGCAAACCAAGTGCTCTAACAGTTTTCAGTCAGTGTCCAGCAGCTTTAATAACAGATTAAATGCTGTAGTTTCTATCATTTTCTACTTTTCTGTTTTCCGTCACTCCAAACTGTATCTCTTTTAATTGTAGGTTGTCAGAAACCTTGATTCCTAACCTTTATCCAGGACCATATGCTGTGTATTTGTCTTACATCTCCAGGAGGTCAAACAATTTAGTCACACCTTCATTCATAAAAAGCTGTGATGGGCAGAATATTAAAAATACAAACTCACTGCATGTTTGGAAACCTTTACAGCAACGTGGAACAACTTTTACGGTAACACAAAATAAATATAAAGGGTCTTTTCCATCCAGCAATGACTTATTTGCCCATCAGCTGCTCAGTGCTCAAACTGCAGATTTCCAACAAACCACTAATTTAGTCTTGCTAATTGTCCTCCCATGACTGATTTTGTCAAACGTCTGAGTTCTTTGAAAGTACTCGTGGCGCATTCAGTTAAACTCGATCGTCAGAAATGTGCGACCCACCTGCTTCAAAGAGTGCGATGGATAAAAGGCTCCTGAAGTCAGAGGTGCGACTGGAAAACCAATTTATTGCCCCCCCCCAATTTCATAAGAAGCAGACAGTCTCACATCACAAACCCTTTGTACATCAGTCATAGAAGCGAACATCACTCAGCTTGTGCAGTTTGCTAATACAGCCTATATTAAACACGTAGCATCCATGCCGCCTTTTTTGCAGTCAGCCATGTTGATTGTTTACATTTAGCGTTAGGAGTTGTGGGAACGCTTCAGGTTTCCAAATGGTGTCCAGGGTGACTCAAACGCAGCCAAAACCCAACAGTGGAGGGTCAGCGATCAGGACTAGATGCTGATATTCACTGGAATTAGGGCTGCTACAAGCTTGACGTGGTCAATCTGGCAGAAAATACTGAAAATGTCAATTAAAATTTGGGCCCCATGTGCTGCCTTTAATGCCATCTGACCACATGTATTATATTTTCCATTACTGTCGTTGGGGTATGAGTCATGTGAACACTGTGCACACTATCTGCATTGTAGCGATTCAGGATAAACAAGGACTGGAACAAAACATTGGGGTGATGGCACAAGCCCACCACAGCTGTCCTGAGTGCAGATCCTCCTGTGGTTATGATAACTAGACGACTGCTTTTATTGTTTATTGTCATCAGAGACAAGTTTGGAAGTGTGTGGATTAATTCATGCAAAATATATTTTTAAAAATAACCCTGTTTTGCACGAGCCCCTCCTTCTCCAGATCTCTAAGTAGCAAACATAGGTTATACTAGTATATAAAAGATGGACGAAGTCAAAGTGGAAGCGCCTTACACCTGCCTTCCTCCTAACAGCCAGCAGGGGGCGACTCATTTGCCTTTAAAAGGAAGTCAGACTGTATAGAAGCCTATGAGGAAAATGATCCTATGTCTCGCTTGATCTGTTACATCAGTAAACATTTTCCTTAATGAGTTTATGGTGTCATTCGCTAGTTGTGAAGTTTTTGAATACAACATGATGTTCATTTCGTAAATTGTGGTCCCATTTAGAGTAAAACAGATGTTAAGCAGCGTATGTTTCAACATACTCTGGTTCTCCAGTCAAAAAACACTGGTTTCAAAAGACCCACAAGGCCAGATTTATAATCAAAGGCTTCAAAACTGTAGTCCATAAACCAGTGGGTGATGGCACAGTCCCTATGTTTATCCTTGATATTCAGTCTATGTGGCACAGGCAGAGTTAGCATTAGCGACGAAACCATACCAGCCACATTTATGGGGAATATGCCAAGTTGAAATGAACCATAATTACTTATTAAAGACGCTAACAGAGAATATTTGATAAGTGGTTTACATTTCTAGATGAGGGCTCCTACATACTGTCATACATATATGTTTTCTCCAAATGGCCTTCCCTACATGGCTCAGTGGCTGCACAACTTGCACAAATCAAATAACTAGAATTGTAAAATATTCCAGAAAGTCCACGTTTTGTCAAAAAACAGCAAAGTTCTGGCAAGTAGTGATGCAAAAACAGGGAATCTGCTTTCAAGCATTCTGCCTGCATTTGTCAATAAAACCTTTCATGCATTAAAACATAAGTGCACTTCTTGCTATAACGACCTGCATGTGTGCTTCCATCCACTTAAGCTGCTGCCCTTACACGTTTTGGCAGCTTTGATGGAACATTTCTGAATCATCTGTGATAGTGGCGGTGGGCAGTACCCCCCTAAAAACCAGCGTCCTTTCAAAGTAAAAGCCCTCCACGGTGGTGAGGGAAAACAAGACAGACAGGCTGCACACATTTTCACTGTGATTATTCCCCGAAACCGTCTCCAGAAAACATGTGTGGAATAGATGGAGGAACTCAGGTGAGACTAAGAGATGCGTAAACTTGTCTTACAACAACAACAACAACACGCTCCTGTCATAATAATAATATATATAAAACAAAATCACACCCAGCGACTTCTTTTCCACGATGATCTGACACAGTTTGCGCTCTACAGAATCTCATTTTCATGTTCCACGGCGTGCAAGTGCGCCTAGCGGGATCCATTACGCAATACGCGCGTACCGCTCGCATCGCACCGTGTCGTTGCGCCCGAAATAATCCGAGACAATGTTAGAAATTACACGGACAATTAAGGAGCGGAGCCGTGACAAAGTGGCGGAGAATCGGCCCCTTTGGTTTTGGTGACAGACACAAAACACCAGCCGCGGCGATCTCTCCAACGCAAACACTCCTGGTGGCACCGAGCAGGAATATAAACTTTGACAGCGCCCCTGATCAGCCAAAGCGGACGCAGCAACTTACTTTTCCTGCATGACATTCTCCTTGATGGCTCCCAGCGTGGAGTGGTTGCCCTGCTGGAGTCTGCAGGTGGTCAGGTGCCGCTGGTGCTGCTCCTTCAGACAGGCGTTTTCCTTGCAAAGATCCGTCACCTGGAGCTCCAGCTCCTCGATCCGGATCCGCTGCTTTTCCAGGAGACCCTGCTGGGTCTCGATGATCTTATTCAGCTCTTTGAGATACTCCGCCGCCTTGCTGGGGTTCTCTGCCGGGTTCTCCATCTCGTAAAAGCCCCGTTGCCCGTCCATGAAGAAAGGCGATATCCACAAACGCAGGAGGAGGAAAAAAAAAAGCAGCCCTCCTCTCCTCCTCTCTCCTCTCTGTCACACGCACACACACGCTCAGTAGTAGTAAGACTGAGCGCAGTCAAATCCAGAGATCCTCCTCCGCTCCGACATGGCTGCTGGGTTGTGTAGTGGTGGCACCTCTGCTGGTGAAGTTGGCCCGGTTTGGTGCGTCGCCGCCGCCGCCGCGTCCACGAGCTCTGCGCCGCAACAGCCCAACTAACCTCCAGCCAGCCGCTCCGTGCAGGGGGGAAGCGTTTAACCCCTTCAGGGCCGGCGGTTCAACGCTCCAGCTGCCTGACACTCGTCGTAGGAGAAGGTGCACTGGAGGGAAAACACGCGCACCGAGTGTGTGTGCGTGCGCGCGTGTGTGTGTGTTGCACGTGTGTCTGCTCAACAGGTAGGAAGAGTTTCTGCTGCGCCAAATCACAGGTGCGCACCTCACCTGCACAGAATGTCTGTTCATGCATGTATTGATCCCTTCCACCAGCAAACACGTGTAAATAAATCAAAGCTGATCATGAATAAGGTCTAAATATGGATGAAACTGCTTTTGTAACCCTTTTGTTAAGGTGGTTGAAAGTCCTTTAAACATGCTGTTCTGGAATAAGTTGCTTTGGAGCTTTTGGAAATGAGCTGCTGGGCTCAAATCTACCCCCCCAAAAAAGGAATATCTATCATGAATTTTTCTTTTTTGGAGCATTTCGGAGCAGCAGAAGCAGCTTTTAACACAATGATGACACATTATCTCTCTAAAAAACTCTATAATTGGCAATAATTCCCATTATTTGCACATCTAGCAGACACACAGCAACATTAGCATGCATGTGGAGTCATGGCCACCAGGCCCACCTGACTAATGTTACTCCATCTTAGTTTCTCTAACTCCTCCTCAAAGTGCTGACCGGCTGTTAAAAATGAACTGCTAAATTTTAAAGGTAATTCAAGGCACCTATTCGCACCATTTAATAAAATGCATGGTTGGAATATTTAATAAATAATCTAATTAGCTGATTTAAATTAACTTTTTGAATTGCAAACGTTGTTTTTGATGACTTGTGTTGACATAAATATGTTGAATCAACTTAATAGTGTGTACAAAAACTCCAGTTTCTGTATTAGTTGATTTAAAACTAAATTCAAGTTGATGTAACTTAATTAAATTTGATCATTTCAGACATTAAAAACTGTTAATTAAAAACAGCTCTGATTATAGAAGAAAAGCTAACACCCCTAACTCCAAGCAGTTTGCTGGTTGAGCATAAGTTCACTAGAAAAGACTAATGCAAACTGTTGTGTAGATTTTTGTTGTTGTTGTTGAGCTTAAATATTACTTTTTAGAGTGCACGCTCACCAGCCAGTGGCAAACTTAGCCTGTGTGCTGTTTTGTGCTGTGTAATGGGGTTATCAGAGCTTATTCTCTGAAAGCAGCCGCCTGCTGCTGCAGAAAACAAGGCTAATGAGAGACTGTACCAAAATAGTCAAATTGACAGGCTGTAAAAAGCAAAACAGTGAGTGAAGCGAAGGTTCCCCAGAGCTCCATAAAGCTGCAGAGTCAGGTGGTAATTCTGTAGTTATGTTGCCACAGTTAACAGCTCACACATACTAGTTTCCCAAATTAATATATGAGGCTGATACACACCGACCAGGCATAACATTATGACCACCTGCCTAATATTGTGTTGGTCCCTCTTATGTGCTCAAAAATGCACTGAACCATTGGGCATGAACAAGAGGACCTCTCAGGGTGTCCTATGGGGTCTGGAACCAGGATGTTGGCACTGGATCCTTTGGGTACTCTGCCTTGTGCAGTGGAGCCTCTGTCAATCAAACTTGTTCCACTGCATCCTGTTGATGCTTGATCACAGTGGGGTGTAGGAAGTTTGGTGTTCCAGGTGTCCAAGATGTTGTTTCCATGTGGTTGGGTGCATTTTTCAGTTGGGGGGGGGTGACATTTGGGATTTCCATTTCCATGAGGGAGTGTGCTTGTTGTGGAACAATGTTTATTTGGGTGTCTAAGTCTCATCAATATGGATGTCAAAATCCAAGGTTTTCCATCAGAACACCACATAGTACCATTATGATCAATGTTCACCTGTCAGTGGTCATAATGTTGTGGCTCATCAGTGTATGTGTTTGTGCATCTTTAATATTAGCTTGAATAAAGACGATGAGGTTCCACAGCCTACAGCCAATCGTATGCAGTCATTCATGTGCCAGTATTCCAAATAAAGAATTAGGTAGTTAATGAACATCATCATGATTCAATTGCTGAACAGTAAATTTGCATGAGTCACATGGCAGTATCCAACTTTACACAGCGGTTAATCTAGTCTGCATATTATGATGGTCACAGTTCTCTTTGTTATGTTTTCCTTTTAACATTTCAGGCAGCTCTTTCCTCACTTTCCTCACCCAGGAACTGCGCTTAAAGTGTGCACAGCTGCCCCACGGTTGAATGCTACATTAGACTTTATTAAAACTGGGCTATAACCTGCACATTAAGCTGCCATCAGCATTAGAATATTCCCTTTTAAGAGGAACCTTCCTGAGGGAGTCCAGGTATTAGAGCGAGGGGAGCTCATTAGAAGAAGACCTGGAATCTACAAAAAAAAAAAAAAAGATGCTTTCAAACAGCCCAACCGTCCTCTTTCAGTTGGGAAAGCTCAGAGTTGTTGGTGGCTCACAGGGTTAAATGTTGCCGCCGCAAAAAGCAAAGCCGTGACCTTTCTTACATATAAAGCCCCCCGTCCCTCCCCGAGGCTCCGCAGGCTTCAACCCATGGTGTGCATATGCAGCAGCTGTCTTTGCATTTTTTCCTCGACCGTCTCTCGGTGCTAACACCCCACACACCTGACCTTTGGTTTGGTAAATTGCTATTCTGGATGCTGTTGCATACCCTGCATCGCCGAGTGAGGCCCCCGTCCACGTATTACCGTTTAAGAACATGGAAGAGGAGGGAGGCCTGTGGTCGGCCTTCCTCTGCTGTACTGGAGGCAGCTGCTGCTTATTGTACCAGAACACACTGCAGCACATCCTCAATATGACTGCTGAGCTCTTCAGGCTCAATACAGCATGGAACCTTATGGACTCATTGATTAATGGGAATAAACAGATTAATCAGTGATGCTCAAGTGGTTGCAATTTTAAAAAGTAATTCATCTTTTCACCCAATAAAGTCTGTCAAATAAACACAAGTGGAGTACGGTGCAGCTCGTTCTGATGCTTGAGAGGCATTTTTGCTTTTATTTTGACAGCTGCCAGTGCAGAGGTAGAAGCAGCCAGAACAGTCCTGAAGTAGGAAAAATGCAGCTAATTTGTCACTTCTTTCCCGGAGCTCTCCCGCTGTTCTATGCCGTAGCTCCATACGTCTTCACTGTGGCTGAATCATTCAGTTTTCATCTTCTCTCCTCACCATGGGGAAGGATTTCTGCAGGAACGAAGCTCCGCTCATCTCCGCGCCTTCCCTGCGAGGGAAAATGTGGGTTTCTCCGACGTGCGCAGGTCAATGCAGCGTGCATATCTTTTAGATTAACTGCACCTTTCATCACGGTGCATCACAGACTATGAGATAATGCGGCCATTCATCTTTTTTCTTTTCTTTTTTTCCTTGCAAAGCAGCACAGCATATGTAACCTATGAATCCCTTATCTCATATTGATGAAACCCACTACCACTACATCACCGGGTATGATATAGATTTAGAACTGCTTTGTCTTAATGCTAATGGAGAGTCCTGCATTGACTGTGATATAAAGGAAACAGCTCAGATGGTGCTGTAGGGGTTCCTCATTGTATTCAGAGACAGATTCTGTTCCTCACATTGTGTATGAGTTGCCTTCAATGGCTTCAAACCAGGTTTCTCTTCTCTCTTTTTGCACTGCTGGGATGCCTCCGTATTTATACATGTAGAAAAACCAGCCGGAGAGGCAGACCACATATGAAGCCTGTCATTATCCCTCACATGCTGCAGCTGCTGGATGCTTCCTTCACACAGTGATTGCCCTCTAGTGGTTTGCTGTGTTCAGAACACATCCAGTCACCAGTGACAGCCCTGCTGATGTTTGACAACTCTGAATATTTTTGTAGCCGACTAGTACAGGGTTTCACATATTTCACCAAGTCACAGAATGAGTCTAGCCTCCTGTGTGAATGACAGGCCTCAGGCTCGCTCACGTTATCCAATGACAAACACAGAACAGCCGGCTAAATCCTCTCCAACCACTTTGATGCATTGCACCACAGCTCCAACGAGGAGACGGGGAGTGATAATGTGCATAATTCACCGAAAAGATTCTGTGATCCTTGGCTTGTAGAAATCTTCAAAGCACGGAAGAGAGTAGAGACGGAGCACATTGTAGAACAGGGGGATGTTTTCTCTCTTTTTCAGAAGTTATATTTAGACTCTGGGGGTACTCTTTGCCTTCTGCTGATGAAATACCTCCGTCTTGTACTGAAGCCGTATGGTCATAGCAGAAAGCACGCAAAGTTTCCCGCTGCGTGGAGTCTTCTGCTGATCCTGGGAGTATTTTTCTAGAGCTCCTGCTCGCATAAAATCTTCGGCTTCATCTCACAAAAGGCCATCGTATCAAAGGTTGCTACAGTAACAGTGACAGCAGCAGATGTAATACTAGATCCCATATGTCCCCCAAGATGAAAGGAAGGCAGAGTGAAGTGGCTGAAGTGTTCACCTCATGCTCCCCCGCATACACCGATAAAGCGAAACCTGGGCCGGGTGGCGAACTGGAAAACACACATGGGAGTGTCTGCTATTCTTGCCAGCTCACAGCTTGTGATTCAGTTCGGCTGCTGTGAGATGCTATCCTTTTCCAGGGTTTAAGATGCAGAGCAGGCCTTTTTACTAAACCTCGGTGGACCGTTTGCTTCTTGCACTGCAACAACAAAGTTGCTGGCAGAGAGACGAGCCTGTTTTATGTCCCTGATGGTCGATGGAACGACGTTTTTACAACCTCACATTAATTTTTTTCACCCCAGGTGGCTACTTAGGATTTAATACCCACCCTATCAGCTGTCGTTGCATTCACTCTACCTGAGAAACAAAATGGGCCTTAAACTTCACAAGAAAGATTTGGGCGAGATTTAGAAGGTTTTATTATTGATCACTTATTGACATGAGTGTGACATAAGCAAAGCCATCCCAGCCAACACGGGTCAGACATCAGTGTTGTGTAGCTCGTCAAAAACTACAATACGGTTAAGATTCAGAGAACAGAGTGGACCTTGTTTGTTTCCTCATTTAATAATAGTACAGTGAGACTCTCTCTTATCAGCAATGTGATGGTGATAGGATCATTCCCGAATAGGCATACAGTAATGCTAGTCTACCTACAAGTTCTCATCCAAATCACATTTTACATTCTTTCTTGGGATAAAGCTCACAAAGACGGAATCAGAATGACTGAGCTCTACTGCCTTAAAGCTGGGGTAGGCAGTACTTTTTGCCATCATTGGGCAGAAATCTCCATACTAAACTTAAAGTATACTGTAATCAAAGTCATCTAAGAGGAAACTAGACACCTGCTTGTCCTCTTGACAGTGTATTTAGGCCACAAGGTTGGCGGTTCAATCCCCGGCCCTTCCGCATGCCAAGGTGTCCTTGGGCAAGACACTGAATCCGAAGTTGCTCCCAATGGTAGATTAGCGCCTTGCATGTGCAGAACATTTACCATTTTAAAAGTCCACACCGTTAAAGGAGACTTCAGCCAATCACAGGGCTTTTCACCCAGAGCAGGTGAGTGAGCATAAAAATCAACCAACTCTGCAGGCAGAATAAGATATGATGGTGCAATGGGACAAACGCTGGAAACGTTTTAACTCCTGTGTGAGGCCACAATGTTACAGTGTATGCATATGCTTATCTGGTAGGAGGGGCTTAAGACAGAGATCTGCAGGACGATGGTTGTATTTCCTGTTTTCCCCATATCCAGATTCTGCCCACTGTAGCTTTAATGGGTGACTCCCATGACTTCCAATTTCCTTAAGTCCACAACAAGTCCCAAGTGGTGTTTCTGCAGATTTCCAGAGAGAACTGCAGGGGGGAGCAGATTCAACCTGACATTATTTGAGGTATTCCCCTCATTTCATAGCAATATGGATGTGAAAATGTAAAATAGTTAAAGTGAATTCATGCAGTCAGGATTCATATTTGCACATACAGGTTCAATCATTTTGATTTGCTATAATTTGCAAAACTATGGACAAAGTTGTTTTTGTCCATCAGTGGTGTAAAGATCTTCAGTGCATGATTTCATGTTGATATAATAATGTGTTTGCTAAACAGATGCAGGCCTGCACGTATCCTGTAACAGTTTCTTATATCAATACCATGAAGAAATGCTCAGGAAAATACTTTGAAATGAGACACAAGGTCAGAAATTTCTGTTCATTTCCATGGAAACACATGAGATCTTTAAGCCTTGTCTCATAGCACATTTCATCCCCTTGAGGTCCAGCAGCCTCGCAGCCTTGACACGCCGTAGCTGGATGCTTCCCTGGATGGGTTGTCATGGCGCACAAGATTCACTGTCTGGCGTGAGTTTTCCAGTCGGGGTTTGATACCATTTTGGTAGAGCAGAGAAACTAAAGATATGCATGAACTAGCATTTTTGTGATTTATTTAGCAAATAAAAACACCCCAAAGCATCTAATTAAATACAAATGCAACAAATCCATCTTGGAGAGTAATGATATATGTTGAACAGCAGTACAGACTTAGAAAATGCATAATCAGACGACCTGAACATTAAGTGAAAATGGGGGATTATTAGCAGGACTGCTGGTAGTTTCTTCTCTCATATGTTTGGGTTCCACTCACATCCCAGCACTGATCTGATTGGTTAAATCACAAGCAGTCCAGACGCTCCAATGAAGAAAGAATGTGTTGCTTAATAAAGTCTAGATAGGCTGTGTGGGGAGATTCTTCTGTGTGCGTATGGATTTGCATATTTGTGTGGTTTCTGAAATGAGGAGAAATGAACAGCAACCAAGGAATAGAAGATGCAAGTACTATGTCACAACTTCAGCTTTTCAGGGCAAACTATAAGTCTTCAGACAGAGACAGAGAATGCAAAAGAAGCAGTTCAGCCTTGAGTTAATGAATCAGACACAAAAACTGTTTTACTTGTGAGTTTGGCCTCATTTACTTTTACTACAGACTGAAATGTTTAAAAAGAAATGAGACTTTACTGCAATGATGATAACAGGTGAGATTAATGAGACTCACTAATAATCAAGGTAATGTTTTGACCAAATATCATAAGGAGTTAAAGTTTAGTTTGTTGCTTCCAGCTGTTTGTAGGAGTCTTTCCTCTGAGTTTATTAAATACCTGCAGCATCAGACGGCAGCAGGATCCATATGAGTGTTTCCAGTAAGAACGTTGCGTGTATTTATGCACATTGAACAACAGCAGTAGCTTCACTGATTACTCAAAAATACATTTTATAACTAGAAAAACACTCACAGAGCGCATACCTCCGCCAAGGAGCTTCAGTCCACCCCCAACACAATCTCCCAATTCACATATTTTGTATGGAACGTTACAGATACAAATGTAATTACATACAGTGGGGCGGCTGTGGCTCAGGTGGTAGAGCGGTTGTCCACTGATCGCAAGGTTGGCGGTTCGATCCCCGGCCCCTCTGCTTGCCGAAGTGTCCTTGGGCAAGACACTGAACCCCAAGTTGCTCCCAATGGTAGATTAGCGCCTTGCATGGCAGCTCTGTCGCCATTGGTGTGTGAATGTGTGTGTGAATGGGTGAATGAGAAACACATTGTAAAGCGCTTTGGATACTACTAAGGTCGAGAAAAGCGCTATATAAGTGCAGACCATTTACCATTTACCATTTACAGTTCAAATGTCCTGCCGACAATGCAGCCTTCACCCCATCCGACCTAATGAACAGGCGCAACCTGTTTTTGGGATTACCCCAAAAACAAGAGTGCCTTCTGGTGGCTTTTAGAGTAAAACACATTTAATTGTCCACCCGGTTAAACAAAAAAATTCCTGGATCCAGATCGTGATCCTGATCCCATTTCACACATTTCTTAAAAATTTCATCCAAATCCGTCCATTACTTTTCAAGTTATGTTGCACACAAACAAACAAACAAACCAACACCGGCCATCACATAACCTCCTTGGCGGAATTAATTATCTGCCTGTGGTGAGGAAAAGGTAGCTCACTAATCAACCATCTAGATCAACTGCAAGTTATTCGAAGCCACCAGTCTTCAACTGCACTGTTAAAAAAACACCAAGAAAAAGCAGGATTTCACTTTATAGCAGAAATATGATCAATTATTTCACATTTCTGTATGGGATATTTCCTGTCCCATACCGTATCAAATTCAAAATCCTCACCCATAAAGCACTCCATTGGCCATGCCCCCTATTACCTTAAAGACTTGCTCCACCCCTACACCCCTTCCTGTACCCTCCGTTCCTCCGACACAAACCTCCTGAACGTCTCCAAGTGCTGAACCTGGGGGGACAGAGCTTTCTCTGTTGCCACCCTCTCCCTTTGGAACTCACTCCTGCAACATATCTGTGATACCGCTGACCCTATCACTTTCTACTGCACTTTCAACTGTATTTGTTCTGTTTTCCTTTTGACTGATTGATTTTGTATACCTGTATTTGTGTTTGTTTGTAACCTGTAAAGCCTCTTTGAGTTTTTGAAAAGCGCTCTATAAATGCAATGCATCATCATCATGATTATTATTATCATTATTATTATTATTATTATTATTTACTTACCATCAATTGCAGTAATATTTCAATCATCAACACTAATGATTTGTTTTACGCCACACTATTACCATCAGTCCACAAACTGCTTCACTAATGACAGGAAAATTAAATAAGGAAACAACAGAAAACACCAAAACAAGACTAATTAGAAATAATCAAAATGAGCACCCAAAAGCAATTCAGTGCTTCATTATTAAATGTGGTCGGCGCGTCTTCATGATATCATACGCACTCTGTGAAATCAACCAACAGCCGAGTAATGTTTTTAATTTCCACTTCACACTTAAAAATAAAAGTAAGTCTGCTTATAATGGTGGTTGATACACACATTTTCTCTGCACGCTCTCCTCTTTCAGTGTTTTTAACAATAACAATTCCAGTAAAGTAAGTATATTTATGGAGCACGTGAGTTTGTGGTTTTTTGCACTCTAAGACATCTGGTAATTTAGCTTTTCTTCCAATGATGCAAAGGTTAAATCCCATAATAGTGTTTGAAATGTGTTTTAAACATCACTGGAGACCAAACCAGGCAACCAAGTAGAGTCTGTTTACTCAACTGACATATAGTTAGAAAAAACTGAAGACAGGCCCTCCATCAACTGTCTGTTGGGTGTATAAAATATCAGAAGATGATTCTCTCCTGGGAGAATTCATGCCTTTCGTTTTTTCTCACCAACAGTCAAAACAAGGCACTTGAGCTTCGAATAGAAAACTGAGATTTTACCAAGTCTTTCTCCACAGAACTTGCAGCATTTTCAATAATATTGACAGCAGTTAATTCGATATCAATGAACTAATAAGCCATTGTATCTCTACATACCGGTTGGTTTCTAGGTACCTCTGAAAATACTGAAACTGGCCTTAAAATGGGGGTCAGTAAGGGCCAAAAAACACATTTTTGCTCCAGAACCCCAAAGTAGTCAATGACATACAACATCCTTAGTTGCTGTTATTTATCGTAGATTTACAGTTTAAGATTAGTGGCAGATTGAAAGGTTTAAAATTGTGTTTTTAATGCTCAAAGACCTTATATAATCTAATCAATTAAACTGGTGAATTCCATGTAATGAGACAGAACATTTAAAATCTTAAAGACGGTTGACTAAATGTTGAATAGATTGTTTTTACTCAACGAATTATGTTACAGTATACCACAGACATGAACACAGCCCTGTGTAAAATCACTTTAAATACCCTTTAATTTTAATTGAATCACCTCCAATTATGGGATCATTTGTAAGTTAACAAGTAGAATATTTCCTCTTGTGAACAATCAAAAACCAACACTTTAGAAAGATGACATTGAAAACACACTTCCTAAAGTAGAACAACAAAACAGCAGCTGAACTGCTGTCATCATGAACAATGTGGATGATCTTCTACGAGGCTAATCTTTACAAAAACTGTGCACTAGATGAGGGTCCCTGTCTCCGTTTTATTCTGCAAATTCTAGGATTGATTGTTTTGTTTTCTGGTGGTGCGTTGCGTTCCCATGTCGCCGCCAATCGCCTCATTAACATGAAGCAACCGTTAACCCACAACCCACTCAGGCTACGTGGGGGGACCGACTGTAAACACTGCCGGAGCTGCTTCCATGGGGCTCAGCGTGAATCAGAGCTCAATGGAAAGGCGTTTGACATCTTAACTGAAAATAATAAGCAGTCATATGAAAGACCACAAAGTAAAGTTAGATATGAGCTTAAGTTATTTTTACATAACACAATTTAAAGTGTTCATCTTACCAGCTTTGCTGCTGCTTTATATTTTCAGTTAGCTAACAGCTCATAGCCTGTTCATCCTGTACTAGACTGAAATATTAATCTACAACAGTTGTAAGTAACACTGTGCGGGTTGTTTAATGGCTGACTTGGAAAATGGAAGCTGACTGATTTGATTAAGGCCTAATGTATAACTAGGCTAAGAACAAACAAATTCGAAACCCAGTATATGATAAAAAAAATTTGAAAAATCCTTTAATTCAGGGACTACACCGATCATTCACAACATTATGACCACTGGCAGGTGAAGTGAATAACACTGAACATAATGGTACTATGTGCTGTTCTGCTGGAAAACCTTGGATTTTGGCATCCGTGTTGAAAAACATTAAACAATTAGGAACCTGTTCAGAAACATGACAATGGCCCAACATGTTGATTTGACCTCCAAACTTCCTACACCCCATTCTGATCAAGCATCAACAGGATGCAGTGGAACAAGTTTGATCAACAGAGGCCCCACTGCACAAGCCAGAGCACCCAAAGGATCCAGTGCCAACATCCTGGTTCCAGACCCCATAGGACACCCTGAGAGGTCCTCTGGTCCATGACCAATGTTTCAGAGCACTTTTGTTGACGTAAGGTGTAAGGTGTTATGTCTGATCGGTGTATGTTCAAACTGTATTCATTTATTGTCCTTTGGTGCTGCTTAAGGGTAGCTGACATTAGTAAGATTTACAATTCAATAAAATGAATAATTCCAGTTCCTTTTAACCAATAATCTATTATAAATACCATATAATTTTTTGTTTGATTTAAAATGGATTTTGGGGTAGAGACTGTTATGTCCATCTCTTCATCATCACAGTCCTTTTGGACCTTCCATAGTCGCTGAAGTATAAAAGGGTATAACCACTTTTACCCTATAGATCTGTTTACAATACAAACTACACATCTGGTTAAAATGATAACACATTAAATATGTAGTGGTTCTCCGGGATAAATGGCTAAACTCTATCAGGTGTTTTTTTTTCCATTTGTGTCCCATGTGTTTGCAGGAGAGGACAGTATAGCGTAACAATCTGTAGCAGCTTTCTAAGAGGATAAACTACAGCCAAATCAAACAGCAGGAGACGTCTGTACAACATGGGCTTACTGTGCCGACACATGCATACAAGCAGATATTAGAGACAGTTGAGGAGTACAGGCGTCTACTCCATCAGAGTGTCCTTTAAAGGTCCCATATGGTTCCCCTTTTCACAAAATGATTGAAAGTCTCGGATGCCTTTCAATTTTTCAGCTCAAAATACTAAAAGATGCTTCATTTCACCAAGATTGAAAGCATCTGGTTTTATCTCTGTTCTAAGCCACTATTTCAGTGTCTGCAGCTTTAAATGCAGCTGAGCTGCTGCTGTCGACACCCCCTTCAGGAAGAAAACTCTCTCTGTGTCTGTGATTGACAGAGCAAAACAAAACAGTTTTTAAAAGGCAGTCGAAATATTAGATCAGAATATTCTGTCACTTGTAAGGTTCTCTCCTAGCGATCATTTTTAATGGATATTTTGACGAATTCACTGCACAGTTGGTGTTTTTATTTCATGTGTATGGTGAGTTTGTCAGACAACATTGCAAATGTATAATTATCAGTTTAGCAGCTTGGAAATGGCTCTGGAGTGACTGCTGGTTAACATGCATTCTTAATGGGCTGCATTTCAGTCACACAACATGCTAATCAAAAGGATTTTCCTGATGTTGTGGGGACATTGCCATGAAAAGTAAAAGTAATTCACTAAGTGTTCAGTTACTTAGATGCTTGGGGTGCATGGAGACTCTTGTGTTCACTCTTGCCTTTATATTTCCACAGCTTTTTACTGTACACCATAACATTTATACCAATTACAAAACACAGTAAAAACTGATTTCCCGGTCTTGTATCTGTCCAAAGTACTTCAATTTTTTTAAAAAGGTGTTGTTCCATATCTGCAGTAGTTAGACCTCTGCAGTTATTTTGTGTCCCTGTAAAAGTATTAACTGACAGGCAGTATTACATAAAAATTGTAAAATACTGAAATACACTGAAGACAAACTTATTTCTACCAGGTTGTCAATGGCTGCGGGTTGATTTAATTGAACAAGCTGCTGACGTATCGATCAAATACAGCAGAGTGTCATCCTCATATAAACAACATTCACACAAGGCATTTCATTCAGTGAGAAAATAAAATCACAGATTTTTTTTCTAGGGCATTCAACAGAAGGATGCAACTCAAGGATGTTCAGTTCAGTTCTATTTATCCATTCTATCCATTTCACAGCATATGTCATCTCAAGGCGCCTTATACTGTAGGACCAGTTGGAGTCCCTTTCAACAAGCACTGAGGGACAGTGGGAAGAAAAAAACTTGTCTTTACAGGGAATGGCAAGAACAGCAGAAGATAGCAGATGGAGAACAGACACACAATACATAAGAGCCACACTTTGAAGTTCAATGAGGACAGTGACCACAGATCAGACAAGTGGAGTTTCAGATCCAGAGACACCTGCAGGAAGGACAAAACTTAAACTAAAGGAGAGAAAGGACGCACAGTTAGTGACATAAATGGTGGTATACACCGATCAGCCACAACATTATGACAGGTGAAGTGAATAGCATTGATCATATTGGTACTATGTGATGTTCTGATATAAAACCTTGGATTTTAACATCCCTGTTGATGAGACTTAGACACCCAAATAAACATTGTCCTACAACAAGCACACTCCCTCATGCAAATGGAAATCCCAAATGCCACTGGCCTACCCCTGCAGGAAAATGCACCCCACCACATGGAAAAAACATCTAACACTCAGGAACCTGTTGAGGAACATGACAATGGTCCAACGTGTTGATTTGACCTCCAAACTTCCTACTCTCAAGCATCAACAGGATGCAGTGGAACAAGTTTGATTGACAGAGACCCCACTGCACAAGCCAGAGTACCCAAAGGATCCAGTGCCAACGTCCTGGTTCCAGACCCCATAGGTCCCTGAGAGGTCCTCTTGTCCATGTCCAATGGTTCAGAGCATTTTTGAGCACATAAGAGGGGCCAACACAATATTAGGCAGGTGGTCGTAATGTTATGCCTGGTCGGTGTATACCTGTATGGAGAGACAAATCTGACCATTTGTACAAAGGAGTCTCTAAATTTGATATCTAACCCAGGAATAGAGCGGAATCTGAAATATGTCTTTACATTTTTATGATCTTCTTTTAAATCTTCAACTCTCTGATTGTTTACAGATTTACATGAAAATATCACACATTTCTGGTGTTTTGTCAAAATTTTGGAACTCACTGTACGTGCACGACGGAGCCAAGCTGTCCGCTGTTGGTTTCTGTGCTGCGTTCAAAAGCAACTTTTGACAAAAGACAGTGTGAGCTGATGTAAGGTGTTTGATCAGTCTGCCTTTGTCAGCGTTGAGTTCTCTGATGTTGGCTTCACGCAAGAGGTCCCTTTGTGTTTTTAATAGCCTTTGGATGACAGTGAAGTTGAATGACACTGAGGTAAAAGCTATCATATGTTAGACTTTTGTACTTAATTTTAAAAGTGCATGATAAGTCCTGTATGATCTTCTATAGCTAAGAGGTACAGAGTGCATCCGTGCTGCTGCTGCTGCTGGAGGTGTTTACCTGCATGTAGAAACATCTGGACAGATGTTACTACACAGCTTGTTACTTCTCTCCCATCTCCCTTCTCCTTTGTTTTCTGTCAGGCCTCTCAAGTTGAAGGTTTGATAGACCGAAGGCTGAGTGAGGCCGACTTCAGAGCCCTGCACGGTACGTTCTGTTGTGGATGATTGGACCGAGCAGCATCCCAGCTTTGTCCTTGGGCAATTTCTGGAGGTAACGTTTCTCCTCTGATTACATGAGAGACGGGGGGCATTTCAATGTTCTATTTTTAGCCCGGAACAGGAACTCGAAGAGCTGTTTGCCACAGCTGTAGCAGGAACTTGATCTGAATTTTTTCATTTGCTCAGTGATATTTAGGCAGTTTCTCCAAAAGCAGGATTTCTTTCGGTGACACTTTGGCACATTTATACGTCGCATAGACGTGTAACTGCTGTAATCTTCAGAAAGAATCCATAGTGAGGTTGGAATATAGATTTTTCTCCAACTATTGGCCATCTTTAGATATAAGATGGATGGCAGGCATGGAGAATACAATGCACATTGAAAATGCATACACTTTGTGCTTCTTTGTCCGGCTGACAAAGCTGTGTTCTCAGTGGAATGCAGTAAAATTCGACAGCCTGTCTCAGTGCTCAATACTGAAATCCATCAGCGGGCACCAAGCAGTGTGTTTTATTTCTCTGTGTCCAGTACAATAACAGCACTCCTCATCATCTGACTCTGATAGAGGGGGAGCGAGTTGAAGCCAGCAGTGTTAACACCAACATGCTATCTGGCATCTGACATCTCTGGTGAGTCTGTCAACACGATAAAGACAGGTGCTGCTGCTGCAAGCCCTGTTCCTCATCAGAGTTAGAGGGAGAAGCTGCGTCACGACTGTGCACCATGAACAATGTGTACTAAAAAAGATGTGAATAGAGCTCAAGTGGAATACAAACTTCTGTTCAGCAAGTAAGAAAACCTCATTCAAAATGCAGCTGATGTCTACATCTGCACTGATTCAGATGACAGCGATGGAACAGAGCCTTTCTCTACAGTATATTTTCCCATAGATTAATGTGTTAAGATAAGTTCAGTAGTTTATTTTTCACCCCCCTTTGACAAACACAGTTGATGGTTAAAGCATCTTACCGACAGCCCTGTAGTGGATGGAGATTTGTCCCCGCTATCTACATATATACACTTTATTTTCTTCACAAAAAATATGAAAGGAATGCTAAATGAAAGGTAGAATTGAGTTACAGAAGCTATGGGAAGCAGAGGTTAGCCCAGATGGGATGTCATGGCTTCAGCTCTGTCACATTAAATATTTGATTATTGGTTTGAACTCGGGAGAAGTCCAACATTCGAACTATAAGAACTTATTCACATTTAAAATTACAATTTGTGAGTGGATGTGAAGTAGTTGGTGTTGTGGCTCTGTAGAGGGTGTTCTTAGAATTTGTTTCAGTTCAAACAACTGCTTCTCTATTGGGATACTCAAAGATAATATATACACTGATCAGGCATAACATTATGACCACCTGCCTAATATTATGTTGGTCTCCCTTATGTGCTCAAAAATGCTCTGAACCATTGGGCATGGACAAGAGGACCTCTCAGGGTGTCCTATGGAGTCTGGAACCAGGACATTGGCACTGGATCCTTTGGGTACTCTGGCTCGTGTAGTGGGCCTCTGTCAATCAGACTTGTTCCACTGCATCCTGTTGATGCTTGATCAGAATGGGGTGTAGGAAGTTTGGAGGTCAAATCAACATGTTGGACCATTGTCATGTTCCTCTACATGTTCCTGATTGTTTGATGTTTTTTCCATGTGGTGGGGTGCATTTTCCTGCATTGGTAGGCCAGTGACATTTGGGATTTCCATTTGCATGAGGGAGTGTGTTTGTTGTGGGACAATGTTTATTTGGGTGTCTAAGTCTCATCAACATGGATGTTAAAATCCAAGGTTTTCCAGCAAAACACCACATAGTACCAATATGATCAATGTTATTCACTTCACCTGTCAGTGGTCAGAATGTTGTGGCTGTATATATGCGCAGGTATAGCACACCAGCTTGCATCTGAACTCTGGACAGTTCACACATTGTGTCAGACTTTCAGACTGCTTTTAATTGCTGTAATAAAAGAGCTGCCAAAGCAGGCAACTTAGCAACACAGAAAAAAAATCTTGAATAGATAATAATAATAAAAAATGATTACAGGAGGGTCTGGACTGGGTGTCACTGGCTGAGACTCACACCGGCCTTTGCACATACTTGACCTCAAGTACATCAGCCCTCAGAGCAGGTCACTGGGACTACATCGTTAATGGAAGTGGTGGGGCAAAGTCCCCGGACAAGGAAATGCTTGCAACTGCAAGTCCCTTTCAGTCACAGCCTCCACCAGGGGAGGTCTGATGACGGAGGCAACAAAGACACTCAGGTGGCAGCGGACTAGTGGGCCTCAGGAGATCAGCATTAAAGGCACATGGAGGGCGATGGAGAGTCACACGCCTTATTATCAAGACTGTAGATAAGCCAGGGAGGGAACATGCTTTGTTGTTGTTTTGCGCTGTTGTGGTTGTTTGCATCCGATGTATTAAAGTGAAATGACTGTACATTTTATCAAAAATTTTTTTTTATTGCTGTTGAAGGTGTGTACATATTGCTATTGTTTTACTGTCATATGCATATACTAATGTATCTCAAAAAAATAGAACATTGTGAAAAAGTTAAATATTTTCCATCAGTTATTAAGGAAAGTGTAGATTTAATATATCATACACTCATTGCACGTGAAGGTAAATATTTGAAATTGAAATAATTTGAAATTTCTTATTTTCATTAGCTGTAAGCCATAATGGTTTGAAATATTTTACTTTATGTGTGATGAACATAGATGACATGAAAATTTACTTCTTTAAATTACAACAAAAATTTACTTTTTCGCAATGATCTGCTTTTTTGAGATGCGCCAGTACATCTACTTTCGATATTTGCTAACCCACTATCAGGGAAGCTATCCAAAATAATGTATCAACAAGATGGTGAAAATGATATCCATCAGTCAGTTATGTCTCCGTATGTCTGACTGTGTAAAGTAGCTCTAATGTAAAGTATGTAAAGTTGTTGTCAGTGAAACTCTAAAGTTGTAGTTTTAAGTTGTCTGTAGGTTCCTATGAGCATTAGTTTGTATGATACGAGCCAAACAGTGTAGAAGTACCTGCCTGATGTTCTTCTGACAAAAAATGTTTTTATACATTTCTGAGATTAGGGCTAAATTTGAATTCTTCATCTCTTTGGAAGGAAAGTTTGCCACCAATTAAAGGCATCTGACAATTTACTGAAAGAATTTTCCTTGACAATAACTAGGTAGGACTTGCATCTATTTATTACGACATAGAAATTCTTCTCTAAGTATCTAAAAAACGCAAAATAGTATTTTGGAATGAAACCCTGCGCCAAGTATCTTATATCATACCTATATTACTGTAATTGCAGATAGATCTCCTGTCCCAATGGGTTTGACTTCATCAAAGACATATGGCTTTGCAGCAGGATTATGTCGTATCTACACGCATATATCTATGCTTTTGGCTGATGAAAATACTAATCCAATAATTAAAATGGAGGACGCACCCCAACCACTCAACAAGACAACACATCTGAGAGTCAACATGTGGAAGTACTTTGGGTGCTTCACTGTAGACAACAAAATGACGAGCGAAGACTTGGCCGATTGTTGACATTGTTGGAAGTGTTGCGTTGCTCAATGTTGACGACAAATCTGTGGTGTCAGCCAAAATCATGTCGACCAGGTGAGGCAGCGGAGCAACATCAAGACCAAAAAAACCTCATCCGATTGCCTACTTTTCGCCACACTCATCCTCAGGACCCTTCTGAGAAATGCTCATCGATGAAATAGCAAGATTTATATGCACGGACGTGCTGAACGGTTAATGATACCACACGGGAAAAGATAGGCCATTTGGATTGCATTCTAATCAGTTCAAACAACTTACGTACCAGTTTGAATTGATTTTAACTTTTTGAAAAAGTGACAGTCTCAGTACAGGGCCAAACAAAGTTAGATTAATAATGATAATGATAATAATGATACACTTTATTTTTATAGAACCTTTCAAAACTGGAGGTAGAAGGTGCTTTAGAAAACATTAAAATACACAAAACACTGGATAAAACATTAAAGTGGACAATAAAATGTTAGTAAAGACAGTGCAACTCTTAAAAAAGCAATATCATCATCATAGAAAGATAAAATGTTACGTAAATGCTTGTCTGAACAGGTGAGTTTTTTGAAAAACTGATCTGTTCTGACAGTTAGGAGGAGCTTGTTCCACAGTGTTGGGGCTAAAACAGTGATAGCACGGACCAGCCTAGACCATGGGATGTGTAACAGCAGGTGATTCTCAGGTTTCAGGGGTTGAGCTGCAGAATATGGCGTTAGAAGTTCAGAGATGTTGAGTGAGGTTAGACTGTGTAGAGATTTAAAAGTGATCAACAGAATCTTAAACTGAATTCTGTAATTAATGGGGAGCCAGTGTGATTCTGGTGATTGGTGAGTTTCAATAGTCAAGGTGGGAGAAAATGAAGGCATGAATAAGCTGCTCAGTGATGTTTCTGGGGGGTGTTGGTTTAATCAATATCTTTAGTTGTAGGTAGCATGATTGGACCAGAGAATTACTCCCTATGTCTCTGGCTGTGTGCGCTATGTTGGTTGATTGTGGTCCAAGGCGATACTGGGGGGTGATGCTGCGGGAAATGTGGTGGGGATCAATAATCAAGACTTCAGTCTTAGCAGTGTTCAGTTATAAGAAATTAGCAGCCATCCAGTCCTTGATTGCTGTGAGTCAATATTGCAGAGAGTATAGATTTTCATGATTTTCTCGGGTAGGCCTAAATGAGATGTATAACTGGCAGTCATCAGCATAGAAGTGGCAGGACACAGGGCTGAAGAGGTGCATGATATGACAAAGGGGCAACAGATTAAACTAAATAGAAATGGTCCAAGGACTGAGATCTGAGAGACCCCACAGGACACGAGGGGTAAGAAAGATGAAAAATTGTTTACTGTAACTTTAAAAAGTCTGTTTAGTGTGATGAAAACCAGTTTAAAACAGTTCCATCGAGGCCAACCCAGGTTCTGAGCTGGTTTAGGAGTGTTTTGTGAGATTGCCACAGTCCGCATTCATCAGAATACCATTGGTTATTCTTGGTCGTGCTGTTTCTGTGCTGTTTTTTTTTTCTAAAGCCAGATTGGAATCTGTCCAGTATATTACTTTCTTCAGCTATTTCTAAGATTTGCTTAACAACCACTCAACTGTTTTTGGGATCAACAGCAATTTTGAGATTGGACAGCAGTTCTGACTTTGGTCTAGATCAAGTTTCTTTAGGAGAAGCCGGACACATGCCTGTTAAAATCGTCCAGGATAATGCTAGACAAAGGATGTGCATTTATGATTGTAGAGATAGCATATGACTGCAGAAACCTCCTTAAACAACTTGGAAGAGCTGATGTCAGATTCACAAGCCGTGAAATTTATGTGGAACACAATGTCAGCCAGACCCATGAGGGTAATGGGGGCAAATGCATGTAACAGTGTGGTGGATGGTGGGGCTCAGGTGAGGGTGGAAGTGGGTCGGTAGGAGCAATTGCTACTCAGATGTTTTCAATCTTCTTACAAAACAGTGCAAAAACCTCTCACTGTCCTCTGTAGAAGTAGCACAAACAGAAGCTGGGACTATAAATATATATATATATATATCTTTCCTCGTACCAAACATACCCTTGCAGACGTGGACACAGAAAGCATGAAATGGCCTTAGCATTTATTGTGAAGGTCAGTAGACGTCCAACACCAACTCTTAGCCCTGGGGCCTCTCAGGATAAGATAAGACCATGGTATTTATGTGCAGTCAGCCCTAATGGTAGTGCATTTTGATAATCTTGCTTTTTTGCTTCTTTGATCTTGTGTATACGTGAATGCATACAACATCTACATATGTAGACAAATCAAAGAGAAATATTTTATGTATAGCACTGATAGTTTTCCTCTCAGAAGATACTGATGGGTGATATTACCTCGGCTTTAATGTTTCTTTTACCAGTGCTGACGCTTTTTCCGTTGACGAAATTGACATGTATTTGAAAAAGCCTCACAAGAGTTAAACATATCTTTCGCTGCTTTCAGATCCACATATTGAGAGAGGAGAAATAAATATAACACTTAAAAGCGAGTCAAACACAATTCGGCAAGATGTCACTTTGCAGTTTTGTAAACATCTCCCTGTGGATGATGAATATTAAAAACAGAATCGGAACAAGAGTCTCTTTCATCAAAATGGCACTAAAATAACAGGGTTAGGTAGGGTACCGCCAGATGTTAGATGCATACTGTATCATTAGAAAAATACAGGAAAATGGAAGTTGGACAACTTTAAGAGGGTGATACATCTGATAAACACTTGCTAAAGATAGCCGTAGTCCCCTCAAAGTGGAGTCACCATCGATATCTGGGTGTTCGGTTCTTTCAGTCCCACGGGGAATTGATTGTGTGATGCTGAGCCACCAGCTTCAGGTATCTGATTTAAGCGAAGACAGTGACTGAGCACCGTTCACTCAGCTCTCGTGCATTCTCATTATTAGGAGGACTATCAATGTAGGGAAAAGCAGCACCGCCCTGAATCCGCTGCTGCCTTGCTCCATCCTCACTGTCAGTGCAGGTATGTTAGCTATCTCTCACAGCCAAGGAACTATGCACTCATCCCCATGTGTGCTATAAATCAGCTCCGTCCCTGAGCTGACAGTCAGCGGAGGACTTATCGGACACACAGCGGTGGCTCCAAATGTGCACGAACACAACAGCGAGCCCAGTCTGCAGTGTCCATCTTTACATTTACTCCAGACATCACACCTTGAAAACATTTCTGATGGCCCCTGGGGATAATAT
Organism: Dascyllus trimaculatus; assembly: GCA_024666655.1. NCBI lineage: Eukaryota > Metazoa > Chordata > Actinopteri > Pomacentridae > Dascyllus > Dascyllus trimaculatus. Next base: position 28,764,702 of record CM045450.1, read on the forward strand.
CTCCCTGTGTTGTGGTGCTCTACCAAGTGAACTGGCTCTGCTTGGCATCAGACTCTGTATTATGCAATTCTTTGCTGTTAAGGAAAGGTTACTGTCAAGACTGGAGGCAGAAAATTACATTTACTTAATTACAGTTACTGTAGCTGTAATGGAGAAAGGTCCTTCAATTCCTGACGTTCCTCATCAGACATAGTCTTTGATGTGCCTTCCAGTATTCAAAGTGCACATTCAAGAGCATCACTGAAAGTAGTTGGAAACACAACTGCTTGAAAAGATTTTAAATGTGATCAAGTTTGTCCTTAATACAGCAAAACTTTGCAAAACTACAGCAAAATGTAGACCTGATCCAAACCCTTGGAAAACACATGAATGTGATGTGCAGAAATTCATGTTTATAAAAGAGAGAATCCATCCAAGGGGGACTCGACCATAGTCAGACCCAACCCAACCCAAAATGACCCAAGAGACTCGTGCATAGAAGGGACATAAACATCTGCAGCAGCGTAACGTATTCTCCGGTAATCTGACAAACAAGTATTGGCAATGGGAAACCAAAAGGAACAGTCATGCTTCATTGGAATTTTTTCCAGATAGCATTTAATTTAGAATTGCGGCCAGGCTACTCCATGGAGCCACCCAGGAGTTTATGGACAACATTCACAAATGGGGCTGAGATACAATAATTTTTTACCCAGCTTGCTTTAAGCAATATTGGTGGTGACTAATTGAATCATGTTTTCTTAGGACGTACTGCAGTTCACAACCTGCAGAAACCTGTGTGCTCAACTTGGCTGATGCTGATATCAGCTCTCGTGTTCACTGATGAACCAAAACATTATGATCACTCGCAGATCACAGATGAAGCAAATAAGATTATCTGGTAATATGTCACAGTCTGGGATGTATTAAATGGTGAAATGAAGAGTTGGTTCTCATAGTCAACATGGGTGAAACAGGCAGGTGTAAAGACCAGAGTAACTTTGACAGGAACCAAACTGTCATGGCCATAAGACTGGCACAGAGCAGAACTGGCCCACAGAATGCTGGGCTTCGCTTTCCATTGCCAAACAAGCCATATTAAAGGTGTACTGTGCAAGATTTTGAGGATTCATGTAGCATTAATAAACAACTATCTACAATGGAACGATATCATGGAGTAATGGTATCCATAGAGAAGAACAAATCCAAGCTGTTTGTCCAAGCTTTATGTTTTGACAGCACGTCCAGCCATGAGTGTATGACGGTGCATATTAGTGCATGTGAGTTCCCCCTGTTGAAACTGTTGTGTCCCTCACCACACTTACGAACTAAGTTAGTGTGTATCCATGTAAAGTGTCTATGTAAATGCCTGTGACTGATTAAATAGGACAAGCACTGCTGAAATCATCTTGTAACACAATTACAAGTGGAAGCAGCTAAAACTACAGTAGTTTCCACCATTTTGAATAGGAGCTGGTAAACGTATTGTTGTGAAATTTTGTACAGGCATCAATGATTGAAATTTTGAACAGACATTCATCCTCCTCTCATGATGACTTTGGAGATCCCTTGACTTGTCCCTGTAGTGTCATAATCAGTTCAAACTACACTTTGGTTTATGACCAAATGCAAACCAGCTACAAAACTCTTCATCAGTACTGTTAATTTTAGATTAATGTAGTCTGGGCAGAGAACTGCAGATACGCCTACAATTAAGCCCAGAATGATGAATGGTGAATTGAACTGAATCTGATTTTCTCACACCTCATTGGAAAATACAGAAGTGCAGTCCATTGTTCATCCAAGTTTTTATTATTGTTATTTTTCTATGCTCACTTGTTTTATGACAGCTTAGAGTAAAAGCCTCTACTGCTGTTTTGTTTAGTTCTCTTCTGATCCTCCTTTTTCTGTCTGTGCTACTCTAGTCTTTGTTGCTACATGCTGTCAAGTTCAATTTGACCACAGACGGACTGTGGAGAGACAGGTAACGTGAAGCGAGCGTTAATAAACTTGTTACTGCCATTCACTGCACTTTGCAATGCTAATGGTTGCGAATGGATTATTTTTTGTTGGCTCTTTTGAACACAACCTTTCTGGTTATAAATGAAAGTGAAACGAGGGAGGATGTGCTGCAGACACACTCGTTTGTTTCGGTCTGTGATGACGGTGCTCTAATGGCATCCAGCGGTTCTGAATGTCGCACAACTAGAGCTTATTGCAGAAGCCCTGTTATCATCCACTGCCATGGCTGGTGACGTACACCTAAGAGAAGGTTTGGTTTCAGTGAAGATTGTTTCCTGCTGCTGCTGCAGGTGAGAGATTAAGGAGGACTCGCAGTGTGATCAACCTTCATGTCACCTTCAACCTGTGCATGTGGTTGTAAGTGATTCCAAAATGCTCGATATCCTGCAACCATGAAACATGAATAAAGCATGTTGGAGGGGCACAGTTTAGCAGGATGTTCAAGCCAAGGAATGAGCTACTGACAGCAGCCCTTATCAAAATAGTACATGTTAGACATAGCTATATATAAGGAAAACAAATTACCAAACCTAAAATATGCAAAAAGCACTTCAGGAAAATGGCACAAACCAACCAACAAACATTTTTTTTTACATCTCCTCAAAGTTAATTTTCATTACTCATGCTCTTGACATGCTTTTTTTGCATTGTAGTCTATTTCACATTTAACAATGCTTTCAAAACACTAATCTTCAGACACTGTAAACAAATCCTGCATGTGACTAGAGATGCATATGCAAATGTCAAGTGTCCTCGTTTGAAGTTGGCATTATCCTCTCTATGTCAAATAAACATACAAAACCCAGATTAACTACACATTGTTTACATTTTAATGATCTTTTCTGCTGTCTTTCCTGTTATGTCCACTGTATCTGGATGTCCTGGTGATTTTCTCTTTCTCAAGTAGACTTAAAATCCTTTTTATTGTACTTCAGCAACAGCAGTCGGCAAAGTATGACATTTTGGCGCTCTCCGTTCACCCCTCTCTTCCTTATCACTGTACAACATGCATCGCCTTAACCTTCAATTTTGTTCTGACAAACTATCCTACAAAGCATTTCCCATTGCTGGGTTTATTTACTGGGGAAACGGCAAAATCATTTCTTTGGAGAGCCCATGCTTCCCCCTCCATAATGCTCTGCTTTGTTTACTCCCCTGTAAACATCATTCGATGAATGGCTCCTCTGTAATAGGACTCATTCAGGTGAATTGACTAAAGCCTGTAATTCACTGCAATCAAGGTGGAATAGCTGTGGCTGTGCTAAGAGATGGTGGTGTTTAATAAACCCACATGTAGCCACATGCACTCCTGTTGTGTTGCTGCTATTGTGTCTTCATGTGTAAAAAAATAAAAACACTGTAAGAGAAATTTAGGGGAATATAAGGCAAATAGTCTCATGGGAAGATGGCTGTTACAGATTATGTAGTGTGCAATTTTCGGGATGTTTAAACACAATGGCCTGAATTCACCGGTTGATTGGCTGCAGGTCTGGATACCTTTAAAACAGCATGATGTACATTTTACAAATAATGACTCCATTTAGATGTAAATAGACAATAAAGCAGGGTATTTATTAGGGTGGGGATACCTTATAATTAACAGGTACCAACCACATTACTGGGCATAGTGATTTCAGGTTCTCCAGTCAAGCCCACCACTTGTGTTACTCCGGTTTTAAAAGACCAATATTGTGATGGCAAAATTCTCAACTCGAGGTTATGTCCATCTGTCATATGCAGTTCATGGTCTGAAGCTGTATTGCTACAATGTTAAAATCCATCAATACGCAAAATATTAATTACTTCTGTGCTATTTATTGTATTTATGAACATCAGCATCTTGATCGCATGGCCTTCAACTCAGTCATCTTATGTGAATTCAGTACAGACAGTATACAACACATCAGGAAAAAAGGTCAAAGGATTTCAGGTTTATTGAAAGGGTAAATGCATCAAATGGACAACTTATTGAAGGGTTAAAACCTGTCTGATCATTTTAAAAATAATTATACACCAATCAAGGATAACATTATGACCTCCTGCCTAATATTGCGTTGGTCCCCCTTATGTGCTCAATAATGCTCTGAACCATTGGGCATGGACAAGGGGACCTCTCAGGGTGTCCTATGGGGTCTGGAACCAGGACGTTGGCACTGGATCCTTTGGGTACTCTGGCTTGTGCAGTGGGGCCTCTGTCAATCAAACTTGTTCCATTGCATCCTGTTGATGCTTGATCACAATGGGGTGTAAGAATTTCGGAGATCAGATCAACATATTGGGCCATTGTCATGTTCCTCTACTTGTTCCTGATTGTTTGATGTTTTTTCCATGTGGTGGGGTGCATTTTCCAGTAGGGGTAGGCCAGTGACATTTGGGATTTCCATTTGCATGAGAGAGTGTTCTTTTTGTGGGACGATGTTTATTTGGGTGTCTAAGTCTGATCAACATGGATGTTAAAATCCAAGTTTTTCCAACAGAACACCACATAGTACCAATATGATCAATGTTATTCACTTCACCTGTCAGTGCTGTGACTGATATATTCTGCCATCATCAAGGCTGTTTCTAGTAGAACAGCTCTAATTTTCAATTCAGTTAAATTTTATTTATATAGTGCCAATACACATGTGTCCTCTCAGGCACTTCACATAGTGAGGTGAAGACCTTGCAAAATTTATTATATTTAAAATCACAGAAACCCAACAAAACCAAAGTTTCCTTTAGAGTCCCTTTGAGCAAACACTTGGCAACACTGGAAAGAGGAAACAAAGCATCCTCATTTATTCACAAAGCCCCTTTCCATTTTAGCATTATGCCCATTTTTCTACCTCAGTAAAACACAACAACTTTGCAGCAACGTTTAATCTTTTTTTCCCAGCGTTTCCAGTCAGTTTTTTAAAGGGTAAATCGAAAATGCGTATACCAACAGGTAGATGGAAGCCCACGACTGTGTCAGGTTTGAAAACAACAGTTATTTCTAACCTACTCTTCTGCCCTGTCCTCCCTCTTTCTTTCAATTTCTCACCCAGTGCTAAGTAGCTGAGATCACTGACAGAATACATTCCACAATATTATTCCCCATTTACTGTCTTAGGAGAGGCTAATATGTCACTATCAGGTTGTTCTGCTGCCGCTTTTAGTGACCACAAAAGAATTACTGCAGCTTTAATTCGATGATGTTATTACAGAGAAGAATGATGGCTTAAAGCAAGAAAGACCCTAAACTTAAATTATCCTGCCGCCCCTGCAGTGCGACCCGCTCTGCCGCCAAGCTATCAAATGCCACTTAATGACTGTGTAGAATACGGTGATCTCAAACTGCTTACAGACAAACAGGATCCACTTTATTAATGAGGTTGATGTGCAGGAGTGAAAATGTCGCCTTGAACATCTACATTATCATGTGTACCTGTTTAGATCTTTGCATATAATTAAACACCCATGTAGAACTCATGCAAATTACATGTTTAATTTGCATTTTCAGCTGATAAACATGCAGCTCCAGCTCTGCCATTTCACTCACTTAAAAGGAAACACATTTTAATGCATATGGTAATGCATGTTAAATGGCGAGTTTCTGCATGAACTGAATTGTTTACCGAGAATATAATCAAGATTAATTGACGGGAGAAAAACAAGGACCAATGCATGTATATTGCTGTTTATTTTGAAGTCTATTTCTGTCATTGATTGAACCTTTCTAAAGTACAACTTCTTTCCATGGAAATAATCCTGCCTACACCTCTAGAACAGTGGTTCTCAACTGGTCCAGCCTCAGGACCCACTATGTCTCTATTAATAACAGTCGCGACCCAAATTGTTGAAGTTTGCTGTTCCTGTTAACAAATTAAGGTTTATTTGGGTGAAGTCTCAACGCATTTTGATACAACTCAGAAAAATTTTGGCTTATTTTTTTGTTCATTTTGGTATATTTGGACGCTTTTGTCAAATTTTGGGCATATCTTGATCCTTTTTGACAGATTCTGAGCACATTTTGGTTCATTTTTGGGACGTTTTAGCATAAATTTCTCCAACAAGCTGGCAGAGCCAAATCTAGAGGTTAACAGTGGACTACTACTGGTGTCACCACCGCTCAATATCCTGCTATTGAAAGCAAACTGTGTCATAAGAAACACGTCCTTTAAAATAAAAGACTTAATATCACTACTTCTTTTGGGGCGGGACATGCTTCTGTGACCCTCTAAAAATGGCTTCGTGACCCACTTTTGCGTCCCGACCCACCAGTTGGGAACCACTGCTCTAGGATATGCAGATCGTGGTCTCTGCCTCTTTCTCCACCCACTACACCCCACTTTGTGCAGACCGAGCACACCAGCTCACCTACAATTATGCTAAAACTCTGTAAAACCACTCCACACTATGCAGTAGTAAGTTGTAGTGCTGGACTAAAACATGGAAACCAATTCTGAAGAAGAAAAAAGACACAGAAAGCTCCTGTTTCCTTAAGTCTGTTACATACGAAATCCCAAAAATCTGAATCTGTCTTTTTGAGACTGTCATTAATACACAGCAGTGTCAAGGAGAACATGCTCAGCAATGGTTTTGACTTCTTATTTTATTCATGATGTGTCTTTCAGCCTTTACAATCCACCATATGGACATGTAAAACACACTGTGAAACACTTGATTTTCACTGGAGGATGTTTTTTAATACAGGCTGGAGTGTTCTTACTCAGTGATTCCTCAACAGACAGCAAATAAAGTCTTTAACCTGAACTGCTTTGTGAGAGTCAGTGCTATCCAGTCCTGCTTTTATTCAGGCAACAGGTGAACTGCCGGAGGCCACCTAGCTGTAAAATAGCAGCCAGTTTCCATTCCACAGCTGAACAGAAACTGAGCTCAGAATCATATTATCAACACACACACACACACACATATACGCACACAAAACATACACAAGTGCCATCTGGCCCTGAGTGAAGCTTGGATGTATTACAGGATGCTTGCAGTGAGATGAGTTTTGGACAGAGCTGGAGGGTCAGGAAGGCGGTTATCATCTTCTAAGATGATCAAAGCCTGAGCGTACATCCCTGGTTTGTTCAGATCAGATGGTGTTCACATGTATGTCTGCAGGGCAAATGTTCACAAAAGGCATTTGCATAGAAAAATCATTCCAATAACCTGCTGTATACATGAAATAAGACAGGGCCGTAAATGCTGTTCATTTCTGCCACAAGATGAACAAAAGCTGCAGCTGTGGTAAATTTACAAGCATTACAGGACACTAAGTTTCTCAGTGTTGTGTATTTTTGTTGATCAATTCTTATCAATGAGATCCTATATGCATATATTCTGACACCGATCAGTCACAACATTATGACCACTGACAGGTGAAGTGAATAACATTGATCATATTGGTACTATGTGGTGTTCTGTTGGAAAAACTTGGATTTTAACATCCATGTTGATCAGACTTAGACACCCAAATAAACATCGTCCCACAAAAAGAACACTCTCTCATGCAAATGGAAATCCCAAATGTCACTGGCCTACCCCTACTGGAAAATGCACCCCACCACATGGAAAAAACATCAAACAATCAGGAACAAGTAGAGGAACATGACAATGGCCCAATATGTTGATCTGATCTCCGAAATTCTTACACCCCATTGTGATCAAGCATCAACAGGATGCAATGGAACAAGTTTGATTGACAGAGGCCCCACTGCACAAGCCAGAGTACCCAAAGGATCCAGTGCCAACGTCCTGGTTCCAGACCCCATAGGACACCCTGAGAGGTCCTCTTGTCTTTGTCTAATGGTTCAGAGCATTATTGAGCACATAAGGAGGACCAACACGGTATTAGGCAGGTGGTCATAATGCTATCCCTGATTGGTGTATATTTGGGTGTATGCATACTGTCCGGCCCTTAAGTTTGGACAGTGTGGAGCCGGCACAGATACTGAACTGGGCCAACTGGTAATGAAAGACCTCAAACCAGCAGCTGAAGTTGCAAAAACACTGTGCAGGGCCATGAACAAGTAAGTAAATAAGCTGTTAAACAGATTATTGCACACTAACATATATAACTTATCCACTGAGTTTTAAAATATTGGACGCAAAGGAGGATGCTTGTTTTTTAAGGGAAGACATGAAGAATGAAGTGAGAAAGCCAAGAAGAAGTTGGCTTGGCAGGCTGCCTGATTCTGACATTGAGCCCACATCATTTCCATATACTGTATGTGGGCCAGTAGGGACAACAATGATCCCAGATGGGAGTCAAATTTGAGTTGACAGGATGACCCAACCCCTCCAACCTTCAAACCTTTGCTTCTCTTTTGTTTCGGAGATTACATCCAATTCAGGGGAACAGGATCTTAATGCTGATCAATAATGAGTGACATAACAAATTTCATTGAGATGCTTAGCAGCTGCTGGTTGTGTGTAATTTAGGTTTGATACATGGCACAGCTGAATGTGAGTGCAGGCTGCTGTGGCCCGAACAGACCTGTGTTGTCCTCAGGGAGGCATCTTCACTCATCAAGACACCGCTATGATGGGGGCACTTGAAAGTCAGGCTGAACAGAAGGCATTCTGGCAACCCCTGTTAACCTCAATCATCCTCCTTCATCTGCTGACCCCCGGGTTTGAACAATCACGTCAAGTTGAGGTGTTTATAAATGTTCACGCACCTGTTGACAGTGAAGGCCAAAAGGTACAAACCACAGTTAAACAGTATCAGAGTACAGAAGCAACTTGCCTCAGATGATATTTTAAGACAAGTTATAAAGTCTGTGGACATGGGGCGTTGTGATCCACAGGTTTGACTGGCATATTTAATTGAAGAATTACAACAGATGATAGATTTCATTTAAAAATGAGATATGCATGAATTACCACATGCTGTATCACTGATTATAGTAAAACTGCCACAGTAGCTGTGAGACTGGATTTAGAGGCAGCTGCTGCTTTGAGTGAATTAGTAACGCCAACTTGCTAAAATGTTGAATGCTGATACTGCCAGGTGTAATTTTGAACACATCCATGTCCTTAATTTATGTTTGCTAGTTAGCAGCAGTATTGGAAAATATGAACTTTTGACCCAACAATGGCATTCAATGAAAAACCAGAGGATAATAATAATAATCTATACTGTATTGATCCCCTTGGGGAAACTACTTCTCTGCATATGACCCATCCTATTTGCAGTTAACCTTAACTATACATACTAGGAGCAGTGGGCTGCTGCAGTGCAGCGCCTGGGGAGCAGTCAGGGGTTAAGGGCAGCGGGGGTTCGATCCTCTGACCTTCTGATCAGTAGCCAGGGGCTTAAACACCTACTTCTTTAAAACCTAAAACTGCCAATTTGCGATAGAAACTGTTCAGATGTGTACATTTCAAGCTGAGATAATGACATTACTTTGCTATCATCTGGGTGATTTCTTTTCAAATTCTGCTGTAAAAAGTTTCCTTCAAAGCAGCAGAAGTTAAGTGTTTCACATTCTGAGTTGTGCCCTCCATTAAAAGTAAACTACACTCCATGTGTAAAATCAGCAGACTGCTCCTTTAATCCAGTCTAGGCACACCAGGATTTCATTACCGCAGTGAAAGTAAAACACATCGAGCAGAGCTTTCATTCCCTTGTCGTAATGTTGTTTTCAGCCTAACCTGATTCAGGGCCGCTGATTGAGTGCTGTTCATCCTGCACTCGGGTTAGTTCATCTGGAGAGGAGGTGGAAGCTGCACAGCCTCGGCCCGCGTCCAACTGAACCTCCGGAGCAGTTCATCCGAGGTAAGATGCCGTCCAGGAGCCAGGCACACAGCCAGGGAACCAGGTTTAATGAAGCTTACTGCAAGCTTGCTTTGTCCCAACCCACCAGTGCACGGTCTGCATGAAATGATGTCTGTCTGTGAGTCTACCAACCCAAGATAATACCTTCACACCACAGAATCTTCCTGATTGCATTTCAGAGCTGCTACTTAATAAACTCCTACAAGTATGTTGTTGCTTCAATACGCACTCATTAATACACCAATTAGCATTATTTATGAGTTCACTGGTATAATTGGTTCTGTGTCATACATCATGGGGATTATGCTAAAGCAGCTTAAGTGTCTTAAGTGTGCATTTCACGAACATCATTTCTAATAAACCTCCAACATTCACAGGTTGAACACAAGAACTTAACATAAATCACTGAGTTTGTTCAGATGTGTTGGCAATAGGAGGACGGAGATGATGGAATGCTTTTAAATATCAGAAATTTGCAACCAGAGGGCTGAAAAATGGCTTTAGGAGGCAGTGTTTGTGAGATAGGGACAAAAGTAATGAAGTAGTCCAAGAGGGGTAGTTTTTTCTGTGTTCATAAAGTAATTGTTTAACATCACAGAGGCTCCAGTTTCTTATTGTAAGTGATGATTTGCCTCAATGTAAACTGCAGGAACCAGCTCCTTTTTTTCCTGTACTGAGTTACAGAAGCAACCCTAGATGTAAGGTCATGGCCTTAGAATGCTAGTACATATAAAATGACAAAAGTATTATTAGCACAACGCAGTACGGCAAGTAAGAGAACTCACAAGTACAATTTGCTGCTCTATGTCCTGTAGATAGGTTTTTTTTTTGATTGTGAAGTGGTAATAACACACTCACTAGTGGATACTAAGAGTACTGTAGCCAGTCTGTATCTCTGACATTGCTTTGAGTTGCTACCAGCCCATATTCTTCCTTTGGCTAACTGCTGCTTGTCTAAAGGCCTGGATCAGAACCAATTACCCAGCTCAAAGATGAACTTGAAGGACAACTGCCGGCCTGTACATCAGCCAAAAAGGTTTTCAACCTTTCGGGTTCACTTTTGTGATGTGCCGCACACAGCACATTAACATTAGTATTTCCCCTGCTGGCATCACCTGTGTGTTCCCACTTGTTCCGTCATGATGATGTGAACACAATAAAAGTCACTCACTGGGGAGGTTTGGAAAGTATGGAAATTCCATGCATTCATAAGTCATCCATCCATCCATACATATATACGTACATCTAACCCATCCATCCATCCAATCATCCATCCATCCAACCATCCATCCATCCATTCATCCATTCATCCATGTATACAACCCATCCATCCATCCATCCAACCATCCATCCATCCATCCATCCATCCATCCATCTAACCATCCATCCATCCATCCATCCATCCAACCATCCAACCATCCATGTATACAACCCATCCATCCATCCATCCATCCATCCATCCATCCATCCATCCATCCATCCATCCATCCATCCATCCATCCATCCATCCATCCATCCAGTTCCACTTATCTGCAACAGATGACAGTGGCAACAGGCTAAACAGCTAAACAGAGCTTTTCCAGACATTTTTCTCACAAGGAAGGTATTTCAGTTTATTCTCTGAGATCCTGTCTCATCTAGGTGTTTCCAGCCTAGATGAGCTATTCAGTCCCTCCAGTGAGTCATGTACCTACGTAGGGTCTCTTCCAAGCTGGACAAGCCCTGATGCCTGGAAATCCTGAAAATTGCCCAGGAGGCCTCCTAATTAGATCCCTAAACCACCTCAGCTGGCTCCTTTCAATACAAAGGAGCAGTGATGCTACTCCAAGCTTCTTCTGGGGCTCCAAGGCTGAACCCATCCATCCTACGTAAACGCATTTCAACCACTTGTATCCAAGACCTCATGACTATAGAACCCCAACCTCTTGTCTAGAACCACAGCTTTATTCCAGTGAAGAATTGCCACCTTAGGGCCATGGAGGTGTGTACGCGCTGACTTGTTCTGGGGATGTAAAAAAATCACAACACAAAAACGTAAGCACTAACTTTTTCTGCAGTTGGAAGAGTCTTGTCAGCAGTTACAAATTCAGACTCTATAATGGGAAAAATGATTTGACTGCCAGTACAATCCAGTAGCAAGTCTGACTGACAGTGCCACCTCCAGCTTTTAAAAACATCCTGGACACACCAGAATGAAAGATCATTAACTTGATGGCTTACAAATAGCAAGCTTTTTTGATGTTGCTGATCTATGAAGGCACAGACATCTGGAGCATCCAAAATAAAGGGAAACTATTGTAACTTGTTAGCTGTGCAGCGTCATTGATTTTTATTTAATTTGCTCTGTCTGAGACTAAATTGCTTCACATAGGAGCAATGGCTTGCAATCAGGAGCTGATGGTACAAATTTCTCTTCTGCATGACCTGTGTGAACTTGCACAGTTGGTGACCAAGTGCAGCCAATGAGCTAAGGCGTTTTCAAACTAACTGCTGCGAAGCTTGTTAGCTCGGAAAGATTTTATTATTGTCAGTTAACTCACCAGCAGTTCGCCATCGAGCCCTGTGAGTACTCACTACATTACCACAGCTGGGAGCTCATCTGTTTAACATGGATGATTGTCTTCTGAATGTCATCGCCACTTAAAGGCTGCTGTCACATCAGCATCTTCCTCATGTTCTGACTCTACAGAGAAATGGCACCTGGTTCTGCAGCTCCTGTTCTTTGTAAAGCGCTGTGATAAGATTCGGCCCACGCTCTACCAGTTGGACTGACTTTGTTTTTTGTACAGCAACATGGACAGGATTAGACAACGTGACATCCTAACTTGATGTATGTAAGTACAATTGTTTTCAAAGAGGACATGAATTGAAAATTTCAACCTAATGGCTACAATGTGTTGAAACCCCTCACGGTGGTGGTAGATGGAAAGTGAAGGAATCGTCAGTTAGTAGTACAGTTGTACCTCGGGTCACAAACTTAATTCGTTCTTTGACTGAAATGTTTGCGAACCAAAACAATTTTCCCAATGAAATCAATGTAAATTCAATTAATCTGTTCGCCTGTCCCAGAAACATGCTTTTTAAAAAACTTTATTGGTTCATGTGTTGCAAAAATATAGAAAGGAATCGAATATAACCTTAATCATAGAAAAATACATCCATCCATTATCTGTACGCCACTTAATCCTTTGCAGGGTCGCGGGGGGGCGGAGCCTATCCCAGCTGACTTGGGCGAAGGCAGGGGACACCCTGGACAGGTTGCCAGTCTATCGAAGGGCTACACATAGAGACAGACAACCAAGCACACTCTCATTCACACCTATGGACAATTTAGAATCTTCAATTAACCTCAGCGTGTTTTTAGACAGTGGGAGGAAGCCGGAGCACCCGATGAAAACCCACGCTGCACAGGGAGAACATGCAAACTCCACACAGAAAGATCCCAGGCGTCCTAACCGGGACGCGAACCGGGGATCTTCTAGGTGTGAGGCGACGCTGCTAACCACCGAGCCACTGTGCAGCCTAGAAAAATACAGTAATGCTAAAATAAAACATAATAACTGTACACTTTACCTTTGTGGGTGATAGTGGCTGACACAGGTGGATGGTGGAGGAGGAGAGAAGAGGAGGAGGAAGACTACTACTTCGAAGGAGAGGCCTTCGAGGGAGAGTCCCATTCCGCACTAATATTGGGCAACTGTGTAGGTATTTCTGGTGTTTTTTTCTCTTGTTTCTATCCTGGGAAGTGGCTCAATGGCTGGTTTGGTGTCTGGTGTTTGCACAAGAAAACAATCCAGTTTGCGTGTTTGTGCGTTCTACACCGAGGCATTGCTCACGGGTCGAGTCAAAATTTGTTCAGAAATTGTGTTCGTGGGCCGATTTGTTCGTGATTAAGGGCAAGGTATCACTATATGCATCATTTGGGAAGCGTAAACATCCAAAATTCAAAATTGATCATTTTAGCATGGCTGAAACTCGTCACAGCAAGGGTTAAAATCTGCAGAGAGGTTAATGATTTATTGGCATCTTCTGTTGGAGCCACCAAACATATTTCATTCCACACTGTCACCCTCCATCTGGCAATGTGTATTTCATGTTTATAGCCCCGACACTAAACGTCACTCAGCCTGCTTTGACATGCATGGCAACCCTGTGTAGATCTGCAGAAGAAACTACACATCGGCATTCACACACTTTTACAAAACCGTAGCAGCAGGATGCATCAGTAAAGCAAAATGCTTCACACAGGTTTATTTACTGTACTCAGTAATGTACAAGTGTGTAATTTTTCTGGTGAATCATATGGGACAGTTTTCAGAAAATGAACTGAAATGCTGAACTACATGACAGCATCCTCTTGTCCAAACATACTAAAGATTTAATATAAGCAGAACAACTCCACGTTTTAAAAAAAAAAAAAGCAAAACAGAACTGTTGGTTGTTACAGGATTTATTCAATGTCATCATGAATGCATAGAAGTAGTTTTCAATGTCAGCACAAACCACAAACACTTAAAAAAATATACAGTACAGTTTTGAAGTGTTATTTTTGGCACGCAACATTCAATCAACAGTTAAAATGTTGGCCGATGCGTAAAGGAGCTTATGAGCTAGAATCTAGGATGGCATCATGTATTAAGGACAAGACCGCATACGATAAGTCACATACTCTGAGTCCTAATTAAAGGTAGACTGCACTAAACCTTTTAGATGCATTCAAAAGCAGCACGCCAGATCAAAGGCTTTAGCTAATTAGCACTGACACCGCTAACATGGCCTTCCTTTCACAGTTCTATTATGAATGTGTCCAAACAGCTTCCTGGATAAGCACCCCGACACTGCTTTTCATGCTGTTCAAAGATAGCTCTTTTAATCCCTTAAATAATCACAAGTCTGCATTCCACTCCCAACTTTTCTTTCTTGTTTTTTTTTTTTTTTTTACTATAGAGTGAAGTCGGAGCAGTGGAAGATAATGAATGTGAAAATACATTAGAAAAATCATTACGGCACCACCTGCCAGCTGCCACTTCAGGTCCACTCAACCACAAAACAGCAAAACACGTCGAATGCAACGGCAGACGAAGTCCGCAGAGGATCTGGTTTAATTATTAAAAATCCTCTCGGCCGCATTCAAAGTAACATTAGCTACTCAGAAGCCGGCATTTCATCTCTTGGTGTACTGTGCAACTTCCAAATATGATCATGTGTGCAACTGTCCCTCCTTCACCAGCGACTTCACTCCCTCGGGTTGTTTCCTGGTGTCAATTAACAAGGATTTTAATGTAATGTTTTATTATTGGGCCTTAGTCATGAGGGCACAGACAGAAAGTAATGTCTTCTTGGTGTAAGAAATGGACATAATTGTACCCAGACTGTAAGAAAATCTGAATTTACAGAGCCAAAGGCTGCCATCAACAGCAGGAATTAAGGAGTTTTAGTGTCATTACTGCGTGGGTAGTTTGGATTTTGCAGTTTTCTATGAGACATGATAACCTTGTATTCACCTGAGGAACTGCTCAGATCTAGAAACATGGCAACGACACTGGAAAGTAAGTCTGATGGGACAAGACGCCAGAGCAGTCAGACACTGAGGCATGTATGGGAATCTGTTTTTAATATTTAATAGGTGAATCTGACTGTTCGGGATTAGAATTACAGATATCAGCAGCATAACTCTGACTAGTCGTAATACACTCTGACTACCGAGAATTTAAGATTCAACAGATCTTTTAGATGTCTATGATTCAGTTGGTCAAAATAATAGCTGCTGATTTTATTATGACTAGTCTGAGCTGTTGTGCATGAGGCTGCAAATACAAGGCTTCTCACTGGTTATCAGTCCTGCAAAGGATGTGAACAGTGTCAGGAGAAGTAATGTCGGCTGCTACCGTAGACAAGATCATTTAAAAATGTCGTGAAATAGGAAAAACTCATCAGATACAGTAGCAGTTTCTAGGAGCAGTTTATCTGTTTTCATGATCATTTTTCTGTTGTTGTTTTTCACAAATTTACCTTGGTGGCTAGGTAGCGTCTACAACACCAGACCTGCATTTTAAATCTTTGTTTTTGGTGATATTGCCACGTTCTCAGATCTCAGCAATTTCTCAGCAAATGTCATGATCAAAAAACAAAAGGGAGGCAAGTTGTAATAAACCAAAAGGTAATTATTCAATCAAATGTTTTGCTTTCTTTGAAACTCTAAACTGGTCTGACACACACAAGCACACACACACACACACCTGTGCAGAACTTATCCTATGCTGGATGAAGTTGTTCGTGTCTTTTGGAAGCTGCAATATTGTTCTAGCTGTTGCAAGAATCCTATTGATCTGCATGTATTTTGTCTCCTTTAACACACCAACTGTGTATGTAAACATCATTAGAGGAGCTCAGTATGTCTGACAACAGCCCAGCGATCAGAAGGAAACCCCATGACACTCTCTACTGTACAGGCTTTCTCAATAACTAAACACTTTGGCTTTTGGACATGATGTGCAACAAGTGCATCGATCATCAGCATCAGGTTCAGGAATCTGAGAATGTTGGCGAACTTCACTTTCACTGTGCAACGGTTAAAGTGCTTAAAGTCACATTTTACTGTTTTTAATCTGTTCAAATGCAGAAACAAATCACTTTAGTACCTTCGATAAGGATCACAAAGGGCCCCCTGTAAACTTTAACTGTAAGATATCAGAGTGAATTTAAAGTAAATCACATTGATTAATGGAACATTATTAATTTTAACATCAGTACATACCATAAATGTGAAAACAAAATACAAAAACAAGAATAAAAGACGTTATCTTCGGTCAGAAGGTTAAACATCAACATTTGATTAAGCTTGATAGGTACACTTTTCATCCGCAATTACCTTCATTTTCCTCTTCGGCCGTCATAAACTGATGGAAGATAGTTAATATTCCTCCAATGTATGTGCAAGTACATCAAACCTTAATAAATCATATGCCCCATAAATTATATTATTGTATTTCCTGAGATGAAAAAATACCTCTCAAATGCTGCCCTGAATATACATTAAACATAAAACCCATTACTTTCCCACTGATTAAAATTTAAACAGCTCTTTTTGTGGCATATGAGAGCTTGAAATCGGATGCAGCTATTGTTTCAGTACAATTTTTCTCTTTGAACGATTATTCCCTTTGAGTGTCTGTCAACTTGCACATAAAAAATGTACAAATGTACCAAAGCTCATGAATATTTTTTTTTTGCCGAACACCACCTCCCACCCCGTCATAAACTTTTAACTGTGTGACAACAACAACAACAACAGAATATCATCGCTGCTGCCACACAGTAATTGCACAATGTAAAGTCGCTTAAGTGCCTTTAAATGTCGCACCTGTGAGTGTTATCTCCATGACTGATGCTCCTCAGACAGTTGTGAATTTTGATCCCGCGGATCCAGAGCTGCACATCATGTGGGTCACCAGTGACGACGATCCCTCCCCCTCCACGGCTTCAGATCCAATCAGGCCCTGCCGGTGTAAGTTGAGGATGGAGTCGGCGATGATGCGGGCGGTTTTCTTCTGGTATCCTCCGGATGTCACCATGAGAATAGGGATGCCTCGCCGCTTCGCAGCCCTGAACACAATCTCATCTCTTTTTACAATTCCCTGGCAGAAAAGAGGAAAGAGAAGGCATCAGTCTGTCCACACCTTGAGAGAGTAACATCTCTGAATTCAGTGAAGCTGCTGGCTGATGTTTCTATCTAACCCTGAGGATGAAGGAAGAAGTCTGGAAGTAAAATTTGTGGAGCAGCAATCCTGTCGCATATGGGAGGGTACAGAAAAGAAGCATCCCTGTTTGTCTAAGGATTCAAACTGGGAACAGCTTGTGTCAGAAACCCATTTATTCTGGAGCATTTTGCAGCAAGAGGAGCGATATTAAACATTATTAGGCGTGACAGAAACACATGTTCAACCAGAACTTTAGGCAACAATTATTAAAGCTGCACTGCACTCTTTTTTTCAGGGCTATTTACCAATTCGAATCACAAATTATCTCCGCAAAACACATCAGCGTAAGCACCCCCCACCCACCCACCCGCTATCACATTCTGCAGATTCTACTTATTTGCTCCAATTATTTTCTGGAATTTGCAGGATCAGTGGAAGGAAATCTCTGCACACAGGAAGCAATAAATCCGAATTTGGTTCATTTGTATCAGCACTCAGTGTGATTTTAAATTTCCTGACAAATTAGCTGCCTGAAGAGCTCACATGACCCGACCCAGCTGAGCCCGCTGGGTCTACAGGCAGATATTTCTCAGGGAATAACAGAGAAAGATGTTCAACATTAGCCTTCGATAGACTTGATTTATTAGGACTCAACACAAAGTAATAAGATCATTGCACTAGACTGATTTGGAACATATACACATGTACATTTCTGTATGTAGATGGTCATTTCTGAAGCCCAAAACATTAAAATCACATCTACTCAACCTCCTTTTCATTGATTTTTTTTTTTATCACATTACAATACTGTTTATAAAACTGCTTTTTTTTACACAAGTAGCAGCTTGTGTTGCATCCCAGTAACTATCCCAGTATGATTTAATACAAGCTATCAAAGAAATGCAAATAACTGCAGCCCATTTATCAAAAGTGTTTTCTTTTTTTTTTTTTACTAATTTGATGCCGGCAATTAAAAACAAGCCAAAGCATTTCTACACCCACACACACTGAACCCACAACACAAACACTGATTTGACAGGACAAAATATAGAGCAGCCAGGCAGAAATGATTCTAGGAAAAGAATGCACTGTGTAAAATAAGACTAACATACAGTACTTGGTGATCTGCTGTAATGCGTTTTCATACTTTGGTAGGTAAATGTTTCAGTCCCCGTCTTTGCCACCTTTTTCATCCGTGGTGTCCGATTAAGACGCCTGGTTCATCTAAAGCTTTTTAACTTAGAGTTTCTTCTTTTAATAAATTCATGAGGGGAGATTTTATTGAATTAGGAAGCGGCTCGAGTCCTGAGTGTTTGATCTCCGCGTTTGTCATTGTCAATAACGAGTGCCAATACACTACTGCCGATTGATTCTGCTTCGGATGATAAAATAACCACCTTTACATCAGTTTGGAGGATGCTGATTGGCTAAATTTAAATGGATTTGTGCGTATATTCAGTCAGCAACTGGTTAAACTGCTGCACTGAGTGGGAGATGCTTTTGTCACCACCAGAGGAGCTGTTCAGGGGGCTCCTCCCTTCAGCTGCCAATACATTTGATGGAACCTTAACCTTCACAATGCACCTCTTAACCCTTGATGCACCTCTGGATTGTACTTATTTCATGTACGTCAAGGTGAGATCATTCCTTTATCTGTATTTATTTATTTTTATGAGTGTAAATGTACTTATTTGTTTGTGTTCTTCATTTTTAACATTAAAATTGTTACTAACGTACCATGATAAATAAGCTGAAGTTGTTAAATTCAAAAGAATGTGGTTTAATTCAAATGCTTTTATCCTGGTTGGTATTAAAAATAGTTCCTTCCTGAATCATCAACAATCATTGACATCCACTGACATAAAACATTTGATCATGAATAACTTTCCAGCTATATTCCCCACTTCAAGCAACAGGCTACTGATTGCAGTTCACTTAATGGCCACCGGTGTCATTAAGAACAAGGGTTTTCTGAATGTTACACAGAGAATGTCGAAGATATTTAATGACCAGTATGTACAGGACGAACAGTTACATCAACTAAAACCTGTCTCAGTGTCCATACAAGCAAAATGTGAATGTATCCTTTAATGGGTTAAATGTATAATAGGTTGGATTCTGTGTGTATAAAATGTGTAAAATGAAGTAATTTGAAGGGACTGATAGGAAACATATATCTGATTAATGTGTGTGTGTGTGGTGGTGGTGGTGGGGGGGGGGTTGTGTTACATTTTATTTATAGCGGGAGCGAGACAGGGTGAAAGGGGGTATAGGTGAGAGAGACATACAGCAAAGGGCCATGAGCCAGACTCGAATTCACGACCGCTGCTGGCGACCTGTGCCGACATAGCAACGCCTTAACTCAATGAGCTATGCAACGCGCCCTGATTATTTCTTCTTATTAAAAACTTGGAGAAATGTGTAGCATCCTTACTAACGTTACCAGACAGAAAAAATTCCAAGGATTATGTCTTTTAGGTGAAGTAGCTGTACTGCTTTTAGATAACTCAGTTTCTCATTTTACTAATCCTATTACTCCTTTCAGACCCTGTGATTGAATTTTTTTTACTGTCATGTGAATGTAATTTCAACACTGTATGCTTCATCTTACTTATTTCTTTCAACATAAGGAAGTTAAACAAAAACAACAAATCATCTGAGCTTGTCCAAGACATGTATATGTGTTAGTGAGCACCACGTGATGTCCCATACATGTCCCAATGAGCTATGATAAACCTCCACAGAGTGACTTTGGCACTAAGGCAGATACCAGGAAACGGGGATATACTGCATGTGTGGGTGTTAGGACGGCCTCAAGACTCTGCTTTTGGTTTTTTAAGATTCTAATTACTTAATTTGGTTCTCAACTGCGACTATGATGTTCTCTAGATTTGCTAAAGCTGCAGAGATTTAATGTCTGACTGGGTTCTTCTCCATGGCAACGGCAGCTTTGCAGAGGCATCACAATATATAGTTCCATCCACATGAGCTTCTCTGTTGGTAAATGTAATAGTAGATATCATTAAGATAACTTTCAACATTTAAATTAGGAAGAAATTAGGAGACCTCAGGACGTTACAGTAGAACTCTGCCATGACAGTCTGACCTTGGGTAACGAATTCATGGTGCACAACGACGTGAATGTTGAAGAAAATAACATGTATGCTGCTGGTGCGTTCCTGACCTGATGCACCTTGTGTGGTTTTGGAAAACGTGGGCTTTCCCGTTCTGAAAACTGCAGTTTCTTCTATTGGTCGTAGCCTGTCTAGAGGCCGTTTGCTGTCTGTAGTAGTTTGAGGTCCATGGAGAAATTGCAAAGGCACGCCTACCAGTGGTCGCAACCACATATGTAAGTCCCACTCTTATTAGCGCACTGTCACGGGACATCCTGATTCAAGACTGCTTGCACATGTTGCACGAGCATGACCGTGACAGGCCCTGCATACTGGTCTTTGAGCTTTTTGATCACCTTTTGTATATTAGGGAGCTCATAGGTAAAGGTGGTGTTGTAGTAGAGAGCATTACATTGAGAAGTGTTGCTGGTTTTTCCTTTGTTTCTCATTGCAACAGTCAAGGGGTGTAACAGCATTTTTGTTCTGAACTACTCAGTGCAAGTAATTTGGTTTGGGATGAGATTTGCAGAGTTTGAGCCAAACATTTGCAACCAAAAGCTGATTTATGTATTTGTGCATACATTACTTTTGTTTTCTCTGCTGCAACAAGTACATTTTGATACAATATGAAATGATACGCCATATGGCTCAGCGTGGAAATTTGCATTGTTGCAGCAAAGGGGATAGTGCAAACATTAATGAAATAACTAGTAGAAAAAAAAACCAAAAATATACATTAGTACTACTTTAGATTGTCCAATTTCCTCTGCCTAATATTGTGCTGGTCCCCCTTGTGTGGTCAAAAATGCTATGAACCACTGGGCAGGGAAAAGAGGACCTCTCAGGGTGTCCTACAGGGTCTGGAACCAGGACGTTGGCACTGGATCCTTTAGGTACTCTGGCTTGTGCAGTGGGGCCTCTGTCAATCAAACTTGTTCTACTGCATCCTGTTGATGCTTGATCAGAATAGGGTGTAGGAAGTTTGGAGGTCAAATCAACATGTTGGGCCATTGTCATGTTCCTCAACTGTTTGATGTTTTTCCATGTGGTGGGGTGAATTTTCATCCAGTGACATTTGGGATTTCCATTTGCATGAGGGAGTGTGCTTGTTGTGGGACAATGTTTATTTGGGTGTTTAAGTCTCATCAACACTGATGGCAAAATCCAAGGTTTTCCATCAGAACACCACATAGTACCAACATGATCAATGTTATTCACTCCACCTGTCAGTGGTCATGATGTTGTGGCTGATTGGTCTATCAATGGAATTGCACAATTTCTTCATGAGCAAAAATACTGATAGAGAAGTATTAAAAGTGCACAGATTTGTCCATAAGTAGACAAACCATGACCCCAAAACATACTGAGGCATTAATTTTGTGTATTGTTAAACCCTAATTACACTCACAAGTGTAGTTAGGAAGGCAGCTGAATATAATGCATTCTAGTAAACCACCACACTTAGTAACAAGATGTATAATTGGATCAACCTTATGGCTGCATCAACAAAGACTGAACAATAAATGCACCATCAAAGTAGATTTTACAAGTCTGTCTAAAGGGCAAGTAGCAATTGAGCATATGTAAAGTACCAAAACACCAAATGTCCTCGCAGCTCAGGGCTGATATTTTAAAATTCTAGTATGAAGTGGATAAAGTAATTGACGTGACAGAGCTGGCAAAGTACCTGTGGTGAAATAGAGAGTCCTCCAAGGGGGTCCCCATCCAGGATGTCTGTCCCTGCATTATAAACGATGATATCGGGTCGGATCTCATTCAGAGCTCCCTCCGAGTGGAGCTCTACCTTCTGAAGGTACTCCGAGTCTTCGGTGCCCCAGTCCAGCTCCACTTTCCTCTTTATGGCTCCTGGAGATACAGAAATATGAATGAAGCCACAGGAAGCACCGATAAACCAGACAATGTAGAGCAGTAACGGTTGTATAGAGCTGAACCCACAGACCTCACATATACTAGGAACTGCTGCAGCATTTCATGAAACAGGATATTTGATAAATTTGAATTTCAATTTTTGTACAATACCCAGGTAGGCAATTGTGTTTTTCCACCTATATAATCATACGCTCTTTTGCAGCGGGGCTTTAATTACTATGTACATTTATAATAATTAATGCAAGTGATGAAAAAGGTTAATTAGGAGGCCTTCATGTTTCAAAGTTCAAACACAACTAAGCTGCAAAAGCAGGAAAAGAACAGCGCAACAGCATTTAGAACAGAGTTCGCGGTAGTTTTTCAGGAGGACTTTCAAGAACAAATTGTAAGCTTCGGTCTTTGAAGGTACAAGGAAATAAATGTGTCTTGGAGGAAAAAATATGAGTAAGAATGAGACTGTTATCTTAAACAAGCCAGAATATACATTTATTTTAATTTCTTGAGCGGAGAGACGATTATTAAACGTCTCAAATTCAATTATTGGCAGAGAGAAGAAGATAGCTGAAGGACGGAGAGAATGTTGTTCAGGCAGGACTGTGACATTCGGTCTGCAGGGTATCGTTAGAATCGGGGTTAAATGGTAGCATGTGGCCGCTGTCAGATCAGCTTTAATGTATTGACAGATTCATTTGCGGAAAAGCTGTGATTATGGTATTGCAGGGGCTGCTGCGTGGTACATTTCCCGCTGAGTGCTAATAGAGTGAGTAGCAGTGCTCGGGGAAATCACAGCATAATTAAAATGGCACTGAGTGACATCTAGGGGAGGGAAGGGAGGGAGGCAGTCCCTTCTCTACTCCAACCTCAATCTCCACCCAGGGATCTGGAGTAGTGCTGGGCTTATTTTAGACACCAGATTGCATCCTATTTAAGTGCATGAAAAAAAAACAGGAAGCACACAAACCTCTTTGAATGTACGACTCATTTCAAAAATGAGTGTGAATTTAAAGGGTAAAAAAGCAAGCTTGAGTGGAAAACTAGCAGTGCTTTCACTTACTTTTGGCAAATGCGTCGCCGGGATAGATGTAGCGATTATACATATCCATGATGAACACTCGCCTGTCATCCAAAAAGTCGCGCTCGTGTCCATTTCCCTTTAAGACAACGGAACTTTCATTTAGAAAAAAACAAAAAAGCACCTCGATTCCATCTCTGTTTCTTTTAACATCATCCAGCGCTGACAAACTGAATCAACTTTTCCACCAATGATGATTTCCTTGACAGTCCACTACATCATTTGACTGCGCCGAGGTCCACACACCTGTCCCTCAGACCCATCTGTTTACCCGGGACACGCTGAGCCGGCTGACAGCATCAGACGAGGAATAAATAATCTTGTGGTCTGAGGACATTAAATGTTAAAAATGCTTATGAAAAAGTCATGGCCACTCCATCAATTTTCATTTCCTTCCCTCCATTTGTCACCCAAAGCGTCTGGCTGCTGTCACGAGGGAGATTAGGCTTTGTGCCAAATCTAGTATTACTGGATGAAAAGGATCTGTGGGACAAACAGGACATGCCCAAGTGACTCTATAATCTATTGCTGAATGCTATTGTGTGCAACTGAGCATTTTTCTGCAAGTCTGAACTAAAGATCAAGTGAGGGTGATGAATCAGATATTACAGGGATAATAAAACAAGCATGGCTCTGTCTATAGTTCAAAAATGTAAGTACTAACACCTCAAAAGCTCATTGATTAAGACGACATCTTTATTCATCTTATAAAGCTAATTTATTAAAATTATATATGCTGTTGATTGAAATCCACAAACTGGAGTTGTCTCTAGGGCTGGTCCGAATTGCAACATCTGTGCTCCAGATATTCGGATCCAATAATCGTAGAATATGCGAATATTCGGTTCATGCCGCAGTGTCGGCTGGGTGGGGGTGGGGGAACCGGAGAGTGACAGGTCCGTATACTAGAACCACGGCGGCGTTCTAGAGCCTTGGTGACGTACTACAGCCTCGGTGATGCTCGGCGGCGGCATGCACGACTATTCGAATATCAAAGTTATTATCCGAATACCACCACAACAAACGAATATTCGGATATTCGGGACCAGACATAGTTGTTTCCATATGTGACTGGTATATTTCTGTGTCCAACCCGCAGCTAAACCTTAGAGACGAGGTTCAGCATCCAAGCTTAAGTCACTGTTAGGGAATAGATCCTCTCGAGACTTAACCAGAATGCTGGGTTAGTGGTATGAGGTGTGTTGCAGACAAATGACAGACAAACAGATACACTAGATAGAACATCTCTAGATCTCTACGTCACACAAAGGGTACAGACGACTGTGAGTTGTGCATTTCGTTTGTACTATATGAATAAACCAACAAACTGCACTGAGCGCTCACATGGGCTTATTTCAGACAATGATTAAATCAACATGTAAGTGAACACTGTGCTCTTCCAACTCTGAAAGACAGCCTGAGACTATAAATCAGCTCATATGCTGCCTGAGCTCCCGCCGCCTGCAGGCTTATTAGTCTTATCCTCTCCCCCACATCCTGTACTGTACAATAACGGGCTGCTGTTTCACTGTCATTCACAGCCTTCAAACAAGGCTTTTCCTTCAGTTCCCTAGAACAGATATAAAGCTCAAAAATCTGTATTGAATATTAGAACCATCTATCTCTTCTTAAGAAAACATAATCAAAGAGGCAGATACAGAATATTTTCTTTCTTTTTGCTTCTGAGAGGAACAGAAGATGTTTTTCTGGGTTATTACAAGATGACAGGATGTTACCAGCAAAGAGCGAGTGATGATCAACAGGGAGTTTTTTTTCCCTGCACATATGCAGTATTTATGGTAATTTATTATCAGTATCTGTTTGAACTCTGTGGCAACAACACAATATATAGAAACAGTGAGTATAATGAAAAAAGGAGACTGGTAATGAGTAGGCTTCACTGATGTATAGAGAGCATAGATGGCGCATATTTACGAAGACTGCCCAGTATTATTCTAATTATCAGCTTAGAAGTCCCTGAGACAAACATAATTTCCAGTTGCATTTCTTTGTCACTGCATTTGCTGGCTTGCAAACTGAGTCTTGCCTCAAAATCTAACCTGACAACAAAAATGGCTGTAACTGAAAGAAGAGAGGTGTGATGGAGAAAGGCTCGATTACTCTGACGCTCTTAGCTCTTGGTTCTGAAAGCGGTGATATCTGCAAAGCTGCAACTGAAGCGAATGCTGGCTTGACCTCTGGCACTGTTCTGTGGTGCAACTGGGTCTTTGGATGAACAGGAAATACATGTTTTGCTTTTTGCGCTGTGTCAAAATCGGACACTTTAACTTGCTGGTCAGTTGAAGAAAATGTACTGAGGGAAAAGAACATTAGTATATATAAAAAACCAAACCAGAAAATATAAGTTAAATAGTTATAAATACATCAGCCCTGCATGAACAACAGGGTAGAACAGCATCGATATTTGCCTAAAACACGATGTTCAGTCCAGTCTATTAAAGTCTACACACTCACACTGTAGGGTTCGCCTTCAAAGCTGCCAGATGGTGCGAAATTTATATTAATCTTATGCTGTGTCTTCACAATACGCCTTCCTGCACAAACCCTTTGACTTCTCACACTGCACAGGTCAAACCAACCGACCGCCATGTGGAGCTCACACTAAATGTAAGCCCACTCAGTTTTGTTCAGTGTCCTCTGATGGTTGTGCCCTCAGTGTTGACAGAAACTCAGGAATTCTATATTGTTATATAACTTGAGCGGCTTTTGAATAAGTACATTTTTCAAAATATACAGCAAAAAGGACTGTTAATTCTTTCTTTTTTTTCTGCTGTGCTAAACAGGTACCAAAACGTGGCCCCAACACCGAGGTACATATCAAACTGTGAGTTTAACGTACCTTCAGTGAAAACCAACTCCATTTCCACTGACTCAGAGCGCTCCAGCAAAGAAACAACAAGCTGTCGGATGAAAATGCTGAATCAACTTTGCTGCAAAACAATATAATCTAGCAATGCACAGGTTCTGCCAAAAAAACACATGCAAACACACATTCCTGGCAGATTATTTTGCTAATTTGCTACTTCTAATGGAGAATAAAGGATGATATTCCTTCAAACTAAATTTTTTTGATAACATATCACTTTATAATTTCCCAAAGGTGTTCAGTTGGGTTGAGATTTCGTATTTGTGATGGCCAGTACCATATATGCATCGTGCTATATATAGAACCCCATCTGCATTTATGTTTCTCAAACAATTTATTTAGCGTTTTCCTTTAACTTTGGACGCAGCCAACTGCTCAACTAAAAGATAAAAGACATTCCAGGGTTACTTCAGGACATGAAGGTCAGTCAGTCCAGAAAATTTCAGGACCAATCCAGTGTATGTTTTCCCTTTTTACCTACATGTTTTTAAGTTTAAAAAGGTCCCCCATATCACAATGCAGGCTCAAAACCACGGGTGACCAATTAGACGATTGGTCAGAGCGGTGAATCGGACCCTGCATGGAGGAACTTTTGCAAAGAAACCACTACTGAGGCAGACCAAGAGGAAGAAGAAAAGATCTTCTACCACCCAGAAACACAATAAATGGACGTTAGACCAGCGGAAATCTGCTGGTGACACTGTTGGACATGTATTCAGAATTCAAGGTAACCAGTATGGCTACCACAACACCCAGCAGCTACATCCTGTCTGGTTTGAGCTCACTGGGACCATCATTAGCTTTTTTAGCATTATAATGAGCGAAAACACACCTGTATGGTCTGTAAGGGCCGTTTGATCAAAACAGCAGAGTGATGGAGTGCTGCATCACATGACCTATCCACCACAGTCACCTATCTAAACCCAGCCGAGATGGGTTGGGATGAGTTGGACGGCAGAGTGAAGGAAAAGCAGCCAACAAGTGCTGAATGCAAAACATTGTTACTTTAAAAAATCTGACATTTAAAACATGTTTTTATCTAATTTGTGAACTGAAGAAGACTTTTGGGTGAGAGGTGATGCATATTCATGAAACCCAAGCAAGTCCAGTGGGATTCATTTCAGAAATTTCTGAAAATAGTAAAAGGTAAGTGAAGTTGAACCACTCACCTCATAAGCAGGTGTGTTCAAGTTTTATTAATAATACTGGAAAAACTTTTCAATCATCAACACAAGTCATTAGTTAAAGGGGTAGTGGTGTTTGTATTGCTTAGCCAGAGTCAGTAAAACAGTTAACAATCACTGACTTTCTTTACTAGATGATAAATATAACAACAAATCTTCAATAAAATGTATTTGGATTCATACAATCCTCCTCAGGACCCCTTATCACACACACAGCCCACACTGTATAAATAGTTCTTAATAGACAGATTGTGATTTGTCTTCACAGCCCTCACAGTGAAGCTTGTTATAAACTCAAACTAAAATCATTACTGTTTTGTTGTTGACTCGGTGAATAAGCGACACAGCTGTCTGGGCCACAATCTCACTTTATACGAGGACAAGAGAACTTTATGTGTCATGTTTCAAGGTTGTAATTAGGATTTTACTGCATATTCCCAATATTTTCTCCCTGCCCAATTATCTGCTGAGAGGGCCTTCATGCAGATTTGCTCCTTTGTTCTTCTTCATGAATTATTCACCCAGCAGTCGTATTGATCCCCTGCTTGTGTCAATAGGTAAAGGAGCATCATTACCAATAAACCATAGCTCAAAATGAATAAAGCTCCTATCCTGGAATACGGCCACAGTCCTCGGCAATCTTGAGACATCATCAATGTTAACACAGTTCTCAAGGCTAATTGGTGGTGCACACAAGTCATTATGCAGAAAACACAGCACAAGACTAAAATATGATAATCAGATTTAAACGGTCGAGTCATTGTTTTCCACAGCTGGGGTGAGCTCAGTCCACTAATAGTGACCTACTAAACAAGACAAGCAGTGCAGAGAAAGCACATACTGCACGATGTAAACACAGCAAGTTAATGCTTATGTTGCAGATCCTAACTAGCTTTCCTCTGGTCACTAATCTAGACAGACAAGTTACAAACCTCACCTCTATGTAACAGTGCCTTCTAGGTTCCTTGCAGTTGGGAGTCAAGAGTATAATGTTGTTCTGGTTGATACAGGAAGACAAATGTAGCACAAATAACTTTATACAAGTCAAAGGAAGGACAGAAATGAAATTTTAAGATCCTCAGCTGGGAGCGACTCAGCCTTCAGTTTGCTTCACCATCTTTACCAAGCTGAACCTCAGGAACACCTCCCACCTCATTCGGATCAGGGAGGAAAACAAGTGGAGCTGCATTCAACACACCCCTGGGTTGCTTTGAGTACGAGGTCATGTCATTTGGTCTCACGAATGCCCTCGTAATCCTCCAGGCCCTCATCCACAAAGTACTCCCCGACATGCTGAACAAGTTTGTGTTTGTCTACTTGGATGATATCTTGATTTTCTCCCGGGGATGCTTAGGAACATGTTCAGCATGTTCGACTAGTACTACAGAAACTAATGTAGAAACAGACTGTATATAAAAGCAGAGAAATGTGAATTTGATGTTGCTTCAGTTAGCTTCCTGGCTATCTAAAGAGTTCGTCTCAGTCTGTGCCTGCAGCAAGGCAGCACAACTACTTCCCTCCAGCCGTCTACGACCCTTTCCTGTTCCACACTGTCCATGGTCCCACATACAGTTAAGCCCAAAATTATTCAAAATTATTCCCCTGGCAAATTTTGACATGCCACTTTTTTTCAAATGTAAATAAAAGCTAAGAAATATTTTTTTCTACAATGATGCCTCTTGCACATCGTCTTATTATCTTCTGGGAGACTCCTGTTTAATTTCCAATAAAGAATAAAACTTGCCAGTTCAATAAAAGTAACATTAAGTCAAAAATTTGCCAGCGGTATGAAAAATTTCAGGCTTGACTGTAACTGTGGACTTTGGTACTGGTCTACCTCCTTCAGAAGATAATACCACAATTTCCACTATTGTAGACAGGCTTTTGAAGGGCATTCACTTTGTTCCCCTGTCTAAGATCCTCTCTGCTATAGAGACTGCTAGTGCCACAAGTATTTAGGCTTCATGGTATCCCTCATGATATAGTTTCAGATCGTGACCCACAGTTTGCCTGACAAATAAGGAAGGCCTTCTGTCAGGCTTTAGAAGCATTGGTAAGCCTCTCATCTGGTTATCACCTGCAGACATACATCAATCAGCTATAACATTATGACCACCTTCCTAATATTGTGTTGGTCCCCCTTATGCGGTCAAAAATGCTCTGAATTATTGGGCATGGACAAGAGGACCTCTCAGGGTGTCCTCTGGGGTCTGGAACCAGGACGTTGGCACTAGATCCTTTGGGTACTCTGGATTGTGCAGTGGGGCCTCTGTCAATCAAACTTGTTCCACTGCATCCTGTTGATGCTTGATCACAATGGGCTGTAGAAGTTTGGAGGTCAGATCAACATGTTGGGCCATTGTCGTGTTCCTCCAGATGTTCCTGATTGTTGGAGGTTTGTTACATGTGGTGGGGTGCATTTTCCTGTGGTGGTAGGTCAGTGACATTTGGGGTTTCCATTTACATGTGGGAGTGTGTTTGTTGTGGGACAATGTTTATTTGGGTGTCTAAGTCTCATCAACATGGATGTTAAAGTCCAAGGTTTTCCATCAGAACACCACATAGTACCAATATGAACAATGTTATTCACTTCATCTGTCAGTGGTCATAATGTTGTGGCTGATTGGTGTATTGCATATTGTCCCAGACTAGTCACAAGATACATAGGATCACATAAAATAGAAAAAGTGATCAATCCCAGTATTATGAAGCTCAAACTCAATTCTACTCCTAATGTTCATCCTGCTTTTCACTGCCTAAATCTTTCTCCGTCTGTACTCCGTTTGTCATGCTCAGTTCTACACTCCCTCTTCAGACACAACACATCGTCTTCAGCCTATCATCTCCAGCCAGCCAGCCATTTGTTCAATAAATTCACCTTTTAACTCTCAGCGTTCTGCATATACGTCCAAAACCAACCTCCACACAACAGACTACATCTATTTCTTATTAATGTGGTTCTATTGCTCAGGCTGACTTTGCACTTTCAACTTCTGTTTATCCGAGATCAGAGGAACCAAAGAGTCGCACAAAACAGCGCATACATACATTTCACTATTCCAAATAACATAGTTTTTTTCATGACTCACTTAAATGTTTGTTTTCAGTCAGACCGAAAGTAAACACAGAAATGAACACAGACATTTTGGAATGGCTGTTCTGCTAACTGCATTAGGGATCTCCGTCTGGAACAACGTGTTCGCTGGTCTAATCACCCTCCATTTTCATCTGCACTCGCCGTTTGTTTATATTTGTGACGAAAATGGATGTGCAGGAGAGGTCATAGCAAATTTAATATCCAGGTAAACCATATTTTAGGACAGCTGCAAAGGGGCCCTAATATGTCCTGTTCACATGCTGTTTTGTGTGATTCCTTATTTCCATGAATCTCTACAACGCTGATGGAGAGTGCAACATTAGTATGACCCTCAAAGCCACATTAATTGGAATTCGGACAGGTTGAAATAAAACAAAAGTTGCCTTTAAGTTTGATGATCTAATTCTAAAAACTGATGAATCTACAGGTCATATAAAAATGGAATAATATAGCAAGAAGTGGCACAGCATCACATTTATAACACTTTTTTCTTCAGGAGCACAGAAATATGAAGTGCTTAAAATAGTTCAAATAAAAACATATGTCAGGCACACACATTACAGTGTCAACACGCTCAAGCACACAAATAGATGACAAACAGCCAGTCAAGATGTTCTTAGCTACATTCCACTGAATATGGCAGTAAGGGCCAATTTTGGCCACAGGGAGCCGCATTGATTGGTGTGGTGGTAAAAGGTTGTTATCTTGTCATCAATGTCAGCTCCTAAGCAGTGTTGCACATTGACATGAAAAGAAGCAACAGCATCGGCCCACCTGATGAGCATCCAGATCGATGATGGTAGCCCTGGAGATGCCTTCCACTCGCTCGAACAGAAACTGAGAGGTGAAGAAGAAAAATATTTGGTTTCTCACTGACGAGACTCTCACTGTTTCGATTCTCAATGAGGCATTCCAAAGAAAAGCTTTTATATCAGAGATGAAATAACATTTAAAATGAAACAGAAATGTCCAATAACCTAGTTAGGCCTCGTCTGTGGGGAAAACAGGTTGGATGCCTTTCAAAGCTTGATAATAAAACATACTGCATGTAAACATTTAAATTATTTGTCTTGTGACTCACAGCGCCCCTTTAATAATTAATCAGTATTTCATAAATTGCTGTTACTGATCTACAACATATTAAAACATGCAAAAGGCAGGGGATGTGTAGTGTAACTGTGAGGAAAGGTTTTGTAGATTTGCTGTAGTACTGGTTTGCACCATGAGGTGGAACCTGAAGTTACAGGTGTATTTGCTTTCTGTTTTTAAAAACTGAACCAACCGAGCGTACCTCCCAGCATATGGGAGCTGGAGCTTTGAAGATTTTTATGAAGCTATCATTTTGTGCAGCCTGTTGTTAAAGGTTTCTTCTCTGTACTCTGAATTTGTGGCAAACATAAGTGTCTGTGGTTTAAAAAATGATTCTATTCCACTGTATTTCATTCTGAAGATGAATTAAAAATTTAACTATTTAATAAGCAAATTTACTTAAAATCTAACAATACATCATAAATATTTTAGCAATTAGGTTAAAAAATCTTTAAGAGCCATATCAGTAAATAATGCATGTGCCATTCATATGTATGGAGAGTGAGATGGATGCTGGTACTCTGTATGGACTCAGTGATGCTGCTATCTAATGGAGCTTGTGACTGGATTACTGACACTTGACAGCGTGCTTTAAAGTGAAATGGGCGGCTGCCACAGTTATGTAGAAGATTGCATCTTTACTTCTACACCAATGACATATTGTCACTTGAACGAAATAATGACCCCCAAC
This sequence comes from Dascyllus trimaculatus, assembly GCA_024666655.1. NCBI lineage: Eukaryota > Metazoa > Chordata > Actinopteri > Pomacentridae > Dascyllus > Dascyllus trimaculatus. The sequence continues at coordinate 28,797,179 of CM045450.1, forward strand.
TGAAAATGACCAATCGTTCATGTCAAAACAACCAGAGTCTGACTCGGTCTTACCTTGATGGTCAGAGTGATGTCAGCGTAAGCACAGAAGCCCCCTCCTCTGTCGCTGGAGCAGTGGTGGAAGCCTCCTCCTGGGAAACAGAGAATTTACTGGATCAGTGTCGGGGCCATTAGACAAGGCGAGCAGGTCACTGCACTTGTGAGGAGTCTATTATTCAAAACGGTCGTAATTGGCAATTTAAAATAAGCTGTTATTGAATTTATTGTACCTTATAAAAATGGGTGCTTTTCCCTTGTGCTAGAACAATGGCTGTATTGACGCCAGAATGGGACTACTCAATTGGTACTAAAATGCTTGAAGAGCAGCAGTTCACAGGGAAGGACGCTTTTTTATAATTGGGATAATAACCATTCATTCAGGTTAAGAGTTGAACTCTCCTGTGCCCTTCTCAAGCTCTTTAAACTACACCGTAGAGTAGAATATTAATAAAGGCCAGCGAGGTAAGGGGTGAAATATGATTACTGTTTATTGTCTGGTTTCCAAAAACAGCCTTTTATAAAACTTCTACACTTTTGCAGTGTTGACATCCTCAATGTGCTGATGTCAGACACGTTTGAATAGCCTTTTATATCTTTATTAAAATCATGTTTATTGATGCAGAACAATCTTTTCTCCCTGATTCATCAACAGAAGGTGTGAAGTAGCTGAGTAAGCAGGAGGTACAAAGTAAAAGTCTGATGCGGCCGTTTTGTTCCGCTTGGCACGAAAATAAACGATGACCCCGGCTTTTCAGCCAAAGACCTCCTACTCAATCAGCCCGGTCACTGATGGCAGCGAGTCACAAAGGAAACGCTACAGCAACATCCCCCCTGCCTCCAAGCAAAGATGGTATCAACATTTATTATACATATTAGTATGCTTCACCAAGGCTGCCGTGGAAAAGTTAAACCACTAGGAATCCATAAGTTCAAGGACACTTTTATCCACTGTGTATTGAACTTGGTGAAATAGGATGATAATCAGCTCTTGTGCTGCAAATGCACAGAAAGAGAATTTGGAATATAACGTCAGCATAGGGAGATTTTCTCAAGATAAGGATATGTTGTCTGATTGAGGAAATAGCATAAAGGCAGCAGTTCAGTTTTGAGGAGACGATGCAGGTTGTTGCAGCATGACAGCATACATTAGAGCCTTAGATCTTTGCCTTGTTGCTTTGAGAATGAGGGGTTCATGCTGATGTCAAAACTGTTCTGAGACTGAAGTGTGAAGCTGTGTGTCACACTGGGATCTGGAAAAAACACAGCCGTGCAGCAGACTTTGAAATTCAAGCTGAAGTGTTTCAGCATTGATGGAATGGCAGATCATTTAACACAACCATGTGTCTTCAACATGCATTTATGTGCACAGCTGAGCAACAACGTTATGGTCGCTCGCAGATGAAGCAAATTACATTGATTGTGTCAAGGTTTGGGACAAAAATGATAGTAAGACAGACTCTTTTGTGGTCAGCATGTTAGATGCGAGAGAAAATGCGCAGCTGTAAAGACCTGAGCAACTCTCATAAGCTATTAGAGCCAGATGACTGAGTCAGAGCATCTCCAAATGGCAAAGGTTGTGGGGTTCACAGACAGTGAATCAGTAAACTGGCTGTTGGAGGATGTCCTGGGACAAGCCTGATCCATGGCAACTGAAACTCTCCACTTGTAAGACTTAAAGGATCTGCTGCTATTGTCTTGGTGCCAGGTATCACAGAGGTCTTGTAGAGTCCATGTCTATGTTGGTGGATCCGTTTTGTTGGCACGGAAAGAAACAACAGCATATTAGGCAGCGTGGTCATAATGTTTAGTTTAGTTTGTTTTTACAGGGGCAGTGCACAAGTAAAAGTAACTGCGCCAGATTTAGCAAACAGCTCATTTGCATCTGTTGTCCCTGGGCAGGTACAGAAAAAGAGAACAACCACAACAATAAGCACACGAGATAAAACAATAAAAAACTTTAACTACCAACCATCGCAGTGAGATAATAAATAAAATCAGTTGAAACTATAAAGAAAAGGTAATCATTAGCGGTGACAATTTTGTTCTCTCTTCAGCCAAACCTTGAGGTTCTTTTTTTTTTTTAAACTGCAAAGCTTCCTGAGTCTTTAATGTTTGTGGGGATATGTTCAGATAACCTGCAAATCTTTAAGCAAAGTAATTCTGCTTGGAAAAGACTTTATTTTTAAATTACAAGGAAACATTCAATGTGAACATGCAGTACCCTGTTCATACTGAAAACATCTGAAAGTCATAAAATGTCCATGTATTTTAGCTGATTTTTCTTGATAATCCTACTAGCAGAAGCATAATTAACTTCTTTGAAAGCAACTCAAATGACTATGTTACAAAAAAGCTGTATTACCTGGAAAAGGGTTACCCTAGAGCATGAGGAATAGTGTTGTATTTTTTTTCTAAAAGTCTGACATTTTTGCACGTCATAATTTCATTTATGACTACGTAACTTTGTCAAACACTAAAAACTTTTTTTTTTAAATTCATGAATCCAACAAGAATTTAAAGTTCTCAAGCATCTAACATTAGTATTTGGTATTTGTATTTCATTACATGCAACTGCTTTAACTAGTTTTACTGTCATTCATGCATTTATTTTAATCCTATATATATATTGGGCTGGTCCGAATAGCAATTTCTGTGCTCCGGATATTCGGGTCCAATTAATGACGAATATCCAAATATTCGGCTTGTGCGGTGGTGGGAGGGGGGTGGGGTGGCGACTGGGGTGGGTATAATGACTTACAATAAAATTATTTGATTCTTTATTGATTAACACAGTAAGTGACTGAGATATACCAATGTTTCATGACACTAGAGTATGGCTAAGGCGGCGGAGGGCGCACAAGTATTCGGATCTCAAAATTATTATCCGGATACCACCACAACGACTGAATATTCGGGTCCAGCCCGACATATATAAGACATTTCTATGTAGGAACATGTTTTATCCCAAGATTCAGAATACATTTCTTCAGCCCCTGTTAGAGAGATGTAACATCGATAAAAATCCAGACTACTATGGAGCAGCTTGTAAAGCTCCCGTTAGCTGGTGTATACTATCATTTTAAAGAAAGTAGTGTGTCCATCAATACTTTAGGCCACAGTGTGGAATGGATTAAGCTACTTTGTGGGACTGAAAAAGACAAACAGGGATCTGGAGCAGGACTCCAACCACAACAAGAAAATTCTATAAAATGTCAATAAAACACAGAAATGCTATTACAAGCCTGATGCTATGGACCTCCATGAACCTGATGACAATTGATATTACATTGAATCAGTACGCTGAGGAGGCAAAGACAGGCCAAAGAAGACATCTCTCTCTTTTTTGGATTTTTGATCCTTTGCCTGTGCTGGAAACTCACTTACCTACATTTATGGCCCATCCTCTGTCAACAGCCAGTTTTCCGGCCTGTGGGAAAAAAAAAAATCAGTACAGCGTTTACCATAAACAGGAAAATGTATGAATATGACCCTTTTTGAATTATAAAGCATTTCGTAAACCACAAAACGCAACAACAATCATCACGTAGCTTTTGCAGTCATCATAAACCGAGTCATGTTTATTGAAGAATCGGGGGGGGGGGTTTCTTTAAGAAAATTAGAAATTTGTCTCAAGGCCATATTTTTAAATGCTGTTTTTGTGCAGGTCACAGACTTTAATAAACAACAGCTTCTGTTACCTTCTCCTATTTGTAAATTTGACCTCCAGTTATGTAGGGCACATACATTTTTTAAATTTACATACAGACCACAATACACATTATGCAATAACTGTTGCAGGTCTGTGAGGATTTCAGCTTAACAGCTAATGGGTTAAAAGGAAATTTTCCATTTGCTCATTTCCCTTCAGGGGTTTGATCTTTCCCCTTAAGAATCTCCCCAGTTTGCTGACATCTCACTGGTAGGGCATATTTAAAAAGTGACATGTTTTAAATTAAAGCCACAGTGTCCTGGGACAAACACATAGAGCTGATTTAGGTCACTATGAGAGTCAAAAACAATTAAAAAACAGCTTTTAAGATGAGAATATCAATCCCATCTTTTTAAGCATTTCAGCTCTTGTAATAGCAAAATAAACTAAACATGCTGTGAAAGGAGCCAATGTAGGTATTTTCTCAATTCAAACTGTGTTGGAAAACGCTAAACTATTCCTTTCAAGATGCCCTCTGATGAAGAATAAGTTCTGTCTTGGGTTACCATGTCCATATTGTGGGTTTTTTTTCTTCGCAGTTGGTTTCAAACATGTATTAACCTTTGCTCAAACAGTGTTAACCTATGCTACATCACACAATAGGACATTCAAAGGTGGGCAGACATGCTTGAGTGGACAGGAGAGTTGGTCTTCTCCAAACCTGCCAGATGGGTGGACCAACTGGTATATTAGTAGAACTGTGCATGGTAGCAAAGGTGCAGAACTACATCTAAGCTAGTCTTGCTTGTATTTCCTTAAACCAATCCCAATCATCTCGGGCGGAGCTAAGCGAAGGATGCAGCAACCATCTTCACTCAAGATAGAGACAAGGGGAATTGTATTAGTGGAACATTTGCACAGAGGGAGGAGAGCGCTGTCATTAAAATGACCAATTCACCAAAAAAACTAGCAGGGCCTCTTTAATACATGATCCAAATCCTCTGCAACACATAAAGTTTTCAGTGTAGAACGTTGCTAGCCTGAAAGTTGTTGTTTCTTACCCACTGTGAAGGACATTTGAAGAAAAAAAAAGTGGTAACAGCATAGCATGTGAAATGCATGGCCAATCTACAACCAGTGAGTCAGACTAAGCCTAAGCAGTTCTAAGTTCAAAGATAAAAACTCTAAATATATCATTTTGATGAACAGAGGTGCACTTTTAGCTGTTAAATCAACACTGAGGAGGAACTTCATAAGTAAAAGTAGTTAAATGCTGAAGCACACATTTATGCATTGAGTAATGGTGTAATGGCATGTATGTATGTTAAATCTACTCCTGAGACAAAGAGAGACAGGCAGTGTTTGTCTCACATGTTCATCAATTTAATCCTGATGTGCATGGCTACGCATGAGGAAGGCATTATTTAGGGCTGGTCGCTCCACCGGTTCATCCTCTTAAGAAACCACTGGAGGCTTATCTAATGCACTTCACAACCAAAGGGTATTCTTGGGAACGTAGTCTCATAACCTCCAAACCACTTCGTTCTCAAGGACTGATGGACAAATTTAATCAAATAAATTATGATTTTTTTTTTTTTTTTTTACCAAGAGGAATGCTGTCACACAGAGCAGCAGCTGCTCCTTTAAAATGCAACTGAAGATTTCTCTCTTGGATGAAAAAAGGGGGCTCCTGTGCCATGTATTTTTTGGAGTCCAGCATGTAGGGAAGCGAAGGAGAGGAGAATGGGTGTAAATGCCAAAATGGCTCTCTGATAGATGAGTAATAACACACATTAGCATGTATGCACAAGCTCTGGCCACGGCTCTAACACAGCACAGCACTCTGGGGAAAACAGGGACTCTCTGTAACGGAGAGCACCAGCCATACTTTACTACAGGCATCTAATTTCATCTGGACAACTCCATCAACCACCAGAACAAATCTCCTTGAGTGAAAAGACATTTGGCATGATTGTACGCCTGATATCATTCATAATTATACCAAGTATTTGCACTGAAAGCATTTTACTGATCAGCTCATGCACATTTAAGTTTGCAGACACCCTTGCACCCCTTTTATTTATTATTCCGTATTCCTACTTTTTCATTAACAAGACGAAGAGAGACGACTCCCAGTTCCTCCTCATGCTCCGCTGAAAACAAAGTGAACTGCACAAAGAGGACAACATCAATCAAGGGCTTTAGAGGGAGGAAACTAACCCGAGGATTTCTGCAGAGTTCGCAAACTTAGATTTGAAGACTTTTTATTACCACAAAGAAAGCAATTTAAAACCGTCTTCACAACCATACCAGCCAAAACATGTACAGAAAATGTAACACCAGCAGAAACAATGTGGCCTAGAGTTATTTATCATGCCATAAATCATTGTGTCAGCATTCCCCAGCAATAATACTTTCCAATAATATAATGAATGAAATTGATCTGATCTGGACCTTGATACATAGCAGAAAATGGATGGACAGACCGATCACTAAAAACATAATTCATTCATTAAAGTTCATTATCAATGGATGTTTATCCAAGCTACAGTAAATCACAATCGAGACGGTGTTTGATGCTACCCTGATTGTGCTCACTAATACTCCATAAAAACAGCCTTCTGCAGCACATTCCACCGTCACAACAGACCCTACCTCTTTAGTCAGACTCAGACTAACAAAGCAACTTTTTACGTTGTGGTCTGATGTAATGTGTGATAGTGGACAAACAACCAATGCTGCATCCTCGACGCTTCATCATGTCTTAAGAAAAACACTTGCATAACAACATCCACAGCATGACCAACAGGAGAACAGAACACTCTACTGTGCACAATTAGGTTAAAGTTAAAGGATTAACAACCCATGACGTCACTTCTGACGCCACTGTTTGCCTTGTTTACACTGTTGTTCCTGATCCTTGTGTCTTAGTGACCAATGAGTACCTTTGCCAAGCTACGGAAAGAATTTTTGACTCTTTATTAGCTATGATTAATCGATCAATTGTTGTTAATAATTTCACTGCTTAAATATAAAATTAGCCGATAAAGCTGTAGACACAGGACATGAAAATGTATTGTACGGAAAACTGTAGTACCTGGTTGCATCACCGGGGGAATGGGTTATTATTTAACAAGATGGAAGACTGCGTCTGCTTTTCTGTGGCTGCTCGAGCTACAGGCATTCTGTGTTGGCAAGCAGAGAGGATTGTAGGGGTTTAGTCAGCAATGGTTGTAGTTATAATTGTAGTAGTTAATAGCTTCCGGCCAGAGATCACGCACTAAAGACAGTGCTTGGATAGCCAAGTGTCGAATTCAAAAAAGCTATCAGTCAAGGAAACTGCTTAAATTTTGCATCCATGCATTGCCTAATCTGACACAGTGACCATGTTAGACAAAACCTTGTGTCGTCTGAACCCGCATAAGGATTTACAAGACAAGTTTGTTGTAACCTACAACAAACCCTCAACCCGACCCACTCAACTTAAGCCTAGTGATGCAAAGCGTACCGATAACACAAAGGAATCGCAAAACCCCGCCACTGAAAAGAAATGCTATAACAGATTTTTTTTCCAACAATACTGATACTGAATGACGGCATTTTACTAGAAGCCATATTTCCTGCTGGCTGTCAATGTGCAACAGAGGGGCAGTATGAGTGTGCCTCTGCAAGAATATTGGACACCCCACCTGCTTTCTTCTTCAGTACACTGCAGCTTTCATGGTTACAAATCGAGAGGGTGTGAATAGAAGTGCTCCTGCCTGCCTTTCTTGACTTGCCACAAAGTAGACGCATAAAGCAAAGTATGGCATTATGTCGCTTACAGCAGACAGTCAGGGCGAGCCACAGAACAAACTCCCAGATCCTTAGCAGTCAAATGTCCACCAAAACTTTCTCCTTAGAACTTTTGCAGACCTTGACATCTTTACTTAAGCTTTCTTTCTATCAAGCCGTCCATCACAAGTTTTAGATTCTGTGCTGAGGGACTCTTTGTCTTCTTTATACTCTTTCCACTGACGCTGTTCAGGACTCAATTCTTGGCCCACTCCTCTTCTCTTTTTACACCAAGTCGCATGACTCAATCAACACACCTCACAAATGCTTCTACCACTGAAAAAGGTGACAATACTTGGCTGCCCTCTGACAATATGACAAGATAAAGAACTTCTAAATGAGCAGCTTACCTTTCCAAATTCATATCACTCTACTGCTGCAAGAAAAATCTGACTGCTTGTCTTCTATGTGAATATTTAACTCTACGAGATCTAACTCCTGCTCCATTTGTCAAAAGCCTTGATGCGATCCTAGTCAAAGTACCTGCTTCACATTCACAGTAAGGAATGCGGAGAAAAAATCAATTGACATAAGAATCGCAACCTTATCTTGTATGATTCTGAACTGATCAACAACTGCCAAAAACTGATCTCTGTGTGCCGTTAATGCAGCACTCGGACATTACAGAGCTTTTCAAGGACGCACACTAAAGCTATCTTGCAGTTCATCTTCAAAAAAGCCAAGTCTCTGGTCGTATTTTGGATTTAATAACTTAAATAGACAGAGACTAACAGACGGCAGCACAAAACTTTGGCCAACTTTGGTCGAGACTCGGTTAAATTTCAAAAGACCTGCACTTGCACATAGTTGTGGATAATGATGTGTTTCACTGGTGTTAGCATGCAGAGGGTCTTGTCTGTCCGCTGCTAGAGATGTAATGCTAGTAAAAGCACAATGAAGCACCTTGTTGTTTTTTACTTTTACCCCTGAGTCTAGAACATGCACACCAAATGCCTTTACAAGAAGAACAAAAGATTTAAAATTGGACAAATTAACTAATTACGGTTATAACGCAAACAACTATCCGGTGGCCTGCAGCGTCTGTGGAATCAAACACTACAGCCGCTGATTAGCGACGGTTTGCTTCTCTGCCCAAAACATCTCTCATTCAGAAGAAGCTGACCTGTTGTGCTTCGGTGGACAATCAGTAACATTATTTATCTGTCAGTAATGTTATGATATTCTGATATTAGTGGTTCTTTAAAGAATTAAAAGAATCAAATCTATCTACACTCTACTGAGAAGCCACAACAAAACAGCACATCGCACATTCAGGCAACATGTTTATAAATTAAAGAATTAAGCCAATGTAACATTATCAGGTGATGTGAATGTAGCATTAATATTAGTCTCAGTAGGATGTATTTTGCATAGAGAAATCAGTCATCTACATCTGAAGTTTCTTCTACCAGTCGATGTTCACTTCAGAAAACTGTTGGATACCTGTATTGATGTTCTACAAGCGTTTAGCTCCTCTTCTCAAGCTAAACACAAACGGTTAACAGGATTTTAATAAACAAATAAGTGAATCATCCTCTGAATGAATTGCTTTTCTTCAAGTAAGAGAACAAGTGTAGCTGGAGAAATGCTAATGCTAGGTTAGCAGATAGAGAGCATTTCAGCCAAGTCATGGGAATGATAATATTAACTGGATTTACTGAGGAGAGTTGTTTGTTGTATCACTGCAAAGCACTACGACACTGAGCCTTTTTCAATAACAACACCTGTAACCACGGTAACTGTACACAAAGATGGCAACAACTGGGGCGTCAAAATGCAAGTCAAAAATGTAAAAGTGAGCCTAAAATATCACTGAAGAAAAGTAGATTAAAATGTTTGGTGTGCAATTATTCTACATAAATGCCTAATTTGCATCAAATTAACTTCAATTGTACAAAACTGTTGTCAACAAGACATTCCTGTTAATCCCTCATTGTCAAACACAGAACGTGAACGTAATGCAAACTTTCTAAAGGCTAACTAAACAATGTTTCTGTCTCTTGTGCTGTATTTAGAATAAAATGTTATCTTAAGATTCTGACAACATAATAAATTGCTCCTCTCTTAGAAAAGTTTTTCATAGTAGATAAAGGACTGGATGGTGGGCAACTACAATATAAATTCTATGGAGCTCAACCCATCACTAGCAGCACTGTATTCCCTTGTGTTTTGTATTTGGCCTTCTCTGCACACACAAACACAGTGAAAAGACGACATACTGTATTGAATTTAGGTGTTTTTAATAATATATCCAGAGACTACGAGCAAGATGTCAAATGCCTACTAATGTAAAGAACTTTTTCTCATTTACAGAAGTCAAAATGTAATAAATTAAAAGCCAGCTCTGTGGAATGGTCTTCAAAATCTGCATTTAATCCTGAATTATGCCATCTGTAATGTTGGCTGGATGCTGTGGGCTGCAGATGTGGTCTGTAAACTACCTGCAGTGCTTGTATTATTTGATAAAGGCAACAGAGACAGAAATGGATCACATATTTGATAGTGATACACTACAGGACATTGTCTCTATCTCTTCCTCTGACAAATGAGGGTAGATAGTAAGAAGAAGATGGGAGGAATATGTAAATATTATCAGCTACAAGCAATACGATATATGAAGAGGAAACGCGGCTGTCAGACACCTACCATTATCGTTCCTCCTGTTTGCGTCCGCAAAGGCCTCAGCACCTTCCGCTGCACCAGGAAATTAGGTAGAAACAGGAGAGGTGGGATTTCTGTGATTGTTGCCACCACAAGAGACCACTGCAACGAAGCAGAACACAATTAGATAAAGTGCACAGATGTTTGTTTTGTGCTAAGATTATCACAAAGCAAACAAAACCACAAGAAGACCTCAGTTGAGTGAGCATAGAAAGTCAAACAGGAGGTCCAAAGATGCAGGAAATGGGACTAAATAATGACATTATAATGCTACCAGTGGACTCAGGCTTAAACGTCAATTCTCACATGAGAATAGGAGAGTACAGAGTAATGAAGATTCACTGAGGGACCTCTCTTGAGCCCTCCATGATTTGGTTATGCAAACAGTAGGGAATGAGTGAATAAATACAAAGTCTTTAAATGAGACAGAAATGCTGTTATGAAAGCTTTAGAACCACATCTCAGTATTCCTTAGATCTACAAATAACTGCAGTTTCATAAATCCAATTCAGCGAGAGCGAATGTGGGTCCTAATAAACACCTCAGGCTAATAAATTAAAAGCACAAAAACTCCACTGATTATGCTTGAAATGACTGATTTGACTGAGGACTTTTTTATGCATTGAGGAGACCTCTCTGCTTTCTGAAGCTGCTTCCTACATTATGATAACAAAAAAATGGAGCATTAACCAGAGAAATTCCAAGGAAACTGCTTGGTTTGGATCACATTCATACTATTCTTTAATTCAGCAACTTTCTACTTTAACAAGAGTTAAATCAGTTTTAATGCCTCAGGCTCTCAGTGCTTTTGAGTGCAGCATGTGATACACGGAGGAGAGACAGGGGAAAGAGATGTGATGAGATGAAGAACTGTAGTGAAGATGCCCCGCTGTCATAGCAAGAGATGCACTGAAGGTTTAAGTGCTGAGGGAAAACAAAGCTACCTTTAATCTGTTGAGGTAACGTTTGGTGTGAACCACCAGCAGATCCTCCTCAGTGGCTTCACGGGCCTCCACGATGCTCCCATCAGTGATGAACTGCTCCTCTGAGACACAGTCAGAGAGGTCAAGCAGGCTTGAGAAAACTTGAAATATAACACCAGTGAACCTTCACAGTAGAGATGCACTTTTTACAGTTTTTTTTTTTTTTTACACAAGCTGTAAGAAACATTTGAAGCGGGAAACTCATAATCTTCCAACTTTCACGAGGGAAAAGCACTAAACTGTCCAGTCATAGAAAAAGTTTAGCTATTCCACCTCATGGAGTTGAACCAAAGCAACAATTTCATGTCCACAGTTTAGTATTAAGTGGTTGTTTAACTAAAATACCACAGTTGAGCCCAAGACGTCAGCAGTCATTTGATTGTTATCAGTTACCCAACTACTTCCCATGCAGAGATCCAATATGAGAAGGACCGATGTAGGGCTAAACAATTAATCAAGTTCAAATTGAAGTTGTAATTTGAAGCAATGCAATCAGCAAATTGCAAAGGCTGTAATATAGAATATACATCAATCAGGCATAACATTACGACCACCTGCCTAATACTGTGTTGGTCTCTCTTATGTGCTCAAAAATGCTCTGAACCATTGGGCATGGACAAGAGGACCTCTCAGGGTGTCCTATGGGGTCTGGAACCAGGACGTTGGCACTGGATCCTTTGGGTACTCTGACTTGTGCAGTGGGGCCTCTGTCAATCAAACTTGTTCCACTGCATCCTGTTGATGCTTGATCACAATGGGGTGTAGGAAGTTTGGAGGTCAAATCAACATCTTGGGCCATTGTCATGTTCCTCAACATGTTCCTGATTGTTTGATGTTTTTTCCATGTGGTGGGGTGCATTTTCCTGCAGGGGTAGGCCAGTGACATCTGGGATTTCCATTTGCATGAGGGAGTGTGCTTGTTGCGGGACAATGTTTATTTGGGTGTCTAAGTCTGATCAACACGGATGTTAAAATCCGAGGTTTTCCAGCAGAACAGCACATAGTACCAATATGATCAATGTTATTCACTTCACCTGTCAGTGGTCATAATGTTGTGGCTGATCGGTGTATGTCGTGTCAAAGGTTTTACACTTTGATGCCACACTCCTTGTTTGACAGTCTGACTATTCATGGTATCTCATGGAGTAATTCTTCATAGTTTTAAATTTATTTCACAGTGAATATTGAACCAAAGCTCAGCTTTAAAAAGTATATCATAAATCAAATGGACATATCTGTCTGAAAAATCACTACTTAATATCGTTCATCCCTAGACCAATGCAATAAATCCTACACTCATGAAGGTTGTAATATACAGTTTTTGCTGAAACTGTTTTAGATTCGGCTCTATGCTGATTTCGGAGGCGACATTCTTACATTACTATTGCATTAAACTGACAGATGTTTCCATTATTCTGCCCAACCCATTTATATCAGTGAGAGGAGGTTATATAACAGAAACAGCTCTCTCTATGATGTATTACATTTCAGCAGCACCATAAACTACGCCCTCTAAAATCAGCATAAAGTTGAATTAACACCTCTCTAAATTAAAAACCCTATACAGTGCAGTGCAGATGGGTGCACTTGTGCATAGTTTGTCAAGGTGCTATGCAGGCAGGTTGCTGTGAGCACCCTGGAAAGTTTAGGCTGACTCACTGGTTATAACACTGGATGTAAGTTTGGGCTTGTTGTCCTGCTGCAGAGTGAAATTTGGACCAATCTAATGTCTTCCTGGAGTTGATGCATGACGGATAATATCAGTATTGTATGTTTTATATAAATGTCTGATAAGAAACAAGAACAGTATCCTGCAAAGAACATTACTCAATCAAAAATGTGAATGTTGCCAGTATATGAAGCAAGTCTTTCCCTTAACTGTCAATATATTATCACATTATCATCCATTATTAGTCAAGCTCTGGCCTCACTCACAATTTGCATGCAAGCAAGAGAACCTCTGACCGTCCGTTCAACCCACAATTAAAGCTGCTGACAGATCAATACAAATCCTCCATTTATATATTTGTAGAGAGAAAATTCCCTCATTGGGATGTTGTGGTTTAAATCCCTCGCCTCTCAAATTTTTTTAGTTGAATAATGCCAGAGCGTAAATTACATCATAATATAATGTGAAAATTAGGGATTTTAGGAGATAAATATAATCAGAAAAATCAATACCATGGATATAATTCTATTTAAAGCTCAGTCAATATTGCCACAAATCATGACATTGATTTCGACCACGCCACGCCCCTCACCAGCAGTATGACTGACTGCTGTATGCACGGACCTGTAGCACAATCAGAACACAAAGCAATTAAAGGATTCCATTATGTTAAACAAAGCTATTTTTCAAAAGGCACTTATGGCGACTACACATTTGCAGCACATGCTCCATGATTCTTCACCGCTTCCTGCAGAGCCCCCTGGTGTGTGGACCCTGATGTCTATGAAAACCAACTATATCATGCTGCAAATATGTGACATCGGATGTTAATAAGCACTAGTGCAGTAAATGCATCATTACAGTCGTTAGTACACGTATAGACAAGAAGTGTGAGAGCAGTGAAGAGGAATTTTAAAAGATTTAGCATTCATATTTTTGAGGGTCCACTAGTCAAACAAGTGCAATTTTTTTCTTATAAAATTATGCATTCAGTGTCTTATGTTTTCATGTGGATAAATAAATTAAATTAAATACTGCTTTAATATTTACTGGTACATCTGAAGTCATTAACCAGGGTTCTGTGATGTTTACATGAGAAGTTATAAAGCTTTAAACTTTGCAAAATCAGGAAGAAAGAGGCTCGGGGCAGCTGCTGATAAAAGGGTTAACATGATTATGATGCTGCACAGGGAAAAATTCGGTATTTTTGTGTCACATAATAGTTCATTATTGCAATATCAGAATTTGTAGTCAGCTGTTCCACTGCATGACTGTTCTGTTATTTTCTTAGACCACTCACAGTTTCTCATTAAAATCTATTACCCAACTAGTTCCTTTGTATGATTCTCTAAACATGCCAGCTAAATCTGCACCATCATCCACTTTTTCTCCAATTATTGCAAGGGGTAAATTTAGAAAATCCAAGGTTTCCCCTCTGTCAGCACACGCTCAGTTCTTTATTTGCACTCTTAACTTCTGAAAGTTTTTGCGAATTCATTAAGCCGCGCACGACACCTTCTACACCAAAGATGATGCTCGGCGCAAAGCTGACAACAGCTCGGTGTGAAGTTGTGCCAGTTAGCCGGCGACTGTTTTCCCTTGGCCTTGAAACCCACGCTGGGCCTCATCTACTGTACCTGCACAGGCTCCCACGGGGAGTTTTTCTCTAATTATCTGTGCTCTATTGCTCTGCCTTTCCCCTCTCCAGCAACTACACTTCACCCCACAGATTTCTCCTCTTTGTTCTCCGCCTCTAGTTGCCAGTATGATCTGATTTGAGTCATTCCATAAACATCAGCTCAGGGAGATGTCCTCCCCGTTTGCTGCTCCACACTCTCTCTTACCTTTCAAGAAGTGGATGACTTTCCCCCACTTTCCCGCATCAAATGGATGGAGCTTTTCAAGGCCCATGAAGGTGATGTTGTAGTCTGGGTGGTACACAATGGGCAGACATGTTTGAGGGATGCTGGCATACAAATCCGTGAAGTGAGGGCTGAAAAGAAGAAAAATCAAAAGAGGCTTTTTCAATCCAATGCTGCTGCATTGCATTTACATGAAGTGATTTCCCCAGTGGCTTAATAAACACTATTGGAAGTGACATGCTGCTTGTTTGTGCTTCTTACCTCTTTTTCCCTTCATTATCTTCTTTGTGAGACATGTTTTTCAGGCATTGCTACTTTCTTCTGGGGGTAAAAAAGAGAAAATTTGCCAACTTACAATGAAATTCACACATTTGTATCTGATGAAATTATCTTTAGCAACTCTCAGAATACAAATGATAATAATAATTACTTTATTTATATAGCACCTCTTAAAACAGAGTTTACAAAGTGCTTTACAGACAGGGCAAAAAAGGAAAGAAGGATACTCAGGAGGAACACTGTACAATAGAAGGCCGGTCAGTTCAAACATGGTAAAAGATCCTCAAAACAAATTAGTACAACAGCATCAGAAAAAATAATATAATTCCACATCCAAGTAAGGGGAAACAAGTGGAATAAAAGAAAATAGAGGGTAAAGCCATAAACACAAGGATAAAAATGATAATAACAGTAGTAATACTAAATAAGTAAAATAAATACACAAATAAGTAAATAACTAAAAGGTGGAAGAGGATAAAATGGACAATAAAATAAATAGAGTCAAAAAATTAACTAGATTAGCACAACAATTAGTACAAAAACACTAGATAAAATAATAAAATTCCACATCCAAGTAAGGGGAAACAACAAGTGGAATAAAGGAAAATAGAGGGTAAAACCATAAAAAATAAGGCTAAAAATTATGATAATAGCAGTAATAGTGAATAACTAAAATAAATACATAAATAAGTAAATAGTTAAAGGGCTAAAAAAGATGAATTGAACAATGAAGTAAAGTGAAAAAAAATCAGATTAGTACAGCAACACTAGATAAAATAATAAAATGCTGTATCCAAGTAAGGTAAAAAAAAAAAAAAAAAGTGGAATAAAAGAAAATAGAAGGTAAAACCAAAAAACAAGACTAAAATAATAATAATAGTAGTATTAGTAAATAAGTAAAATAACTACATAAATAAGTAAATAAAGGGTGAAAGAAGACAAAATGAACAATAAAATAAAGTTTTAAAAAATCAGCTAGATGATAAAAACAGGAGATCAAGTAATAATAAAAAATGAAATAAAATAGAAATAAAATAAATCATGAATGAAATCACTGACTTGATGTAAAATAGAAATAACAATAGAAATAGAATAGAATAGGAATTTTCTGGAAATGTTCAAGAGACTCACTGCTCGCGCATGCGCACTAACAAATACACATTTCCAAAGACGCAACAGCAGAGGGAAAGGTTGGAGCGGACAGGGAGCGAACAGACGTGTGTTTACATCTCTGTTTTGGTGAAACCCTGCTCGTTTTTTACGGCTTAAGACTAAAACGCTGACTGAAACAACCTGGAGGTGTTTAGGCGGACGTTATCCAGTAACAGCCGCCGTGACTCACCTGCTACTCTAATGAGGAAACAACGCAGGTCACCGAGCGGCTGCTGGAGCTGTTCGTCCCTCCAACGGGGCTGAACTCCTGTTTGACAGCAGCTGGATAACAAGAGAAAAGCCTCTTTTCTGGACAGTGTTTCTGTGACTCTGAGCTTTTCCCGTCCTGCTCCACCGCTACGTAGATTACGTACGTCGAGTGCGCAGCAGATTTATTAATGGCGGAAGACGTAGGCTACGCTGTTTACGTAAGCGGAAATTTAAAGTGGCAGAAGAAGAATCTCATCTGAGCAGAGGGCATCACAGGTTTAGAATAGTGGTCGCTGAAATTTATATCAAGAAGAGTTTTTGTTTTTTAAATCACATAATGATATATTTTAGTTTCTTATTTTACAGTGATGGTCACTATTTACCTGATGAGCATTGACAAATACAGCCATAATTTTGTTATTAGGTTGACCACCATTCAAAACAGCACAGGAGAAGAGACACTGCTGAGGGTTTGAGAGGAAAAAGTTAATACATAATTTTTTTTATGATTCCCACACTGAGAAATTACAACTGTGGACTCTGAATCAGGTCAAAGTCTAAATCATAACTTCTCATTTGCCAGCTACAGCACACTGGACCAATGTTAATATGTAAATAACATATACATTATGTTGCCAAAAGCATTGGGACACCCCTCCAAATCATTGAATTCAGGTGTTCCAAACACTTCCATGGCCACAGGTGTATAAAATCCAGCACCTAGGCATTCAGACTGCTTCTACAGACATTTGTGAAAGAATGGGTAGCTCTCAGGAGCTCAGTGAATTTAAGTATGGTACTATGATAGGTTGCCACTTGTGCAATAAGTCAATTCGTGAAATTTCCTCAATACTAAATATTCCATGGTTAACTGTTGGTGGTATTATAACAAAGTGGTAGCAATTGGAAACAACAGCAACTCAGCCACAAAGTGGTAGGCCATGTAAAATCACAGAGTGGGGTCTGCGGATGCTGAGGTGCACAGTGCAGATTCAGTAGCTACAGACCTCCAGACTTGGTGTGGCCTTCAGATTAACTCAAGAACAGGGGTAGAGAGCTTCATGGAATGGGTTTCCATGGCCGAACAGCTGCAGCCAAGCACCAAGTACAATGCAAAGCGTCGGATGCAGTGGTGTAAAGCACGCCGCCACTGGACTCGAGAGCAGAGTGTTCTCTGGAGTGACCGATCACGCTTCTCTGTCTGGGAATCTGATGGACAAGTCTGGGTTTGGCAGTTGCCAGGAGAACGGTACTTGCCTGACTGCAAGTATAAAGTTTGGTGGAGGAGGGATTATGGTGTAGGGTTGTTTTTCAGGGGTTAGGCTTGGCTTCAACCCGATAGGACACCTTTGGGATGAATTAGAGCGGAGATTAAGAGCCAGGCCTTCTCATCCAACATCAGACCTCACAAATGTGCTTCTGGAAGAATGGTAAAAAAAATCCCATAAACACACTCTTAAACCTTGTGGAAAACCTTCCCAGAAGAGTTGAGGCTGTTATAGCTGCAAAGGGTGGGCCAACTCCATATTAAACCCAACGAATTAAGAATGGGACGTCATTAAAGTACCCAGTATAGTGTGTGTTTGGCTTGTTGTCCTGCTGCAGAGTGAATTTGGGACCCATATAATGCCTTCCTGGGGGTGATACATGACGGATAATATCTAAGGTGCACAAAACTCTTGTAAAATATTTTATTTCTTTAACCAATAAGTGACCAAAAGGTTTATTTTTGAACAGTAAAATGTTCCGCAAAGAATTTCACTTAGTCACATTTTTATTTGCCATATTCAATTTAGAAAAAATGTGAATGTTGCTAATACATCATTTTTTTCTTAAATGTCAATGTCATGTTATCACATCATCATATCCAGTGAAAAGCTTTATTTTTATTCTCATCATTGGACATTCTAATTATCATATTTCCAGTAAATCTTGAAAAGAATCAAAATGCATGATTGTTTTGTTGTTGTGAAAAAAACGCATGGATTTCAATCATAGATTCCATCATAGAAAATTCAGTTAAAGGAGTCATTGGAAACTCAAGACTGCCATGTTATACATTGTCTTTACAAATGCATGTGAAAGTTTGAAATACAAATTTAGTCCCTGATTAAATGTGCTTACACCAGTGATTAATATATGACAGAGGTGCATTCATGTAGCCTAATTTCATTCAATTAAAGCTTTCTTAAGTGAGCCTAATCATGTGTAATCATAACAGTGTATCATTATTATGCATGCCTTCTAACATTTTTCTATTAGCAGTACAGACACATTTACATATAGACTACTAATGTGTATTAATAATTATGGAGCAGGTACTGTGGCACGTAGCTACCTAATTAATTTGCTTTCTCACTAATTTTTTCCCCCATTTACAATTATGGCACTTTTACGTTCCACTGTAACAAGAATTTTTGTATGTTAGAATGCAATATTGAAAAACTGAATCCTTTTCTTTCAGCATGCAGCAAGCATTCCCACAGGGATCAATGAAGTTTCAGCTTTATCTGATCTCTGTATGTGTACTATATTGTGCACTTCTTCATAATAAAACCCCTGAAAAATGCTGTGGATGTGTCTGTGTTGTCACGGTGCAAAAGGAATTCACGCATCACAGTTGTCACTGCACTGCAGGCAGCGACAAGTGGAATGTTACCTGTACTTCCTGTGAATGGGATGAGTCTGTAATCCTGTCTGTTGGCAGCTAAAGAGGCAGACGTCTATAAATAGCATTATATGTTAATGCCTGTGTGCTGTAATAGAGATAGTCTGCCTCTGAAGCCAGGAAAGCTGTGATCCCTCCTCTGGGTCAGCAGTCTGAAAAACACTTGGTTATAGTCCTGTGTGTAGTACTTGACAGTGGAATTATTGTGACCTTCCTGTGGCCTGTGGTGTATTTTTAGCTCATGTTTATTCCCTGTACTGGGCCTAGACTACACTGCAGTTTATTGATGTGGTGTTTTTATACTATTTTAAGAGATGATGTAGCCAGTATGGTTAACAGTGTGCAGCCCTAGTTCACATGTTTAATATAAATTTTTGCCTGCTACTATTTCTCATATACACCAATCAGGCATAACATTATAACCACCTGCCTGATATTGTGTTGGTCCCCCTAATGTGCTCAAAAATGCTCTGAACCATTGGACATGGACAAGAGGACCTCTCAGGGTGTCCTATGGGGTCTGGAACCAGGACGTTGGCACTGGATCCTTTGGGTACTCTGGCTTGTGCAGTGGGGCTTCTGTCAATCAAACCTGTTCCACTGCATCCTGTTGATGCTTGATCAGAATCGGGTGCAGGAAGTTTGTCATGTGTTTTCAGGGGAACTGCTCTTTTAAGTGAAGCTGAATAAATATGACATGGCATGCAATGTTGCAGCATTGTGCAGTATCTTTCTAGAGTAGATGTGCAGAGTAGAATGAAAAATACATAGTTTATAACGCCTAGTCAAATAGCCTATTTGTAGCATGTTAAACCACGTTTTTTTTTTCTTCTAGTACTGGTAACACCTATGGGAAAAATCAACAAGTACAATCAAAAATACTAAATTTAGATGTTTTCTTTGATTTATTTATGGCACTGTAGCTGTGTCACACTGCACAAGACATTTAGTGTTTTTTCTACTTCCAGTCAAATTGTGCTCTTTCCATAGATGTGCAGGTCTTTATATTGCAGTAAAAATGTGACAGGA
Organism: Dascyllus trimaculatus; assembly: GCA_024666655.1. Taxonomy (NCBI): domain Eukaryota; kingdom Metazoa; phylum Chordata; class Actinopteri; family Pomacentridae; genus Dascyllus; species Dascyllus trimaculatus. Next base: position 28,817,213 of record CM045450.1, read on the forward strand.
GCAAAAGAAAAAACCTGTAAAATGTTTATGGTGATTGATGATTGGTAAAGACAGGATACTTCAAGCATTCCGCATTACCACAAATTAAACTTACTTGACACCACATTAGATTTGGAAATGACTGATTTACTATTTCCAGCTGCATAAATATTTCTTTGGGCCTGCTACGTGTCAGTTTGTTTTTCTGTCTCAGCAGGAGTGATTGACACTGCAAGGTCCAGATCTGACATGAATTAGATAGTCTGCTTTGGGCAGTAAACACCTTGCCAACAATACTGAGCATCTGCTGCCATGGCGACTGTCAAAGGTGCGATGACAGCTACCTATTCTTACCTATACGACAAAAGAAAGCGCAGATGCTGGTGATATTAATGGACCATAAGTGAGATCACTAATGCAATGATGTCATTTATAATCAGATTTTATAAATCCTCATTCAGTGGACTTACGCTTTGGAGGTTGTGGTGACTCCATATGGACGAACCGATCACTCAGGGCTGTTTTGGAGAAGCAGCATCTGCAACATTTTCAGGGGGATATTCAGAGATTGAAATTGTTTTCCGTCTGCACCGCTAAAGCCAGAAGGAGCTTTTATCTCATTTCCTAAACACTAATTCATTTGATCATTTCTCACTAAGACAAAGCAATCGAGTCTACTGGAAATTACTTGAGGCTTTAGACAGGTAGGATTTCAGCAATATATAATTGTTAAAATTACCTCAAAACTTCCTCAGACTCAGATCAGCTTTGTGATATTAAAGTTTAGACTTTTCTGCTAAATCTTGTAATGTTAATTTTTCATTTGAGATTGAGATTACCTGCAGACTGAAATTGCTGGGATGTGGTGCTGCTTTTGGGTCAAAAAAAAAAAGACCTTAACTGTGTTTATTGTGTTTCTATGGGTCATGCTACCTTTGAACTCTCATCCTTCATCCTCTAATTTAAGGACATGAGGAGATGTACAAAACAGCATATTGCGGTGACTAACACAAGCTCCCTGCAGCTTTCCAAATATCGTGATTTTTGCATAGATTACTTTAAAAGGTTTGTCGTAAGTCTGACCAAAAAGATATATATAAACTGCATGCCTGGAATGGACATTTTGCTGACTACATCAAGGATTCTCTGTTAGGCTTGCCAGCTGACATATTCATGTGGAAATGTCAGTTTGCAAAGCTTTGATTGTTGCTCTTACAACTGAGGCTGCAAAGCTAGCACGGCCCATAGAGTCAACTTTTAGGGAAATATGCTAGTTTTAACATAGAACTAATGTTACACTAACCTTAATCCAATTCTAGTCCTTAAACTAAGTCTCAAACCTCGAAAGCAATCTTGACCGGTTGGGACCAGATTCACTGGAGGTCCTCTGTGGGTCGGTGTGCAGTGAGTTTAAAGTCCACACAGGGATATAAAAACAAGCACACACTCATGCAAGTAGGCTATACACAAACACACACAATCACACACACATTTCTCCATAAGTTGTACTTCACAAAATCTGCTCTTTGAAAGACATCGCACATCATTTATTGTTCTTATTGGACTGGCTTATGTAATAAAGAAACTGCAGGCAGGAAGACACTTGACAGGAGTTTTATATGAGTTTTGGCACCATTTATTGTTTGGTTTTGAGTTTCTGCATAATGTAATATATAAAAGTTAGAGCAACAGGGTGCCCTGCTGAGCCAGTCCAACACTTTTAATCCTTTGTCGGACTTTGTTGCAATAACTTCCATCCTCTCCCCCCAACTTTTTATCATAATTAAATGATAAGACAGAAAAGGAATAAAATATTGACTGAAAAAGACCTATTGTCTTTTTTATGTGTAAAGCTGTGATTGTGGAATTGCATATTCCGTGGTGCTGCATTTGGCCACAATTTTCAGCTCACTGCCGCTAAAATGGAAAACCACAATGACAAAAGCATGCTTGTGTATTCCACAGACCAACACATAGACGTGTTTTATGGTCTGGCACTGTTATTGGCAGGACGTAATTTGTCTGTGTCTTTGAAGCAGCTACAAATCAGCGAAAAATCGACATGTTTTATAATGTGAGAATGACTCAATCAGTTTTAAGGAAATACTTTGGTTCAGGTTTTTAAGATGTACATTGTAAATTTTAGGGAAACACTCTAGTTTGAGTTTGAATGACTACTTTGTCAATATTACGGGACCTCTGTCATTATGGTTTAACTAATGAACACACTGAAGTACTATAAGGAGCCTGGATATGCTTTAAAAAATTAAATAAACAGCAGAGTCCCATGTTAAAGTCTGATGTTTTATTAGCCCATCCATGAACCCTTACCTCCTCTGAATGCAGTCTATAAAGTCACCTTAAATAAGCCTTCGCTCTTGTCAGAGTTGCTCTTCTCACAGTGAGCCATATGAATATTTATTCAGTTGTTGAATGTGGGAGCAGCACACTATGTCAGACTCATATCTCAAACTGTAAAACAGATGTATCACTTGCTTTGCTGGCATTATTTTTGACTTACAGTGGAGCAGTACTGTGTAAGCAGCTGGAGATTCTGTGGGCCGCTGGTTCAAAGACTCTGGAAAGACAGAGCACAATTTATTTCAAACAAAGCCCCTCAGTTTCCCCATCAGCATCATCTGATTTCCAGAGCCAGGCAGGGATTTCATTAAACGCTGTCTTTATGGTTGTTTGCCTTTTCATCCTGTATTGTGGTTCCTTTTCTTGCTGAACCAAAACTCATGCATCTGTAGATAATTTGAAGAAAGCAAATGGATTATGATAAGAAAACAAGGGATAAAGCACTACATTTCAGCTGAGTTAAGGTTGGTTTGGGTGGTACTGTTGTGCATTGGCAATGACACCAGCAGGCTTGAAAATAAGGCTCATGTTCGGCTGTAGATAGAAGTTCACATGACTGCAGCAGTTACAATAGGCTGAAGTATGATTTACAAAAGAATTCTATTTACTTTCTGTTTCACTTTGTGTAAAACTTGTATCTGATTACCATGTCCTTTGAAACACTATGTAAAAACTTGAGATGGTGTGGTGTTTCCAGCCTTTTCATTTCCGTTGCTTACCATATACAGGACAAGAGAGCAGCACTAATGAATATTTTCATATCAAAGGCCTAATGACTAAGTGGGGCAAGGACATACCATGAATCCACCCTTCCAGATATTCCATCCAATAGGTGGTAACGACCAAAAACAACACTAAAAGCGAAGCAGCATTGAATATTTTCAAGCTAGTAGAAAGTGACTTTGAATAAATGTTAATGTTGATATGTGTACAATGTTGGCAATATCCATAGCTATTGGAGTTTTAGTGGTAAGTTGATCTGCAGTGGGCAATGGGGCACCAGTGATGATTCTACTTTGCATTTGTTTTAAATTTGACACAAAACTGAAAATTTGAGCAGTAGATTGAGCAAAACCTGGTAATTCAAGCTATTCTATCTTGATGTGACAATGTTCCAAAGAGCTTCTTGCTATGTGAGGAATGGTAAATGGTAAATGGTCTGCACTTATATAGCACCTTTCTACCTTAGTGGTACTCAAAGCGCTTTACAATGTGTTTTGCATTCACTCATTCACACACACATTCACATACCAATGGCGATAGAGCTTCTGTGGCGGTGCCTGCCTGCCATTGGGAGCAACTTAGGGTTCAGTGTCCTGCCCAAGGACACTTCCGCATGTGGAAGGGCCAGGGATCCAACTGCCAACCTTGAGGAGTGGTGTTGACTTTCTTAGTGTTCAAATGCTCCATAAATGATCAGTGTTGCTGAGGTCAGGTGACTGTGGAGGAAAATCCACAACACTCCTTGGTCTTCTTTGATCTTAAAGTCACAGTTTTGAGTTGTGTTTGGACTCATTATCCTGCTGCAGTATGAATCCTTCTCCACAAAGTCATTAAACCAAAGGGTGGATCATGTATCTGAAGAAGGTAGTGCTGCTTCTCCTCGGTCAGGGTGGAGTCAATTCACTGCAGGTGTCCAAATGCCCCCAGACTTAAATATTCCCAGCAGGATGTTTCACAAAGGGTGTGATCCACTGTGGTATTATTCTCCCTCCTGTTGGTCTCCATACATACACCCCTCCAGTAAGCGTCCAATGGAAAGTTTAACCCCTTAATGCCGATTGTCTCGAATTTGCAACCTTCTGCTGCAGCAGAGATAGCGTATGCATTCCCCCAATGTCGGTTCGTGCATATTCAGTACATACCTAGGAACCTTTAGCACTGGTTTCACTTAGCACTGGTCAGAGTGGCATTTGTGGCATCATTAAAAACATTTTTACCTGCCTGTTACATTACACCTTTATGTCTATTATACGTGCCATAGACAAATTAACAATCTCCACTTAATTTACATCAGCTTGAAAGCAAAAACACACATTTTTTTTATATAATTGAAAATAAATTCAGGCATCTAGGGGCTATATTTGACTCAGTGTCTGGACATGTCAACCCCTAGAGAAGACTTAATTCCTATCAGTGTCCATGCTTCATCCAATGATTTAATATGTGCAAACAGGGTGCATCGCCACTATTTCACTATTTCACTTAACCAAACTCTTAGTTGTTTTTACATAAAAGTCTTGCCTGAGACATGTCAAATGAGGTTTCGAGGGAGGAACTGCTCCATCATTAGTGAGTTGGGGTTTTTTTTCGGCAAAAGCACATACTGTACTGTGCTAATTTGCCTCGAGCAGATGCAAGAAACAACTGACTTTGAATGTCAGTGTCAATTTAAAGAACTTCTTTTTTTTTAAAAATAGACTCACAACATGCTGTTCAGTATGGCAAACTGTCAAAATCCTGGGGTTTAAATTGTGAGCCCAGCATGCTCCTGCACCTCCTGTGGGAGCCTTGACCACTGCCACTCACAGCACAATGGTCCTGACAGAGAATATGCTATGGAGCCGTGGGGTGGAGCGGTAGGCCCCACAGCATGGACATCAGTGAGCTGTCACAGCATGAACCCAACTTCTTTTATCCAGCCACACATCTGACAGCTGTTTGCACATCAGCACAACACTCACACACTTGACAGGAGTGTGTGGATGAGGAGTACAGTATAAAGAAACGCCTCACTGTGAGCTTAGCTCGAGAGATGAGTTCAGAGGGTGTTTCATGACAGCTGCAGACCTGAAATGCTAATTATGTATTTTGATCCATAGTAGAACCAGTGAATTTGTTGTTGCTATGTTTCTGTGTAAAAGAGAATTAAAGATCTACTGTTTAAAATATTCAACTCTATAGAAACTAAGGTAGACATTCCCAACCTGGGAAACACAAGTGAACACTAGTGAAACACAATTTGGGCTACAGCTGTGGAGCATAAAAATATGGTAGCATGGTTAAAATGGTTTGCGAAAAGTAAAAAAGAATAGCCACAACCAATGGATTAAACAGGTAGTTAGAAGTAATGTATAAAATCATAAACAGTTGCCTCAAACTACTGGATAAGTGAGAGAAATGTGTAGCTGAAAGCAAAATGTAGCTAAAAGTCATGGATATGTGGTTAAAAGAGGAAACTGTGTAATGGAACAAATGGTTAACTAAAAGGAATAGTTTGGATAGGATGGAAAAACTAGTTAATATATAAATATCTAGATATGCTAAAAGTAGGCTAATATTGTACTAGCTTAACAGTATACTCAAGAGGCGAGTACACCTCTGTGCAAAGTCACTTCAATTTATTATTTTTAAATTAACAAGAACAGTGTTTTCTCCTATGAGCAATCAAAAAACAAATATTTATATTATTATATAATATTGTATTGAAGATACATGCCCCAAAGTGAAAGCTCAATGCAAAAATCAGTGAAACCATGTGCGACCGCTGACACACAAAACCTGTGATCACCAAAGACAAATGACATATACTTGTGATTTCCAGTTAGCCTCAATGAATGACCTGTGACCCATGGCTCATTCTACACCTCCTGATTACTGCTGCAGCTGTATTTCTACTGATTTTTAGTTGGTCATAGATCTTCCTGCATCCTTCGTCTCATAATCGAATTTTTCAGTTCCATGTGGGGCCGTTGTGTAGACATGCAGATATACACAGCCCATAGGTCCCAAACTGAGAAGGTTCTGATACTCACAGATCATTTTATGACCATGCTCATGCAGTTTGACTGATTGGAAGTCACAGTGGTCAGTTTCATTTCAGTGATTAAAGGGTTGTATTCACTTTGGTTGCATTGAGTTTCTGCTTCAGGGCCTGAATTTTCAATAAAGTCTTTCTAAGGGATCTCTGTTTGATTCATCATAAGACAAAATTTCTACTTGTTAACTTAGAAATAATACAATTATTTAGAGTTGACACAACTTTTAATCATCTGACATTTAAGTGATATTGCATAGGGGTGTGCTTCCTTCTGTTGTATACTGTAGAACCCAAAACCATGCGACATGACCATTTATATCAGACAGGTTCATTACCAGGGGAATAGTAGCATTTTAATAGGCTTTTTCCGCAATGCTCATGATGCAGCAGTAAGTCATTCTAACATTCTGCACTTTGGTTCGAGCTGATCCCAGATCTTGCACCAATTACAATGAAAGTTGGTATAGACATAATGTTTCCCCTGAAATCCACTAACACCGGTGATCCTCTGACTTGTCCTCAACTGCCATGATCAAGTCATATTTCAAGTCCAGTTCTTTGTGATCAAATACTGCAAAACTAATGGAAAAAGAATAAACTAAGTAACACTCCCACCAGGAATTCCTGACGGGGTTGCTGTGACCATGCTAAACATGCTCAAAGCAAAGCTGTGGTGGCATTCTGAATCCACTTGGAGGTTCCCTGCTGGGACCAAGCCTGTATCTGTTGTCAAAATGCAAACCTGTCACCATTTTTCAAAGGTTTGTAGAGCGTAGCACATTCAAAGAAGAGGCCACCTGGTACTCCTAAAAATGGATGTCGCATTATTATGTTATATTTCCCTTGTATCACATTCAATAGGGTTGAGACTGAGAAGTGAGTCTTACTCATAGATTTCAATATTGTTTGTTTTGGACATATAGTTACGGGACTATTACTGACTCAATTTGTTTTTTCAAAGTGTACATTTTAAGAAATAGGCTCGAGTGCAGAGAGGGTTAGAGGATATAAGACCAAGGAAACGAGGATGAACATGTTTGTTTATAGTGACTGTGTAAATTCTTTGCACCAGTTAGCTTTTTAACACAGTCGATTGAAAGGCTATAAACTAAATATACAGCAGGAGCTTTTGTTACAAGGAATGATGGCATATGTAATGTAACTAAAATATACAGAATGGAAAGCTCAGATAGATATGTGCATGTGAAATAATTATCATTAAGGGCACAATAACAATCCATTCATGAGTTGATTCAGCAGCTGCAGAGGCAGAAAGGAGTGATGTCCTTTAATTCAGCGTTCTCTAATTAAGATGTGCAGAACAGTATGAATTTGAGGTTTACACCAGCCTACAGATGTTAGTTGACTCTGTTGCATCTCAAAAAGTCATGCAAACTGAATGTAGTTTCTCCCCCCCTCCAGCACTCTACAGATATTAGCAAGTAAAAGTGGAAAATCCAGGCTGGCGCAGTATGTTTGTGATCTTTAGGTCATTTTCTTAAAATAGAAAAGCCTATAAGACGACGATATCGACAACAGAAATGTGTTGATCAGTCAATTACAGAGGCACTAGAATATTCAAATATTTCAAGTGGTGTCAGAGGGTTGATCATGCAGCTAAATATAACAAAGCAGAATCCCCTCAGATCCTTTCAAATCACATTTGAGATGAAACCTGTGCCGAGTGGTCGGTGTGTGACTCGTGAGTCTTGCTGCCTGATGTTAACGCAGCTGGAAGTAGTAATGAAAAGGTACACTGTGTCTGGTTTTGTGTGTGTGTGTGTGTGATCTGTGTAGGATCAGAGAGGATTTGTGTTAAAATCTATGTATTGAGAATTTACAGAGCCACAAGGCCTCGGTGTGACATGAACCTGAGGGACGTTTCACAATGAAAATTGATCACGCAAACAATAATCAGCGCGGCCGAAGCTTCCCACCGCTGCAAGGTGTCGATGTTGCTCAAAATAATCCATAATGTGGCTCAGCTCCCTGCTAACAGCTCCCTCCTTCATTCATCACTCACTGACCATTTTGCGCTGCGACCGTGCCGTGATTGATTGTGTTTATGTTTTGTACCTGCTGTGTGACTGATGAAGTGAAATGTGTGTGCACTACTCTGTGGACGAATGTCGTGTTCACTCTATACATGCTGCACACAGAATGAGCTATGCGAGCTGCACTAAGCCAGAGTTTAAGTGGAATTCAAAATGTCTGTTCAGCCTAAATCATAAAAAGAAGAAGAAAGCAACCTCCAATTCAAACACTGTAGTTTCAGTGGATTTGCACAGTTAAACATTTGGTTTCTGGTCACTTTTACCATCCAAAGGTAGTAACGGGTCAGAATCATATGCCCTGTGTGTGTGCAGACATGTGTTTACATTAAACTCCTAATGAATCTAACATAAATAGAAGGTCTACTAGGCTTTCTATTTATGTTGGGGTCCTGAGAGGTCGGGGAGCTTCTGTATGAAGTGACTGATTATAATTATTTTTTAAAAATCATAGTATTCGACACAAAATCACCACGAAGAGGTGAACAGCCACAAAAAGGACAGATAAAATATCAACAAAGAAACCACTACACCAATACAAAGTCATGTAAAACAACCACATACACTAAATGACCCCTAAGAAGCATAAAAAAGATCATTATCCAGTGTATCACAACTTAAAACCAGTATGATGATAGCTGTAGTAGGTTTTAGCTTCCTCATCCTCCTTAGGACACATGATGGTCTTACTCTTTTCTGTGCTTAGGAGTCTATTGTCTCATAATCTGTCCATGGATCTACAGCTGTAGTTAAATCTAAAACTTGCATTGAAATAATATCACAAGATGATAAACGACATTACTAATGTTGCAACAAGGTGCTGCAGAACTGCTGAGAACTGCAAAACTGCAAAGAAAACACCAATCCGTACACAGTTGGTTGCTTCTTGGACGATTGTTTCAAAAAGTAAAATGAGAAGATCCTGGATTTACAGGAGAAAAGTCACTAGGCACCATATAATCATGTGTCTTAATCACCATGTGGCTGTCCAGACAGCAGGCAGCCTTACTGTCATTACTGGATGCCTTTTGATGACATTAATTTGCAATAGACAGTGATGTTTAGCAACTTCTAAAACGTTTTAGCTGAGACTGAGATACACAGTCATGTGAGGATAAAGAGGTACAAAACCAAACTTATTTTTCAAATGCACTGTTTTTCATACTTCACCCACAGAATAATGCTTACCCAAACACCTACTATCTGTGTTTGTTGAAATTCATGGGTATTTCTCAGTGCAGACTGGTTCGTTTCATGTTTATACGGTCTTATCTTACACGCAACCCGCTGTAACTTCTCATAGACTAACACCCAAAGTGAATCAATTACACAGGACGCAACTTTTTCTCTCACATCCCTTTGCTAAAAGACCAGAGTGGTAAACATCAGTCTGCACACTACAGGATTTTTAAATGTGTATATCTTCTTGCCACCAACAATTAAAGTGTTCCAAAGCAGATGTAGTGTTTGTCCTGGCAGTCTCGCTGCTTGGTTAGTCGGATGTAATGATGCAGCCTGCAGGATCCTGTGGGGATCTTCACACTGAGTGAAATATGAGGCTGTAAGTTTTTTGACTGAAACATGGCAGCAAGTAGTTTTACACTCAAACTGTGCTTTGGAAGGTGCTTAGAAGTGAGGTTAGGGATTGAAATGGGATGAAAGGAGGTTGGAAAATTATCACTCAACTTATTGCCTGAGATACCATGCAAGTGCTGTATGAAGGCATATTCAGCCTTGTGTTTTGTGTAGACCTTCTAAGCCATCCAAGCACAAGTAGACAGACACAAATATACAGGAGCAGCCACCCACATAGTACAGGCCAACAAATCTTTCTGAATTTCGTTAACCATTTGTTTTAATTACGAGAGTCAGGCTCTGCTTATATGATTTATTGCATGAGTCCTGATAACGATGCTGCTCACTGTGCGCTTTCTACGCCTATTTCCTGCCCTGATTTGACCGATTAGACCTGTTAAATTGTAAAATACATATACAGTAATGAAATTTTGTACATTATTTACCCATAGTTCAGCCCCCGCCCCAATGCAAATAAACATATAAAAGCTGGATGCCTGAAAATGTGCTGTGCCTTTGAGGATTTAAGTCTCCTGTGTTCCACTATGTGTGTATTCTTTTGTGTGTTTAATTAAAAAAGTTGCTTGATTGTTTTCCAAAGAGCATCTGCCCCAGTTCTGCTGCAGTGCTGCTACTTCCTGCCCAGTGGTGCCTTCCCTTTGCTCCATTTTGCTGCTATTTTAGTGCTTGTTCACTGAAATATTTCAGATTTAGTGGTGCTACTCCCCTCATGTAGATTGAAATTGTTCAACTTCACTTGACATGATAGGGTCTGGAAGATGTTCAACTGCAGTTAGGCCAGACTTTGTAAAGTACAAGTAGTGGGGCTACTTCAAAGTATGATCCTACAGTCAGATCATTCTGCAACACAGAATGGTCTGACTGCACCTTATTGTCATTCTGCTTTAGGGAGGGAAATGCTTTGGCTTGTTTGTATGTCTTCAAACCAATCACAGTCAAGTTGGGCAGAGCTAAGCTAAGATTGCAGCAGCAGTGTCTCTTCAAAATACAGACGGGGGGACTGTTATGGTGGAACACATGCACGCACGAATGTGAGCACTGTTACTGAAATAGCTAATTCACATTAGATATCTAAATCCTCAGCAGAACTAGAAATATTCATTGTGGTAAAATGTTGCAGGGAATATTTTGTTGTCATTTCCCACAACAAAGGGGAATTTGAAAAAAGCCAATGGTGGACTTGTACCCGTAGTCTATATCCAGTGAGTCAGACTACACAACTTCTAGTGGTAGGCAATGGCCAAAAAAAAAAAAAAAGCTGACAGAAAATGTTACAACAAATGTTTAGACACACCTTCTTGATCAAGTATTGTCCTTTAGTTTTACCATTTCCTTCACTGTGACACAACATTTAAGATATTAAAACGGTGCAACAGGAAATGCCAAAATATAACAGGTAGTAAATGAAACAAGAATTAACAGTATGAACAAGATGTGACATGTGGAGTTATGCAGGGAGCAAAAAGCTGTTTCATAATGTCTGCCTGGACGCCAGCTTTGCACACTATTGCCAATAAACTTTGCACTTTAATGTGATCATAACTCAAATGGTTTTGAAAACATCAGTTGGATAATGCTAAGGTAGTGTTGATATAAGCTATGCAGCCCTATATCCCAACTGCAGTAATCCATATTATGGCGAGATCTGCTGAGCCAAGTAAAGAGCAACTATAGTCTATCATTTTTAAGTTTTAAGTTTCTTTAAGTGCAGTCTCAAATGCTATCAATGCTGAAATGAAACCGGTTCTCAGGTTCCAGGAAGGGAAAAATATGAGCTACCTCTGCTGCAGAAATTGCCAGTTAACAGCACCTTAAATTAGAGCCCACATCAATGTTTCTCAGAGTTGCTGCAAAGAAACCTCCACTGACCAAGAAGAGGAAGAGAACTGCTTAAACTTAGAAATACAAAGAATGAACAGTAGATGAGTGGAAATCTGGACTTTGGTTGGATGAAAGTGATGGTATCTGCATGTAAATTTTCTACCTTGAAGCGTGCAGAAGCTGTGATGATGTGGGGTTGCTTTGCTGCTGATACTGTTGAAATTCAAGGCATCACTTACCCAGCAGGGCTACCACGACATGCTGCAACGACACACACATCCCATCCGGTTTGAACTCAGTGGGACCATCATTAGCTTCTCAGCAGGACAATGAGCCGAAAAACACCTGCATGCTCTGTAAGGGCTGTTTGAGCAAGACGCAGAGTGATGGAGTGCTGCATCAGATTACCTGGCCTCCACAATTACCCACCTGAACCCCGTGGCTGGACTGCAGAGTGAAAGAGAAGCGGCCAAGTGCTCAGCATTACAGTTGGAAAAGCTCCAGGTGAAGCCCTCATGAAACTGGCTGACAGAATGAAGCTGGTATCAAAGCTGAGGGGTTTTGTTTGTTTGTTTGTTTACTACATTTTCTCATATGTGCTATTTCATAGTTATGATGTTCTACTTCTGGACAATGGAGCAAACTTGCTATCAGAAGCACAATGATGCCAGTTTGAACAATAATTACAAGGCTGAAACTAAAAGTACTGCTCAAATTGAAGAACATCACATTTGTCCTTGATAGACTTCTTGATGACAGTCTTTCACAGAGACACTGACTGACAATTTTCTACTGACAACCCCACAATGCTTTTCATCAAATTTTACAAATGCAAAAATCACAGCTGTTGTGTAGTTCAAGTGTAAGTTCTACAATTCTTCAGTTCTACAATTTCATTTAGCAGATGCTTTTATCCAAAGCGGCGTACATCTGAGAGTGGATACAACACAAGCAAGGATCTAGTCAGGAGAAGACAACCTGGATAAGTGCTGTAAAACAAGTTAAAGTGTGATAAGACCTTGGTGCCCACAGGCAGTGTGGGATGTAATAGGAATTTTTTGCTTTTTGCAGACTGTCAAGTGCAACGGTGTTCAGTGAAGAGCTCGGTCTTTAGTCTTTTCTTAAAGACTGAGAGGGACTCTGCAGATCGAACAGAGCTTGGTAACTCGTTCCACCACTGGGGAACCAGAAGAAGAGTCTAGCTATCGACCTGGGGCCCTGTTGTGGTGCTTGTATCAGGCACCTTGTGTTGGCCGAGCATAGTGAGCGGGAGGGAGTGTAGACCCAAATGAGAGAGTTCAGGTAGGACGGGGCTGTTTTCGTTGTAGTTTTGTAGGCAAGTGTAAGAATTTCGGATTTTATGCAGGCAGCAACAGGAAGCCAGTGAAGCGATCTGAACAGCGGGGTGACGTGTGCTGTTTTTGGCTGGTTGAAAGCCACACGTGCTGCTGCATTCCGGCTCATCTGTAGAGGTTTGACAGTGCATGTGGACTAGCCTGCCAGAAAGGAGTTGCAGCAGTCAATATGTGGTATCACAAAAGCCTGTACCAGGAGTTGTGCTGCTTGTTCAGACAGCATTAGAGAGCTATGACACTTGCATAGAATCCCTACTGGTTTGAATGGGGGAGATTTCCAGTGAAATGCTAGGATCGGGGTTAGGGTTAGCCATTCCAAGCACCACACGTACTTGAGGATTGCACCTACCCCCCCATTTGTGGCCCCCAGCTTTCCAACGGTGCCAGGCACGAGGCTGTGGGACCTTGCATTAGAGAGCTATGACACTTGCACAGAATCCCCATTGGTTTGAATGGGGGAGATTTCCAGTGAAATGCTAGGATCGGGGTTAGGGTTAGCCATTCCAAGCACCACACGTACTTGAGGATTGCACCTACCCCCCCATTTGTGGCCCCCAGCTTTCCAACGGTGCCGGGCACGAGCCTGTGGGACCTTGCGTTCCAGAGATATGAGATTTGCACAAAATCTGCATTGGTTTGAATGGGGGAGATGTCCTGTGAAATGTTAGGATCGGGGTTAGGGTTAGCCATTCCAAGCACCACACGTACTTGAGGATGGCACCTACCCCCCCCATTTGTGGCCCCCAGCTTTCCAACGGTGCCAGGCACGAGCCTGTGGAACCTTGGATTAGAGAGCTATGACACTTGCACAGAATCCCCATTGGTTTGAATGGGGGAGATTTCCAGTGAAATGCTCGGATCGGGGTTAGGGTTAGTCATTCCAAGCACCACATGTACTTGAGGATTGCACCTACCCCCCATTTGTGGCCCCCAGCTTTCCATCGGTGCCAGGCACGAGCCTGTGGGACCTTGTGTTCCAGAGACATGAGATTTGCACAAAATCTGCATTGGTTTGAATGGGGAGATTTCCTGTGAAATGCTAGGATCGGGGTTAGGGTTAGCCATTCCAAGCACCACACGTACTTGAGGATTGCACCTACCCCCCCATTTGTGGCCCCCAGCTTTCCAACGGTGCCGGGCACGAGCCTGTGGGACCTTGCGTTCCAGAGATATGAGATTTGCACAAAATCTGCATTGGTTTGAATGGGGGAGATGTCCTGTGAAATGTTAGGATCGGGGTTAGGGTTAGCCATTCCAAGCACCACACGTACTTGAGGATGGCACCTACCCCCCCCATTTGTGGCCCCCAGCTTTCCAACGGTGCCAGGCACGAGCCTGTGGAACCTTGGATTAGAGAGCTATGACACTTGCACAGAATCCCCATTGGTTTGAATGGGGGAGATTTCCAGTGAAATGCTCGGATCGGGGTTAGGGTTAGTCATTCCAAGCACCACATGTACTTGAGGATGGCACCTACCCCCCATTTGTGGCCCCCAGCTTTCCATCAGTGCCAGGCACGAGCCTGTGGGACCTTGTGTTCCAGAGACATGAGATTTGCACAAAATCTGCATTGATTTGAATGGGGGAGATTTCCTGTGAAATGCTAGGATCGGGGTTAGGGCTAGCCATTCCAAGCACCACACGTACTTGAGGATGGCACCTACCCCCCCATTTGTGGCCCCCAGCTTTCCAACGGTGCCAGGCACGAGCCTGTGGGACCTTGCGTTCCAGAGATATGAGATTTGCACAAAATCTGCATTGGTTTGAATGGGGGAGATTTCCAGTGAAATGCTAGGATCGGGGTTAGGGTTAGCCATTCCAAGCACCACACGTACTTGAGGATTGCACCAACCCCCCCATTTGTTGCCCCCAGCTTTCCAACGGTGCCAGGCACGAGCCTGTGGGACCTTGCGTTCCAGAGACATGAGATTTGCACAAAATCTGGATTTGTTTTTATAGGGGGGAGATTTCCAGTGAAATGCTAGGATCGAGGTTAGGGTTAGCCATTCCAAGCACCACACGTACTTGAGGATTGCACATACCCCCCCATTTGTGGCCCCCAGCTTTCCAACGGTGCCAGGCACGAGCCTGTGGAACCTTGCATTAGAGAGCTATGACACTTGCACAGAATCCCCATTGGTTTGAATGGGGGAGAATTCCAGTGAAATGCTAGGATCGGGGTTAGGGTTAGCCATTCCAAGCACCACACGTACTTGAGGATTGCACCTACACCCCCATTTGTGGCCCCCAGCTTTCCAACGGTGCCAGGCACGAGCCTGTGGGACCTTGCGTTCCAGAGATTTGAGATTTGCACAAAATCTGCAGTGGTTTGAATGGGGTAGATTTCCAGTGAAATGCTAGGATCGGGGTTAGGGTTGCCCTTCCAAGCACCACACGTACCTGAGGATTGCACCAACCCCCCATTTGTGGCCCCCAGCTTTCCAACGGTGCCAGGCACGAGCCTGTGGGACCTTGCGTTCCAGAGATATGAGATTAGCACATAATCCCCATTGGTTTGAATGGGGGAGATTTCCAGTGAAATGCTAGGATCGGGGTTAGGGTTAGCCATTCCAAGCACCACACGTACTTGAGGATTGCACTTACCCCCCCATTTGTGGCCACCAGCTTTCCAACGGTGCCAGGCACGAGCCTGTTAAACCTTGAATTCGAGAGCTATGACACTTGCTCAGAATCTGCATTGGTTTGAATGGGGAGATTTCCTGTGAAATGCTAGGATCGGGGTTAGGGTTAGCCATTCCAAGCACCACACGTACTTGAGGATTGCACCTACCCCCCCATTTGTGGCCCCCAGCTTTCCAACGGTGCCAGGCACGAGCCTGTGAAACCTTGCATTAGAGAGCTATGACACTTGCACAGAATCCGCATTGGTTTGAATGGGGGAGATTTCCAGTGAAATGCTCGGATCGGGGTTAGGGTTAGTCATTCCAAGCACCACATGTACTTGAGGATTGCACCTACCCCCCATTTGTGGCCCCCAGCTTTCCATCGGTGCCAGGCACGAGCCTGTGGGACCTTGTGTTCCAGAGACATGAGATTTGCACAAAATTGCATTGGTTTGAATGGGGGAGATTTCCTGTGAAATGCTAGGATCGGGGTTAGGGCTAGCCATTCCAAGCACCACACGTACTTGAGGATGGCACCTACCCCCCCATTTGTGGCCCCCAGCTTTCCAACGGTGCCAGGCACGAGCCTGTGGAACCTTGCATTAGAGAGCTATGACACTTGCACAGAATCCCCATTGGTTTGAATGGGGGAGATTTACAGTGAAATCCTGAGATCGGGGTTAGGGTTAGCCATTCCAAGCGATACAAGTACTTGAAGAATGCACCTACCCCCCCATTTGTGGCCCCCAGCTTTCCAACGGTGCCAGGCACGAGCCTGTGGAACCTTGCATTAGAGAGCTATGACACTTGTACAGAATCCCCATTGATTTGAATGGGGGAGATTTCCAGTGAAATGCTAGGATCGGGGTTAGGGTTAGCCATTCCAAGCACCACACGTACTTGAGGATTGGACCAACCCCCCCATTCGTGGCCCCCAGCTTTCCAACGGTGACAGGCACAAGCCTGTATAACCTTGAAATAGAGAGCTATGACACTTGCACAAAATCCCCATTGGTTTGAATGGGGGAGATTTCCAGTGAAATACTAGGATCGGGGTTAGGGTTAGCCATTCCAAGCACCACACGTACTTGAGGATTGCACCAACCCCCCCATTTGTGGCCCCCAGCTTTCCAACGGTGCCAGGCACGAGCCTGTGGGACCTTGCGTTCCAGAGATATGAGATTTGCACAAAATCTGCATTGGTTTGAATGGGGGAGATTTCCAGTGAAATGCTAGGATCGGGGTTAGGGTTAGCCATTCCAAGCACCACACGTACTTGAGGATGGCACTTACCCCCCCATTTGTGGCCCCCAGCTTTCCAACGGTGCAAGGCACGAGCCTGTGGGACCTTGCGTTCCAGAGATATGAGATTTGCACAAAATCCCCATTGTTTTGAAAGGGCGAGACTTCCACTGAAATGCTAGGATCGGGGTTAGGGTTAGCCATTCCAAGCACCACACGTACTTGAGGATGGCACCTACCCCCCCATTTGTGGCCCCCAGCTTTCCAACGGTGCCAGGCACGAGCCTTTTAAACCTTGAATTAGAGAGCTATGACACTTGCTCAGAATCTGCATTGGTTTGAATGGGGAGATTTCCTGTGAAATGCTAGGATCGGGTTTAGGGTTAGCCATTCCAAGCACCACACGTACCTGAGGATGGCACCTACCCCCCCATTTGTGGCCCCCAGCTTTCCAACGGTGCAAGGCACGAGCCTGTGGGACCTTGCGTTCCAGAGATATGAGATTTGCACAAAATCTGCATTGGTTTGAATGGGGGAGATTTCCAGTGAAATGCTAGGATCGGGGTTAGGGTTAGCCATTCCAAGCACCACACGTACTTGAGGATTGTACCTACCCCCCCATTTGTGGCCCCCAGCTTTCCAACGGTGCCAGGCATGAGCCTGTGGGACCTTGCGTTCCAGAGATATGAGATTTGCACAAAATCTGCATTGGTTTGAATGGGGGAGATTTCCAGTGAAATGCAAGGATCGGGGTTAGGGTTAGCCATTCCAAGCACCACACATACTTGAGGATTGCACCTACCCCCCCATTTGTGGCCCCCAGCTTTCCAACGGTGCCAGGCACGAGCCTGTGGAACCTTGCATTAGAGAGCTATGACACTTGCACAGAATCCCCATTGGTTTGAATGGGGGAGATTTCCAGGGAAATGCTAGGATCGGGGTTAGGGTTAACCATTCCAAGCACCACACTGACTTGAGGATTGCACCTACCCCCCCATTTGTGGCCCCCAGCTTTCCAACGGTGCTAGCACGAGCCTGTGGGACCTTGCGTTCCAGAGATATGAGATTTGCACAAAATCTGCATTGGTTTGAATGGGGGAGATTTCCAGGGAAATGCTAGGATCGGGGTTAGGGTTAGCCATTCCAAGCACCACACGTACTTGAGGATTGCACCTACCCCCCCATTTGTGGCCATCAGCTTTCCAACGGTGCCAGGCACGAGCCTGTGGGACCTTGCGTTCCAGAGATATGAGATTTGCACAAAATCTGCATTGGTTTGAATGGGGGAGATTTCCAGTGAAATGCTAGGATCGGGGTTAGGGTTAGCCATTCCAAGCACCACACGTACTTGAGGATGGCACCTACCCCCCCCATTTGTGGCCCCCAGCTTTCCAACGGTGCCAGGCACGAGCCTGTATAACCTTGCATTAGAGAGCTATGACACTTGCACAAAATCCCCATTGGTTTGAATGGGGGAGAATTCCAGTGAAATGCTAGGATCGGGGTTAGGGTTAGCCATTCCAAGCACCACACGTACTTGAGGATGGCACCTACCCCCCCATTTGTTGCCCCCAGCTTTCCAACGGTGCCAGGCACGAGCCTGTGGGACCTTGCGTTCCAGAGACATGAGATTTGCACAAAATCTGGATTTGTTTTTATAGGGGGGAGATTTCCAGTGAAATGCTAGGATCGAGGTTAGGGTTAGCCATTCCAAGCACCACACGTACTTGAGGATTGCACCTACCCCCCCATTTGTGGCCCCCAGCTTTCCAACGGTGCCAGGCACGAGCCTGTGGAACCTTGCATTAGAGAGCTATGACACTTGCACAGAATCCCCATTGGTTTGAATGGGGGAGAATTCCAGTGAAATGCTAGGATCGGGGTTAGGGTTAGCCATTCCAAGCACCACACGTACTTGAGGATTGCACCTACACCCCCATTTGTGGCCCCCAGCTTTCCAACGGTGCCAGGCACGAGCCTGTGGGACCTTGCGTTCCAGAGATTTGAGATTTGCACAAAATCTGCAGTGGTTTGAATGGGGTAGATTTCCAGTGAAATGCTAGGATCGGGGTTAGGGTTGCCCTTCCAAGCACCACACGTACCTGAGGATTGCACCAACCCCCCATTTGTGGCCCCCAGCTTTCCAACGGTGCCAGGCACGAGCCTGTGGGACCTTGCGTTCCAGAGATATGAGATTAGCACATAATCCCCATTGGTTTGAATGGGGGAGATTTCCAGTGAAATGCTAGGATCGGGGTTAGGGTTAGCCATTCCAAGCACCACACGTACTTGAGGATTGCACCTACCCCCCCATTTGTGGCCCCCAGCTTTCCAACGGTGCCAGGCACGAGCCTGTTAAACCTTGAATTCGAGAGCTATGACACTTGCTCAGAATCTGCATTGGTTTGAATGGGGAGATTTCCTGTGAAATGCTAGGATCGGGGTTAGGGTTAGCCATTCCAAGCACCACACGTACTTGAGGATTGCACCTACCCCCCCATTTGTGGCCCCCAGCTTTCCAACGGTGCCAGGCACGAGCCTGTGAAACCTTGCATTAGAGAGCTATGACACTTGCACAGAATCCGCATTGGTTTTAATGGGGGAGATTTCCAGTGAAATGCTAGGATCGGGGTTAGGGTTAGCCATTCCAAGCACCGCACGTACTTGAGGATGGCACCTACCCCCCCATTTGTGGCCCACAGCTTTCCAACGGTGCCAGGCACGAGCCTGTGGAACCTTGCATTAGAGAGCTATGACACTTGCACAGAATCCCATTTGGTTTTAATGGGGGAGATTTCCAGTGAAATCCTGAGATCGAGGTTAGGGTTCGCCATTCCAAGCGAAACACGTACTTGAGGATTGCACCTACCCCCCATTTGTGGCCCCAGCTTTCCAACGGTGCCAGGCACGAGCCTGTGGGACCTTGTGTTCCAGGACTAATAGACCTGCACAAAAACCCCATTGGTTTCAATGAGGGAGATTTCCACTGAAATGCTAGGATCGGGGTTAGGGTTAGCCATTCCAAGCACCACACGTACTTGAGGATGGCACCTACCCCCCCATTTGTGGCCCCCAGCTTTCCAACGGTGCCAGGCACGAGCCTGTGGAACCTTGCATTAGAGAGCTATGACACTTGCACAGAATCCCCATTGGTTTGAATGGGGGAGATTTCCACTGAAATACTAGGATCGGGGTTAGGGTTAGCCATTCCAAGCACCACACGTACTTGAGGATTGCACCTACCCCCCCATTTGTGGCCCCCAGCTTTCCAACGGTGCCAGGCACGAGCCTGTGGAACCTTGCATTAGAGAGCTATGACACTTGTACAGAATCCCCATTGATTTGAATGGGGGAGATTTCCAGTGAAATGCTAGGATCGGGGTTAGGGTTAGCCATTCCAAGCACCACACGTACTTGAGGATTGGACCAACCCCCCCATTCGTGGCCCCCAGCTTTCCAACGGTGACAGGCACAAGCCTGTATAACCTTGAAATAGAGAGCTATGACACTTGCACAAAATCCCCATTGGTTTGAATGGGGGAGATTTCCAGTGAAATACTAGGATCGGGGTTAGGGTTAGCCATTCCAAGCACCACACGTACTTGAGGATTGCACCAACCCCCCCATTTGTGGCCCCCAGCTTTCCAACGGTGCCAGGCACGAGCCTGTGGGACCTTGCGTTCCAGAGATATGAGATTTGCACAAAATCTGCATTGGTTTGAATGGGGGAGATTTCCAGTGAAATGCTAGGATCGGGGTTAGGGTTAGCCATTCCAAGCACCACACGTACTTGAGGATGGCACTTACCCCCCCATTTGTGGCCCCCAGCTTTCCAACGGTGCAAGGCACGAGCCTGTGGGACCTTGCGTTCCAGAGATATGAGATTTGCACAAAATCCCCATTGTTTTGAAAGGGCGAGACTTCCACTGAAATGCTAGGATCGGGGTTAGGGTTAGCCATTCCAAGCACCACACGTACTTGAGGATGGCACCTACCCCCCCATTTGTGGCCCCCAGCTTTCCAACGGTGCCAGGCACGAGCCTTTTAAACCTTGAATTAGAGAGCTATGACACTTGCTCAGAATCTGCATTGGTTTGAATGGGGAGATTTCCTGTGAAATGCTAGGATCGGGTTTAGGGTTAGCCATTCCAAGCACCACACGTACCTGAGGATGGCACCTACCCCCCCATTTGTGGCCCCCAGCTTTCCAACGGTGCAAGGCACGAGCCTGTGGGACCTTGCGTTCCAGAGATATGAGATTTGCACAAAATCTGCATTGGTTTGAATGGGGGAGATTTCCAGTGAAATGCTAGGATCGGGGTTAGGGTTAGCCATTCCAAGCACCACACGTACTTGAGGATTGTACCTACCCCCCCATTTGTGGCCCCCAGCTTTCCAACGGTGCCAGGCATGAGCCTGTGGGACCTTGCGTTCCAGAGATATGAGATTTGCACAAAATCTGCATTGGTTTGAATGGGGGAGATTTCCAGTGAAATGCAAGGATCGGGGTTAGGGTTAGCCATTCCAAGCACCACACATACTTGAGGATTGCACCTACCCCCCCATTTGTGGCCCCCAGCTTTCCAACGGTGCCAGGCACGAGCCTGTGGAACCTTGCATTAGAGAGCTATGACACTTGCACAGAATCCCCATTGGTTTGAATGGGGGAGATTTCCAGGGAAATGCTAGGATCGGGGTTAGGGTTAACCATTCCAAGCACCACACTGACTTGAGGATTGCACCTACCCCCCCATTTGTGGCCCCCAGCTTTCCAACGGTGCTAGCACGAGCCTGTGGGACCTTGCGTTCCAGAGATATGAGATTTGCACAAAATCTGCATTGGTTTGAATGGGGGAGATTTCCAGGGAAATGCTAGGATCGGGGTTAGGGTTAGCCATTCCAAGCACCACACGTACTTGAGGATTGCACCTACCCCCCCAATTGTGGCCCCCAGCTTTCCAACGGTGCCAGGCACGAGCCTGTGGGACCTTGCGTTCCAGAGATATGAGATTTGCACAAAATCTGCATTGGTTTGAATGGGGGAGATTTCCAGTGAAATGCTAGGATCGGGGTTAGGGTTAGCCATTCCAAGCACCACACGTACTTGAGGATGGCACCTACCCCCCCCATTTGTGGCCCCCAGCTTTCCAACGGTGCCAGGCACGAGCCTGTATAACCTTGCATTAGAGAGCTATGACACTTGCACAAAATCCCCATTGGTTTGAATGGGGGAGATTTCCAGTGAAATGCTAGGATCGGGGTTAGGGTTAGCCATTCCAAGCACCACACGTACTTGAGGATTGCACCTACCCCCCAATTTGTGGCCACCACCTTTCCAACGGTGCCAGGCACGAGCCTGTGGGATCTTACTTGCCAGAGGTATGAGACTTGCACAAAATCTCCATTGGTTTTAATGGGGGAGATTTCCAGTGAAATGCTAGGATCGGGGTTAGGGTTAGCCATTCCAAGCACCACACGTACTTGAGGATTGCACCAACCCCCCCATTTGTTGCCCCCAGCTTTCCAACGGTGCCAGGCACGAGCCTGTGGGACCTTGCGTTCCAGGGACATGAGATTTGCACAAAATCTGCATTGGTTTGAATGGGGTAGATTTCCAGTGAAATGCTAGGATCGGGGTTAGGGTTGCCCTTCCAAGCACCACACGTACCTGAGGATTGCACCAACCCCCCATTTGTGGCCCCCAGCTTTCCAACGGTGCCAGGCACGAGCCTGTGGAACCTTGCATTAGAGAGCTATGACACTTGCACAGAATCCCCATTGGTTTGAATGGGGGAGAATTCCAGTGAAATGCTAGGATCGGGGTTAGGGTTAGCCATTCCAAGCACCACACGTACTTGAGGATTGCACCTACCCCCCCATTTGTGGCCCCCAGCTTTCCAACGGTGCCAGGCACGAGCCTGTGGGACCTTGCGTTCCAGAGATTTGAGATTTGCACAAAATCTGCAGTGGTTTGAATGGGGTAGATTTCCAGTGAAATGCTAGGATCGGGGTTAGGGTTGCCCTTCCAAGCACCACACGTACCTGAGGATTGCACCAACCCCCCATTTGTGGCCCCAAGCTTTCCAACGGTGCCAGGCACGAGCCTGTGGGACCTTGCGTTCCAGAGATATGAGATTAGCACATAATCCCCATTGGTTTGAATGGGGGAGATTTCCAGTGAAATGCTAGGATCGGGGTTAGGGTTAGCCATTCCAAGCACCACACGTACTTGAGGATTGCACCTACCCCCCAATTTGTGGCCACCACCTTTCCAACGGTGCCAGGCACGAGCCTGTGGGATCTTACTTGCCAGAGGTATGAGACTTGCACAAAATCTCCATTGGTTTGAATGGGGGAGATTTCCAGTGAAATGCTAGGATCGGGGTTAGGGTTAGCCATTCCAAGCACCACACGTACTTGAGGATTGCACCTACCCCCCCATTTGTGGCCCCCAGCTTTCCAACGGTGCCAGGCACGAGCCTGTGGGACCTTGCGTTCCAGAGATATGAGATTTGCACAAAATCTGCATTGGTTTGAATGGGGGAGATTTCCAGTGAAATGCAAGGATCGGGGTTAGGGTTAGCCATTCCAAGCACCACACATACTTGAGGATTGCACCTACCCCCCCATTTGTGGCCCCCAGCTTTCCAACGGTGCCAGGCACGAGCCTGTGGAACCTTGCATTAGAGAGCTATGACACTTGCACAGAATCCCCATTGGTTTTAATGGGGGAGATTTCCAGTGAAATGCTAGGATCGGGGTTAGGGTTAGGCATTCCAAGCGATACACGTACTTGAGGATTGCACCTACCCCCCCATTTGTGGCTACCAGCTTTCCAACGGTGCCAGGCACGAGCCTGTGGGACCTTACTTGCCAGAGGTATGAGACTTACACAAAATCCCCATTGGTTTGAATGGGGGAGATTTCCATTGAAATGCTAGGATCGGGTTTTGGGTTAGCCATTCCAAGCACCACACGTACTTGAGGATTGCACCTACCCCCCCATTTGTGGCCACCAGCTTTCCAACGGTGCCAGGCACGAGCCTGTGGAACCTTGCTTTAGGGAGCTATGACACTTGCACAGAAACCCCATTGGTTTGAATGGGGGAGATTTCCAGTGAAATGCTAGGATCGGGGTTAGGGTTAGCCATTCCAAGCACCACACGTACTTGAGGATGGCACCTACCCCCCCATTTGTGGCCCCCAGCTTTCCAACGGTGCCAGGCACGAGCCTGTATAACCTTGCATTAGAGAGCTATGACACTTGCACAAAATCCCCATTGGTTTGAATGGGGGAGATTTCCAGTGAAATGCTAGGATCGGGGTTAGGGTTAGCCATTCCAAGCACCACACGTACTTGAGGATTGCACCAACCCCCCCATTTGTGGCCCCCA
Organism: Dascyllus trimaculatus; assembly: GCA_024666655.1. Classification (NCBI taxonomy): domain Eukaryota; kingdom Metazoa; phylum Chordata; class Actinopteri; family Pomacentridae; genus Dascyllus; species Dascyllus trimaculatus. Next base: position 28,841,396 of record CM045450.1, read on the forward strand.
GCTTTCCAACGGTGCCAGGCACGAGCTTGTGGGACCTTGCGTTCCAGAGATATGAGATTTGCACAAAATCCCCATTGGTTTGAATCGGGGAGATTTCCAGTAAAATGCTAGGATCGGGGTTAGGGTTAGCCATTCCAAGCACCACACGTACTTGAGGATTGCACCTACCCCCCCATTTGTGGCCCCCAGCTTTCCAACGGTGCCAGGCACGAGCCTGTGGGACCTTGTGTTCCAGAGACATGAGATTTGCACAAAATCTGCAGTGGTTTGAATGGGGGAGATTTCCACTGAAATGCTAGGATCGGGGTTAGGGTTAGCCATTCCAAGCACCACACGTACTTGAGGATTGCACCTACCCCCCCATTTGTGGCCCCCAGCTTTCCAACGGTGCCAGGCACGAGCCTGTGAAACCTTGCATTAGAGAGCTATGACACTTGCACAGAATCCGCATTGGTTTTAATGGGGGAGATTTCCAGTGAAATGCTAGGATCGGGGTTAGGGTTAACCATTCCAAGCACCACACTGACTTGAGGATTGCACCTACCCCCCCATTTGTGGCCCCCAGCTTTCCAACGGTGCTAGCACGAGCCTGTGGGACCTTGCGTTCCAGAGATATGAGATTTGCACAAAATCTGCATTGGTTTGAATGGGGGAGATTTCCAGTGAAATGCTAGGATCGGGGTTAGGGTTAGCCATTCCAAGCACCACACGTACTTGAGGATTGCACCAACCCCCCCATTTGTTGCCCCCAGCTTTCCAACGGTGCCAGGCACGAGCCTGTGGGACCTTGCGTTCCAGGGACATGAGATTTGCACAAAATCTGCATTGGTTTGAATGGGGTAGATTTCCAGTGAAATGCTAGGATCGGGGTTAGGGTTGCCCTTCCAAGCACCACACGTACCTGAGGATTGCACCAACCCCCCATTTGTGGCCCCCAGCTTTCCAACGGTGCCAGGCACGAGCCTGTATAACCTTGCATTAGAGAGCTATGACACTTGCACAAAATCCCCATTGGTTTGAATGGGGGAGATTTCCAGTGAAATGCTAGGATCGGGGTTAGGGTTAGCCATTCCAAGCACCACACGTACTTGAGGATTGCACCTACCCCCCCATTTGTGGCCCCCAGCTTTCCAACGGTGCCAGGCACGAGCTTGTGGGACCTTGCGTTCCAGAGATATGAGATTTGCACAAAATCCCCATTGGTTTGAATCGGGGAGATTTCCAGTAAAATGCTAGGATCGGGGTTAGGGTTAGTCATTTCAAGCACCACACGTACTTGAGGATTGCACCTACCCCCCCATTTGTGGCCCCCAGCTCTCCAACGGTGCCAGCCACGAGCCTGTGGGACCTTGTGTTCCAGAGATATGAGATTTGCACAAAATCTGCAGTGGTTTGAATGGGGGAGATTTCCAGTGAAATGCTAGGATCGGGGTTAGGGTTAGCCATTCCAAGCACCACACGTACTTGATGATTGCACCTATCCCCCCATTTGTGGCCCCCAGCTTTCCAACGGTGCCAGGCACGAGCCTGTGGGACCTTGCGTTCCAGAGATATGAGATTTGCACAAAATCCCCATTGGTTTGAATGGGGGAGATTTCCAGTGAAATGCTAGGATCGGGGTTAGGGTTAGCCATTCCAAGCACCACACGTACTTGAGGATTGCACCTACCCCCCCATTTGTGGCCCCCAGCTTTCCAACGGTGCCAGGCACGAGCCTGTGGGACCTTGTGTTCCAGAGACATGAGATTTGCACAAAATCTGCAGTGGTTTGAATGGGGGAGATTTCCACTGAAATGCTAGGATCGGGGTTAGGGTTAGCCATTCCAAGCACCACACGTACTTGAGGATGGCACCTACCCCCCCATTTGTGGCCCCCAGCTTTCCAACGGTGCCAGGCACGAGCCTGTGGAACCTTGCATTAGAGAGCTATGACACTTGCACAGAATCCCCATTGGTTTGAATGGGGAGATTTCCAGTGAAATGCTAGGTTAGAGTTTAGGGTTAGCCATTTGAAGCACCACACGTACTTGGATTGCCTACCCCCATTTGTGACCCCAGCTTTCCAATGGTGCCAGGCACGAGCCTGTGGGACCTTGCGTTCCAGAGATATGAGATTTGCACAAAATCTGCATTGGTTTGAATGGGGGAGATTTCCAGTGAAATGCTAGGATCGGGGTTAGGGTTAGCCATTCCAAGCACCACACGTACTTGAGGATGGCACCTACCCCCCCATTTGTGGCCCCCAGCTTTCCATTGGTGCCAGGCACGAGCCTGTGGGACCTTGCGTTCCAGAGATATGAGATTTGCACAATATCCCCATTGTTTTGAATGGGGGAGACTTCCAGTGAAATGCTAGGATCGGGGTTAGGGTTAGCCATTCCAAGCACCACACGTACTTGAGGATTGCACCTACCCCCCCATTTGTGGCCCCCAGCTTTCCAACGGTGCCAGGCACGAGCCTGTATAACCTTGCATTAGAGAGCTATGACACTTGCACAAAATCCCCATTGGTTTGAATGGGGGAGATTTCCAGTGAAATGCTAGGATCGGGGTTAGGGTTAGCCATTCCAAGCACCACACGTACTTGAGGATTGCACCTACCCCCCCATTTGTTGCCCCCAGCTTTCCAACGGTGCCAGGCACGAGCCTGTGGGACCTTGCGTTCCAGAGACATGAGATTTGCACAAAATCTGGATTTGTTTTTATAGGGGGGAGATTTCCAGTGAAATGCTAGGATCGAGGTTAGGGTTAGCCATTCCAAGCACCACACGTACTTGAGGATTGCACCTACCCCCCCATTTGTGGCCCCCAGCTTTCCAACGGTGCCAGGCACGAGCCTGTGGAACCTTGCATTAGAGAGCTATGACACTTGCACAGAATCCCCATTGGTTTGAATGGGGGAGAATTCCAGTGAAATGCTAGGATCGGGGTTAGGGTTAGCCATTCCAAGCACCACACGTACTTGAGGATTGCACCTACCCCCCCATTTGTGGCCCCCAGCTTTCCAACGGTGCCAGGCACGAGCCTGTGGGACCTTGCGTTCCAGAGATTTCAGATTTGCACAAAATCTGCAGTGGTTTGAATGGGGTAGATTTCCAGTGAAATGCTAGGATCGGGGTTAGGGTTGCCCTTCCAAGCACCACATGTACCTGAGGATTGCACCAACCCCCCATTTGTGGCCCCCAGCTTTCCAACGGTGCCAGGCACGAGCCTGTGGGACCTTGCGTTCCAGAGATATGAGATTAGCACATAATCCCCATTGGTTTGAATGGGGGAGATTTCCAGTGAAATGCTAGGATCGGGGTTAGGGTTAGCCATTCCAAGCACCACACGTACTTGAGGATTGCACCTACCCCCCCATTTGTGGCCCCCAGCTTTCCAACGGTGCCAGGCACGAACCTGTGGGACCTTGTGTTCCAGAGATATGAAATTTGCACAAAATCTGCAGTGGTTTGAATGGGGGAGATTTCCAGTGAAATGCTAGGATCGGGGTTAGGGTTAGCCATACCAAGCACCACACGTACTTGAGGATTGCACCTACCCCCCCATTTGTGGCCCCCAGCTTTCCAACGGTGCCAGGCACGAGGCTGTGGAACCTTGCATTAGAGAGCTATGACACTTGCACAGAATCCCCATTGGTTTGAATGGGGGAGATTTCCAGTGAAATGCTAGGATCGGGGTTAGGGTTAGCCATTCCAAGCACCACACGTACTTGAGGATGGCACCTACCCCCCCATTTGTGGCCCCCAGCTTTCCAACGGTGCCAGGCACGAGCCTTTTAAACCTTGAATTAGAGAGCTATGACACTTGCTCAGAATCTGCATTGGTTTGAATGGGGAGATTTCCTGTGAAATGCTAGGATCGGGGTTAGGGTTAGCCATTCCAAGCACCGCACGTACTTGAGGATGGCACCTACCCCCCCATTTGTGGCCCACAGCTTTCCAACGGTGCCAGGCACGAGCCTGTGGAACCTTGCATTAGAGAGCTATGACACTTGCACAGAATCTCCATTGGTTTGAATGGGGGAGATTTCCAGTGAAATGCTCGGATCGGGGTTAGGGTTAGTCATTCCAAGCACCACATGTACTTGAGGATTGCACCTACCCCCCATTTGTGGCCCCCAGCTTTCCATCGGTGCCAGGCACGAGCCTGTGGGACCTTGTGTTCCAGAGACATGAGATTTGCACAAAATCTGCATTGGTTTGAATGGGGGAGATTTCCTGTGAAATGCTAGGATCGGGGTTAGGGCTAGCCATTCCAAGCACCACAGGTACTTGAGGATTGCACCTACCCCCCCATTTGTGGCCCCCAGCTTTCCAACGGTGCCGGGCACGAGCCTGTGGGACCTTGCGTTCCAGAGATATGAGATTTGCACAAAATCTGCATTGGTTTGAATGGGGGAGATGTCCTGTGAAATGTTAGGATCGGGGTTAGGGTTAGCCATTCCAAGCACCACACGTACTTGAGGATGGCACCTACCCCCCCCATTTGTGGCCCCCAGCTTTCCAACGGTGCCAGGCACGAGCCTGTGGAACCTTGGATTAGAGAGCTATGACACTTGCACAGAATCCCCATTGGTTTGAATGGGGGAGATTTCCAGTGAAATGCTCGGATCGGGGTTAGGGTTAGTCATTCCAAGCACCACATGTATTTGAGGATGGCACCTACCCCCCATTTGTGGCCCCCAGCTTTCCATCAGTGCCAGGCACGAGCCTGTGGGACCTTGTGTTCCAGAGACATGAGATTTGCACAAAATCTGCATTGGTTTGAATGGGGGAGATGTCCTGTGAAATGTTAGGATCGGGGTTAGGGTTAGCCATTCCAAGCACCACACGTACTTGAGGATGGCACCTACCCCCCCCATTTGTGGCCCCCAGCTTTCCAACGGTGCCAGGCACGAGCCTGTGGAACCTTGGATTAGAGAGCTATGACACTTGCACAAAATCTGCATTGATTTGAATTGGGGAGATTTCCTGTGAAATGCTAGGATCGGGGTTAGGGCTAGCCATTCCAAGCACCACACGTACTTGAGGATGGCACCTACCCCCCCATTTGTGGCCCCCAGCTTTCCAACGGTGCCAGGCACGAGCCTGTGGAACCTTGCATTAGAGAGCTATGACACTTGCACAGAATCCCCATTGGTTTGAATGGGGGAGATTTCCACTGAAATACTAGGATCGGGGTTAGGGTTAGCCATTCCAAGCACCACACGTACTTGAGGATTGCACCTACCCCCCCATTTGTGGCCCCCAGCTTTCCAACGGTGCCAGGCACGAGCCTGTGGAACCTTGCATTAGAGAGCTATGACACTTGTACAGAATCCCCATTGATTTGAATGGGGGAGATTTCCAGTGAAATGCTAGGATCGGGGTTAGGGTTAGTCATTCCAAGCACCACATGTACTTGAGGATGGCACCTACCCCCCATTTGTGGCCCCCAGCTTTCCATCGGTGCCAGGCACGAGCCTGTGGGACCTTGTGTTCCAGAGACATGAGATTTGCACAAAATCTGCATTGGTTTGAATGGGGGAGATTTCCAGTGAAATGCTGGGATCGGGGTTAGGGTTAGCCATTCCAAGCACCACACGTACTTGAGGATTGCACTTATCCCCCCATTTGTGGCCCCCAGCTTTCCAACGGTGCAAGGCACGAGCCTGTGGGACCTTGCATTCCAGAGATATGAGATTTGCACAAAATCTGCATTGGTTTGAATGGGGGAGATTTCCAGTGAAATGCTAGGATCGGGGTTAGGGTTAGCCATTCCAAGCACCACACGTACTTGAGGATGGCACCTACCCCCCCATTCGTGGCCCCCAGCTTTCCAACGGTGACAGGCACGAGCCTGTATAACCTTGAAATAGAGAGCTATGACACTTGCACAAAATCCCCATTGGTTTGAATGGGGGAGATTTCCAGTGAAATACTAGGATCGGGGTTAGGGTTAGCCATTCCAAGCACCACACGTACTTGAGGATTGCACCAACCCCCCCATTTGTGGCCCCCAGCTTTCCAACGGTGCCAGGCACGAGCCTGTGGGACCTTGTGTTCCAGAGATATGAGATTTGCACAAAATCCCCATTGGTTTGAATGGGGGAGATTTCCAGTGAAATGCAAGGATCGGGGTTAGGGTTAGTCATTTCAAACACCACACGTACTTGAGGATTGCACCTACCCCCCCATTTGTGGCCCCCAGCTTTCCAACGGTGCCAGGCACGAGCCTGTGGAACCTTGCGTTCCACAGATATGAGATTAGCACAAAATCTGCAGTGGTTTGAATGGGGGAGATTTCCATTGAAATGCTAGGATCGGGGTTAGGGTTAGCCATTCCAAGCACCACACGTACTTGAGGATGGCACCTACCCCCCCATTTGTGGCCCCCAGCTTTCCAACGGTGCCAGGCACGAGCCTGTGGAACCTTGCATTAGAGAGCTATGACACTTGCACAGAATCCCCATTGGTTTGAATGGGGGAGATTTCCATTGAAATGCTAGGATCGGGGTTAGGGTTAGCCATTCCAAGCACCACACGTACTTGAGGATTGTACCTACCCCCCCATTTGTGGGCCCCAGCTTTCCAACGGTGCCAGGCACGAGCCTGTGGGACCTTGCGTTCCAGAGATATGAGATTTGCACAAAATCTGCATTGGTTTGAATGGGGGAGATTTCCAGTGAAATGCAAGGATCGGGGTTAGGGTTAGCCATTCCAAGCACCACACATACTTGAGGATTGCACCTACCCCCCCATTTGTGGCCCCCAGCTTTCCAACGGTGCCAGGCACGAGCCTGTGGAACCTTGCATTAGAGAGCTATGACACTTGCACAGAATCCCCATTGGTTTGAATGGGGGAGATTTCCAGTAAAATGCTAGGATCGGGGTTAGGGTTAGTCATTTCAAGCACCACACGTACTTGAGGATTGCACCTACCCCCCCATTTGTGGCCCCCAGCTTTCCAACGGTGCCAGCCACGAGCCTGTGGGACCTTGTGTTCCAGAGATATGAGATTTGCACAAAATCTGCAGTGGTTTGAATGGGGGAGATTTCCAGTGAAATGCTAGGATCGGGGTTAGGGTTAGCCATTCCAAGCACCACACGTACTTGATGATTGCACCTATCCCCCCATTTGTGGCCCCCAGCTTTCCAACGGTGCCAGGCACGAGCCTGTGGGACCTTGCGTTCCAGAGATATGAGATTTGCACAAAATCCCCATTGGTTTGAATGGGGGAGATTTCCAGTGAAATGCTAGGATCGGGGTTAGGGTTAGCCATTCCAAGCACCACACGTACTTGAGGATTGCACCTACCCCCCCATTTGTGGCCACCAGCTTTCCAACGGTGCCAGGCACGAGCCTGTGGGACCTTGCTTGCCAGAGGAATGAGACTTACACACAATCTCCATTGGTTTTAATGGGGGAGATTTACAGTGAAATGCTAGGATCGGGGTTAGGGTTAGCCATTCCAAACACCACACGTACTTGAAGATTGCACCTTCCCCCCCATTTGTGGCCACCAGCTTTCCAACGGTGCCAGGCACGAGCCTGTGGAACCTTGCATTAGAGAGCTATGACACTTGCACAGAATCCCCATTGGTTTTAATGGGGGAGATTTCCAGTGAAATGCTAGGATTGGGGTTAGGGTTAGCCATTCCAAGCACCACACGTACTTGAGGATTGCACCTACCCCCCCATTTGTGGCCACCAGCTTTCCAACGGTGCCAGGCACGAGCCTGTGGGACCTTGCATTCCAGAGATAAGGAGATTTGCAAAATCTGCATTGGTTTGAATGGGGGAGATTTCCAGTGAAATGTTAGGATCGGGGTTAGGGTTAGCCACAGCTCCCAAGCACCACACGTACTGAGGATGGCACCTTGACCCCCATTTGTGGCCCCTCAGTTTAACGGTGCCAGGCACGAGCCTGTGGGACCTTGCGCTCCAGAGATATGAGATTGGCACAATATCCCCATTGTTTTGAATGGGGGAGACTTCCAGTGAAATGCTAGGATCGGGGTTAGGGTTAGCCATTCCAAGCACCACACGTACTTGAGGATTGCACCTACCCCCCCATTTGTGGCCCCCAGCTTTCCAACGGTGCCAGGCACGAGCCTGTGGGACCTTGCGTTCCAGAGATATGAGATTTGCACAAAATCTGCATTGGTTTGAATGGGGGAGATTTCCAGTGAAATGCTAGGATCGGGGTTAGGGTTAGCCATTCCAAGCACCACACGTACTTGAGGATTGCACCTACCCCCCCATTTGTTGCCCCCAGCTTTCCAACGGTGCCAGGCACGAGCCTGTGGGACCTTGCGTTCCAGAGACATGAGATTTGCACAAAATCTGGATTTGTTTTTATAGGGGGGAGATTTCCAGTGAAATGCTAGGATCGAGGTTAGGGTTAGCCATTCCAAGCACCACACGTACTTGAGGATTGCACCTACCCCCCCATTTGTGGCCCCCAGCTTTCCAACGGTGCCAGGCACGAGCCTGTGGGACCTTGCGTTCCAGAGATTTGAGATTTGCACAAAATCTGCAGTGGTTTGAATGGGGTAGATTTCCAGTGAAATGCTAGGATCGGGGTTAGGGTTGCCCTTCCAAGCACCACACGTACCTGAGGATTGCACCAACCCCCCATTTGTGGCCCCCAGCTTTCCAACGGTGCCAGGCACGAGCCTGTGGGACCTTGCGTTCCAGAGATATGAGATTAGCACATAATCCCCATTGGTTTGAATGGGGGAGATTTCCAGTGAAATGCTAGGATCGGGGTTAGGGTTAGCCATTCCAAGCACCACACGTACTTGAGGATTGCACCTACCCCCCCATTTGTGGCCCCCAGCTTTCCAACGGTGCCAGGCACGAGCCTGTGGGACCTTGTGTTCCAGAGATATGAAATTTGCACAAAATCTGCAGTGGTTTGAATGGGGGAGATTTCCAGTGAAATGCTAGGATCGGGGTTAGGGTTAGCCATACCAAGCACCACACGTACTTGAGGATTGCAGCTACCCCCCCATTTGTGGCCCCCAGCTTTCCAACGGTGCCAGGCACGAGGCTGTGGAACCTTGCATTCGAGAGCTATGACACTTGCACAGAATCCCCATTGGTTTGAATGGGGGAGATTTCCAGTGAAATGCTAGGATCGGGGTTAGGGTTAGCCATTCCAAGCACCACACGTACTTGAGGATTGCACCTACCCACTCATTTGTGGCCCCCAGCTTTCCAACGGTGCCAGGCACGAGCCTGTTAAACCTTGAATTAGAGAGCTATGACACTTGCTCAGAATCTGCATTGGTTTGAATGGGGAGATTTCCTGTGAAATGCTAGGATCGGGGTTAGGGTTAGCCATTCCAAGCACCACACGTACTTGAGGATTGCACCTACCCCCCCATTTGTGGCCCCCAGCTTTCCAACGGTGCCAGGCACGAGCCTGTGAAACCTTGCATTAGAGAGCTATGACACTTGCACAGAATCCGCATTGGTTTTAATGGGGGAGATTTCCAGTGAAATGCTAGGATCGGGGTTAGGGTTAGCCATTCCAAGCACCGCACGTACTTGAGGATGGCACCTACCCCCCCATTTGTGGCCCACAGCTTTCCAACGGTGCCAGGCACGAGCCTGTGGGACCTTGCATTAGAGAGCTATGACACTTGCACAGAATCCCTATTGGTTTGAATGGGGGAGATTTCCAGTGAAATGCTAGGATCGGGGTTAGGGTTAGCCATTCCAAGCACCACACGTACTTGAGGATTGCACCTACCCCCTCATTTGTGGCCCCCAGCTTTCCAACGGTGCCAGGCACGAGCCTGTGGAACCTTTAATTAGAGAGCTATGACACTTGCTCAGAATCCGCATTGGTTTGAATGGGGGAGATTTCCAGTGAAATGCTAGGATCGGGGTTAGGGTTAGCCATTCCAAGCACCACACGTACTTGAGGAATGCACCTACCCCCCCATTTGTGGCCCCCAGCTTTCCAACGGTGCCAGGCACGAGCCTGTGGGACCTTGCATTAGAGAGCTATGACACTTGCACAGAATCCCTATTGGTTTGAATGGGGGAGATTTCCAGTGAAATGCTAGGATCGGGGTTAGGGTTAGCCATTCCAAGCACCACACGTACTTGAGAATTTCACCTACCCCCCCATTTGTGGCCCCCAGCTTTCCAACGGTGCCAAGCATGAGCCTGTGGAACGTTGCATTAGAGAGCTATGACACTTGCACAGAATCCCCATCTGTTTTAAACTGATTAATCCTGTATGTTGAACACATAAAGGAAACATGAATCCCACCATCCCCTACCTTTAGAGGCGTGTTTCAACAGTAAATAATGAGCACAAGCAAGCATTAGCAGCAGGTGCATTGAAAGGCTTAAACTCCACTTATGGGGGCTTTAGAAAGTGATTCATGACGGTTTGTCCTCTGCACTTTCTCTGCATTTGACCAAGCTGAGGAGAACACAATGTGCCACGAGTATTACATAACCCGCCATGAAAAATAGTGCAGTTCAAGGTCTTGGTGAGGTTTGTGGCCGTGTGAATACACGCGCGGTGATGGAGCGGTACAATGGAATGCTAATGAGCAGCCAGAAACTGGAGCTTAATTAATTCGCTCTGCTCTCTGCTCAGTGAGAATATTGAATGTTTCCTCTGCCTCTGTCTGCATTTAATTGCTGCATGTCGAGATACACTAAAGGCTGGCGTGTACATTTATGACAGTGCTCTTATGTGTGGTCAGTCTCTGCAGAGCAAACCTCAGGATCATTAAGCCAGAAAGTTGGGTAATAGGCCTTGGAATGCAGAGGACGGCTCCACAGAGTATGAAGGAACATGCTTCCTCCAGTTAGCTGTTTGCCCCCCTGACTTCTATAGTCGGGTTTTTGGTGAATTTATATGGATTCTTTCACATCCACAGATCTATAATGCTTTTTAAAAATTTTCTGTCATATATATAATGTTTCTATATAAGATTTATGTCCAGTGAAACTTAAATTCCTGCCATGGTCTTCGGTGCTGTTTATAGTTTATGTTTAATTTTGAAAATAAAAAAACACAACTAGAGACACCAATGGAGTTTGAAACTACCTACTGTGAAGGCAATATACGCTGATTTAGCCAAAAATATAGCATGTACTATATAGTATGCAAAGAACCCCAGCAAAAACTGCAGTATGCGAACAATACTGGATGTCGTACTCATTCAGAGGCATCTCAAGCATGGATTGGACCAGTCTATTTCACTTTGTCCCACAATGCAACGTAGTGTCATGTTCACAACACCAAGATTCAGGGTCTCACAACCAGCTTTCGGACATTACGCTACTATAAAGACTTCTGCCACCAGAGGAATTCTTGGCTAGCTTGATTTGTATATTATTATAGGCTGGGTATAACACATTTTTAAGCTAGTCTAGCTGCCCACTACATTTGTCTGTGGTATGTTTGATTGTCCGCCCCACCATGATTGGTTTCACTTGTGCCCTGTTTGGTCAGTCGGTCCCTGTGTATATATCGTCCTTTCTCTATCTGTTTTTAGTTGCCAGTTTGTCTGCTTACTGCCTGCTTACCTCCTGTTACCTGCCTGTGGTCTTTGTTGTTCACCTTTTTGCATTTCACACCATAAGCCTCCTTGTCTTTCTCCATTGTCCCAAGTATGGCTTTAGTCTTTTTGGCATTCCCTGGATCTCCAGCTGCTTTTCTTATTGTATTGTCTCCCAGCCAATCTGCCTCTAAGTTTCATTAAAGTTTATTTCACCTACCTGTTCACCATATGTGTCTGCATTTGGTCCACCTTTGAACAAACCTTAACTTTTCCCTGAGTTGGCCTCAAGTACAAATGCTGAGATGGGTTTCCAGGACCTCACTGAATGACCTGCAACACAACTTGACACTGGAGACATTCATACCTCTGAGACTTTACTTGTTAATATTTCTGATCATTTTTAATTATTATGGCTGTATGCGTGTGATGGTGGTATGGAGTGTGATCTTAAGTTCAAGTAATTTGTTCTCAGGTCTCTGACACAGATTCATTCCTTCATTTTAATCAACCTGTGTGTTACCATTTCACTAACTCCTCTCCTCACACTGCAGAACCTCCCACTTGAACCTCTTTCCCTACAAGATCACCTGATCACGTCTGTTTCTCCACTCATCTGCTTCTGCTCACCTCATTAGCTCCTGAGTATATATACTGGGGTTACGGTAGATTAGTCAAAAAAATTAACTTTCACATACTTTTCCTTGACCTTGTTAAAAAAAAAACATCAAGGGGGTTCTGAGTTTGAACCTGGTGGTTGGCGTCAATTTACATGTTCTTCCTGTGCAATCATGGGTTTTCTCCCGGTGCCTCCTCCCACAGTCCAAAGACATGCATGGTAGGTTAAGTGGTGATTCTAAATTGGCTGCAGGTGTAAGCATGAGCACTTATAGCTGTATGTCCCTTTGCATTGGCACTTTGTTCAGGGTGCATCCTGTCTCTTGCCCAATGTCCGCTGGGATACGTTCCAGCCTCCATGCCACCCTCCACAGGATGAAGTGGCTATAACTAATGGATGGATGGACAGAAGCTAGGATGTCATAAATCTTAGTAGAAATGCAGGTAAAACGATCAGCCTTTCAGGGAGAACATTTTTAATAATTTATTAAAGGCCTCGGAGTAATTTGGGAGTCCGAAATTAGAAACCTCAAGGCTCATTTCATGTTGTTTTGGCTTTTGGGTCTTGCTTTTATCCCCCAGTGGGTACATGTAAATTTTGTTCAAATAACTCAGACTGCCTTGATTTATTGGACTAACGTTAGTAAAATCATGCATTAATCAAATGTAGTTTCATTTGCGGCAACTTGCTCCTTGTAATGTATAGAGGCAGCATGCTGAACTCTTACACATCCACATGTATCATGTACTTTTATTGCCTTTGTGTGATGTGTTTATTTCAAAACAAAGCATGTTATCTGGTGCCATTTAGTGGGAGTGAAAAGCCTCTTGTCCCAGTTTAATGGCAGCTGAATGACCCTTCTTAATGTCATTAAAAGCTGGAGGCGTACTGTGTGACTAAGAGTGCCGAAGCTTTATCCACAAGAGGCCTCTGTCTCTATTGAGTATTAGACTTCGTATATATAGAACACTTACCGTTTAGTTTTTAGACCAAACAGCCCCATTTGTGTTTAGCAAATTCCTACAGGTCATATAGATGTTTAAATGAAGGCATGCCACAAAAAGTTGCAAAAACAGTTTGTCATTAGTTTGGTTTTATTGCTTTATCATTCAGGCACTTTAGTTTGCTGAGTTAGTTGCTACCTCAGCACATTGACTTTATTCTTTGATTTAATTCACCTTAATCTATGATTGCACTTGCACCCTAATGCCAACTGTTGCAGTTTTTGAACTGAGACTACGAAATACACAATCAAAAAGACTGAGCTACAGGTATGTGATCAATTGAATGGGCAAAACAAATTTCCTAGCATATTGTATAAATCTCCATTTGTCTTAAACTTCCAAAGCAGGGGCAGACAACATTAGGATGATGGAAGCTTTTTGTATTAAAGGTTATCTATTTTTAGGTTGGAATTGCAGGGATGTATACCTTACTCATTGGTTAAACTCTTCCTATACACCAATCAGCCACAGCATTATGACCACTGACAGGTGAAGTGAGTGAATAACATTGATCATATTGGTACTATGTGCTGTTCTGATGGAAAACCTTGGATTTTAACATCCGTGTTGTCCGTGTTGACTGGAGTGCCAGCTTATTCATAACTATCTCAGCTGGCTCCTTTCAATGCAAATGGACCAGTAATTGTACTCTGAATTTCATCCTGATGTCCAAGCTCCTCACCCGATCTCTAAAGCTGAGCTCAGCCACCCAGTGTACAGAGGAAACTCATTTTGACTGCTTGTATCCACAATCTCATTCTTTCTGTGACTATCCATGGTTCATGACCATGATTGCTGAGGTTAGAAACTTAGACTGACTGAAAAATCGAGTACTTCATCTCCCAGCTTAGCTCCTTCTCCACCACAACGGTCTGGTACAACAACCGCATTACTGCTAATGCTGCACCAAACCGTCTGTCCAGCTCACATTCCTTTTTCCCATCACTCCTGAGCAAGATCCTGAGATACAGCAACTCACCCACAACCCAGAGGGAGCAATTCACTGTTTCTTGACAGATAGCCATGGCCTCAGACTTGGAGGTGCTGACTCTCATCCTCAATTGCAGTCTGCACCAATGTATGCTGAAGGTCGTGTGCTGATAAAGCCAACAGAACCATGTCATCTGCAAGTATGACAATAAACACAAAACTGTTTTTCCATTGGCTTATTTTGAATAGTTTGACAAGTTTAGCTGATGGAATTCTTCTTTAGCACCTTAGAAACTCAAAGTCTACATCTTACACAGTGAGAAATCAGGTTCTTCAGGCTGATTCCTTATAAGGACCCAAAAATACATGAGCATTTTGCTTCTATGACATGAGTAAACATATATGCAACTGCTTATAAATAGATGATTAACATATGAGTAAATGATAACCTCTGACAATACAGCTGTAAGACCTTGCAAGTGTACAAGTGCATCTGTGCACTCTTAAGAAACCAGGACAACATTTTGTTACGAACGGTGCAGAGACTCAGGCGCAGGCAAAGAAACACGGCACACAGATATATAAAATAACAATGTTTATTACAACAACGGAAACAGAAAATCACTGCACAGCAGGAAACCAAACCAAAACCGAAACTAAAAGCGAGCGAGTGCTGAAAACGAACTAAAAGTAACAACAGAAAGCGAGCTGCAAAAGGCGAGCTGAAAAAACGAACAGGTAACAGAAAGCGAGCTACGAAAACCAACGAGCTGATACAAACAAAAAGCGAGCTACGAAAACCTATGAGCTGATAGCAACCAAGACACTGGGAAACTGAGCCAGACGGGCTAACGCTAATGCTAATGCTAATGCTACTGAACCTGAACGGAGAGGGGGGCACGACGGAGCAGGTGAGCGGAGCAGGTGGGAGCGAAGGCAGGCAGGCAGGCAGGCAGGCTGGGTGGTGAGCTGAGGTCCGGGAGTGGGGGTGGCGATCCACGACTGGAATCCTGGCGGTGGCTGGGTTACTGGCGGGGTGGAGGCAGTGGTTGAGCTGAACCGGAGGAGGCACACGTGGACGGCAGACGGGGAACCAACTGGAAGCGGAGAGGGAATAGCGTTAGCAATAGCGAGGGTGCAGAGCAAACGGAGCAGACAGAACGAGAGCAGAGGTTGGCAACTGACTGAGGCAAAACGACGGTCTGGCATCGAGGAGCATGTGGAGCGTGGTTATAACCGGGAGAGTGAGAGCTGATCATCCAATCACACGCGTGCCTCCTCCGCTGATTACAAGTGGCTGCACCTGCCGTGCTCCTCGCTGCCCACACCTTGCTCACGCCCACCTGCAAGAGAGAGAGGGAAAGGGGAAGAGGGAAAAGAAGGGGAAAGGAGACTGCCACTCAGGCAGCAGAGGTGGAGGGCGTGACAGTACCCCCCCCTCTACGTGCACCTCCAGGTGCACGAATCCTCCGGTCAGGTCTCCTCTGGTTGAACTCCCGGATCAGGGCAGGGTCCAGGATCTGGCGTCTGGGTACCCAGGAGCGTTCCTCTGGACCGTATCCCTCCCAGTCCACAAGGTATTGGAGACCACGTCCCCGACGACGAACATCCAGCAGGCGGCGCACGGTGTACGCTGGGGCATTGTCCACCATCCTGGGTGGTGGAGGGGGACGGACAGGGGGGCCAGAGCGCTCTCATTCACTGGTTTAATTTGGGAGACATGAAACGTGGGGTGGATCCTCATCGAGGAGGGCAACTTCAGGCGGACCGCACTGGGATTAATGATGCGCTCAACAACAAAAGGCCCCACGAACCGGGGCGCCATCTTCTTAGACTCCACCCGGAGAGGTAAGTCCTTAGCCCGGAGCCAAACCCTTTGGCCCGGGGAGTAGACAGGGGCAGGAGAACGGTGACGGTTGGCTTGCCCCTCCATTCTCCGCGAAGCCCTTATCAGAGAGGCCCTCGAGCGCCTCCAGACCCGTTCACACCTCCTGAGAAAGGTCTGGAGAGACGGGGTGGAGATCTCCCGTTCTTGGGAGGGGAACATGGGCGGCTGGTATCCCAAGGAACACTGAAACGGAGACAGCCCGGTAGAAGCATTAGACAAGGAGTTGTGCGCATACTCGACCCATGGGAGGAGGCTGCTCCAGGCGGAAGGGTTCTCCGAGGTCATACATCGCAGGAAGGTCTCCAGTGATTGGTTGGTCCGCTCCGTCTGACCATTGGACTGCGGGTGGAAACCAGAGGTTAAACTGACTGTGGCCCCCAACGCAGAGCAGAAATTTCTCCAAACCTCCGACGTGAATTGTGGTCCCCGGTCGGACACTATGTCGGCAGGTATCCCATGGAGTCGGAAAACGTGGTTCACCAGATGATCGGCCGTCTCCCTGGCAGAGGGCAATTTTTCTAAGGGGACAAAATGGGCGGCTTTGGAGAACCGGTCGACAATGGTTAGGATGGCAGTTTTACCTTGGGATGGGGGAAGCCCAGTGACAAAATCCACTGCGATGTGGGACCAGGGTCGATGAGGAATAGGCAGCGGTTGAAGGAGCCCCGAACTCGGCCGATTGGAGGTCTTGCTGGTGGCACAGATGGAACATGCGGCCACGAACTCCTTAGCATCCCTCTCCAGCGTGGGCCACCAGAACTTCTGCCGCAGGACCTCCACGGTGCGTGCAGTCCCAGGATGGCAGGTCAACCGTGAAGAGTGCGCCCAGCTCAGGACCTGAGAGCGAACTGGATCAGGAACAAACAAGCGGTTAGTAGGACCGTTACCTGGGTCGGGGTGCTGTTCTTGGGCCCGGCGAACCACGGACTCGATCTCCCAAGTGAGAGAAGCCACCACACAAGTTCCAGGCAGAATGGGTTCAGGTTCGCCGGGGGTCTCCTGGGAGGAAAACTGGCGGGACAATGCGTCTGGCTTGACGTTCCTGGACCCAGGCCGATACGTGATGGTGAAGTTGAAGCGGCCGAAGAAAAGCGTCCAGCGGGCCTGTCGGGCGTTCAGTCGTTTAGCCGATCGGATGTACTCCAGGTTCCGGTGGTCGGTCCAAACGATGAACGGCTGCTCCGCCCCCTCCAGCCAGTGACGCCATTCCTCCAGAGCTAGCTTCACCGCTAGCAGCTCTCGATTGCCTACGTCATAATTCCTCTCGGCAGGGGACAGCCGCCGAGAGAAAAAGGCACAGGGGTGCATCTTGTTGTCGGCGGGGGAACGTTGAGACAGCACCGCCCCTGCCCCAATGTCCGAAGCATCCACCTCCACCACGAACTGCAAGTGGGGATCAGGCTGCGTCAGGATGGGTGCGGAGGTGAAGCGTTGCTTCAGGGAGGGAAAGGCCTGGTCTGCCTCAGGAGTCCAGGAGAAGGTCCGCTTAACCGAAGTGAGGGAGGTGAGCGGGGCTGCCACTTTGCTGTAGTCCCGGATGAAGCGACGGTAGAAGTTGGCGAAGCCCAGGAAACGCTGCAGCTGCTTCCGATTCTCCGGAATGGGCCAGTCCCTAACAGCGGACAGCTTCAGAGGGTCCATTCTCACCTCCCCCGCCGAGATTATGTACCCCAAGAAGGAAACGGTAGGTACTCCGAACTCACATTTCTCGGCCTTCACGAAGAGTCGGTTCTGCAGCAGCCTCTCGAGGACCTGGCGGACATGGCGGGTGTGTTCCTGGGCGTCTCTCGAGTAGATGAGGATGTCATCTAGGTAGACGAATACGAATCGGTTGATCATGTCCCGGAGCACATCGTTGATCAGGTTCTGGAAGACGGCGGGTGCATTCGTGAGTCCAAAGGGCATGACCAGGTATTCGAAGTGCCCCAGCGGCGTGTTGAATGCCGTCTTCCACTCGTCCCCTTCGCGGATGCGAATGAGGTGGTAGGCGTTGCGGAGGTCCAGCTTGGTGAACACGGATGCCCCGTGCAGGGAGGTGAAGGCGGAGTTGATGAGTGGCAGGGGGTAGGTGTTCTTAATGGTGATGTCGTTGAGACCACGGAAGTCGATGCACGGCCGAAGGGTCTTGTCCTTCTTGTCCACGAAGAAGAATCCTGCCCCCACAGGCGACGAAGACGGGCGGATGATGCCAGCAGCGAGGGAGTCCCGGATGTAGGTCTCCATGGCCCCTTGTTCCGGTTTGGAGAGGTTATACAACCGACTGGTGGGTAAAGTGGCTCCGGGAACGAGCTCAATAGCACAGTCGTAGGGACGATGAGGGGGCAAAGACAAGGCTTTCTCCTTGCTGAACACCGGAGCGAGGTCATGGTACTCGGGAGGGACGGAGTCCAACTTTACCGGGGCGTCCGGAACAGGGCTGGTGGCGTCAGCAGGGGTCAGAGCTGAGTGCAGACAGGTCTCATGGCACCGGGGATCCCAGGATATCACTTCCTCTTTCCTCCAGTCGATGTGGGGGTTATGCGCCCGAAGCCAGGAATAACCCAGGACCATGGGGGGACTGGAGTGATCTATAACGAAAAAGGTCGTCTTCTCCCGATGATTGCCGGCCAAAAACAACGTGACAGGAACAGTTTTCTGCTGTACCTTGGCTAGGTGGAGCCCATTCAAGGCTCGGACCTCCAGGGGGGGCTCCAGGGACTCCAAAGGAATGCCCATCTGACGGGCGAGCTGAAGGTCCAGGAAGTTCTCCTCGGCACCAGAGTCGATGAAGGCTTGTACAGGTACAGACTGGGATTGCCAGCAGAGGGAGGCGGCGAGCTGCAGCCGATTTGGGGAAGACGACGATAGATGGCTCACCTGTATCTCCCCAGTTACTGGTGAGCCCGTGCTTTTACTGTACGCTGGGGACAGGCAGCGAGGTAGTGACCAGTCTTCCCACAGTATAAGCAGGTGTCGGCGTCCCGCCTGCGTTGCCTCTCTTGTGCGGACAGCTGGTTGCGTCCCAGCTGCATGGGCTCAGGGTCAGGAACGATTCGGGAAGAAGGTGGAGGGCTCTGGCAGGTAGACGGAAGGGCCCGTGGAGACTCCGAGCGGAGGGTCCTTTCCCTTCGCCGCTCGCGGACCCGGTTGTCGATCCGGATGGCCAGGTCAATGAGCTGATCCAGACTGCGCACGTCATCTCGGGTAGCCAGCTCATCCTTGAGGCCGTCCTGCAGAGCTGCGTAGAATGCTCCTTGCAGAGCTGCATCGTTCCATCCGCTCCCCGCCGCTGTAGTGCGAAACTCGATGGAAAAGTCCGCCACACTCCGGTTCCCCTGACGCATGGACAGAAGACGGTGACTGGCATCTCTTCCCTGCACCGGATGGTTGAACACTTTCTTCATCTCGGCGGTGAAAGCGGCATAGGAGCCGCAGATCGCCTCCTGGCGTTCCCACACCGCAGTACCCCACTCTCTCGCTCGGCCTGACAAGAGGCTAACCAGGAAAGCTACTCTGGCCCTATCTGCGGCGTAAGAGTGAGGCTGTAAGTCAAAGACTAACGAAACCTGAGTCAAAAAAGACTGGCAGGAACCAATGTCGCCGTCATAGCGTTCAGGAACGGGCACATGCGGTTCACGAGTTGAACCGCTGGCCGTGAAACTAGCATTAGCTGGATCACTGCTAACGGGTGCGGCCATAGACGTAACGGCAGCAGGAGCCGAATGGGCAGCTAGCGTGCTAATCCTCCCCGTGAGCTGGGAGACCTGATTTATCAGCGCGCGGTTACTCTCCACAAGACTCTGTAGCAAAGAGTCATGCTGCCCTATCACTACGCCCTGGTGAGCTATGGCTTGCTGCAGGTCTATCTCACTAAGGGCAGGACTAGTGCCGGTCTCGTTGCCTGCTGAGCTCATGTTGGCCAGACCGTACTGTTACGAACGGTGCAGAGACTCAGGCGCAGGCAAAGAAACACGGCACACAGATATATAAAATAACAATGTTTATTACAACAACGGAAACAGAAAATCACTGCACAGCAGGAAACCAAAAAAACCAAAACCGAAACTAAAAGCGAGCGAGTGCTGAAAACGAACTAAAAGTAACAACAGAAAGCGAGCTGCAAAAGGCGAGCTGAAAACGAACAGGTAACAGAAAGCGAGCTACGAAAACCAACGAGCTGATACAAACAAAAAGCGAGCTACGAAAACCTATGAGCTGATAGCAACCAAGACACTGGGAAACTGAGCCAGACGGGCTAACGCTAATGCTAATGCTAATGCTACTGAACCTGAACGGAGAGGGGGGCACGACGGAGCAGGTGAGCGGAGCAGGTGGGAGCGAAGGCAGGCAGGCAGGCAGGCAGGCTGGGTGGTGAGCTGAGGTCCGGGAGTGGGGGTGGCGATCCACGACTGGAATCCTGGCGGTGGCTGGGTTACTGGCGGAGTGGAGGCAGTGGTTGAGCTGAACCGGAGGAGGCACACGTGGATGGCAGACGGGAACCAACTGGAAGCGGAGAGGGAATAGCGTTAGCAATAGCGAGGGTGCAGAGCAAACGGAGCAGACAGAACGAGAGCAGAGGTTGGCAACTGACTGAGGCAAAACGACGGTCTGGCATCGAGGAGCATGTGGAGCGTGGTTATAACCGGGAGAGTGAGAGCTGATCATCCAATCACACGCGTGCCTCCTCCGCTGATTACAAGTGGCTGCACCTGCCGTGCTCCTCGCTGCCCACACCTTGCTCACGCCCACCTGCAAGAGAGAGAGGGAAAGGGGAAGAGGGAAAAGAAGGGGAAAGGAGACTGCCACTCAGGCAGCAGAGGTGGAGGGCGTGACACATTTATCCTTTCAAAGCCCATAATGTTCAGTTGGCGACAAGAGGAAATTCAATCTTTTCTCATATTAATGAGGTCACAGTTAAAGGCATTGTTGTGATGAACTGCATTATATTGAGAAGTGTTTCTATTTTCTGTCCTCTCTACTTGCATACATCAGGGAGGCTGGTAGAACTGCCTTTCAGTGTGATGCACTTCAGTACAACAGCATTGGTGTGACCCCACTGCTAAAACATATAATTTAATTATCACCTAAATGGCAGTGTTAAAAACGAAAAAAACACTGCTAATAAACTGTCCACTGTGCGCAGTGCAGTGATTAAAAAACAGATGCACTGAGTTTCGGTTTGCCGTCAGGATAAATGGTGATTATACAACAGCAGATGAGTAATTATGATCCATTACAAGACTGAAGGAAGACAAATGATAAAAAATAAATTGAAATTAAGTAATGCTTTAAAACCTTATATCCATTAGTTCTACATGTCCTGGTATAAACATATTTTGTATGCAGCACTTCACACAGAATTTCTTGGTACATTTACTTGACTGCATTCAGCGTGACAACAGTTTAGAGCCATGTAACTTGAAATATTTGTTACTATTGTTACACTGTTTCAATAGATATGGCAGTGAAAGTCAGGAATTAAAACATCTTCAAGTTGTATAAATTGGACATCTGGCAGTGTCTTGTTTTTTTCTTTCCCTTTTTCTTTTCACAGAAAACATATACAGATGGAATGAAAAGCATCAAGTATGCTCACTTCAATGACTGTACATCTCCCTTAAATCCTTAATCCTTAAACTCACAGTTAGCAATTAAATGTTTTTTTACAACATTAAAACCACCTGCTGGTTGGACTCCACAGCGTCTAATGGTGTTCTGTGGTATTAGGCACCATAAGTTGCAGACATTAAAGTTGATGTATTGGAAGCAGGAATGAGCAGTGAAAGGACCGGGCCAGAGCATCTCCAAAACAACAGGAATTGTGCGGTGTTCTCGATATATAGGAGTTAGTACCTATCAAGAGGGATTTGAAGAAAGACAACCAGTGAACCAGCAATAGGGTTTTTGAAAGCTAAAAGCTCAATAAGAGTCATGGGAAGAGAAGACTGTGAAGCTGCAGACCAGTCAGAGTGCCGATGCTCACCTTCTGTCTGAAACCATCTACACTACAGCACTTGAGAACTGGCCCATGGAGCAAAGGAAGAAGGTGGCCATGTTCATTGATCTCTTATAAATTGTTTGTCTGTTCTCCATCTGCTATCCGGCTTTCCCCACCCCAGCCACTCCCTGACCCCACTTACTGCCACCCTCACCCTAACCGGTCAAGGCAGATGGCTGCCCTCCCTGAGCCTGGTTCTGTCAGAGTTTTGCTGTTTGTCCTTCCTAGTAAAGGGGAGACTTTTGGTTCCTTCCAACTGTCTCCAAGTACTTGCTCAAAGTAAATCCAAAGGGAACTTTTAATTTATTCGATTCTCTGTTTTAAATTTGTAAGGTGTGCTCCTTACTATGTGAATTGGTGCTGTATAAACAAAAGTGAATGGCATTAAATTAAATCGCAAATATTTTAACGATTCATTTGCAAAAACAGCTAGCTCTGTTTTATTTTATTTCTTACATATTTTTTTAAATTATGCCCTGCATGAAATGTCAGTCAAACAGTGGCTGGGTTGTTTCTTTAAGATATCTAAAATATTTTTTTTCCGTCTCTAAATTGAGTTTTAGAGACTGCATTGTGCAGTCGAAGGAATGTTTCACTGTTGCTGGAATAGAAGTGGCTTTTATGTGCACGTGTATTTGTGAAACTGAAAATGAGGTTGTGTGAATAAAATCTGTAAACAAATTATTGTTGCTGTAATAGAAAATGCTTATGTGAACATCTGTGGACAAATACAAACCACACTGCTGACATTACAGGTACGAATTATACATAGACAGTACTTTGTCATAATACTGGCCTTTAGGCTTTGACTTTCTTGCTCATATATCTGTTGCAGTCTGTAGTGTGAAATGAAATATCATCTATCTGCGCTCTCTCCGTGGCTTAAGCTTTTACTCGAACGAGGAACCGTGATCTATGTGATATTGATCATCTGCTGCAGAATTGAGGGTCAGGGGATGGCCAGAAAAGCATACTCTGACATGCTAAATATTTTTCTGGTGGACTCTATAGAATTGTAGCATGAGTGTTGGAACATACACTGGACAGGCATAACATTATGACTATCTGCCTAATATTGGACATGGACAAGAGAACCTCTCAGGGTGTCCCATGGGGTTTGGAATCAGGACGTTGGCACTGGATCCTTTGGGTACTCTGGCTTGTGCAGTGGAGCCTCTGTCAATCAAACTTGTTCCAGTGAATCCTGTTGATGCTTGATCACAATGGGGTTTAGGAAGTTTGGAGGTCAAATCAACATGTTGGGCCATTGTCATGTTCCTCAACATGTTCCTGACTGTTTGATGTTTTTCCATGTGGTGGGGTGCATATTCCTGTGGGGGTAGGCCAGTGACATTTGGGATTTCCATTTGCATGAGGTGGTGTGTTTGTTGTGGGACAATGTTTATTTGGGTGTCTAAGTCTCATCAACACGGATGGCAAAATCCAAGGTTTTCCATCAGAACATCACATAGTACCAATATGATCAATGATATTCACTTCACCTGTCAGTGGTCAGAATGTTGCGGCCGATCAGTGTACACGTGTTGTACATTTTCAAAAATGGATTGGAGCTTGGGTTTCTTCCATGACCCAGTTGGGTTTAATTATATCTGATGATGAGCTGTCCTAATAATCTAATAGACTGATCCGATTTTGTAATATTTATTGGAGAGTGATGATCCGTTAAATGAGTCGAGTTTTGTAATAGGAAAATAGACTTTCTTGAAGTTCCCTTGTTGGATTTTACAAACTGAACAATATTTTTCTTAGACCTCACTTAAAATCATTTATTGCAGAGATGATTAAACATCAGTGCTGCACAGATGTAAATTTCACCATTATTCTTACACCGTCATTTGCTCTTCATGCCTTCTGAAGAGCAGGACAGGAATGTCTACTGCGTGGGGTGGAATCGATAGGCCAGAGAGTGAAGCGGGAGCTCAGACCTGAAACTGCTGGCAAAGAGCGGCCTGCCGTGCATCTCCACTCTTAATTGATTGTATTGCTTTGTTTTGTGGTGTTGCACAGCTCATCAGAGGCCTAATGTGCTGTATGTACGTGTGCAGGGAGAGGCAGACAGTGGGAGGTCAGGCTGGAGTGAGGAGCCTCCGCAGGAACACCAGCAGGTCAGCAGCAGAACACTCGACCCCAAGCTGAGAGACGACTGCATCTCCACGCTGCACTCCAACTGTACCGATAATCACAGTTTACATGCTTTCATATAGTTTTTATCTGTGAATAAACGCACATTTCTTATCGAGTCCTGCTCGATAGTACGACGCGTTACACAACACAGGCTTGCCAGGAAATGAGCATCCGGCAATCAGAATGCAACAGAGGTAGAAATTCAATCTCTTGTGTGATCACACTCTAGAGGACTACATGCTGCTTTAGCCATTAGCTGTTTGCACATTGTGCCATGGTTCAGTTCAACACCATTAAACAACACCACACTATTTGCAAATGCAGACTGAGACTGTTCTATGTTGAGGCTCTGGTAATGAATTAAATGAGGCTGTGTGTGTGTGTGTGTGTGTGTGTGTGTGTGTGCTTGCGTGTTGCCATCAGCTGCGGACGTAATGGCAAATCAGAACAACTCTCATTTCTGCTCTCCCCTGGAAGCTCTCTGTTGACTGGCTACCTTTATTGGATTACACTGACGCTAATGGTGTCCCCTATTGTGTATCTGAGAATGCTAATTGCTCCTCACCAGCAGAGAATATCTTCCTTACACTTAGTCTCTGTGGCCACTGAATAAGGACCACCTTCCTCGTCCTCAGCAGCCATTATGAAGGTGCTGCTGAGCAAGGCACCTAATCTCCAGCTGCCGTCTAAGAGCTTTTCTGTGGTCCGCATTGGGAAACTTTGATTACTCTGGACACACACACACACACACACACAGAGGAATGAGTGGGCTTAACTGTCTGAGACACTGTGTGCACAAGTGGTCCTTTGCCAGCTTAATTAAAACAATTTTTATTTGGATTACATGAGAGTGGACAGGCTAACGGGAGCTCCCACACAAACATCAGCACCAACAGCACTGCAGTGCATGGACTTGTGAAGAAACTGCATCAAACCATGATGCCTGTATAGTTTCAGACAGTTAAGACTGGTAATTGAAAATAGCTTATATTGTATTGTAAAAGCTAAGTCTCCTAACTTGAAGTATTTTGTTAGTTGTTGTTCAAGAGAAGTTATCATAATTCAAAAAGTTTTTGTTGTTGGGCCCAAACTTTTTTTTTTTTCGAGTGTACTCTCCTTTACAGCCAGACAAACTGCACTGAACAACAAATCCACAGTCCTGCATTGAGCCAAACCAAACAGGTTGGGTGAAAGTGTCCTTTCAGTCATATAGACAAAATGTACTTTTGTTTTCTTTTTTTCTGCTATTTGATATTACCTGCCGTAGCACTTGGCTCCAGTTCAGTAAAATTCTCATTTTAAGCCACAGGAGAAGTTTAAAAACCAGCTGTCCTGCTGCAGTGGTGTAGAAGTGTATTCCAGAGTCTGGTCTATAGGCTGTGATATGACTGTTGGGTGCAACAGAGGAAGGGACCACTACAATCTGCAAAGTTAGCAGTAAACAGCTGGCCGACTACTGACTGTGCAAGTTATCATATTGTTATTTTACAGACTGCCATCAATTTTTTATTTCAAGATGTTGAAATAGATTCATCTCAGCAGGTTAAAGTTATTAGGAAGGATGTTTTTATTGTCTTTTAATGGCGCACTGAGCTGAGCCTCTGAACCTGATTTTGAGCACAGCTGCTGCAAGTGTTTCACCTCAGATTCGACTTTCAGCTTGTGACCAACTACAAATTCTGTTCGTGTGAATATTCATGAAGGCTTGTTGCGTATTGATTTAATTTGATTTACTCACAACAGTTGCCTGGTCAAATTTGACGACTGTAGTCTGCAGTCAGGGGTGACACACGGATCAACCAGCGATGAACACATACATAAACAACCCACATGAATGACAGCAGTGGTTCTGAATACTGGTACTGTGGCCTACATATTGCACGTGGGCCTTGACAGAAATTGGAAGTCTAATATGAGCACGACCTTTATCACAGGAGAGGGAAATCTGACAATATATTAAAACTACACAAACACAACAAATATATCACAGAATCTACACTCAAGCTTCAATCATCTAACGCTGTTATTAAGTTAAGTGACTTTGCACATCACATAGAAAAACTGGAAATCTGAACTTCAGAATCAAGTGCATCTAACATCCCTCCACTACTATCTCCATGGTTTATTTGAAACTCTGTATTTCAGCCTTCTGCCCATATGCAAATGCACTTTTAGTTCACTAAAAACTGACTAATGATTAATATTTATGTAACATTTCATCTGAGTCACAATAGCACGTGAACGGAGAATGTTAATCATTGAATTAGCTTTTTCCTTTTGTGAAATTTTTACTCAATATTAGAAAGAAATGTTGTTGTGATTCTGTCTGTCGAGTGTGCATCCCAGTGTTTGTCAGCTATTCTCCCTCTTCTTATTCTTCATGTGGCTATCACACAGTTTCGCAGTAAAAAATATTACAAACTGTCGCAGTGACTGAAGCTCTTTCTGCAGCAGCAGACGTTTGTATTGTACACCGCATCAGTCACAGGGCATTTTTCATTTGACAAAAGCTTAGACACATAGTAGTAAATCAGTAAGGTTTATGGGAATTTAGAAAGTATCAGAGCTTTCATCCAACTATTTGGTTGGCATTTAACTTCAAGTATTTGTGCAAATGTTTATGTTCAGATGTTAAGTTAAACAAATTAATGCAGCACAAACCTGTGCTTAAACCTAGTCCATACAATACTTGCAGTATGCTACATGGAATAAGTAATACGATTATATCTTCTTCATCCTACAAACTGGGGGCTAGTAGTTTATTACAAGCCATAGTTACATTTCATTCAGGCAATGTCCTCTAGTGACCATAGCAGTTGTGATCACAAAGAGGAGCAAAGGAGGAAGTGAGCGAACAAAGTAGTCATAGGTAGGAGGCTGGGGTGGATGGATTGGTCAGCACCGCAAGAGATTGTGCCTTTTTAAACCTACATAGAGGGGCCCTGAACTGGAAGAGACTGAACAACTAAAACCTCCTAAGCTGTTTTTTTTTTGCTCATTGTAAACTATAGCTGCATTTTACTGTGACAGTGGCTTCTAGTGGCCATACTAATTATGACAGGAGCACCCCAACCTCTCCTGCTATCCCTCCCCCTCATACCCACTCCTAACCCAACCGGTCGAGGCAGATGGCTGCCGTCCCTGAGCCTGGCTCTGTCGGAGGTTTTTTTTTTACCCCCCTCCCTATCCTAGGGGTTTTTTTGGTTCCTTCCCACTGTGTGCTTGCTCATAGGGAATCCAAATGCAACGTTGGATTGTTGGGTTTTCTGTTTTCTGTTCTTCCTGCTATGAAAAGCCCTATGTGATGACATGTGTTGTAAATATGCACTATACAAATAAAATTGAATTGAATTGAATTGAGGAACTGTGCTGGTAAAGTTCTTGGCCATAAACTTCTTGTTGGGAGGAGGTCAGGGTAGATGGAAGGGCTTGGCGTTCGACTTTAGCTCTTTTTTTGTATCCTGTTTCAGTTTGATAATCGGCGTTACATTTAACCATATTCATTGAATAACCGTAACTGCATGCTTAATTATCATAACTGTGACAACAAAGCCTCTCTGTTTAAACCCAAATATGGATTTCTCCTGATCCAGTTCAGTTCTTTATGGCATAAACTCAAACAGAGGCACAAGGTATCTCTGTCTGATTAGGCTCCACCTACATGTTTGTTCAGGTTGGAGGAATTGTTGAGTTGGAAAGAAGTGGGTATTTATCTAGCTTCTATCCAGTCGCATTATGGAATGTGGAGGATCTGATAATTATTGACCTTTACCATCGACTAAATGCCAAAATTTCTCATCCTGTGTTGCTCCAATTTTGACAAACACTTTCTTTAATCTGTGGCTCACAAGTCTCCCAACGTAATGGAAGCACAATACTCCAGAGAATACTGATCATTTCTAAAATAAGATCTTAATCTAGAAACTGGGCTATCAGACTGTGATTTGTCTGGTTTGTTTTTTCAGCAACAAAACTGTACCATATGCTTTCTGCTCTTATTCGAACTTGACACCTATTTTAACTTACGCTGCAGTCGTTTAACGCGACACGTGAGTAGAGTTTTATGCATCAGGATGACAGTCTGTTACATCCTTTCTCTTATGCTTCTAAGCATTTTAGAACAAAGTTATTATTCTAGCCGTAGCAGCACAAATGCTATACGCCACAATGAAGCACGTTGAAAGGAAAAGTGATTTAGATGCCACAAAATGTATTCAACAAGCTGTGGCTGCTGACAGCTCCATATGGTAATGTTTCCATGCTGTTTCAGCCCTAAGGCGGCGATTCCAACATATTAAGGTAGTCTGTTATTTTAGATCCTGAATCAGAAGGCTTATGAATTTTTTATCGTGCAAAGCCTCATAGAATCAGTTGAGTGCAGGGAATGGAGCCTTTCAATGAACAAACCGTGTAAGAGCATTTCTTACACAACGTTGCTGCAGATAAGTGGTGTAACTGGCATTCTGTAAAGGTGACAGCAATAATGAAGAGATATATAGGAAGTGTACCATCTCTTTCAACATCTCACCTCCTCCTTTTCATTTTATCTCTTCCTCCGGCTGACTGAGTGCATGAATCAGTGTGGGTCTACGAGGAGGATTGTGTAATTTCTTCCTATCAGTAGTTTATCTCACCCTGCGCTCCTCAAGTGTAGCCTTGACAAGATGTTAAAAAATTCTTGACAATGGCATTAATTAGCCCTGATTTCAGCACTTACTGGTTTCTTAGAAGATTTAATAGTACTGTATGAGACTAATTCACTGCACTTCCTTTTTCTTTTTTTCTGAGAGTGAAAGCAGCGTGCAGCCGAAGTGATATTCGGAGCTTCATGCATGCTTCATGGATCTCTGCAATGAATAGCACACTGTGACATCGGTGTCACGGTTAATCACAGAAGGATTTTTGTCGCGTGAAACTCCACAATGTTCCTCAAACGTATTTAGCTGAAAATGGATCTTGGAATATTCAGTCTACTTTACACTTGTGGTCTTGTGATGCTAAATCCCATATTTTCCCTGGCAGGACGTGCAATAGGGACGTGTTTCCTCGGTCACCATGGCCATCAGCTGCTGCTACTCACCAAACAGCAGGAAGCCTTATTTATAGGCCATGAAAAGCTTCAAACTCCAAATGCCATATCCAAGAGCTCATTGGGTAGGTGAACTGTCCAATGAGCAGACATCAGCAGCTAAAAGGACACAATTCTACACTGGCATCCCACCGAAAAACACAATTCTTCTTACCCATCGCAATGCAAACCTTTTTAGGTCTTCCTCAAGTTCTAGTTCTGACCATAGTGATCTCCTGCCTCTAGTCCATCATGGCATTAATATTCATGCTTTTAAGTATAATGTCTTAAAACAGTTTGTCACAAATAGTCATATCTCATACTGGATGACCTGTAAGACTTTTTTTTCTCTATTATTCTTTAATGCCTCAATCAGGACCATCCCATCAGCCTTGGCTATACTTTGGGTTTCTTGCACTCCTGAAAGGTCTAACATTGGAAAACTTAAAGCTGCTAAACAATAACATACTACATTGTTAGCATGGTGAAATAAGTATTACTTTAAAAGCACAGACTCATATTGCACGAAAAAGTGACGTCCTCTTAATTCCCACAACTTTACAACCCTTGGTAGTGATTTTCACCCACTCCTTAGCAAGTTCCTCATACGATTTGCTTTTCTAAACAAAGCTACAAAGCTTCCATTGAAATTCATCACATGTCCATATTGACACTAAAAGCTCAGTTTCTTCGACGCCCAGCCAATACACTTGTCTTTTCTTTTCACAGGCATGGATGGAGGCATGCAGGTGCAGCGAGCATGTGGGTTGTAAGTCTGAAGCTGTAGTTCAGTGATGCGCTATTGGAAGTTCTTGAGTGGTGAATGCTGTGCCAATGGAAACAGAACATGATCAGTTATTCCTGCTGGGCTGTAAATGTAATCTTGTTTCTACAAATTAGAACATGGGACATTTTATTTACAGAGCAGATTTAGATGGTGTTATAAAAACATGCATTCCATTGTCATTTTAACTGGGCTTAAAGAAAATGTTTTTGGGCTTTGGCAGTTATTATCCTCCTGTTGGAAGAGATGCACTGGAATTGAGAATATTTACGGCGATTAGTTTCATTTCTTTTGCTTCATGGAATGAGGTTTTAACCAAACAGAGAATTGTAACTGAGCTGCTAGGGGAGATGAAGGGAAAAAAAAGTCATCTGCTGTTTTCATTTACATATTATATGCTTAGTTAGAGATCATTCATCTTACTTTTCTCCTCTGGAAGACAGTAGCACACTTCTAGCATCGGGTGTCATAGTGCACCAATAAGCCAATCAGCCATAACACTGAAACCGCTGACAAGTGAACAACACTGATTATTCTGTTACAACGGCATCCGTCGCAGGGTGAGATATATTGGGCAGTGAGTGAACAGTCAGTTCTTGAAGTTGATTGGAAGCAGGATAAATGGGCAGTGGGAGCATCTAAGTGACATTAACAAGGGACAAACTGTGATGGCATCTCCAAAACAGCAGGTCTTATCAGGTATCAGGTCGCTATGCAGTGGTTTGTACCTACCAGAAGTGATCCAGAGAAGGACAACTAGGACAAGGAGACAGTTTGATAATGAAACTTTGGGTCCAGGTATGTGGATGTTACTTTGATTCACTGAACTTTGTTGAAGACCTTGTACTCCCCTTCGTGGAATTGGAATCTCTCAGCAGGATAATGCTCCTGGTCAGACTGCAAATATTGTTAAAGAACGCTTTGATGAACATGACGAAGAGTTCAAGGTGTTGACTAGATTTTCCAAATTGGGAATGGGTCAGCTGATATGGTTTTCTTAGAGTTAGTACCGATTTTTAGCAATCAAGGAGGTACATAGGTAACTCCAGCACAAAAATTTAGTATTAATGTTTTAAAAAGTGTTTAATTAAAAGATAAGTTTAAAACTTTTATGCTTCAGTGTTGATTAGAGACTTTATTAATCGGCTATTACTCACGGTGTGAGACCAATCAGATGCGGTGAATGGGACATTGCTGGAGACCATAGAGTGGTGACTATGCAAATTTCTTTGCAATAGATAAAATTTGTGTACTTACTGGGAATTAGTGAGAATAAATGACATTGGTAATCAGTAAAATGCTAAACATCAGCCAGGCTGATATGCTAGAGGTGGACATTTCATAGATCTACACATTCTAGAGGAAGCAATGATGTAGAATTACATCTTAGACATTTTAGGCCATGAAGGGAATATTATTTATTGAAAAAAACCCAAAATCAAATTGTAACTGTGATACAAACATACACCAATCAGGCATAACATTATGTCCACCTGCCTAATACTGTGTTGGTCCCTCTTGTGTGGTCCAAAATGCTCTGAACCATTGGGCATGGACCAGAGGACCTTTCAGGGTGTCCTGTGGGGTCTGGAACCAGGGCGTTGGCAGTAGATCCTTTGGGTACTCTGGCTTGTGCAGTGGGGCCTCTGTCAATCAAACTGGTTCCACTGCATCCTGTTGATGCTTGATCACAATAGGGTGTAGGAAGTTTGGAGGTCAAATCAGCATCTTTGGCCATTGTCATGTTCCTCAACATGTTCCTGATTGGTTGATGTTGTTTCCATGTAGTGGGGTGCATTTTCCTGCAGGGGTAGGCCAGTGACATTTGGGATTTCCATTTGCATGAGGGAGTGTGTCTGTTATGGGACAATGTTTATTTGTCCATCATCAACATGGACTTACTCATCCATGTTGATGAGTAAGTCTCATCAACACGGATGTTAAAATCCGAGGTTTCAACACCACATAGTACCAATATGATCAATATTATTCACTTCATCTGTCAGTGACCATAATGTTGTGGTTGATCGGTGTACGAGTTAAAGCAATAATCAAAGATGTTGCATTATGGCTGATGTGTGTATATGTGTGTATTTTTGACACAAAGAGTTAACAGCGCTCTTACCTTATGTAATTATGGTTTAACAACAGATTTTTGCCCATCTCACCTGCAAGACAAAGCGTGAGTTATCTGTAATCAAGCAGCACTGTGATTTAATAATACTCCATACAGTAACTCTGTTTCCATAGCGCTTCTTGTGGTATGAGTGACAGTGACAAGGTCTCTCTCGTTTCATCACTGCACGCTTGAATTATTCACAATTGTCTGTGTGAAGGAAAGCGAGAGCCACACTGAACAGACGGCTTGTAGATGTGTGATATGCTTCGTTTTGTTTTCGATCTGAAAGATGTGGAGGTGGAAATCACAAATCAGTTCACTGTCCTGATCATTTCATTCAGTACGAAGATTTGACTGAAAGAAAAACAGTCACATCACCTTTTCAGATACACTTAATTATGTACAGCAGCGAGCATATGCACCATTGTTCATACAGCTGAACAATGCTCAGTAGTGCTAGCTCAAGTTGTTGCTTTCAGTTCAATACAAAACCTATCATATACTCACAAGACACAACACTGATAATACACCAACACACCTATTATTTCGAATTGAGTTATCATTTGATCAATGATTGCCTCTGTGAATTCTGATTTGGTTAGTAACAATGGTTCAGTATAGTCACTTTGCTTTGGTTTCTTTTTGTCTTGAACAGCTGGAGAATTATCTTTACCACTGTCAGAAACTTGCAGAGGAAAGCAAAAGCAGCCCATTTTAAACAGTAACAAGGTGCAATTGAAAAATTCAGTGTACATCCATAGAAAGCAATCCCCTTCAAAGTAGTATCGTATGCAGCAACACACTGCTTCCAGGCCTCCTGCCACATCTATAATCCTCTCTGGGAGTCTTGTTTTGTCCACTTGCAGGTGCACATTTGTGATTTCACCATGGACTTTAAAATTGAAAACGAACAACAAATTCTTTGTCAAACCAGCCTCACCTTCACGTCGAGGATCATCAGTGGTGAAGGGAGTCGGGTCTATAGCTAGGACCCAACCAAACGGCAATCCACAGAACCCACAGCCTCCAAACTTAAGAACCCCCGTGGTTGCGCACCTTGAAATCCCCCAGGATCAGACTATCAGCAAGCTGTGAGCAGCACCTATACTCACACCAACAAAATCCTTGCTCTCAACTCGCCCTCATCATGAGTTTTTCTCCCGGTTTCATCTTTTTATCCAAAATCTAATACAGTTTAATTCAGGGAATCGCCATTTTCACACAGTGGAGGACTTTTCGCGCTCCTCGCAGGTTTTCAGGGAGCATTCCAAGTGGAAGCATTCCAGGAGTGCTGGGATCAGAGTATCGCTACAAAAAGAGACTAATTCAGAGGGGATAGCAGGCAAATTATTATTATTTAAATATTAATTATAATTATGTGGGGTTTTGTGCTTCGTATTGGCATGGATTCATATTTGCTTTCCGGATGTGAATATATATATATATATCTTCATTTTCACAGTAACACTGAAGTGTATTCACAGTCTTGAGAAGTTTTACATCAGCTACAGTCACACTTGGCCTCGCAGCTGTTGTTAAAGCCTAACTTCTCACAACCAAGTACAAATCTGGCTTCATTCATTAAACTTGGAGGAATTTTTTACTTTCGTCAGCAGTTAAAAATAGCATTCTATCAAACCTGTCAACGTTTTTAATTCCATGTTACATTATGTTTAATTTTCTGGTGTGACTACAGTTTAAGGGGCTTGAACAATCATTGCCAGACAATATTAGTCTGTTTACCACTTCAAAGTATCTCTTCAACTATTGGTTAAACAGCCAATTACTTCCTCAGAGGACAAAGCCTGATAACATTGAGGATTCTTGGGGCACAATGAAGTTCATATTGTATTTTTTTTGTGTGAAATATTGCAAGAAACATTGGATTTCATTGCCATATATGTTGGTATTCAAACTCTTGTCCTTTTCGAGATGAACTGTAATAGCTAATGATCCAGGGCAGTGGTGGCGCAACAGGTTAAAAACCAGGGTGATGCCCTATTGAATTGCATTGTGGGAAATGCATGATTTTGGGTTTTACGCTTGACCCATGTTAGACCAAGTAGATACCTCCATGACTGAAAAATGGAGCACACATGGAAATGCCGAAAGCTGCACTTCCTCGAATGACCACTTGAGGCTGGCGAGTCAATCCCTATAGACACCCATGTTAAAACGTCCAACTTTACAGAAGAAACATACATTGCAGCTTACAGCCTGGTATTAAAAAACAGCCCCGTTTATGACAGTTGTCTGAAGGGAGAATTTTTGTATGACTCACAACTTTAAATTGTATTTAGGTTTAAAGTTATGTTCTTTGAGCGATGAGTGGGTGGCATCATAGGACAGTCCGTGGCCCAGAGACGTTTGCATGGCTGCCTCAGCTCCACTAACACTCCACCTCTTTAGTTGAGAGTTATTTTGCAGCTATTTGATCACTCATTGATCAGTTCAGTCATTTTTTAAGCCAAACTCATGGAAACCATCAGTATCTTAGGTTGTCTTATGGTACTGAACAAATGTTAGCAAGCTAACATCCTAAACTAAAGCCCCATTTGCATTGGACTTGTATTACCTGTGGACTGATTTAAAAATCCCCTCCTGTATCTGTTTTGATGTGGTGCATTCACACGAAAAAAGTCTGTCTTTTACTCTAATTTGCTGACATTATGTGTTTACTGTATATGATATTAACTTGTTGCCACATATTACCTATTGGGCCTCCTGAAAGATGGGAAAATGTTGCCTCCTGCATGCTGGTCAACCGTCCAATCGTCCTTCAAGATTTTGCTGTCATGATGGATTAGAGCTTCTTGTGAATGAATGTCCATGCTCTGTAGTGACATCCTGAATTTGCACCAAAAATGCTTCAACCTTTACTTTATAGTTTCCAACACAACCTCCATTATCGTCAAGCGGAAAAGGAGCAGAAGAAAGGTGCAAAGAAAACAAAAACCTTGCGAAAGAACTAAAAAATTACTCAACATCCCCAAGATGCTGATTCGCACAGGACTATTATCACTGGACCTCTGTGTTTGATTTAAATATAGTCTCAAAATTGAAGTTTAGTTTCTACTTTGCAAATTAAGGCACAGACTCAAGACCCCAGATGATCTCTGTAATTATTGCAAATTACCAAAGCTCCCCAGGTAATGCTATTCCTGTGCAAACACAGATAAGATGCAAACACGGTGGACATAATATCCACTGAACATCAGCATGGCAGTAGTGGTATGAGAATTTTAGCATGCTGATGCTAACACATACCTCAAATCATCGCTGTCTCTAAATGCAGCCTGACTGTATAGCTTGTGAGTCACTTAGCATTATGAAAATGCAGCACTAAAAAGCACAGCCTATCTGATGTGTATTAGGTGTCAAACACTTCACTTTAAACGTGCACTTTTACACATATCTGTGGTTGTACGTAGAAGTTTAACACTCAAAGATCCATCTCTTGAACCCCAGATTCATTGTTCATACTTTGGAGTGAAGACATCTCTAATTTTATACAACCTGCTTCACTGTTCTGTCCCTTCAGGTGGTTTGATTAATCACATAATACAGGTCCAGTCCTCCTCTTCTTATAGGTTATATTGGTAGGTATTTCCTTGTACTGTAAAGCAGATATCAATGACAAAAAGGCCTCAGAATATCAGCGTGGAATCTCTGAGCTCCAAGATCCCATCAACATCATTAAAAAAGACCATTATTGAGCAACATGTGACACCGCAGGCTTCTGGCTGCGCTGTCAGAGGAAATGGGCCGGAGCTGCAGGACGGGGAGGCGATGTAATCTAGATGGAAATTTGATCAGACAGTCGTATTAGAGTTTGCTCAGGTGTTTAAACTAAGTCAGCAATTACCGGCATGCTTTGCATAATGTGAGGTCAGGATCTGCGTCCGATCCGAGCTAATGTAAGAAATACATTCCCCAGCAAACGGGTTACGCCTGTCCATCACGTGGAAACCGGTGACGACATTGTCAGTGCTTCTCAATGTTTCCCAGAACACGCGTGCTGACCTTGTGAGTGATCTTTAAAGAATACACAGAGCTGATTCGTAAAATGTTTGTTCTACGTCAGACCTTCTACAACGAAGTCTTCTGCAGAGATGGTTCCACTAAAGCGGTTTCAAGGAAGTAGAGGTCAAAGCGTCCACGAAATACCTGAGTACCAATTTTGCATGAAGTGGCCTCATTTCCTGGGTTATTGACCAGACTAAACGCCGGTAGACCTTAGAGCTGTTGGTCTCTGGTCAAGCTGAATGCGTCGGGGTGATGCTGGAGGAGATTCAGGCCCTCTGGAAGTGGCAAGAAAGGTGTGCAGGGATTATCCAAGCTGTGAGTAGAACATAAGGAGTTGCTGTATTGTTTTGACAGTCGCTGCGAGTGATTTCGTGAGAGGAAGAAAACAGAAAGCAGGCTGACTAAATGCTAAGCTCATTTTTTCGTGTTCCTGACAGGTTTGCCAAAGGGGACGAAGCAGTTGTGACTGATCTCAAAAAGAGATCAGCGCATCCCTGCTTCCTGTTACTCCTGTGAGATCTCCCCTCTGACTTCGTGTTTAATAGTTCATGATGATGTTCAAGTTTAGAGATAAATGAGATAAAATGAACTCTTTACCGCCGTACTTACTTCATGTCGGCAATGAATTTCAACTAGGGGGAGGCTTAAATTGTAACTCTAAAACCAACAAAATCAATAATCCTGTCCCACCAGGAGCCAAGCATCCCTCTTATGTGCTTATTAATATTTCTATTTATATACTCTACTCTTTGTAATTTTCTTTTACTGTATTTTATTGGAGATAACAACAATGTTGCACCTTTTTTGTAAACACCAGGATTTTTGACACCTTATTCCTTCGACCAGCACAATTTGCACATTCTTTCCTGTTCTTTTGTACTTTGTTTTTCCTTCTCTATCTTAAGTGGAACGTGTGTGAGCTACTGGATGCTTTGGATTTCCCCACGTGGATGAATAAAGCTTCTATCTATCTCTGTCTGTCACTCTGCTGTATTTCCCATTGTGTCTCTATAGGTTGTGCTAAGACTCAGTCGCAAGAAGACTGCGTATGTCAGGGAAGCTAAAGCAAGCTCCCTGCAGCCTCCCAAGAACGGATTTTGACTTGATCATTCTAAACATTTGTTTTTTGTCTAACTGAAAGTGGACAGAAATTCGCCGCCGGTCATTTTACTAACCGCATGAAGGATCTCTGGTGGTACTTGCCGTCTGCATATCCATCCACACACTCTGCTTTGTTTACATGCGCGATGCCGACTGTGTAGAAACTCAGCAGCTAATTGCAAGGGCTTTAAACGTAATACCAGTTTGATGGTCTGCTGTATGCGAAATAGAAGCTGAAACACGAAGCTTGGAGCCACGTTCATGGGAAATGCACTCGGTTGAAACTGGCTGGAGTTGACTTGTAGCGGCATAGTTATTTTTATGCTGCTCTAAAACCAGTTAGATTCCATCATCAACATCCAAAATGCGTCACATGTTGGAGCTGGATCCCAGTCTACCAGAAACCAAACAATGTGTGAGATCGCTCCTGCGCGTTTTGTTTAATGAAGCACTAGGAGAAGATCTCACTCAAAGTATTCATTTAGCAGATAGTTGGATAAAGCATGCAGAGCTCTGGGTCAAACTGCTCACCCTCGCATCAACAGAGTCAATGTCAGGGCACGAAGTCTGACTGACTGCCTCTCCCTGACCCAACGACTTTACTGCTACTATTAAATGAAGACATGAGCGCAGGATGTGTTGTAGCTAGCTGATTGGTTCTTCTGTGTCCTTGGGCCTTCTCCCGCTATCTCATGCAGCAGAATCTTCCCGTTGTACCTGCAACTGCTGAGCTCGGTTGCTCCCTTTATGGTCATAACAGCCAGGTTGAATCCTGTTCAAACCACACAAACAACCAAATCCTGTTTCTACTTACGCTACAATTATTTACAGGTTATACTGATTATGCCTTAAGAGAATAATAAGAGATTACAAAACATACGTCAGAAATACATGATCCTGACACACAGAACAGTGAGATGGGTGGCTTTAAGATCTTGGTTCCAACCTGGTTCCAGATCACTGGGTTGCTGCTCATCTCTGGTTGTTTCAGTTCTCCACAGGTGAAGCCAATCTGTATCTCATAAGCAGGTTTAAGGCTTATTCGATTAGATTCTTGTGAAAAATGTAAAAGTAGCACTTTTGTTCATTATTATTATCATTGTTTTTCCATATGTTGGCAGTGAAATAAGCTAGTGTCACCTCATTAAGCTGATACCACTAATGCATTAGCAAGCAATTGCCTTCGAGAGGTATTAAGTGAAAGTGCTGCTTTGAAGCCACATTAATGAATTCTGAGCTTGAAAACAAACTGAACATACAATACCATACATAATCTGATGTAATTTTCACAACTAGTTGCCTATTTACTTATCCAGCACACTCTCATTTTGACTTATCTTTCTTCCCAGCTGCTCCTGAAGAAGACATCTGGCTCTTTAGCTCCTTAGCACTAATTTAATATTTGGTCCTGGGAAGGTCGTGTCAATGTAATTTGCAGAATCCTTTCAGTGGAAATTTGTGCCTTTTGCTCCTGGAATTAGTCTTGATGAGAGCTGTGAGAATGAACCAGGCCTTAAGACTATATCAAAGATGCTCTGTGATAAAATCTACTCACAGACAACCCACATTTTGCGATGACCATGAAACAAAAACTAAATAGTTAGAGCTGTGACAATGTGTCGAAGATTCAATCTAAATAACAAAATGAAAGGACAAATGATGGTTTTAATGCGCATTCTTATTCAGCTTAAAAGCAATGAAAAATTCCTCTGCCATGTAAAAGACACCGACCAGGGATAACATCATGACCACCTGCCTAATATTGTGTTGGTCCCTCTGATGTGGTCAAAAAGGCTCTGAAACACTGGGCATGGACAAGAGGACCTCTCAGGGTCAATGTTGCTTCAGTCAGCTTTCTGGCTGCCTAAAGAGTTCATCTCAGTCTGAGCCTGCAGCAGCTGAACAGCTGAAAATTAAAAAATGAAACAAAAATGTCTTAGAAATGAGACGATACCTACATTCATATGACTAAAATGTGACTAAAACAGTGACGAAATGAGAAGAACTGCAGATTTTCCCTCATTTTCCTCAGCTCTTGGTATCTACCCATTCTGCTGAAGTATTGGTTTTACTTGGGCAGCTTTTCCGATATCTGACTCTGAATACAATTTGCTGTGCTGTGCTCACAGCCCTGACAAATGAAGTTTTAAAAATATCAACAGCAACATCTCTGTCCAGAAACAGAGCTGTCATTACTCATTGACACCAGTTTTCAGTGGGAGATAAAGGTCGTGGCTCCACATCTCACAGAATACGAACCAGACCCTGAAGTGGTTACCGAGTTAATCGTGTTTGTTCCCCGTGTGACATCACTGCGAGGCGCAGCAGTGACAGGCTGGTTTCATGTTTTCACCGCTCTCAGATAACATGTCTGACAGCAGCACGCGCCCAAAATCCAGGCAAATCTTGTTTTCCATTATACCCCCTCCCCTCCTCGGTGCTGGTGCTCTGTGATGCCGATGTCTGCAGCCCAGTGACAGTGAGATATTTGTGGCAGACAGACCTCCTGGGGTGGCCAACAGGGACTTTTCCTCATTGTTTCTTTCTCCAGTTCAGCGAATACCTCGCAGTGGAATTTATTTGCAACCCTAATGTATGATAGATTACGCAATCTCTCCCCTGCAACGCACTGAGAATATTAAATTGTTGCACCCTCCTTGTCAGATCTGCGCTGCAAGAAGGTTGCTTATACATCTGGGTGTCGTCTGTTTTGTTTCTTCACTCCCAGTCGGTTTCACACAATCACGAGGACTTTGCCACAACCTTCAAATACATTAGGTGCATCATTTCTTTGCATTAGAGCACAGACAGTCTGTCGGTTGGTAGTTTTAGAGATTTCAGATTTGTCGTGCAGAGATAGAAAAGCTGTTCCTCCCACCTCATGGTGTCTCCAGGGGATGCAGTTACAGCGAAACATTATCAGAACCAAACTCAGCTCCAGGAGAGTCCTACAGCAGCTGTCACAAATCACGGTGATCATTTTCCTGCTTAAACGATATACAGGAGGGTATGAATACAATAAATGTAGGTGGTTGTTTATACTTTATTTTTGTATTTTGATTTTTACAAGTAACACAAATGTCCATGCTGACGAACAGACAGGACACCAGGGGACGCACAATGCAGTTTGTCTTTTATGTAGGCATTTCTTGTGTTCAGGGTTACTTTTCCAACATTCCCAGAGAGAATAAAGGTGAAAGGAAGCATCAACAGGACCTCGAGTGTACTTTAGATTCAGTCCATATCACCCTTAGTTCATGCTGAACTAGAGCACAAACGGAATTTACCTTGACATCAGAAAGGGAATAAATCAGATATCCTAATAATAAAGAGCATGTTGTGATAATTGTTAAAAAGAAAGCAAATGTTACCTAATATGTTAACAAAAAAGGTCTTCTTCCACAGCATTCATGTGTATCACCCATTCGGACCAATACTTCTATATCTCCTCTACGATTGTTGTCCACTCTCCTTTCATTGGTGGCTCTTTGTTTAGCCATTTCTCAGTTATTGCTTTCTTGCTAGTGACTAGTAATATTTAATAAATGCAGGTGTTTAGGTGTTTTGCCAAGAGCGGGAACAGTCTATGCCGTAACTTTAAATCCTCAAACGAAAGCCAAATGACAAAAAACACGACATAGTAAGCATGATGCACAAACACCTCTACAGCACTGATCAGTAAGTACAGCAGAAATACAGTTTTAATTCAGTGATAATGTCCACTTTACCAACAGGTCAGGATTAACCAGCTGTGAAAGCTTTTTATTGGCTTATTTAGGTTTTGTTGTTGTCTTATTCAGTAAATCCTTCTACATTATCTTACATGTTTTTTAAGCTCATGTTATTTTTTGAGGTCGCCTCGCTTAATTCGTAGTATTTTACGTGTGTCTTGGTGTAAATCACTCTTTTAATTGCAGCTGTCTTGTATGAAAGTTGCCGTATAAATGAAGCTTGATTGGCTCATTAAGATGACGGTTTTTAAGTGCTAAAGTTATCTCTCTTAACAACTCTTACTAAACATGAACGCCTTGAGTTTGCATTGTCAGGGGAACAGGCATGATTAGATATTCAGAAGATTAGGAAGTAGGAAGAATTATACATTACATCCTTTTAAACAATGATTTTAAATCAGCAGCCTTTATTTATAGCAAGCAATGAAGAAAAGGGTTGATTAAATAATGAAATTACACAGGCACATACACAACAATAGAAGACTGGCAACCTGACAGAAGATTTTCTTGATTTCTACATGCTGTTTTTATTTACTACATCAGTTCCTGCTTAAAGTCTAATGTCTGGAGTTGGATTTAAGTTCTGCAACATAATAGAGTCCAGCGGGGTTAAACAACCATGCGACAGTTACTCATTCTTATATATTCTACCTGCTGAAATGTTGGCATTTCTGGTTATGAGATAGTCATGAGCCAACCACCATTTTCTTAGAATAATTCTCCTCAGCCTTCGAGGGAGCTGTTATGTTTTCTAAACCATCAGGATGAAACTTTAATCAGAGGTGACATCAAATCATTTGTGAAAGCTCTCAGAATGCATGTAACTAGCAACTTGAAAATCAGTAAAACCTTAAAAATACAAGAAAGAATTTGGCTGAATACAAGAGAGATCAAATATCTTGGACAGACGTATCTAATTAATATGAAATCCTTTGTAAAATCCATTTATCCTTGAATGGCCACACCCTGTGAAATAAAAAGGACCACTGATTAAACTTTAGTTTCATTTAGTAGAACTCAGCTCTTTACATTAGGAAATCAGAAGTGGTTAAAGGTTACACAGACACAAAACATTCATGCTCAGGTGAGTTCAGTACTTCCTGACAGCTCTTGAACGCACCACCATAGAACGGGGTCGACTCCTCCCATGCTGCAGCCTCTGAGTATTTAAAGCACCTGTGGCATCATGGCCGCCTTTTGACTGTGCTTCCTGGTTGCCACATGGGCTCCTCTGAGGTAGGTGATGTAGTCAGGATGGCTTAAAGGTTGTTGGCTGCTTTAACAATGTTGTTAGAGTGATTACAGTGCATTTTGTTTCACAGCCTCCTGTTTGCCTCATTGTATTGGTGTATGTTTGGTTGAGTTTTGCAACACCAAACATTTGTCGGTCTCTGTGGTGTAATGTGGATGCTGCTGGCTCCCTTCAAGTCTGCATAACCAATACAGCATTAGGCCAAGGTATGGCTTATTTCAGCCAGCAGTTGGAAGGGTATGATAGTTGACTATTTTATGTTATAAACCTCTTATTACTGTGTAATGTGCTTTTTTGTGTTGTAGTTTATCGGCTGCAGTTTAGGCACAGTTTTGCCTTTGCTCTGCTTTGCTAGTTTTTGTGCTGTAGTTTAGATTTAGCCAGTTGGTCTTTTGGTGATTGCTCTTTCATTTTTGTTGAAGAAACTGTAGTTATCCCTCTTTAGTGAAGCTGGTTGTGACCTGTATATGACCAAGGTGGTGGTCCAGGTTTAATATAATAGTTCCTGGGGTGGGACTCCCAAGGTGATGATGTTGGGCTGGCTATAGATTCTGGACCAGCTCCACCCAGTTCCCTTCCTACCCGTCACATAAGCAATGGATTTTGAATCTATAATAACTGTCTTAAAATAGCTAAAAGCTTCTCTGCAGAACAAAAATTGTATTTGCTGCTGTTTTACCAAAAGGTTTTTTGTTGTTGTTGTTGTTCTTTAAATGGATGGAATAGAGTTTGTTGGTAAATGTGATCTTCAGGTTGGAAAATTTGCCAAAAATGAATTGTCCTCATTGTACAAACAGGTTCTGTTAAGCTGGAAACTCAAATTAAACCTACATTTGGAAGAAAACCTATGAGATGTGCAACAGTAGGTCTTTTTAGTTCTAGTATTTGGAAGAAAATCTGCTCAATAGCATCCAGTTTTAATGGCTTTACTATGAAAACCTCTGCTTGAAATACAACATTGTTTACTTATAGCCTCCATTTGATAGACCGATCCCTGTTCCAGTTGCACTATCAGTCCAAAACCTATTGTATAGCAACGCTTGGCACTTTTTTTCCCCATCTTTCTGAATGTCAAACTTGTCTTGCTTTGCTTTTTTATCGTCAAAAGTAAGGAATATTTCCAGAATCTTCTTCAGGGTGTGCAGTGATGCTGGAGAATGTAGGCCAAAGATTCAGTCTTTACAAAACTACTAAGTGCCTTCAGTTTCAACAGCAACGAAACCACCACACCTGTCCTGACTTGGCATCTCACACTGAAGTTGCTTCTTCAGAGTCAACACACACACACACACACACACACACACAGACAGCCTGATCACAGATGTGTATCCAATCTCCTCTCTGGATAATTCACCCTTTGTGTTCTTTTATCTTATCTGGTTTTGTGCATGCGCCTCCTGTGGCGAAGATTGTAGTTCAAACGTGGCTGCCAGTATCTGCTTTGTGATTAATGATGTTGAGCCAAAAGACTGAAGCTGGCAGCTGTGTGTGATTTGTTGATGCCTTGAATGGTATGACTCAGACTGCTTTCCATGTTTGGCTTGCTCTGAAGTTTCCCATCTTCCAGACGGCTACTGAATTATTCATTTCTTTAACTTGTAGTTCTTGGCCCTAACCAGCAGGTGGCCCCGTGTGGAGGGCAGGTACCGTGTGTCGGGGTGTC
This sequence comes from Dascyllus trimaculatus, assembly GCA_024666655.1. Classification (NCBI taxonomy): domain Eukaryota; kingdom Metazoa; phylum Chordata; class Actinopteri; family Pomacentridae; genus Dascyllus; species Dascyllus trimaculatus. The sequence goes on from CM045450.1 coordinate 28,885,219, forward strand.
TAGCTGGAGATGAGGCTCCCCAACTTTTTAGGTTATGGGAGTGCGCTGGCTCATAATAACAGCACAGGCCGGAAGTATGAATAATGGATTACCATCCACACAAACACAGCAATTAAGGCTCCTCACTTGTGTTCACTGTGACCCTCATTTGGTCATTAAATACTGTAAACTCTCTGTGAAAAAGCTCTCATTATGACTGCGGTGGAAATGTGAGACCGGACAACAAAAGCATGTCGAGGAATGAAGAAGTGCAGCACAGGGGGAAAATGGCTGTTGTCTTTGGCTCTGAGGACGATGTCAGGCTGTCACGATCAGCCCCTCTCCTAGATGAATGTGCCATATGGCTGCAGATCTCGGTCGGCTTTAGGAAGGCCGATGTTTATCTGTGGCTGGCTTTGAGCAGAGGATGTGTGAAGACGTCTGTGCAGGGAGAGTCTCAGTAGAAACTCTGTCACATCAGGCCGCAGCTTGACTTTCCCTCTCTCAGCCAAAAACAATGACAAGTGTTTGACAATGATTATAATCTTATCAGACTGTATCATAATAATCCGTTAATTATTTTCCTAATGAAGCGATTATTTGCTTTGTCTATTTAATAAATTTTAAAACGATAGGGGAAATACCTGTTATAGTTTCCCTCATCCCAAAGTGATGTCTAAAAGTCTGGTAATAGTTGTATAAGATAACAAAAAGCAAATGTCTGGCATATTTGATGATCAAACAGCTGCTGACTGATATTCTGTCCGTACACTAATGCTCATTGTAACCATGCATGCTTTGGCAAGGCTGGTGTCCCCCAATACTGAGAAAATGTCTGTCCCTCCTATATGCAGTTGAAAATATGTTTAATTTCTTGCCTTCCATTAAAGGCCGGCACACACTACAGGATTTTTAAAACTTCTCAGATTTAGAGACCACACACTTAAAGATAACAAAAGACAGATCGCACAAGATTTCTCTCTTCTGATCTTATAGTGTGTGGTGTTCACTACAGAGCTCACCACACACTATAAGATTCTAAACCGATTCTTCAGCAGACTATCAGGTTCTTCACGCTCAGTATTCCAAATCTCAGGTAGTCAAACATGACTTCAGTGTAAACAAACATGATGGAATAACGGCACTATAAATACCAACGTTACTAACGGCGTTCCTTTTTTCAGTAACCAGTAATCTAATTGATTACTCTTCCCACCATTACAACGGTGTTACTGTTACTGCCAAAAATGCTACACGTTACTAGAATTGAAGCTGTTTTTTCATCAGACCATCCAGATCTCTAAGCCGAGGGGCAGAGATTTTTTAGGGCTGTCAAAATTGACGCGTTAGTGCGGATTAATCCATCATCATGATTAATGTGATTAGTTTTTTAGCGACGGTAACTCTGCTTGTTTGTTTTTACTTCCTCTTCCGTCAGTGAGCTGAGTCAGCTCGCGTTTTGATTGGCTTAAATCTGGTACACGTGACATCACACACTACGCGTGCTCGGCTGCTCTCGGAGGAAACCCCCACACACTACAGGGTTTATAGTCGCTAATATTAAACATGCTCATTATCTACGATCTCTCCTTCTGAGACCTTCCGAGCGGATTGGAACAGACAAAGTCACTCTTAACACAGCCCACACCACAGGAACATCAGACACGATGTCGTTTGCAAACATCTGACAATCAGGCCTTTGCTGGCTTTGATCGTAAGGGGGAGATCAGGACAAAAATCGGCCCGATTATCCTGGAGTGTGTGTTGACCTTAAGTAATAAATAAGTGTGTGACACCTTCTCCCAATTTTACACTTTGCACTTTGGTTACAACAGTGAACACAACATTGGGAACACGGGGCCAAAGCTTTGGTTCCTGGAAAGCTACTGCTGATTCTTTAAACTCAGTATTTACACCAGAAGCCCTTTCTTGTCCTTAAAATGAATGGAACATGGAGAACCTTGATGTTGTGTGTCAGAGACGGACAACATGTTGTTGCACATTACAAGATGTGGAATGAAAAGTTCAAAAGTCTCATTTTGTGTGACCTAAGTCAGCAGAGGTGCTCCTACGCAGCTCTGCAACATCACACATTAGCTTACCTGTAGACTGTTCTGCTTGTTTTACTTCTCCCTCATATTGTAGTTGATCTATTACACTTCTTTTAACATGCAGCGCATCACCTTGATGCAGCTAGACATAAATTAGTGTTTGCTGGGATTATCATGTGTGACTAGACTTTCGTCGTCTGTGTCCAGCTACAGTTAGATCACCCGCTAAAGTCCTGTTTGTTGCCCACAGCTAATTGCTGCTTTTTTCCCTTTGACTTTTAAATACCTGCAGCTTTGCACAACCGCAGAATCAATAAGGGCTTACTTCCATGGAGAGGGATGTGCACAGCATTTGTTTAACTTAATGAACACCAGAATTTGACAGTAAATGTGTTCTTCTACATGTCTTCTACCCAAACACCTCAATGTCTTACTGAAGATTATTCCTTTGTGAAGTGATTTACATCACATGAGCAAAATGGGGAGTAAAAGTTTTGACAATTGAAATATGGCACATTGATAGTGCTTTAATTTGCAAATACTTACCAACATTCGAAGTTTGATGTCTTTTGGGAAGATACTGTAATGTGTTTATCTTTGTTTAGAACCGTGGCAGTCATGAAGACATTATCATAGCAATTAACAATGACATCATTTGGATAAATAAATGGACAACTGAGTGCAGCCATCATTCCCGGGTGTTTCCTGGAGGTTTGTGGCTTCAGTTAGAACTTTATATCCATAACAAAGAAGGTCACAGCTTATGACACTGACTAGCACTAGCATACTCCAGCTTATGAATGTGTAACACAACAGCAACTCGTATACGACCACACAGGCAGTTTGTCCCAGCCATATGATGCGACCTGTAGGAGAATTGGGATGCCAGGAGGTGAAACACAAGTACAGTTGCTTTTAACTGATGACTCTGAGGTGAGGATGTGTCTTCTTGCCTCCTCCACACGCGAGCAGAGGAGTCGAGGAAAGGAATTGAGGATGTACAATTAGTGAAATGAGATAAGTGGAGGGTTCGGTGTCCTGCACAACATTGACATTTCACCACATGTAGGACTTGAGACACAAGCTTTCGATTAATGGACACCTGCCCAAATATAGTTAAAGATGCATTTTAGGACTTGGGCAGAACACTAAAGATAGTATGCATGCTGCTTGGTGGTAGACAACTGAAAGAAAGTGAACGAAAATCTGTTCAGAGGAGGTTGGAAGTCTGGTTCACAGCTGGAGCATAAGATTTTATACATTCCTTGATCGCTCATTGTGATTATTGGCGCTGGTGCACGGTGAGTGGCCCGCTTTTCCAAGGCTACAAATTAAGGAGGAGACGGTGAGTAACAAAAGGATTCCTTAACTGTCTGCAAATCGACCCATTTCTACGATCTATGCATGGTTCTGCTGCTGTTCGTGAAGTTATGCGTCCCTTATCCTCGTTTCTCATAAGATGCATGAAGGTGTGTTGAAGGCAGGAGGAAGCTGCCAGAGCAGAAACCTCTGGAGCTGCTGGACCACACAGGGCTGCAGGCTGAGCTTTCATCCTTCAATCCACCAACAGCCACAGAGACGTGGCCCTGCGCCTGGATGCAAACCGAACAATAATCAATCAAGCTGCTGACGTAGCGTGCCAAAACACACTGCAGTCTTCCGACGTCTAGAGTAAATGATGGTGTTTTTTGCTGAAACGATGTTATCTGGGAATCTGTTTTTATCTGAGAGATCCCACTTCCTCTGTTCTGGGGAGATTTAGCAGGTATTTTCCTTTTAAAGATACTCGACATTTGCGTGATTGACTTTTTAAAGGAGCACAACTGGCAGTGAGAAGTTAAGTGTTGGGAAAATCTGACCTTCAATACCCAGAAAATATGTAATGTGATTCATACGACGATTTTATAGCAAAGCATAAAAAGCCACGACGAGACGCTGTTGAGTCCAGCTTTCTTTGGCCCGAGCACCAACTGTTAATCAGGAAACACTTTATACTTTACTCTAAGGAGTCCTCCAACATTTTGGGAAATTTGTTGACATTCTGTTATGCTGAGAAGTACCAGTAGAAGGGAAGTCCAGTGTCAAATCCATGTCTGGGTTAGATTAGACAGCTCTTTCAGCGCCTTACATGACTCTTTATGCACAAATGACTGGAAGCAGGAAGACACAGCTGGATAACATAAAACACAAAACAGAATTTCTAAAACATTGCTTAGCTTAGTTTTATCTTTATAGTGAGCAAATTAAATATTTTCGAGAGTCAGAGTATTGGCTTTTTTAAAGGCCAGGACTGATTAAGTGCTGTGCATAATATCCAGCCAGCTGTAACTGTTGGAAAATAACTGTAGCTATATTAAAATCTAAACAAATGTTTTATATTAAATGCACTGATACTGCCCGAAAAATAAAAGCTCTGATAATTTTTGCCTACTCCCAGCTGGGCTCAAGCTTTGATCACATACCAGGGAAAATGCAGACAAAAAGCAAACATGCAAGTGCCTCTATACACATTACAGTCGGGGTTAGCTTCAGTGTGTGCACACACAGGTTCAACATCTGCACACTAAAAAAAAAACCTCATGATCACCTCCTGACACAGAGAGAAAGAGCTCATTTGCTTAAAAAGAACATGGAAAAGCTCCAAAGAAAACAGTATGTGTGACTGCTTAACAAGGGTTAGAGATCGTAGAATGCAGCACATACTGTATAGCATGATGCATGGAGCAAAATTTGATAGAGCATACGTACATTTGAATTTAGGCTGCACACAGAGGTCCGTGCAGACCCTCGCGGACTTGAGCAGATGACCGAATATTCGTCATGTCGCCCCTCACATTTGATGCCAACCTTGGTGGCCATGCAGAAACAGAGACCACCTGAGAAACATACAGATATCAAGTTGATTTAGTCAAGTTGTCTAGTCTTGTAACTTCAGTCGGAAAGCAAAAAATGAAATTCCCTTAAGTATTAAAGTATCTTTAAAAGTTTATCTGGATATTGATATCAAGACAACAGTTCGGACAAAATGTATGGCTGCATGTGTGTTTTGGGACTGGACTGGGTTAGCTTTGTTTAACCCTACACAATCAATGTTAAATTGTTTATTCCTCCCACCTCAGAAACTTCTGGTAGCGGTTGCTGAGAGCAATCCTGTCATGTTCCACAGTTCAGTTGTGTAGGTGTTTATAATCTCTATTAAATTCTGAAACAGAATCCGCAACATATTCTTGAGCCAAAACATTACATCATCTGCACTTAGATGCTGTTGGCTCTTTGAGTGCCACCAAAACACCTCAGACCCACTGGGACATGGACTCTACAAGACTTCTGAAGGTGTCTTGTGGTATCAGGCACCAAGACGTTAGCAGTAGACCCCTCAAGTCCTGGAAGTAAAGAGTTGAGGCTCCTTTGGATCAGACTGATTCTCTTTTGGGTTCTTGAAGACGATTCAGCTCTCATACAAGAGGTTTCTTGAGTTCTTCTTCAGTTGAAACATCTTCAAGACCCTAAAAGAGAAGTCCATTTGCTTTCTACTGAAGCTCCAGGGATTACCATGACCTGGATGACTGAGAATCTACACGGACAACTCCTAATAACCTGTCATCAGTTCACGGTTTATTGGCTGGTATGTACCACTGCTGGCCTCAGAGACCATTTCAGAGATGCCTCCACGCCGTCATTTGACTATAACCATTCCGGCCTCAGGTTTTTTTCCATTTGTCTCACATTATACAATGCTGACATATCAGGGATGTATAGGCAGGTACCGTTGTTACAAGGTAATCGACATTATTTACTCTGCTTGTGGTCATAATGTTTTGACTCATCAATGTAGGTAGCTATGTAGGAAGATGATGGTAGCTTCAAAGGAGGTCTGAGTCTTATATTACCTGTAGGAATGTCATTGTCATAGTCTAGTTTCAGAAACTGAGTATTTGGGACCAAAAAATTAGTGAAAATGTAGAAAAAGTTGGCCAGGCAGAGTGGTGTTCATAGAAAGAAGACAAGCGGGGAAAGGTGTTCAGAGGTTCATTACCAGACCCATCAAAAGTGTTCCTGTGGGAAACCGGCTGCTCTTGCTGCGCAGATAGCAAAGAGTTCATGTTCCAGCCCTTATTTGATCAGCCTGATGGTGGTTCAGATAGAAGCCAGGCATTTTTATTCGTCTGCATCAGATGAAGCTGTCAGAGAAGTCTCCGAAACCACCATGAACAAGCGAGGAAACCCTTTATCCACATCCAAGCTGCCAAAGTCAATTAGGACCAGAGAATTGGGGAAACAGTAGGTCTTTCATTAGCAAGCAGAGTTTATTAGGTCTTCTATATTTTCTCTGTGCTCCAAATACTTGTAATGTTACTCGTAGCTGTATGAATCTGTAATGAAGCTTGCATGACGGCGGATATGCACAGTGTTTTAACTGAAATTACTTATCATTTATTGATTTTGCATCATCAAGAGTGTACTCATATTAAGAGTCATACTCAATCGTCCAGAGTGGCTTTTGATTGTGATTTATGGGCATAACTAAAATGCTTAGTGTTACATCTACAACCAGGTTTGATTAATAATTGAGTTAGACTGCCGGACATTTCTTTAAGTTCCACCTTCATCTGAGTTCAGACTGTCTGCTTTAGCAGTTCCACTACTTTAGTTTGATAAATTCACTTACAACCACGAAAGACAAAGAAATCTCTCTTTTACTTTTGAATGCTGGCCTTGCATTTGGTGTTATTCAGTTCAGCGATAGCACATGAAGAAATGAGCCAAACGCATCCAGATGGTAACGCCTGGAGACTCATCCACACTCCTGCTGCTGCTGCTGCTGATTCACAACTTCCATGTCAGGAATTTTTGGCAGGACAAAAAAGAGGAAACCTGAGCAAAGAAACCCCGTGATAAAGTAAAGCAACACAATGTCAAGGCTTACAAATGTGGTAGAGCAGGGCTAAGGATTTAGATGTAGTTTAACATGAATAGCTGAATGCATACTCAGATTTCAAGGACTGTAATCTAACGCAGGTATGCATTGCAACCACCTCGAAATGTTAATTGACTGAGCAAAGTTGAACTTCTTGGATGAAGGCTGGCCAGTGAGGAGAGTCATTGTTTGCTTAACTTGCAGAGAAGGTTTAATTGCACTTCTAAAAGTATTGACATTTGCTCTGACTTTAAATTGAATTGGCGAGAGAGAACCAGATGGGGCAGTTGTCAGCTAAATTCTTTTATATCTTCGAAGGAGTGAGTCTACAAAATAACGAAAAGATAGAAACCGTCAGAAAAGCCGTAGCAAAAATGCAACTGTGACAGCGCTATATGATCTCTTCTTTTCTCTCCTTGGGCTCTTTGGTGGCAGATGGCCATTTTCCCTCCATGTGGTTCTGTCAGAGGTTTCTTCCCATTAAAAGTTCTGCCTCCTCACTGTCACCAAATGCCGCACAAGAGGGAACTGTTGGGTTTCTGTCTATAATATTGCAAAGTCTTGACCTTAAAAGGAAAGTACTTAGATTAATGTGCATTAATTAGCCTGAACTCCCTGCAGCTTCCCTAAAAAAGTTGTTTTTTACATGAATCATTTCAAACTAATGAATCCAAGCTTTGATAAACATTAAAGGTGAATACAGTCAACAAAATGACTGTTCGACTTGAGTACTTTCTGAGTTTCCTTTTAGTCACACTTGAAAACAAACATTTAAAATGGTTCATGTTAAAATCAGCCTTTTTTTTCTCTTCGGAGAGCTGCATGGACCTCACGCTATCTACCCCCTGCTAAATGTTGTTACCCCACATCTCCACAACAAAGGCGAAGAGTGAAAGTTAGCATGACGCTTAGAGCCACAAAAGCCACATGAATGGGAAAAACGCTGGGTAGAAATAAACAGCAATTCTCCTTTAACATGCGGAGTGCCCTGAAATGCCCTGAGAATGCAAGTGAACTGAACTAAAATTCAATAAGGTTTGATCAAAGCCCTTGACTGTGGCCATCAACTAGAAATCCTTTTGTTTTGCATTGCAGTCAAACAACATGTCAAGCTTTTGCATAGAAAGACGGTGGTTTGTGTTAAAATATCTGCTTGCTTATGTGAAGGGAACAACTGGGATCATGATTAAAAGAAACCAAAAAAGTGTTGGAGGAACCTTGAACGTCCCTAGTTTGCGTCCAGTGGCGGATGTGCATTGCAAGTGCCCTTCTCATTTTTCATCATCCCTGCATTGTTCACACAAATGAACAAAACAAACCAACAAAAAGATTTTTTTAAAAAGTGCCACATTTCCCCACTGCCCTCCTCCATGTGAGTGAAGTTTCTATTACTGCTTTGTTACTTTGACATAAACGTGGTTCTTGGGCATATGCTGAACCAAATTAAAGGGTTCATTTTAATCACCTAAATAAATGCTAGTGTCAAAGCTTTGGCCAAATGAAAGCCGACAGAGGCAGCTAATTGGGGCCACAGTTTAGAAAAGATGTAAAGGTACGGAGGTCTTTTTTATTTTCAATTTGCTCGACTGTGTCAGCGGCACTTATTTCACATTGATGCATAAAGAAACATTTCTATGCGCAGCATTTTTTGGAAATTGCAATTAGTCCCCTTGTTGTTTTGCACGTACATGAATCTTCATTTGTATACCTCCCATATGACACTGAAGGAGGTATTAAAAAGGGGATTGCTGTGCTCCTGACTCAGCTGTCACACCGTCCCTGCAGTGAAACCATAAAAGCAGCACATGCACCCTGCTGTTCCTGCCGTCTTTGAAAAATCCCTTATACTTGCTGGAATAAAGAGACAGTTACGGACTTTTACATGGATTATCAAAGCCGGTGCTGATGTCTGCACACTTTTAAGGAATAGATCAAATAGAACAGCCTGTGCTTTTGTTCTGAAAAATCTGTGCTTCAACTGCTTTTGCCATTCTGCATCGCATCCTCTTGGGTGTTTGAACTTCCCCATTTGCCTCAGTTCTTCCCTGATGCATCAGAGCTTCTCCTCCTACGGAGAACGAGCAAGAATTTAACATCTATGATGTCTTAGTTGAATAAAGAGTTGCAGATGATCTGTATATTCTTGTGCTGTGAGCTGAAGTAGATTTTTAAAAAATAGCAACAACCTCAAGAGGAGCCTCTTCAAGCTTCCTGTATGTCTCTGCTTCCAACGAGCTGAAGAAAGAAAAGCACTCTGGCCGTTAAGACTGCAGGAAGTTGTGCGCCACTGATTAGCCGCTGAGACAGATGGAGTTAACTGTGTTTCAGTGAAATCCTACAGACTGCCAGCAGCCTCGGCTCTCAGGGGCCTCTGCAGAGCTCTGGATCGCATGAGATGCACCCTGAGAACATGCCAGAAGGCAGTTCCCTCTCTTTGGCAACCAAAACCAGGTTTCCAAGACCAACGGTAGGGTCCACCCAACATGAGAACTACTTGAATATCTCTTGTTCAGAAAGTTGAAAGTTCAGAAGATGTCCATATCTTCTTTAGCATTCACTTTTTTGTAGTCCTGGACAGGCTCAAATCAAACACATACTGGACCTTCTCAGGTGATGGTTTCCGTCCAACATACAGTTTTAACACCAACCATTTGGATGTGTGCAGAGAAGGTCAAGTAGCACTGTCTATTTTGGAAATAACACAGGCTCCACCCTGTACAGAAGAAGATATTCACTGGCAGCTGAGCCAATGTAGACCAAGAAAAGCCCCAGAACCAGATGGCATCCAGGCACGAATGTTTAAAGTCTGGAGCATAGAGCTTTGTTAGGACTGCCTCAGTACCCTACCATTAAGAAAACATCTTCAGGACTAGCAGTGTAAATTCCCCAAAATGATCCTTCCAGTTAATGGACCACAATAGGATCCGCATTTTTCTGCTGCTTTAAACAAATTAGTTAATTCCTTTTAGGATGTTGAATGTCTACACGGTAGACAAGCATTCAATGGTGTTTCTTATAGCTGAACACACAAAAAGGTGCAGCAGTAGTTGTATGGGGAAAAAAGCTTCAGGGAAAAACTCATACTCTACTTCCTGCCTCCACTTTGCACAACTTTACAGAAATTGTCAAACGCTGTCCCAATTCAAGGGTGGAAATGTTGCTCCAACAATCAGTCACTACCATAGTCAGATTACATATCCACCCTGGCTATGGGGCAGGTGCTTTCAGAGCCACCTTCTGGGCTCCCTTGTTTAGCGTGCTGCCATCATGACCCAGATATGGCTAAAAGACATCAACGGACTTCAACCAAAATGCCGGTCACATTGTCAAACAGCGTCCTAATCTTCTTATCTCTGTTTAACATCACAACTGTTACAATTTTTTACAACTTTCCAAAACCAGCAACCCAACAAGGACATCCACTTCGCCAGATGACTGCATTCAAAGTATTTAGTTTCATGCATTCCCCTGCTATAATCCCTGGAAGATAGATGACCAAGTTAAGTGCACAGTACTGAAGACAAACCACATGGATATCAAATTTGTAAGGCTTAACATGGATCTAGTCTGTTTCCATATAAAAAAGAGTTGCAGAGTTTTCTTTTAGAAACGGGATATGTGTGATTTGTTATATTACATGTTTTTGTTTTAATGTGAAATAAATGCTGTAATAGCAACAATGCAGGGAGGTGCATTGCTGTTTCCTTCTACTGTGGCTTTTCATCACTCAGTCTGATTTATCTTATTTCTCAACTGGTTTCAGAAAGTTAGTAGCATTTGGGAGAAAATGCCTATTATTTGAATTTAGCCCTGCTAGACACTACTACTTTTGTTCAGAGTGAAATAACTCATTAAGCACTGGATGACTGACATGCATGCTCTCCAGAGGACAAATCCTTGGACTTTTCCTCTCGTGCAAACATGAGGTTAATTTACGGTTTTAAGTGAAACTCAGTTTTAATTTGTTGAAGAATTTGCATTGGTTGTTTTATCACAAAATACCTGCAAGACTGATATAACTGGCATCCGACTCCACTGTACGTTGTGTTTTGTGCTAATTAGCATCTGTCAGCAAGCTAACATGCTAAAGTAAGATAGCAAGCAGTATGTCTGCTAACTGTTTTGAGTATATTAGCCTGCTGACATGAGAATTTAGCCGTTTTAGCAGCAGTCTATCAGTGTTGTTCTTCTTGTTCAGTTACCGTCCTTTACTTCCATATTTTTATATTGGGATGTTACAATAACTCTCTGAAAGACCTCCAGGTGATTCTGCAGACACAGCTCTGACAGGAACCAACAAGAGAGATCATACATCCCCATATTAGCTCCTCTACTTTGGCTCCTTCCTGACTCGAGTTTAAAATCCTTCTCCTAACATGCAAAGCTCTTAATTATCCCGAGCCTGGTGCTGCTGGAGGTCTCTTCCTGTTTAAGGGGAGTTTTTTTTTTCTCCACACTGTTGCCAAGTGCTGCTCAAAGGGAGTCCAAAGGAAACATTGGATTTGCTGGATGTGTCTGCATAATTTTGCAAGGTCTTCCCTCTACTATGTGAAGAGCCTTGAGATGACGCATGTTAAAAATTTGCAATATATCAATAAAAGGGAATTTTACTGAACTGAATCAGATGTGTTTTATTGCCAGTGTGGTAAATCTGTGATCACTGCTCCAGCCTGTCATCAGCTCTTTCCCAGCAGACAAAGCAGTTTCATTAAGACTCGAAGCCCTGGGAAAGTCTGCTGCATAATCTGGTGCTGGAACACGAAAAGATGTTGAAACTGTTGGTTTTCTTCGTGCCAGTGTTCAGAGATCTTTGCTTTTAACAACCTCGGACCTCATTACTTTTGAATTTTATTGGGTGATTCTTTGTACAAGTGTGCACAGAGGCTTGAAAGGTCTTACCGCCAACCCGCATTGCTTGCACTGTCTCAGATACTTTGTCTTACCAAACTGGCCCTTCCAGACTGGACCAAAATATTATGAGTAATGCATGAAGCTCTCCCTCTAATCTAACACATGCTTGGCACTCTGCCTCTGGCTCATACCTGAAACTTAGTGAATGCTTAGATGATTTGTAGAGACTGAGGCCCAGATGCGACCGTGGTGTCTCACCTCTTAACACTGTGTGTATCCTCCTTATACACCCATCATAAGTCATAATGGGTCTAAATCCTGCTGTGAACGATGGAGATGATGGTCACATGGGCATATAACTTTCTGCCAGTGTTAAAACAGTTTGAGCGACTTCAGATGAGATATTTTCTTTAGTTGTGTTTTGTCTGGTTTGAAGTGGGTCGGACACATGGATAAAAGGGAAGTCACGCATTTCTTTGGCCAGTTAACTTGGGTTAAAATCTGATGACGGTTTGCAGACTTGGAAATCTGTAATTCTGTTCCAACTTTCTACTTGAACCAGATTCAGCTCTCAATTCGAAATCCTGTCTCAGTTCAGTAAATATGAAGAAATAGGGAGAGTTTGTCGATGTCAAAGATTTTCAAATTGTGAAGTTAACGGAGGGCGCGAAGATACAGCTCGAGGGGAAAGGCTCATGTTGTGTGTTTGCTGCTGTCAATACAGAAGCTAATGGAGGCTAAAAAGAAATACCTTTAGGCAATTAGGCAATTTGAAATGCTGTACATGTGCGATAAAGACAATAAGACAAGATATATAAGAGACAAACAAGCAAAAATAAAATAATAATCACTGCTGTTCATGTTCATTTAGTAAATTATGATCCCATTTAAAGTAGAATAGACAATAAAGCAGGCTATGTTTGAGGGCGGGGCTAGCTTGTGATTGACAGGTTGGTACCATAACGCTCTGCATAGAATCACTTGTTAAATCTGGTTTTGAAAGCACAAGATTAGGCAAATTACAAACTTGAGGCTTCCAAACAGTAAGTCCAACAACCAAATGGATGATGTCAGAGTCACAATGTCCATCTTTTATATACTGTCTATGGATTAGATAGGTTTTAGTGACTTTAACCATGAATGCTGTACATTTAGTACACTATCAGGGTGGATGCTGCTCTTCAAGGGTGGATATCTCAATGTGCAACTCTTAAAGTTATCTGCATGTTTCAAAATCTAAGGGTTTTTTTTAGACAGTTATCTCTTTTTAAATAACATCAGCTTTTTCCCAAATGGGCTTAAGAGCAGTGCTTAGCTGGGTATGTTGTTAGCTGACTTGCTAATATATAAAAGCATCGAGTGTATAATTAGAACCACGAGGTCCCACTAAAACCCAGAACAAAACTCAGTCACGTCTATCCGTTCCTGCTGCGAAAACAAAGATGTCCATTTAGAGACACAAGCAGATGTTCTGTGTTTTACTGCTCCGGAGCTCAGAGCCTCCAACATGGCCGCCCAGGGGTGCATTATGTCATCTGAAAGGCCTTTTTATCACCAGGTCTGAATATCCTGAAGTGAGAGATGTCACATCAGCATGTTTTGAATTCACATTTACCGCTAACAGTCCTTTTAATGTCATGAAATTAGCCCGATCTGACAGATGTTTCTGTGCAGGCGTCTCCCAGCTGGGTTGCCGGCTGCGGCGCTTTTATTCGGCGGAGATGACTCGGGAAAACTATGTAAATTGCACACATCATTAAGGCATGCTCAAACCTGGGCCGGCCTATGGGAACGGTCGTGTCGAACCAATCTGGCCCATTGTTTCTCATTGTTAGAAGCGTGCCTTTGCAGGATGTGCAGGACGCCACGTGAAGTCTTCTTTGGGGACTTATTGTAGTGACGCAGCGTGATCGTCACATTCAGCTTTATGAGGATGCATTGTTGTTTCCTCCCAGCTATCCCTGCTGGATTCGGCGCTGCAGATGGAGATGTGGTGCTCAAAGTGGATCTGCTGCCCATATGGGGAGAGATCCTTTGTCCTATTTTATCCACAATCAGTGCTTTTTCAAACAGCTTGTGCGACCGCATGAAAGAATAGCGCGCCGTCGACATTCAGCTCGGCTGCTGATTGGGTTGACATTTGCAGAGTTCAAGGGCTACTCATTTGAATAGCAGTTATAATGAAATGATAGTGAAAAACACACACATGGAGAGCTGTTTTTTGTCTTTCCTTTTTTTTTTTTTGACAAATGATCCAAATGGCAGAGCTTAACGTTTTCCCACTAGAACATATCATGAGGGCCTTTATTAAATCAATATTCCTGCTCAACACTGTTGGTATTTAGGTGCATTATCTTTAAAGAATGGATTAAAATGTCTGGATGAGGACTTTTGAAAACCAAGGGAGGGGGTTTTCCAAAGCAAACAGGATAATTTTTGACATTTACGGAGCTTGTCCAGCAATAACGTGTTTTCCTTCGAGGTAAAGGTCAGAACGTTATGACATGATGAACATGACTTTTAGTAGTGTTGTTGTCTTTTTTCTGCCTCGCTGAGGGAAGGATCAGCTGACTCTCCTCCGGTGTTGATTTTGCTTTGTCTGCTAACTTAACGCCAGCTTCCATCACGACAAAGGGAGATGTCAACAGAGGCTGTGGATGTTCACTTTACTTGAAGGCCCATTCATCAGCTAAGAACAGGAATGCATTTGCCTGTCAGGACAGGGGATTGAATCAGCCGCAAGAGTTAAAAGAATGAAGGAACATTTGAGGTGGCGTGCTGTTGTTGATGTCAGAGTTTTACAGTCTGAAACTTTTGCGTTGTAGTGTTTTTTTTGCCGCTGCAGTGTGCGGGGTTGAAGACACAGGGAGCCAATTTGGAGCAATGCATAATTTGGATGCCTCCTCCGTATCCAGAAACATCCCCTGGAAACCAAAGCTCCCTGCTGAGCGCCTGCTGGTAGCCCATGCATATTTCATGAAATCAGAAGCTGATTAACTGAATGATTACGGATAGTCACAATCATCAAAACAATCCCTCAATATAAAGAAACATTACTTTTTACTTAAAATATAGGTGGAATAAAGTTCCACATAAGATGTACTTTATGACGAAAAGTGGGAACTGAAGTTTGTCTGTTTTGCAGTCGTGGGGAAAATCGAGCAGAAATGACCACTGATGAGTATTTTTGCTGGAACTGGGTAACTATGGGGTACCGTCCTGAAAAATAAAGGTGTGGTTTCCGAAAAATAATAAAATAACAACCTTGTTACTAGTGTGGAATTAAAGAGCAAAATGTTAAGACCAGTTGCATTTTTTTATAGCCCACATAGTTCATTTCTAATGTGCAATTTACAGAATTTAAAACAACAATTAAGCGTTAAAGATAAGATATGTACGTCTGTCTGTTGCATTATTACATAAACCTATTATGTCTTTTAACCCTGAATGACAATATTAACTGTCCATAGATGAACTTTTCAGGAAGGTACATGTGTTTTGTGCTTCGATTTACCCATTATAAGCAACTGCAGTGCTACATTAGCATGCTATTTTCCCCCAAACTTCAATTTCCTGTATTGCACCTTGCCAGTGGCCAGTATTTACAAAGACACTGTCATATATAGGGATGAAAATGGTGGATATTTCATCAAAGGGAGGAGATACTACCAATATGCAGAAACATTTGTCACACACAACATGCGATAACTTTGAATGAATTCGCTCTGGATTGAATCTCAACCCAGCAGCAGCATCAACGTTAGCACGTCAATGAGAATCGATAAGAGAATCGATAAAGAACCGAATTGTTAAGCAGAATCGAAAATGGAATCGGAATCGTTAAACTCTTATCAATTCCCATCCTTCATGTTGTTTTCCATAATCTTGCTTCCCTCCCTTGCAGCTAAAGTAAAAACCAGTTGGAAGTGGTTAGTATTTTATTTCTATCCGTTCCATACATCTAAATTTCAGTGTTGTCAGATTTGATTAGTTGTATAATCCAGGATTCTCTGGGTCTGCTGTAGCACAGGAAGCAAAGACGGTTATCTTTAAAACCATGACCAAGATCATGTAAACACTTCAGGCACATGCAGATTATATTTTAACCTCACCTGCCTTTTCTAAAGCTGCACCAGTTTACATGTTTACGTTGACACTGGATGAAATAACTGTGTGTAAAGGGGAAGTGGTCAGTTCTCTTCAGCTCTGTCAAGGGCCAGATTAATTATAAATGGAGTCCCAGAGGAAAAATGAAACACATATTGGAAAAAAAAGTACAAGTAAAACAGTGGGATGCTCCCAAGGGTACTGTTTGTATTTTTTAAATTAGCAGTTAATCAAACCACCAACAAAATAAACAGGCAACCTGGGGTGCTGGAGCCTCTTGAACACTCCCAGTTACCTACTTCTGTGGCCCTGCAGAGCACATTTTGGCTCATTGTTTTAGGTTTTTGGCCTTTAATTTGTCTCATTTACAATTTTTATTTTTTTGGAAATTTTAAGTGAAAAAGTTCTGATAAATGGGCCGTATACTACCTGCTCAGCATTGAACGGCAGACAGGGGGCGTTAGCAACTAAAAAGACGGATTTTTGGGGGAATGCTAATGCAACTGGAAATAAATAGCCAATGTTAGCCATGTCAGCTTAATAAATTGAGTGTATTAGAATACTTTAGAACAGGGGTGTCAAACTCAAATACACAGCGGGCCAAATCTGAAAACCTGGACATAGTCGCGGGCCAACATTATATTATTATTATTATAATATATATATATATATATATATATATATATATATATATATGTGTGTATGTATTATAATTATCAACATTATTATATTGATATATTGATATAATATATGTAAATAAAACTAGCCTTTACAGCAGCTTCACTTTGTGATGTGGCTTTTTTGAACATAGTCTGTTGTGAAACCAAACTTCTTTTCATCTCCTTTACTTTCTGGCTGCTTTAACTCATGTCCAGGTCCTTGTACTTGTCCTGGTGTTTCATAGTGTCGTCTAATGTTGTTCTCCGTGGTTATCACCACGTTGGCTCCACATACTAGACGGGGTTGGTCTGAATAGCAATAGGTGAGCTCCGGATATTCTGGTTCAGTTACTGACAAATATCTGAATATTTGGGTCGTGCGGCCGCGGTGGCCGGGACCGGGGGTGGCGGCGAGGGCGAGGGCGAAGGGGAAGTGTGTTCGTCGGAATCCGACGGCATTAGCGTGGACATCTCCTGCTGGCGGTGGCACAGTAGCAGCGTCCTGTTGTGACGCTGGTACAGATGCTAAGTCAGGTGGCGGCGGCGGAGGGGTGGAGGTGGTTGGGTCAGTAGTAGCGTGCGGTTGCTATGACTACTGTCAACAGAGGAGAGGGTGTTTATGGGTCCTGTCCTGATTGACGCCATATGTCTATGATTGACGCGCCGATACAGAGCAGAGCATTCTGGGATTTGTAGTATTAGCGATACATGCGCTGTATAATACCGGCGGGCCAGCTTTAGTAGTCATCTGGTATTACCTCGCGGGTCAAATATAATTACACTGCGGGCCAAATTTGGCCCGCGGGCCTGAGTTTGACACCTATGCTTTAGAAGATGCTCTATCAGTTTGTTGTGGAGCTCATTTGCCCCCTAGTGGACAAAAATATTAAATAATGCAACTTTAAAGGACCACCAACATGCCACTTCGACTAGTCAGATGTTTGGTACAAAGTTTTGCATCCAGCAGACAACTAACAACATTACTATTGCCTCTTTTTACTGGCTTTTTCCTCCATTTTGGTCTCTACCCCCTTTCTATTATGTTAAACAGTCACCCGAGTAAAGTTGTGAGCAGTAAATTGAAAACACTGAGGCAGCCGATGTTTAAATGCTCCAAAAAACTGGATAAAAGTGAAGAACTGACTGATATTTTTCTGTGCTTGTCTTACAAATGACATATTTTACATTATACATTGAAATTTAATCCAAATTATTACGAAAATATTGATGAGTGCAGCTTTAAGCATCCTGTATACATGCTTCCAGTGAAAATAGACAATATTGTTTACATGTTATGCAACCCACAAAATACCAAAGCTGTACTGGCATAATGATGTAATATCTTTTCATTCTTTGACTCCATACCGACACACACGTCTTAATCTTGACCCAAATGCAAAATTCCCTTTTGTTTGTTTATTCCTGCGGAGTTAACATAAAGCTATTTATCTCAATCAGTGCACAGAGGATAAAACTCTCTCAGCATCCTGTTGACTGGCAGAGGCAGCATTTAGAGCACATGTCTGTCAATGCCCCACTCTTTACTCGCTCTGCTCCGTCCAAACACAACGCGCTGCCAAACAAGGCGGGTCGGCCAATAACTAAGACAAGCTGACACACTGGCAAACAAAGAGCGGCCATTATGGTGCTCATTTGTCCAAATTGGCGAGTTTAATGCAGCCAAACATGCTCAGATTCGGTTTGGTGACTCATTGTTTTAATTCATCAAAGTGAAAAGTTTCATTCCGTGATTTGCAAAACAGTCTGAGGGTGGAAAAGTGGGTTTTTTTTTTATCTGCCCAGGTGGTGGCTTTAGATTTAGCTCTGGCCTTAATTCCAGTGCATGTGCAGGATATTCATGTGCAGAGGCAAACACAGATGTTACACAGCATGGACCGGGTTTATGCAGGGTTCACCTGAGTCTTTTAAAGTCTTGATTTCAGTCCATATTATTCATAAAACAGTCCACCGACAGTGTGTTTTGCATTTTGCTTTTAAAAGGGCCCTCGGCTACCTTACCCAGAGTTAAGAGAAGACAGAAACATGGGGCAGGGCTGCTCTGTCCCCTACAGAGTCGGGTTAATGGAGATTCCAGAGCACGGCACCACCCACTTCCCTTCCCTCTCTAGAGTTCACGTTTGTCCTGCAAATCACGGCGGATGGCCCCGCAGACTGAGGCCCACGTGAAGGTCAGGCCTCTCCGAGCCCGTGGTTTACAGTATTGTCTTTTTTGGCAGAAGTAATGTGATGCTGCATTGATTCTGTCGGTCATGAGATAAAGAGGATATACACTCAGAACCTCGGTGTTCTGCAGGAAAGATTCACAGGCAGAATAATATTTCAAAACTTTTTAGTCTCCCAGTCAGTCAACGATGGGAAAAAATGTTCCCATAATATTCTATTTATACCCTGAATACACATCGCTGTCTGAATATAGTTAGCCTGGAAGCAATTTAATGCATTTATTCACCAAAATTTGTTGCCAGCAACACATGGACTGAATCAAGAACATTCCAGAAATCAAATATCTCCATTACGTCTCGCTGCAGTTTATTTTCTGCAAACACTGAAATAATGCCGTTCGGGGACACGCGAGATTTCGTCAACCGAGGCGTGAGCAGAAATGTGCATTTCATCACGACGCATTAGAAAAATTACGATCCTCGCGAAGATGACAGGATGTGCGGATTATTAGCATGTTAATGGTGTCGCATGCGGCCGAGCGGCAGGCTGGTGACCTGCCTGAGCCGCTCAACAGATGGTGGTGGAGCTGCCATGTCGTATATGACTTCTCTGTGCAGTGAGTTGGCTGCATCATTAGGCGGCTAATGTGCTCCGTTCTGTCTTCTGGGGATGGCAAAAGTTCTGCATTTACAGTCAGAAAAACCAACAAAACAAAGACATCTTGGAGCAGAAGAGAGTCAATCCTCTAACCACAGAAGACACCACTCATGCATAGCATCCTATGAAAAATGAACACATACAGTCTATAACATAGTGTTACCTTTCCTTTGCATGTAATCTTTAACACTAAACCTAATTTCGTCTGCTCTGTCACCCATGGTTGTCAGTTGATGTCCCTTCTGGGTTTTTCTTTCTTTCTTTTTTTTACCGAAATCATCTGTATTACAGCTGTAATTGGAAATTTAAATTTAAGCTACCATGCATGTCTTTACACTGTGGGAGGAAGCCAGAGCACCCGGAGAAAACCCACACAAGCACAGGCAGAGCATGTAAAGGAGATTCCATGTGAATAATAATGAAAGTTGTATGACGCTGTGGTTTTAAGAAGCAGAAAGGGGAAAGTACTGCTTGTGCTTACGTGACGCATTTGTATTTTCACCCACAGCTCTAAGCATGTCAAAGGAGTTTACCAGAGGCCAGCGTGCGTGTATGTGACTGTCCCTTTGATCATACAATTTGCAATAAAACTCACAAAGACAACTTCAGACTTCTCACTTTTTTTGTTGTCATGTTTCAAATGCTTACGCTGATTGTTTTAACCCCCAGTTTTTTTTACTTTTATTGTCATCTATAGAGGCACAGACGCGTTGAATCACTATGTGCTGCTACACTGTTTTCACTGTAAAAGCGCAACAAATAAAACCTTTTAGTTATTTTAGGGTGGAATAATAAGTCTTTAACATCCATTTAGCATGTCTTGCATAATGCATACCTTGTTATATTAAGACTTTACCCTGTTCAGCTGCTGCTTATTCTGCATGTTGTTGTTTTGTGGCCGATTTAACGCCTTGCCGGGTCACAACAGTTTAAAGTTAACCCTTCAGCCAACAGCGGCATATTTACAGCCACGCTAATTGATGTGCAGGGTGGTACAGTGGCGCAGTGGTCCTTACAGTCACATCCAAGTAAAAAAAGGCTGTGGGTTTGAAACGGCTGGAGCCTTTCTGAGTGGAGTCTACATGATCTCCCTGCGCTTGCGTGGGAAAAGACATGCACGGTAGGTTAACTTCTAATTCGGCTGTAGGTGTGAGAGCGGGTCGGCATGGTTGTCTGTCATTCTGCGTTATCCCTGTGAGTAGTTTTACAAAAAAAAAGGCTCAGGTTCCCTTGATTATTATTTTCCATTAAAACATGTGCCAAGAATGTTTGCAAGGGTAAATATTCTGTAAAAACTGTGCATTATTTGCATTTCCACGGCAGGACCAATGTCCCAGGAGATTAAACAAGCTAGTCGACTGATATGTCACAAACAAATTCCTTCTGAATGTCGTCCACAGCAAAAGCAGACACCTTAACCTGGACTTCGATGGTTCATTGCTTGTATAATTGCGTGGGCTTCTGAAACCTGATTATTTACAGACACACTGGGTTTTTAGCAGGGGACTTTTGGGTAAAACTATCTCCCTGCTCCCCAGGTAAAGGTTCTGCAGTGGAGACACACCCTTTGGACATTTTTGCCCAAAGCTTCCTGCAACGCAACGCAACGCAACGCAACGCAACGCAAAGGGCATTCATTATCCCAAATGAAAAACAAACAACTGAACAAAAGAAGAGCAGTGTCCGCAACACATTTAACCACCTGTAAGAGTTGTCTGGTGCAACACTTCCTATATATAGTAAGTTTACTGAGTACTATGTACACTGGTCAAAGTGGATTTATTCATAAGATGTTTGCATTCCTCTTAAAGCCTTGATCCGCAATGTAATAGCCTTTCCCAACACTTTCATTACCAAAGAACGTTTGTAATTAAGACGTCATCCGTCCATCTATTTTCTTCCACATATCCAGTGTCGGGTCACAGTGGCAGCAGTTTAAGCAAGATAGTCCAGATGTCCCTTTTCCTAGCAACATTTTTCAGCTCCTTCTGGGGGATCCTGAGGCAATCCCAGGCCAGCTGTGATATGCAATCTCTCCAGAGTGCATGTCCTGGGTCTCCCTCGCCGTCGTCTAGCAGAAAGCCTGGAGGGCAACCAGGATGCGTCCTGATCCGATGTCCAAACCACCTCAACTGCTGTCTTCTTTTACCACGAAGAAGCAGCAGCTCTAATCCAAGCTTCCTCCGGATGTCTGAGCTGCTTCCCTTGTCTTTAAAGTTGCCTCACCCAATTTAGGGATTAGGACAATTAATGGTTGCAATAGTATTCTAAGCCAGTGAAATATGAGGGCCATTTTAAAAAACATCTGGTCAACTTATGTATTGTTTCAACTGCCAGAACTTATTATTTGCAAGATAACATTTATCCCAGAAGCTCAAATGACACTTGCTGATTATCTTTTAAGTACATCTTGTGTGTGTGATCTCACTTTCTTCAAGATCCAGCTGTTATGGAGAAGTGATCCAGACAAAACTGGTGCCGGTCAAACATATCTATGTATATATTTGTCTCAAGACTGTTCCTTCAGTTTCCGAATGAATGCACTGAATTGCATTATGCTTTATTGAGACATTACTTTCAAATTATTGAGTGGAATTCAAAAACTGACCCCAGACGTGATTCCAAAACAAAAGTTGAGCCCCCTGCCAATAAACCATACAGGAGGGACACCGGTGAACGCAGAGCCAGATGGTCCCTGATGACCCCACGCATGAAGCCCGGCTCCCTGAGGCCTCCCACGGCCATTTCAAAGGCCCGCCTGCGTCTGAAGGCTTTCTCCGGAGAGATTGCACTGAGATTCCACAAATCTCACCCATGCGTTGTCGAGTCCCGCTTAGTGTTTTATGGCTAAGGGGCCGAGCCTGATCTCGTTATGCAAAACCCAAGGTTGTTTCCGACACCATGGCAACCCCTTCTGTCTGGTCTTGTTATCCTACGCCGCGTCTTCCGTGTGACTTTAAACAAAACTGCGGTTAACTCCAGGGAGCTGTGCTGTCACAATCAGATCTATTTTTATATGTGAAAAACAAGACAGCTGGTCCAGAGTACAGTAGATTTAATTTTAAAAAAAACAAACATGTGGGCCTGCTAGCTAGTTGTGACATGTCCTTCCACTGACCCACTCCTGAACAGTCCGAATCTATTCTTTCACCTCATCTCTCATCTCCAGTTGAAAGCAGTCCCCTGGCGGTAGTCTTATCTGTGATCGGAGCCAATCTATTTGTTGCAGCACCACCTCACCCGAGGCCTTGACAGTTCCTCATTAGGACCTTTACACGAGCTGCTGGGAGAGGTCTACGATGGTGACTCCCAACATGATGAGTGAGTCCATTCAAACCTTCCAGCATGCTGCATTTTGTTCCACACAGTACTCACACTCCCTGCGCTCTTTGAACTTTGACATCCTCTGGAGGTGCCAAATTTACGACGCCCTCCAAAGGGACCGCTTCAAATAGAGGAAGTGAAAGTGAGATACAAGATAGGCCTCAGGTCGTAAAGCTGCTTAGACTTGTGCCATTTGCTGCTTTTCGGGGTCACGCTCCCTCCAAAAGGTAGGGATATATGAAAAGAATGGCCGAGGCTAAATCACTTCTGTGCCACATATGAATGCAGAAATACTCTCAATTGACTGACATGCATCTTTATCCCTCCGGGGAGTCAAGGGCTCAGCGTGGGATTAGACAGGTAATTAAAAACAGGCCTGTGTTTGAAGAGATTTGGTGTTTTGTGTGCGGGTGAGATAGCCTATGGCCTTGTGTCATGCATGGGCTGCAACTGGCAGGAGACAGACAGCAGCATGAGTAATGATGTGAGCGCGAGGCTCTTGTTTAGCCAAGGTTACGGCCGTCCATTTAGGAGCTGCATGCAAGATCCTTAAAAACACAGCAGTGGACAGCAGCCGAGGTTTACTCTGGGGGCCGACAGCACGGCTCGAAAGGAAATTTAAGAGAGCTGGTCGCACAGTAACTCCACTTATATTACTTTATAGTGCACTAAGCAAAACACGAGACTAGAAATATAGTGGAATAATAAGCTCAGTTCCGCCTGTCTTGCTTCCTGCGTTGATATAAACCTTGTGTGAGTTCAAGTTGATCACAGTGGCGTTAGTAGAATTTTAAGAAGGAAAAACATTGATTTTGTGCTTTTTTTTTCTTTCCGTTATGCTTTACATTTATTGCATTTTATAACTATTTCCTGGCAAACAGCAAAGAACAGATATTTAACACCAGACTTTCAAAGTGAACTTGCTGCACCGAATCATCCCGTTTACTGACCAAATCAATAGCTTTTTAGAGCTCATCACTGGTCACGAAGACATATTATTTCCTCATTAAAAGATCTTAAAAGTACAGAAACAATTGTGATAACTGTTGCAAATAAGTGGCCACTGAGCTCTTAACCATATATACTGTACAGTGCTTGCACCCATATTTCCCCTACTGACCACTAGATATCTCCATTCCAGGTCTTTTCTTAGATGATATCATCCTTAATAATCTTAAAAGAGCATTTAAATCTTTCTGCTGGTATTTTAAGATCCAAAGAAATAGTAATTTGTCATTGTGTGCAACTACTGGTGAAGTAAGGGGCTTTTTCCACTGGTACAAGGGGTCTTTAAGGTTTTACATTTAGTTTAACAATAACAAAATTAGTCCATTATTTTTAACTGTTTTTAATTACTTAGAATACACATATTTTGAAAGCAAGGAAAGATTTAGGTGGCTCAAGCGGGAGAGCCGATTATGCACTAATTGTTTTCTATTGTGCACCAATTGGTCGCCGGTTCGATCCCCGGTCTCCCCATAAGAAAACCAGTTACGTTGTTCTTAAGAGGGCCAGTTTATTCCGTATTTACATCCATTTTAGACCTGTTGCTCGTGTCTGCTGGTTGTGTGTCCTCTGTGGGCCGGTCCCTGCCAGCAGAGCCTGCTCTTCATTACGGACCAGGATGAGGATCTCCTCCGGAGTCTCCAGCAGGGGAAACTTTTCGTACCTCCCCCTCCTCCGCCTGCCTGCTCCCAGCTTCCAGCTTCCAGCAGCTCGTCGCTGGTCGGAAGGTTCACACTTGCGGCGCACAGAGGACCGGCAGCCGGCGTCTCTCCTCAGCCACCGACAAGGTAAAAAGTTAAGTTAAGTTGCTAAACAGTGTTTTACCATCAAACCTGTGCGCCTGCTGTTCACTTAACTCCATGCAAGTCGCTCAGTGCTTTGTCCAAACTTCTCGGTGAGCTTAGATTTGCTCCTGCTTCTGGCTGCAACCTTGAAATGATTGGTGAAGTTTCTTTCAGTTTAACAAGTGGAGTCCAGTGACAGGTTGCTGAAAAGTTTGTGCCCAAGATACAAAATCTCTGTTGAATCTTTTTTTTTATGTCAGTTGTTAAAGAAAAGTTTTCATGCTGCTTTTTAAATGCAGGTTTATTGAAATAACTGCACACTTTTGCTTAGTTTCCACAGTTTGTTTGCAGCACACAGCCTTAAAAAGTGCATTTACTGTAGTGTCCGCATGTGGAGTCAGTTTCTGTTCTTTCTGCATGGATGCATTTTCTCTCTGAAAAGTTTGATCCTCTTCTTCTTGTCCATGCTGGCAACGCTGCATCACATCAGGGACTGTTTAGAGATCAGCTGTGTGTTTTCAGACTCTGAGAAAGTGAGGAATCCCCCCTTTCCCTTCCCTGTTCTGGGAAACACCAGCCTGCTTCCACTGCCCTGTTTGCATTCTTCTGCATCCACTTCTTGCCAGCTTTTATTATGCCTGCTCCGGTGACGCTGGGAGTCCCTTTCGTTGACAGAGCCGCCGTGATCCTCACTCGTCAGGTTAGTGCAGGTTAGTGACAGGAGGCCTCCGGGGCAGGATGGAGCTCATCCTCCCCCCTCAGGGAGGCTGCAGCAGGAGCTCAAGCTCTAAAAGTTCAGGTTTAGAGGGGGAAAAAAATGCCAATTACTCAGCTGCTCTTCCTTTTCTCCGCTGCATGCTATGGATTGTGGCTCAAAGGCCTTGTAAAATATCAAAACCAGATTTTATATCAGGATGGTCTATGAGGGGAAAGAAGCTTATTTTACTGTATGTGAAGACTAGTCTGATCCAGCACAGAAGCTTTATACTGTGATCTATACATAGCAAGGAGCCTGAGAAATGCTGCATGTTGTCTACATTATTTATCTTATGGAGGTGGGACATGCTGATATACAATCATTTATAGCAGCTGAAACATTTAGTAATCGATCAGCTAAATAATCAGCAGCTATTTTGACAGTTTTAGTCATTTTTCAAGCAGCAGTTGTGAAAATATGCCAAATATTTGTAGAGTTCTGCATCTCGAAAAAGTGCCCTTGCTGCTTTTATTTTCCATATATCGTCACAAATTCAAAAATTGTCTGGTTTAAAAACAAAACAAGACATTTGAAAATGTTTCTTTTAGCAATAACTCAGGACAAAAAGGAGAAAAAGTGCTTTTCCCAACGTGAAAAACTTCTTCCTTGTTGGAAAAAATACTAACTGATGCCCATTAATGCATCTCAGTTATGGAATGATGTTTAAAGTGCACCTCACAATTAACAGTTTTGGATTTCCTTTACATTTATGTAAAGAAAAGGGGGAAAAAATGACACCATTACTGGAAAAAAGTGTCCACAGAATGTAAAAAGAAAAGCTTATGCAGATTACTCGATAATGAAGGCCTTGTTTAATTAACTGGCAATGAGAAGCTGTAATACAACATGAAACACAAACCACTAATTTGCTTACAATATGCAAATGCTTTAGTATGGAACATAGAGCTGTATTTAGCAGCATGTCCACCAAGTCTAGTGATCAATAGGTCAAGGTGTTTTACTCCTTTTGAACCTGAGTCCAATCTGATTTAAAGGCTGACCTTTTGACCTGTCTGTACATTAGAATGTGTTGATGTCACCAAACAATCAAATATCCGACTAGTCCTTAAACCTCAGAGGACAAAAGGGGTGGAATAAAAACGGGTGGAGGGGTTATTGGAGGTGTAAACGAATGGTGTAAAGTCAGTAACCGGAATCCATTTTTACATAAAGCCTTCTGGTCCACCAAGACTTTTGGAGTTTTGCCGTCCTCCCCATAATTTCCTAAATAAAGTTTTTCTATGTGTTTTAATGTTTTGTGCTATGAAATCACAGTAAAGGGCTGCACACGCTGTTTCTAATATGATATGTTCAATGTGTGAACGATTTCCAGCCTGTTAAGATCATTCCCTGGTCCCCTCTTCAAACGTGCAGCTCAGCATGACTCAGATGGGATTACAGTGCGATTAACCCACGAGGAGTTGAACAGAGCTTGTTTAGATCAGATTTACTGACTTCTGACAGCAGCGTTTGTGACAAACTGATGTCAAATTCAGTTCACCAATGTCATTCCAAGAACAGAGCGGCTCGATGTGGGGGTGTGTGTTTACTTGCACAGATAACCTGAAGGTGAAGGGAAATATGCCTAGCATCGCTGCTGATGAATTAGATCTGTCCTAAAGCAATTTTGCAAAGAGAATAATGTGTAGTTTTTGGAATTTTCTCAAGTTCAGAACAGCACATTGAGAAGTAGAGCTGGTATGTGGCACATTCTTGGCTTCTGTTCTTGCGTTGGTTCTATTTTACAAAACTACCAAAGGTTTTTCCAATCTAATTTGTACTCCGTTTGAGTTCTGCTTTCTGATGAAATGAACTAATGAAGTGACTACAGTCGCTTTGCGTCTCAAACTGCAGCTTTTATTAAACACATCATGTTGAACAGGAGTCATTAGTCAAAGGAGGCCCTGCACTTTGCTCTCTGCCCCGCTCATTACTTCACAGAATGTACTTTCTTTAATGTGTAATCAATTCCCAACAAACTCAACTGCCAAAGCGTTGTAAAGCGTCCGTGTTCTGCAGATAGACCTCAGGGCTGATTGCAGCGCAAAATTATTTAGGCATTTTTTATGGAGATAATCACGGATGTGGTAGAAATTTAGAAGTTGGGCCGATTCCAGGTTTCATCATGACAGCATGCATAATGATTCAGAACACACGACTCCAGCTGATGTTAATGGGAAGCACGTAGCCCTAATGTTAGGAAGACTGGGAGCTTGTAAAACTTGGACTCTTGTGAGCTCAACTATAAAGCCAGATGTTTGTCTGCTTTCATTTTGAGAAATAAATCTCTGTCTGTCTGTCTGTCTGTCTTTTCCATTTCTCACAGAATAGAGGTGACTTACATTTGTAGAATGAACACCTGCCAGAAGATAAACTAAAGGCCTTGGATGATACCTGAACTTCTTCAACTGTCGTACTAACATCAGGTGCCATGGCTCGAAGTCTGCTGAGGTGCACGTTGCTTTTCCTCTACCTGAATGTCTGCTTGTGTCAGCGTGACTGCACCGGCGTGGACTGTCCCATGCTGGACAACTGTATCGAAGAAGTGCTGGAGGGAGGCGCTTGTTGCGCTTCATGCTTACAAAAAGGATGCACATGCGAGGGTTACCAGTACTATGACTGCATAAATGCTGGATTTAAGAACGGCAAGGTGCCCGAGGGGGACTCGTACTTTGTGGACTATGGCAGCACAGAGTGCTCCTGCCCCGTTGGAGGGGGACGGATCAGCTGCCACTTCAACAGCTGTCCTGATTTGCCATCAAACTGCATCGAGGTTTTGGAGCCTGCAGACGGCTGCATGCAGTGTGAACGCATTGGATGTGTTCATGGTGGGCAAAAGTATGAAGCCGGACACTCCTTCCATATTGAACGCTGCCGGGTCTGTCACTGCCCTAATGAGGGAGGGAACTTAATGTGCTACCCTGTACCTGACTGTGATTCCCAGAAAGTCCATAAACCCATGTTAGCTGCACCAACAGAAGAAAATACAGCCAATGGGCGCGACAGTTACCCCTATGGGTTTGACCAACAAGGCCACATGGATCAGTTCTCAAGACCTTTTCAGCTTCCTCCTAATGGTAATCTTCCTCTCTTCAAATTGTCACCACTGGATAAGGAGGAGCCAGAAGACTATGATTACGGTCCTACAGACTTTCCGGAGACTTACCCACAATCTTTGGTTTTTCCCACCCAGTCCTCCTCCTCTTCCTCCTCCTCCAACAAGGTTGTGTCTGTGTCCCGAGGCTCTGCCAGAACTGACAGAACCTCTTCACTCCAGAGCTATGACAGACGAGGCAAGCTGGAGCTGAGAGAGCAACATGGAGTTCATGACCATGCTGCAGACAAAGAGGAAGTGACAGAAAGTCCCCTGAGACTGGAGCAGGGTACTGTCAGGCCACATGTGTATGCCACTACTTCTTGGCAGCCCTCACAGGGCCTAGCAGATGCTCAAAGTGGCTCGTTGGGTGATTTAAGTCCACAGACAGATTTAGAGAACCCACTGCATGCACACAGGAGTTTTGGTAGTGCCATATTTCCATTTGACCAGGGAATGATGAGTGAAAAACACCCAGAGTACCCACATGTGAGTTCAGAAAGTGCCATTTATCATCAGAGAGGTGCTGCGACTAAGGTACCCCACCAAAATGCATCAGATAGTGTCACGCCCAGAGGTTCAAACCGTGAGATCAAAGTTAGTCACCCAGTGAGAGGTACAGACACGCAAACCAATCAGGAAAGAGGACCAGATAGAGTACATTTTCCACTGTACACACTGAGAAGCACAGAGATTCCAATTCATCCTCAGGCAAGTACAAACGGTCAAGAGGAATTACAGGGTGCAGTCACACCGGATGATGAGGAGAGATTGAATGAAGATGAAATAGACGAGGAGACGGAGGAAGAAATAGCAACTTTTCAAAGTGTCGATGGGCCTGAAGGAGAGGATGTGCCTTACGAGATCAAGTCAGCACAACAGGAGAGTAGCCACAAGGATTTAGAGGGCAGCAATCCGACCCGCAGTTATGAAAAAGACACATCTGAGCCCAGCACTGACTCCCCAAGGAGGCCGGAGTATCAGACAGCCCCCACGGTGCAGTTTACCACCACCACTGCACAGCTTCCAACAAGGGTCAAACCGGATGAGAGTCATCGAAGGGCAAATCCAGGCCAGAGGCTGGTAAACCTTCACAGTGACGGCGGAGAGGAGGTGAAGGAAGAGGTGACAAAGAAAGAGGAGGAAAGGAGGCATCATCCGGTTTTATTCGTCAGACCTGATAGTGGTAAGTCCAAAAGCTGTCATGTATTTTTTGTTGGAAGACAATTGATTTTTATTTCAGAATACAAACATAGATACCAGTATTAATGAGCAATAGATGTGTTGGCACTCTGGGAATTTGCATGTAAAATACCTTGACTCTCGATTTAATACTTGGCAAAGTTATGAAAAGCATACACTAAAGGCTACTGATTGTGATCATGTCATAGTTATTTCTACTTAACTAATGTAAATGTCATGTTCCTATGGATATATTTCCTTAAATGTAAGATAATTGACATGTTAATGAAAATATAAAAAGGTGGTGTCCCAAAGAAATGCATGAGTAGGTACATCAAAAAGTCCAAACTCGAAGCAGGATTCACTGATATTTTGGCAAATAGGGTGTTACCTGATTATAAGAGTTGTGTTTCTCTTCCTCTCAGATGACTTGACATGTATCATTGAATTTATACCAGCAGGTACTACACAATACGTTTCAATTTCAGGAGCAGTAAGGGCTTGATATTTGTGTTTCAACTATAAAAACAGATACAAAATGAACTCAATTCCTACATCTAATACTGAATCAGAGATTCAATGAACTATTTCAACTGCCCTACAAATAAACAGGCAAACGTAGTGCAGATTTCAACAGAATCTTGAGAAAATGTGCAAGTGTGATTTAGTGTATGTTTCCATCCACTCCAATGACTTATAAAGCCTCAAGCAGTTACCAAATACAGAAAACATCCATTATTTGTTTGCATAATGTGGAAGGTTGTAGTAGATCCTCATGGTTTCACAAAAATCTGATGCTTTTCTTTCAATATTGTGCTGTATTCAGTGGAAAATAAGCTTACAGGAAGTTAACAAAGGTTGCTTGGTACTCACATGGTTGAAGTTCATGTATGTTTATTTGTTAAATTTGGTTCCGCTGCGCTGCCTCCCACAGTCCAAAACATGCTGAGGTTAATTGATTATTCTAAATTGTCTGTAGGTGTGAATGAGAGTGTGCTTGGTTGTCTGTCTCTATGTGTGGCCCTGCGACAGGCTGGCGACCTGTCTTGGGTGCCCCCTGCCTTCGCCCTGAGTCGACTGGGATAGGCTCCAGTCCCCCCGTGACCCTACAGAGGATTAAGCGGTGTATAGATGATGGATGGATGGATGATTCTGCTGCACTTGTCAGCTTTTTTCAGTATATCAGCTTTTCTTCCTGAGCCAAGTGTGACAACCTTTATGTGTTCCTTTGAGATTTGTGGTGAATTTTTAAAGTTTCCACACATGTACAGATATGCCCAGAAAAGAGGTCTACAAAAGAGAAACATGAGCTGCATGTGATGGTAGGCGGAGGTAACTTTTGTTGAGTCCCTGAAGAGGACGATTCCGTACAAATAAGCGTTACCTTAGGCCCCATCCACACGAAGCCAAAACGCTTATAGTTTCAAAAACGTTCTTCATAAAGACGGAGCTGTTTCAGTAAATGTGTCCGTCCACACGAATTCACTTGATACGCCTGAAAATGACGTAAAACACATGCCAGGCCTGTTGGTGGTGCAATGATGCCGTAACAGAAACAAGCGGAAACTGGTGGTGGGGCTTTAGGCATGTGCAGAAATCTGTATACGATGTAAACATAGAACTGTACGGCGCCATTGTTGTTGTCATTTTCTGAGTTTGGCGCATGCGCAAATAATCAAAAGGTGGAACTATGACGCAAACGTGTCAGAAAAAGAAGCGGACAGGGTGTAACAACGGTGCCACGTAAACGGCGTTTTCAGATCTTTGCACTCTGGGACCTACGTTCAGAAATGATCATTTTCAGACCCCCATAACGCCGGCTTGGTGTGGATGATACACGAGTTTGATGAACTATTTATGCGTTTAGGCCTGGGCTCATCTTCGTGTGGATGGGGCGTTAGATCCTGGATTAGTATCACCTTTCTGAATACTCAAAGCTGATTGGTTAAACCCTGAGAGGACAACAAGTCCTGTTTTTCAGCCTCTTGTTGTCCTTGTCAAGTTGTGTTATCCTTTTCTCAAACATCAACAGTGTAAAATTGAGCATATGTGCAAACATAACAAACCTCCAACCTCCGTAGAACTGGAGATTTGTCAAGTAACTACTATTTGTTCTGGTTTTGGAGCATTTGGATTTAGGGAAAGCTGTTGGATTTTACTCTGCAATAGAAACAGAAAGGCTAAAAAGGCTGAATATGAGGCAGTTCCTATGAATGTTTGTACGTTGTAGCTGAAAACCTGTGGACTGAGATTTATGACCATTTCTTTGTTGTTAAACTGTTGACAAATTTAATGCAGAGATTTGACACATTGCCTCTTGTTGAACACTTCCAGAGTTTACATATTTAAATCCAAATGGCACATAATTGTACGTCATAAACCACAATAATACCTGTAACTCTGACAATAATTTCTCTAATTCAGTGCAGCATTTAGCACCCCATTAAAATCCTACGTAAACCATTTAAATCTGTCTTCTGTTTAGCTGTGCAAAACTGTCCTCACAGAACAATGCTGCCTTTCTCTATCTCACTCTGAATACCAAGCCGGCCTGTATGTCATGTTCGTATAGAAGGAGTGGAGACACCCACTGGTCCCCAGGTATCAAAACAGGAACATAAATAGTGGCTACGGGGTGCTGCCTGAACCAGGAGTCAAACACTCCTCCCACGGCGAACATCCTCTCACAGCAGTCTCATACCAATCACCGCCATCCCTCACCCAGAGTACAAGGCCTCGGCTCCCCCTCAGGAGACAGACAGACAGGCCTGAGAGTCTGGATTTGGTCGTAAATTCTCTCTGGCCTCCAACCTTCAGATGCTTTTATTTGAGAGGTGGTTCTTAGATGTAAAAGTTGTCATGGGAAAGATTTAGAAACTATCTTTGGCTGTTTTTTTTTTTTTTTAACCATCACAACATTTGTGGGTTGCATTGAGACAAATGCCTTTCTTCCTGTATATTTCCCCATCAAACACGTCAGATACAGATTCTATAAATCAGAAAATGTGGCCACGGATTGAATCATAGAGTGTGTTTGTTACACTTATAGTAGCGTAAAGGTAATTTATTTAGCTGCAAAAAATACAGCTTCAGTATTTGGCCTGAATAGTTTGACTGGTCAGTGCATTTCATACGGGCTAGACAGAGCTACTTGAGCCACTGCTGATGCATGTGAATGAAATAAAAGATGCATGAGGCATCAGATCCAGATGTTGGGCCCTGAAGGGCGAGTTATTGTGCATGATTGTAGACGAATACAGGGACGGAGCACAATAACGGCAAGATCCAATATATTGAATGTAAAAAAAATTCTTCTTTTCTTTTTTTCATGTACATTTCTTATATTAATAGCTTTACAGTCCATATTTCTGCCACAAACAGCCGTAAGGGTGGGTTTTTAAATTATGTGTCCACAGGTGCAAAAGGTTGCACCACTGTCACTGGATGCTAGATGGGAGAACAACCAGGGAGTGTCATGATAGATGATTCAGGTGTTCTGCAGCAGGAATTCAGATAAACAGTGGCTGCCGCTGATTGGAGGAACACTTCTGCTTCTGGATTCCAAACTGGACACTCTTAGTTATGTTTTGAAAATAGTTCACCAAAATGTGTTTTCTGTAAACGCTTGAGGAGAAATGAGCCGTGCAGCTGCTGAATCTGTGTTCAATTTAGATCGACGAAGGAAAAGTTTTTCCAGAGTTTCCACAGGCGTCGAGTGACAGTTGGATGCCCCTCATTTGCAAAAAGTAGCCTTGAGCTCAACGCCATGCAACTAAGGTGCAGACAGCATGATGCCCCGTCTCACAAAACGCATTACAGAGCTACCAGAATGCATTTCATGGCTACTTACATAGACATGAGTGGGAAGTGTTAAAGTGATGGACACTGTGGACACGTATCATTAGATGCAGGTTGCAGGTAGAAGCCTGCCATTGGCCGATAATCTCAGTCAGCATTATTCCCCCTTTCCGCTATCGGCATGTTACAGTTTTGTTCACCATGAGGAACAAGCTCTGGGCTGCAACTTACTGAAATTGAAAGTTTTGCCAAGGATCATGCAGTCAGGCAGCTCTGCTAGGCTTTTTTTGCAATTGTATGTTTTAATGACAGCGCTCGTCTCCCTGCATGCAGATGTTCCACCACAACGATTCCAACTGCCACTAATTTGGGGGACGCCTGAAGCTGCATCCTTAGATTAGCCCCGCCCACAATGACTGTGATTGGTTTAAAAAAAGCAAACAAATCAGCATCAGACCATTATGTCATTGTGACATCAGTTGCATATATGGGTACTTGCATTAGAGAGAAGTAAAGTAAAAAATTAAAATGAATAATTTAAAAAATCTACAAATGAATTGTTAAATTTGAAAAAATATTTTAAATGGTCTGCACTTATATAGCAGTTTTTTCTACCTTAGTGGTATCCAAAACGCTTTACAATGTGTTTCGCATTCACCCATTCACACACCAAGTTCAGTGTTTTTTCATGCACTTCGGCATGCGGAGGGGCCGGGGATCGAACCACCAACTTTGCGATCAGTGGACGACCCGCTCTACCACCTGAGCCACAGCCGCCACGAAAGTTACCTCCGCCTACCAAATAATTGCAGTTTTAGAGATACATTTATCGATAATGCAAAATGCAGCCATAAATACGTGGAGTTGAAGGCAAATAGTGAGAAGAAAGAGACTGCTGTCATCGTGCAGTAATTTGGCCTTTTGGCTGGGCCCATTCCACCAGTACTAGTAATGGAGGCAGTCAAGGTGTTTTAAAAACCTTTGATTTCTGCAAGAAATAAACACACAGAGACATGTTCCAGCATATTTTGAAAATCAGTTTGACTGAATCCCCCTGAAGATATCACTATCTCCAGTTACCATCTGTAACCCAAGTCTATAAATCGGCTCAACTGAAAAGGATGCCCCCTCTGCAGAACTTGATTAGAATCATCATGCTTTTAAGTTTCCTTCTGTATTAGCGTAATGTAGGGATGATTGTTTGTGCATTCATGGATAGACTGCAAACAGGTACTGCTAAAGGCCATTTCGGCATATTTTTAATCGTACCAATTTGCAAAAAACAAAAAAGCTAAAGAAGAATGTTGCAGGTTTCAGCCTCCATCTAACTCATTGGTCAGTTGCAACCTTGCACCTCTGCTCCCAGACTGTGGCAACTCCTGTAAAGTAGTGTAAGTAGCAATCAAAATAATATTTTCCATATTATCAAGGCTCAGACTCACACATGTCTTTTTCCATTCATATACGGTGACTGTCTCCTGCGTTGAAAATGCATGTGGAGGTGCTGCAGCTATCTCTGAAGCATTTATTTTTAACATTTGACTCTTTATGAATGATGTGATGCATACAGGACTGTAGATTGCACAAGTTTTACTCTGTGTGTGTGTATAAGCAGCTCCCCATTTAATATACCCTCAACACATGTAATCAAAGCGCTCTTTTAATAGAGCTTGTGGCTGATAAAATGATCCAGTTCTTCATCTATTAGGAGGTTGGTCTTAATCAATTCATCCTTTGATGAGATAATGTAATTACATAATCACACTGTGCCACGTTTGATTTATTATCAGGCCATTTGCACAGTAATTCATTGTAATAAGGAGGAACAGTAGACTGGCTGCTGGATCACTCCATGATCCCTAAAGTTTCTCTCAGGAATGGCACATTGCTGTGTCCTCTGTAGCATATGCAGGGGGATAAGCTGAGGAGAAGTTATCTGCTGGAGTGGCAGGGTGCTCTCATTCCAGATAAACTACTTTCTCCAGATAGAAACGCTCTGGACAGACAGGTGGCTGCTCATAATCTCAAAGTGGAGATAAAGGGAGGGCCAGGCAGGGCCTCTCTCCATGCTGCTGATAATGAAGTTTATCAGCACTGATGGCACATCGTCTCAGGAGAGCAGCAGAAAAGCATGCACGATTTGGCAACTCCTTAACATCTGACAAGGGGTACTTTAAAAAAAAAAACGAACCTTGTGGTAACCTTTTTTTAAAGATGAAAGGCAAAGGTTGTCTTGCACGTTATCTGCTAGAAATTCATGTGGTTATGCTTTGGCATTTGTGACATTTTCTTGATGTTTTTCTTAGAGTCACACTGAAATGAAAGGTACAAAGACTTAACTAGAAGAGTTGATGCATTCTACCATTCTAATGTTTTCTGTGAATCATATTAATGTCATTATTTTAGCATCATGAAAAAGGAAAGATCATAACTGGTGATATACACCGATCAGCCACAACATTCTGACCACTGACAGGTGAAATGAATAACATTGATCATATTGGTACTATGTGATGTTCCACTGGAAAACCTTGGATTTTGACATCCATGTTGATGAGACTTAGACACCCAAATAAACATTGCCCCGGAATAAGCACACTTCCTCATGCAAATGGAAGATGGTTCCAGACCCCATAGGACACCCTGAGAGGTCCTCTTGTCCATGTCTAATGGTTCAGAGCATTTCTGAGCACATAAGCTTTTGGCCAAGTTTTTTAAAAATTTACAAAAATAAAATCAAATGAAAATCCTTAATCTGCTACTGTTAGGAAGCTGGTTGGGCTCTTTGATGAAGAAGAGTTAGCAACAAGATGTGCTATTCAAAGAGCAGCAGTCAAACAGTGGAAAATGTATGTTAAAGGGAAAACATGCGCAACAGATATTAGTTGGGTTTCCATTTAAATAAAATGCACATTTTTAGGCTCTTAAATAAAAAAAAATGTAAATTTTGACCTAAAAAAATGTATAGCAGAAAAAGTGAATTACTTCCCATTTCCATCCATGACCATAATGTAAATATTAAAAGTTGGTTCATCAGGTAAACAGCTCCAGTTGGGTGCTGTGTTAATTTCTATTAGCATGTATACGTTTCCATTGCAACTTCGGCAATTTTTGTTGCATTATACAAGCAGGAGCAAGTGTCAAATGGTGCCAGCATTTACCTGAAAGGCCCCATAATCAGCCATTTCAGCCTTCGTGTTCCCACTGCAGTGTAAAATACGACAGCTTTGACTGTAATGTGACCTCTGAATGCACCAAATCAACAACAAATAGCGGTTATTGGACATTACTCTCCTTCCATGGCCACTTAGGAAGCAGAACAATGGAGGTTTATTATGCTAACTCTTATGGTGCATTTCACCCTGTAGTGTTCGAATAGTGCAGCAGACGAAGCATCACTCTCTACAACAGCGTTTCATTATGCATTGTTGCGCTTGCTTATTTGTGTAACAGAATAATTTTGCAGTGCAGTACTTCCTCTGTCCCCTGAATGCCCTGACTTTTATAAGTGACACTCAGCTGGTCAGACATCCTAAACAGTCTGTCAGGGCGAGGGAGTGGCTGATCAATCAAACGAGGGTGATTTATTTGTCAGGTTGCTGCTTCACACTCTCAGTCCCTGTGCTCAGGTGACTCAGTCCTGAAGTGGCTTTTCAAAGGTTACTGTCGAGATAAATCAGGCATGATGACGAGAGCTGTCTGAGGGGTGTATGAGGCTCAGATCTCCATCTGGTATATTTCTGCTTTGGATTGGGATTTGTGAAATCCCCTGAACATAACTAAAAATATTAAGTTTTTTAAAGCTCTCATTTTTCTGGGGTTTGGATGGCATTCTTTTGAAAAAAATCAAAGTTGCATTGTGTCATTTTCTGTCACGACAAGAAGTAGCAGTATGATGGATCTGGCTTATCAAATGTTGAAAGTAAACCTGCCAATCTACTGCTTCAGATAATGCAGTTGACATTAATTTACCAGTCAAGACTCATTATAATCTGCACCTGCCAAAACATAGACAAAAGCAGGTTCTAAATCTAGTCATTGTTGTTTTTGCTGTTTTGCTAATTGCAGATTTGGATAATTTCTTTTTTAAAAAGTTCTTGCACATGCCTTTCGTGTCTATGTATGTGATAATGTTCTAAAGGTTAATATGCACGGATATATTAAGTGAATGCACTAACCTTCGTTTTTGTTTTAGGTCATTGTATTTACCAGTGAAAGGACTGAAATGGATAAAAAAGTAACAACTTGAGCTAAAGCTAGTTGAGTCAGAGAGGCTGAGCTCTGATTTTTTAACTTTCGTTAAGGTTCAGCTTTGGCAGTTCTTGCAGTCACATCATGCACGAAGGTGTAGACCACTGTAAAACCATCCCTGCAGTGAAAAACGGCTTTATGTTTGCCACTTTTGTCACAATGAGAGAAAGAACAAGGGCCAAAGTGCAGACACAGCTAGGTAGACAGGAAAGGTGCAGTGCAAACTAAGGCTTATGGGCCTGGAAGGCAGAGTGTAACAACAAAAGGAACCCAAGTGAAACAGAAAGATCAGACAATGGTCTATGACAGGATGGCAGGTACAGACTGTGACTGTGGCACCAACCAAGAGGAAAGTCTGAAGACACTGGGGTAAAAAAGAGAAACCATACAGGGCAACGATAGGAACTCTAACAATACGCCGTTTTTCACTTCAGGAACCTGCAGACTGTTTTAGGGCGACCTGAACCCTTTAAGGACCATTTCTGGGGTAGAAATAAGGACCTACTCCATGGTCTGTACTTTTGAGTGACTCTGAAAAATGGCTGTGCAGGTCTTATCACTGTTTTGTAAAACCCCAAGAAGACAAATACTTTTTCTGCCCTCTTAATGTCCTCGTCAAGTCTTCTCTCCAACATCACCATCAACAGTATGAAATAAACCACATAGGCTGACGTAACAAACCTTCATTGTTCTATTTCCTCTATGCTCCTACATAGAACAGGAGTTACATTCAGCAACTACTATTTGTCGTGGTTTTGGTACAGTCAAAGTTACCAGCACGTCAAAGCTGTTGGATTCTAAATGGAAACACACAGGATGACAAGGCCAATTATGGGGGTCTTCCTGTAGATGTTAGCGGCACCTTACACCTGCGCCGAGTTCCTGAGGTGGAAAGCGTCCTATTGTTGGTGCTAATACTGTAGGTAGTTAGGTGGTTAGCCTAGCGTACTAGTATTTCTTGCTTCATTGAAACCAAAAACAGAACTGAAAGCCTTCCCAACGCTTTAGTTTCTGGGTTTTTTAGATTAAGAAAGAAAAAGTGACACCACTCTCTAAACATACAATGTGTATGACCACTGACAGGCCTGCCATTCCTACTTACAGCTACTAGACTGGACAATCATGGAGGGATCAGTCAACAGACTGTTACTACAAAGACAGACTACAACAGAAACATACATGCAAGTATATCAACATAATAAATAGTTGCTTACTGAAAGAGACAGCTGTAAAATATTGTCTAGTACACTTTCAAAAATCAGATAAACAACTCAGAAAATAATTCTCCATAGCAGAAAACATGTTCTGCTAGATCTTGTGTGCCTCAGTGATCCAGTTTCAAGGTCCCAGACAGTCCCCAGAGAAAAAACTGCAATCAAAATGCCAGTCACACTCCCGGGCCCTGACAGATAGGATGGTCATGGAATATGCTTCACACAATCTGGACCGCTCATGGCTGTCCAGACAAAAAGATGTTTTCGCATCATCATCTCCACAGAATCTCTTTCAACTGCACGAGCCGAGCTCCTCCAGCAGACTCGAAGCCCTGGGACGAGGTAGCCCTGCATGTGTTCGGTAAATGCGAGACAAAAGTTTCCATCTGTTCACATATAATCACACTGCTTCCTCTTGGATATACAATAGCAAACGCTGAGCCCGTGGCGCTCGAGAGAAATGTGACTTTGATGTGAAATTTTGGGCCGAGTCCAAGCACCGGAGCATGTACACAAAGCTTAAACGACACATGTTTTTATGTCTGGAGTGCTGATAGAAATGAGTTACCTCCTCAAAGGAATTACCATAAAAACAGTTCCAACGGAGCTGTGTGTAACATATGATGACTGAGCTGATGAAATAATGCACCACATGTGATGCTGGCTGAGGTGACTGAGGCAGGATTTCCTGCATGACTAGACATCTGTCTTGCTTACATCACTTTCAGTTGTGCTGTGTTGAAGCACTTGTCTCATGCACTGAGGAATTCAAGCCACATGAAAAACTTGAAAGACATTTATAGGGTTTCTCCTAATACCCGCACCTGTGGTATTTACTAATGCCTACTGTGGTGATGTTATTCTGCTTATTGCCAATAGTGGCCAGTGAAAAGTTTCATGGTTCCTGTGTTGCCAGAACAAAGGATAGCATTGTTTAATGGCTAAAGGAAGCATTTCATGTTGGCTTTCAGAATAAATAATAGTTCTTCATTGGTCTCTATTGTTCCTAAAACCATACAGTTCTATAGGTTACTGATATCACACGCTTTCTAAAGATGTTTTGTGTGGAGTTGTATAGATTGTTTTTTTGGTTTGAATATTTGACTGTATTGAACCAAGCATCTCACTCTGACTTCTTTGCGTTTGTTGATTCGTTATGAAACCAGCTTTCTGTTACCAGTTGGACCAGGGTGTCACAGTAGTGAGTTATGGGATACACTTAGCTCTTAATATGCCTCTGAAGCAGTTTTAGAACGTGCATGCCGGTGACATTATAATTGTTAAAGAGAATAACGTTTATCTTGTACTAACGGTGCATTCAGGTTGTGGGATGTATTGGATGGTAAGTGGACAGTGGGTTCTTGTTGTCAGTGAGTTGGACACAGAAGAGGTTGGGAAGTGTAAAGACCTAAGAGACTCTGGCAATACTCAAATAGTCGTGGTTAGATGAGGTTGGATTATCTGTGGAACAGAAAAGGCTTGTGGGTTGCTCTCAGCCAAGCGATGGTAACTATTGATGAACTATGAACCAGTGACAGCTTTGATCCGCAGTGTCTCCAAAGCAACTTACAGGACTTAAGACTAACTGTTTGTTGGATTGACCAACGGATGACAAAGCTACCATTTTGCCCTATATGCACCTTTGCTGTGCTATTTGTATTTTAAACGGTTTAAGCTGTTGGAATTGTGAGGATTTCTTTCTTTCAAGTGATATATAGTTTATGAAACTGGATTCAAAATGGTCTGGTGCCATTTAAATAACACTCATTAGCCCAGATCTACTGCTCATCTCTTGCTGCCACCTTCACAGGTCTTGTGGAGTCACTGCCTTGGTGGATTATAGATGTCCTGGCAGCACACAAAGACCCAAGAGCACTTAAGACTTGTAGACCTAATGCTCTAGCTCATCAGTGTACACCAAGTATGGGTGTGTAGTCAGCAGAGTGTTACTGGTGGAAAGTATAATCAGAACTGAAAAAAACTAACAAGTTGTGTCTTATGGAACCCAAAGTGAGTTTCCAACACAAGTGTTTTTGAGAGTTTCATCATTACTTGCTTCATCAGCTCCGCAGTGTTCAATGTCAATTTGCTGGCAGATCATTCATGACAACAGGCAACGGGAGCAGCTTTCTGTGTGACATAAACCAAACAGTCAATCACTGCAATCAGTATCGGGGAGACAGTGATTGTTCTTTGGCTCGGCTCCACGTCGTCAAGAAAACTCATCTCGTCTATAACTCTCTCTCCCATGCCAGCACCGCAGCAGCACCTGCCTCTGCTTCCAGTTTGTAATTAGAAAAAAATTGTAATTATCATGCCGAGGTCACCTTTTAAATGCTTGCAAATGACTGTTTTTCACTGCTGAAATAAGCAAACGGAGGAGTTGGAGTCACTGGAGTCGTTCACAGTTTGTCCTTGGCTCCGCTGCTTGCAATTTAAACCGACGCTGGCTTTATCGGCCAAATGCTTCCTCCAACACCAGCGTTGATTAGGGGGATTGGAATTATGATTATTTACACTGACTACCTCAGAATGGCAAATTAATTAGAGTTGGAGGCTGAGAGGGAGAAGAGTAATTTTGGGACAGGCGCAGTATTTAAATGTTTTTTTATTCAGAGAGACAATTAAAGAAGCAGCATTTTCCCACAGTTTTTCTCACTTTTGTCATTAGTCCATATGCAGTTGTGATTCATCGCATGCTTTATTTGTGTGGGTTTTTTGGAATAAGCTTCTGGTGCACATATGGTGATGGGTTTTACATTTCCAAGTCCTTCTGAACAATTGGTTAATTAACATGAGTAGTGATAGACGCCATCACTGAACCTGTGAAGAACGTACACAAAGACTTTAATCAAATTCATTTGCTTGCAACAAGTATTTTCAGTGGCATATAGCACTTTTAATTAAGTAGACAATAAGGCATCAGTCTCTCTCTGTTCATCTCTCTGGTTTTTGTCCTTGGTTCGCTCTCCATCTTGGCACTTCTGCAGTTTGATCATCACCTCACACAAAAGTGAAAAGCTCGACTCCTTCAGCAGGTGTTTAAGATATTAAATTAATTGATGCTGATCCAGGCATTAAAGACACACTGTATCTTGGACACAGCAATTGCGTGACTGCAGACTGTTGCTAAAAGCAGATCACAAAGACATTTCTGTGTGCCAGAGCATTGCGTAATTTTGTCTTTTAAGGTGCTCGTAACTAGATGACTGCATTGGGATTTGGATCCCGAGGGCCCAACGGGAAGCAGGCAGCATTACCTTTGCT
The DNA here is from genome assembly GCA_024666655.1 of Dascyllus trimaculatus. NCBI lineage: Eukaryota > Metazoa > Chordata > Actinopteri > Pomacentridae > Dascyllus > Dascyllus trimaculatus. The sequence goes on from CM045450.1 coordinate 28,927,302, forward strand.
GCAGGCGTATAATAAACAGCGGGTCCCAATATTTACCAAAACCAGAAGGATGGCGTCAACAGTTGAAGCCGAAAAAAGATAAAAGTGGGTTTTTTAAGACGCAAAACCAAAGCAAGGCAAGTCTGACATGTTGATGAATTGCTCAAGTTTTACTGACAAAGGCGGAAAAGAACTTGGACTTGGTTACAACAAATAGGTAAACAATACATTTACGCAGTGAGCACAAATCACCACCACTGTGTAAAAGCAATCCCTATTCTGCTGGGTCAAAGTAAGCTCTTGTTCAAAGATAAAGCACTAGTTCCTGCACATATTATGCAAGATGCGATTGAAAAATGTATGAAATATGTACTTCATGTCTTTAGAATGACACATTGTCATAACTGTAATTGTAATTTCTGCTTGACTCTGTATTGTATGGAGTGAATGTTAGCGGGTGCAGGTGGAAATCCAACATCTTGAGTGTTGAGCTTCTTAGATTTCTCTTAGGGCTACAGTCATGCTACCTTAAGGTCTTAGGTCCTGCTAGTGGTTTTTGAATGCCAATTAGAAATGGAGCTAAGACCGTCATGAACTAGGATCATGTTGAGTTAAGTAAAGCGAATTAATAGAAACTGTGCAGGATCCAGTGAAGGAAACAAATTGGCTTTTAGGGGGAAAACGACACTGTTTCCCTGTTGGAAAGATGAATTCCAGGAAAGAGTCGCTGACTGCAGTGACTTGAAATAAACTCAACTGAAACACACTGCGGCGAACACATCAAAACCCAAGACACACCAGCGTCTTCCAGATGGTGGTGTAATCATCTCTCATTATCTGAAATGATTTCAACACATCATTTTGTTTGGCACTTTCAGCTACCTCAGCCACTCTTTCGTCTCTCTCAGGCAAGACAGTTTTCTTGTTTTCAGCCTCGTCATATTTACATATCTTCAGATCATCTCTGGATTTAGGATGCGCTAAGACTGTATGGGCTTTAGATATCAAATGAATTCAGTATCAAAAACATTATCACAGCAATCTGTCATCACTGTAAGCTTCTCTGGTGTTGGACTCTCTGAAAAAGTTAAATACTGAGGTTTGCTATCTGTCATATGTTGGTGTAATTGTACAGTAGTTTGTCCTGAACCACTCATTAGAAGATGCTCAAACATATGCACAACTTTCTAAAGTTTGGTTTGCAAATAGAGCATAACAGTGAGACCAGGATCATCAGGTTGGGTTCTGAATTTACTGTGCTGCGAGTACTTCCAGTGATGACTGATCATGTGGTTGCGTTATGGTTTACCAAGATTTTACTGGGCCACTAGGCAATGAGGAGCGGAACAGATGGGAATTGCATGTTGACATTGTTTAACCAAAGTTAGTGTATCTGTGGAAAACCAAACTTGCTCAATTTGATGATCACTCATAGGGAGAAAACAGTTCAAGGAGGCAGTTAATGTCCTTTGCTACTTCAAAAATCACACTTCTTCTTGGGGTGTGATCTCGGCTAAGTCGCACAATGATATGGTCCACACTTTGATTTTTATAACTCCAATATTTGCTTGAAAATGTTCATTTTCTTACAGTTTTCTTCAGTTTTAAAGTAAGCCGGTGGTAGTTTTCCAGACATCCACTGTACTCTGCAAACAGCTAATGGCTAATAGCATTTTTTAATCGTGACAGTTTGCCAAAGTGTAAACAAATACAGGCTAAAATTTCAACTAAATCAATCACTCGAGTGTCTACAATGGTACGTGCAGCTTGAATCTGAACTTGCAATTTAGTTTACCTGCTTTTGTTTCAGACTTGCCCATGATATCCACACAGATGCTATCTTTCCATCTTTGTGCCTTTTATCTCTGCTGTCCAAAAAGCATTGGCAGCATTGAGGACTCTCCAGCTTTTGCCATGGCTCATCACTCGAGTAGTCAACTTTACCCTTTCTTGGGCTTGTAGGAAATGGTTTCCAAGAAACGATTGATTTGTATTGCATCTTCCCTGTTTAATCAAATGGAGCGAATTAGTGGACTGTCAAGGAAGTCACTATGAGATTTTTAAGGGTTTTCTTCTTCGTCCTCGATGTTTGTGTATTTTCCCAGTTTATAGCTGGATTTTGTTGGAGTCACTGAGGGAACCCGTTGAAGGGTCTGCTGTGGGTTACATTGATCTTTACCAGATCAAGCTATTGAGGTCACAAGGTCAGGAGGAAAATCTTTAAATGAAGTCAACTGGGCTCAGCAGAAGGCGCAAATCATTGGACTCTCTAACAGTGCTGACAGAATCGACTCAACCGTGGCAGGGTGTCAGTAACTTGAAGGCAGACTGAGTGCAGGGACACAATCCCAGTTATTAACGATGTCAGTGGAAGCTCTGCCTGATTATCAGCCCCAAGACTGACGGCCCTCAGGTGTCCTGCATCTGCCCATCATCTCCAGTGCCCCGGTTTAGCATGAGATCTTCAAGTGCCCTTAGGGGTTTTTTTTAGGTGTTGGTGAAAGCAATGTTATATGTGATAAATGGGAAGGTTCTGTTATTGCCTTGGAACCAGAGGGGAGTCAGAATGAACCCCTCAGGCTTCAACAATTCTTACATCCTGCTGTCCCTGGATAATACCACCGTTATGAAGGTCTCTTTTTCTACACACTCCTGCTCCCAGCGTGAGCCCGACCTACTGTATGACCCCAATCACCCAAACAATACTGCATTCTCTGCAGCTAAGCACACAGACGGCACTACCTAGAAATACAATCCCCTGAAGACTTTACATTGCCGGTGTCGTAGCACGCGGTGCATGAGCCAAAAGGGTGTTCCAATATTTACTTAGTGGCCCAGAAAAAACACACTGATCCTAACTTGGATCGACTCCATTTATGTCGTCGCACCGTAGTGACTGAGCAGAATGTGAGACACCCAAATGGACTTCCTTTAGTGCCACTGCCTCTGGCGTTTTTTCCCTCAGCGTTAAAAGGAATAAAGCTGAGCTCTTCTCTCAGCGTCTGGGTGGAAAATCAGAGACAGACTTTTTTATTGTTATTGTTATTCCCAACAAAAGCGAAGCTGCCTCTTAAGATGTCTGCATTAAAAGCAACTGGCATAGATATTGTGAATAATGGATGATATTGATTCTCATCTCCTGTTACATTTCTTGCATATAACTCCGCTTGATGGGCTTCTTTTACATATCTTAAGTGGATCTGTGAAAGCTTTCGCCTCTCAGCGCGCTATCTCCCACTTTTGTTCTCAGCCAATATCAGGGCCACATTGCTCATGGGGCCTCGTTGGAAGGAGGCGCATCCTCTAAATAAAAAAGCGTATGATGATGTATAGCAGGCACCTCATCTGTCACCTGGGCCGTTCTTCTTATCTGTGAATGTGCAGAGATGGCTGGGTCATGAGCACAGGCTGCCTACTTGTGTTATGACCCCAGTCACGGTGCTTTTAACGCCGCTTGCCGGCAGGGAAGTGGAGCATCAAGCGGCTAATCATGCAAAAACTACATTTTTTTGTGTATTTGTAGGACTCGAGCATCAGACAGAGTCGACAAACACTGTGATCTGCTGTCGGGTACCAAAAATAAGTCTTTGTATCTTCTTGAGAAGGAGTGGAAGTAATTGGGGAAACAGAAAATTGTTATTTCTGCAGCTAATCAACACAACAAGGCGTCTTGTAACATCATAGCTTTTGAGGAGAGCACGTGAAACAGTTGGAGGTTGAGGCTTAAGTACTGGAGCAGGGTTATTTGCTGCCAAATGAGTCACAACTGAAGTGAAGAACTTGAAAAAGAAAATAATTTAAACAGTCTTTACAGATGTATTGCATTGCATTCTATTTTATTGAGGTGAAAATCAACTGTCTGCATTGCTAGTTTCCACTAGAAGAAGGTTTTTTTTTCATAATTTGGGTGAAACAACCCTTTAAACCTTCATTATCAAGATGAGATCTTATATCATTATGTTGAAAAAACTCTGAAATTCCACTATACTTTGAATGTGCTTTGCATAATCAGATTGTATAGTGGCTGAAAACAAACCTATTTAAATGAATACATGAGAATATTACACTTTGCTATGCAGCGAGCATGCAAAACTTAACAATGACTTAGTTCATCCAGAGAGAAAGGAAGCCAGTAAGGTCTTGGGTGAGCACAAAACCCACTGTGAATTGTGAATCATACCACAACAAAGAAAAAGTAATTAAATCAGCTGTTGAAAGCATGTATGCGTGTGGGTTGTAACTGAATCAAACAATATTGTAACAAGAGCAGCTGTGTGTCATGTCTGCCTTCAGCTCTGTAATGATGAGAAGGTATTAGTAGTGTAGTTAGCCTGGAACGTATGTGCTGTTAGGGTTGTGTAGCTATTGCAGGATTATTGTGATTAAGGGCGCCAAATGGAGGCTGTTAATGAACCCTTGGTTTCTGTCCTTTGTGTGCGTTTAAAATTATCTTGTTGCATTTATGCACCCGTGAGACCGACTGGAGTACTGTTGTGCTTCTGGGTTTCATGCAGCTTGAGATATTCTGTGATACAAGTGTGCATTTATGTAAAGCAGCTGCAATCCACATTTTTATACCGACAGTGCACCAAATATAAACCATGTAGCGTGGAATAGGAGGCTGCTTGTGATCAGAGGATTATCAGTGAAATCTGCAGCTGCTTAGCCACTTTTATCCATGATTTCTTCTTTCAGTCACTACCCAGATAACCATAGTTGAGGCTGGAATCCAGCACCAACTGATGAAAATATTAATTTTCTGTCCAATTATCTGATCTTTCTAGTACCACAAACAGGACTCTGGACGTGAACCCCTGAATCCTGAACACTGTACGCACCCACCCTCCACCCCGACCACCTCCTGCTGACCCCAGTGATATTCACAAATGTAATTCGCTTTATTCGTTTTGCTTTAACTGTAAACTAGTCGGCAACTATGTAGTGCCTAAACATTATTAGGAAGAACATTTTGACGGATAGAAGCATCATTTAAACTGACACAGATTAGGTAGACCAAGTTAGCAGCTACTTAATCAGACCCACCAGATGTAGGTTGCAGGTATAGGCATCAGTGGCTGATAATCTGATTTCCTAGCTAATTCTGGCTAATCGAGACTAGCGACTACCTAGAGAAGTATTTAGCAGCTAATGGTAAAGGTCTAAAACAGAGCTAAAAGCAAGTGAATATACATGAAGTAGACACAAGCATGACTCCAAATGAATGGTAATGTTGCTGTTACTGCTTTGTGGGTCACCTGTTCGCTATAGAGTTCAACATATTAAAAGGAGATAATCCGTCATTGTTCACAACTTGTTTCCACAATAGGCAAAAAAATCAGTTATTGCAGGGTTAATATGCAAAATGAAAACTAGATCAAACAATGCAAGAGCTGTCCAACAGAAATGGTTCAGGAGAGAGAGGTCCAAACAATCCAATCTAAAACCAATAATGGTTTACATTTCAAGTTAAACAAGCAAGATACTGTACACATGAAATGGATAGGGTCAGGCGTTTATGCTAAGCTCTGCTCACCACACTCCATTCCTGTACTAATAATATGACATTGATATCTAAATAATCTAATCTAACCACCTTCCCCAAACAAATCTTCCTCGCCTTCTCTCCATCTATAAAGCTAGGCACTTTAAACTGGTTTCAGAGTATGAGGAACCAAAGCTCTGGATTTTCTTCCTCGTATGCCAGGTCATATGCCTATCGACTGCTGAAATGCTCATTGTTTCTGTCAGAAAAGCGATCAAAATGGATTTCACATGTTCAACTTTGGGACTAAAACCCTCCACGGTGAGGCTGTGACAGGCAGATGTTAGAGGCTGATTTGAAAGTGAGCCTGGCATTTTGCTGCCAGGTGGGCAGCTCTCTCAAAACTCTTTGCTTTCAAGGCAGCGTCTGGTCCGCGGCTCAGATCTCATCCACGCTGGCGCTGCTGCTGGTACTTTCCTAGCAGAGTGATCCTGCCTGACGCTGGCGGGATTAAACATAAATCAGTTTGACAGAGAGAGGACGTCCCAGAATATAAAGGAAATTACTCATTAGTCATGTTTATTGCGAATAAGTTTTAGGAACCAGGTTGGTGTGGTATTGAAATTTGTGCTCGTCTGATAAAAACCTGCATGTTTATTGAAGAGTGAAACTTCTGAGGCCAAATCTAAAAGCTGAATTTTGGATCGGAGCTGACCTGCTGTCTCACATTTAGAGGAAGAACAGCAGCAGACATTTCTCACGGAGCAGCCGGAGAAGGGCCCAGGGGTGCTGCGATGGACAGGCTACTGCTGACGGGTGTCTGGGGCTGATAGATTGCCAGACATGAAAAGAGCTGAAGGGTGGTGGGAGGCCGGGTGGGCACGCTGGGCTTTGCAGGAGATTAGCATTTCTAGGCAAAGCGGAAGAATAACTGTTGAAAGCACCAACATAGCTGTTAACTCTGTTGTGTCAGGAACCAAAGTCAAAGGGTGAGTTGGAAAATATAGTCTTTCTAGCTTTGCCTGTAAGGACAGTGGAGACGAGACGCAGAGCTTTACTGTTCAGGCCTTTCCTTTTTCCATCTGTATGAAATCATGTACTTGACGACGGCCCTGACTCAGAGTAAGGACAGTCCTTTCAAGCACAGAGTTCATTATATTCTCATCTGCTTTACAGATGAGACCCTTGGGGGCTGAGTGGGAAGAAACACCGGAGATGATACTCTCACATCACCGTGGTCATTTTATAAACCTCACATGGATTCGGGAAATTCAACAATCCTCGCCGGTTGCGGTTTTTCACAAGGTGACCCTGAATAGATCGAGAAATTCCACAGCTGTGCACTGATTGATTGGCTATTTGCACAAGAAGCAGGAACACAGTCTTCCTTTGAAAAACACACCTGTCTTTCCCGCCGAAACTGAGAAGCAGCCAGTCTGCCAGAGGGGAAATTGTTACAGGAGGTGTGATCTTTGGCTGGTCGTGTTTTCTACTCACAGGAAACAGAAAATTAAAGCGTGTGAAATTCACATTTGTGTCTGAACATTCAGTGTAAGCAGCTTTTTTTTTTTTTAAATGCTGGCGATTTCCTCAAGTCTTGGTTCAACAGTTGTACTAAACTGACTTTATTATGGTCAGTTATCGGTCATTAAATGTTGGACTGAGCTGATAAACTCAGTATCAGTCAGTCTCAGCCACAGTAGAATGAGGGGAAAGGCTGATTTATGACAGTGTGGCCCATTGGTGGACACTTCTTAATTGATCCAATATAAATAATAAGAAGAGCAAATTGGGCAAATCTCTTCCAATCTGACGACACTGATGCTGCTCCAAGTATCTGTAAATAGGGACGAAGGACAAAAGACCACACAAGGAAGGGGTTCCGTTTTTCCATGAGTACTTTTCACCTACTATTCATCTTAAGACACCTTCTATCGACTCTGTGTTCGGACTTTGGCATCGAAGTGAAACTAAAGATGGTTTTATTTTTGATTGGTGCTCCACCCATGGCTTTACCACCAAGTGGCTTTAGTATGATGACATTTACTCTGGCGTCCCAATTTTCAGTTTGTTTGCTGTTAATTTTACACATCTTGGTTCCCACACTTCCTAGTCACAAGCTTACCATAATTCTGACTGATATGTAAAAAGCCAAAGGTTGTATAATACACATGGTGCGGTCATTTGTTATACAAAATAAAAGCATTGGAAGAAGTCGGAAGATTCTTCACCTGTAATGTTTAAACTACTAAAAATTTCACATATTTGTAGCTCATAAGTTGCTTCTTTTGAGATGTGGATTTATACAGTCTACAACTTTGGTTGATAAGCAACTTGTTCCACATGTAAACAAATTGTAGATGCTAGCGTTCATCATCGCCTGGCACCATGTAGTTTGGTGAGGCAACAATCAATGGACATATGAGGACATAAAGTGAGACAAGCAGAGGATGGGAAACACTTGAATGAATCATATCAGACTGAAAAGTCACAATAAGTTAAATTGGTTCTCCGTCTTTTACCAGAACTCTGTTGAATACATTGCAGCAACTTAAGATTTAATACTACTTGGAATATGAATGATACTCCCTCTGGAGGAGTAAGTCAGCGCTGCTCTGCCTGGTTTATTTGTTTAGGAAGCACATTGATGAATGACTGTCATGTTTTTCAGGGTGAGAAAAACCCTGCAACTGTTCCAGAGCAGTGGGTGCTGAGGCAGTTAGCATCCTCGCATTGTTCTAAACCATTACCCGCTCCGGCCTGCTCATATTATTATTACACCATAAGAGCAACAGTCCCTGAGTGCCTCGTCAGTCCATTCATACCGGCTGCACAAATAAACAGAAAGCACTCAGAGGAGGCAAAGATAGAATCCATCATGTTTTATGTCTGTAAAAGTCCAGCAAGAATGAAGAGAGTTTTGAAAACATGTGGTGGAGATGATGGTGTTTTATCTCGGTCCAGCTTATGTTTGCCACATGCAGCTCACTTTGCGCCTTCATTTCTCAATTCTGACGGCACTTTAACCAATATTCTGGTTTAATGGACAGTGAAATTCAAATATCTTGAGCCAGTTGTAAAAGTTTTGAAGAACTGTATATTTAACAGGCTTGCTAACAACAGAACTATTCAGTGAAGTTGATAAAAATATGTACATATACACATCACAGAGTTTTAGCAACTTTCAGCTCATTGTTTTGGCTGCAGAAGCCCACAACTTCACAGTTTCTGTTCATCCTCACTGCCCTCTCAAGGCATGACAGAAAAGCATTTTCAGCTAAAAAAATTCCTTATGAACCCACTTTTCGCTGCCTTCTCAAGATCTAACTGCAAACAGAGATGGTTAGCAACTAGCTGGTGAACACTCTGGAGCATTTAGTAGCTAAAAAGCCACATGTATTTCTCAAAAGTGGGAGGAGACCAAAACAGAGCAAAACTTCTATTTGTCAAATTGACAGAAGTATATCTCCAAAAAAAATGTTAATGTTGCTCCATCTGTTAGGCCCGTCTAGGCGGGGCTGAGACATGACATGAATGATTGCCATCTTTTCCAGGTCCCAAACGGCCACAGAATAAAAAGTTGAATTCTGAGTTTTATTTACTCTATTTAAAAAAATAAATTTGCCAAGCCTAAATCTCAGGTTTGACATAGGCCAAAACAACAACCTAAAGGATCTATTCTGCAAAATAAATAAATCAGGACAGCTACTAAAGGCAACAAACTGAAATGCAACCACTTGCCTTTCTAATTAACAAAACAAGGGAAAACGATCAAACCAAAATGGCGGCCCATCCCTACAAGCTCCTTTCAATGTCCAAAAGAATTTTCTATACAGCAGTGTGGCCATTTTGGCTCTTACAGTATGTAGTCTGCTGGGAACCGATTGCCTTCAGGCTGGCAGCTGGAGAGCCAATCGCAGCCTGGTAACGGCACATTCCAATTTGTACTGGCATTCACACCTGGAATGCACCTGATGTCACAATAAAAGCACAAAAAAGGAAAACAAAACAAACAGCTACTGCAGTCATACCACCGTCTCGACTAACTTCAACTTTCTAAGGTGATAATATGTCTGTGTTTTAGCCTCAGCTTGTCATTTATAATTTAATTACATTTAATTTGTTTAATTTTGTTGAAGACAGTGCAACAACAATAAAGGGATTCTATTCTGCCCTTACAAGTGGCAGTGGGTGGTAAGTCTCTGTGGGTGTGTTACTACAAGCAACCCCTTTTAGGTCAATTAACAGATTGCTAATGTAAAAAGTATTGATTTTTAGGGGCTATCCAGTTCATCTACTTAGTCTGAGGAAAACTATGTAACACACCAGTTGGTAAATTATACCTTATTTAAACGTTATTGGAAAATACTGCTAAATCTCTCTACAGTTTTTACTCTCTTTTGCTGTTTTTCATTCAGAGAAGATTCTCCATCATATCAGCAGTGGTCAGCACTAATTGGCTGATATTTCTGGACAGCCATGCACCAGCATGATAAATCAGTAACTCAATATATCGTCACCTCATTAGCTCCTGGAGCACCCGCAACTCGGAGACATTAATGGCTGCGAACATTAGTCATGTCACATGTTGCAGTTGGTGCCTGGATGTTGCTGTAGTCTCTCAGACGGCACAGATGTGTTGACATGTGTCTCAGTGTGGTGTGAGGCAGGTCTGTGTTTGGCCAGACAGAGTAATGATGGTCGAGCAGTGTGAGGCCGGGCTAATCTGTCCACACGAATCCCATGAGGGCTCCTTAAGAGGACGGATGTCTCGTATTTTTGGTCTCTCTGCTACATGGCGGTTTGCTTTGAAGGGAAAGCAGCGATGCAATCTCGGAAACTGTGTTGATGCTTTCAACAATAACTATTGACACAAGTGTGGTTTCTGAGCTATAAATACATGTGCTCGTTTCCATTGTTTTGCTGGTAATTAGAGGGCTACTCCTGACTGTTAAGCCGCATCTGACTCTGGGACTGAACCTCATGTTTGGCCTTTGGCAAGCACTGCTGCAACATACTTCACACAACAGTGGGACATTTGCTCTGCTTTCCAACTTTTCCATGTAGTATCAGTGAGAAAAAATGAACCTGTGATTTCAAGTCAATTTAGGTCCTTTAATGTCTTTTCACTCTGAACAAAATGAGACCTGGATCTTCTGAATGCTTTGCTTCTCCAAAGCTTTCAGAAGATCTGTGAGGAAGGATGAATAACCGACAAGGCAAAGTGGGAAACTTGTCAGGGGCTCCAGAACTCCAGGGGCCCTACAAATATTATGTTTTTCTACATTCACAAGGTGTGGCTAATAAATCATGGAATGAGCTTATGTAAGTCAAACCACAGCGTGTGACCCATGTGGTGTACAGTGGCCATTAGCCAAGCATAAAGAACCCCTGAAAGTTTCAATCTGCTAGAGTTTAAGAAAATAAAATTCTATCAAAATTGGAATAAATAAAATTATATTGCAGCTTTAGTTTAATTGTTTATTGGTCACATCCTGTATGCGGAATCTATATAATTGTGGGATTGTCGTTGAACACTTCTACTCCCACATACTTGGAGCCTAAAATCATACCAACCAACCCTCAGTCTTAATCACATTAAGACTAAGGGGTGATTTTAAAAGGCATTTTCAAATTTACTAACTGAACATCATGAAGAGTTGAAGGATAGTTGAAACTATAGTAACTGAGACCACAAAGAAGAATGTTTACTGAGGTAACAAATCAAGGGAGAGGCAGGGTCCTTTTCTCATAGATGTCTATACAATCAGCTTTATTTTTGCCACCGGAGGAGTCGCCCCCTGCTGGCTGTTAGAAGGAATGCAGTGGGTTTTTTTGGTGATTCTATGGAAGAGTGCCAAAGTGAAACGTCTCAACAGGTGCCTTGTGGTGAAGAGTTTCACGTATTAAATTATGTTATCAATGGGTCCACCATGTAATAAGATATTAACCGAAGTGTAGCATGTTACGTTTTGGCTAACATCCTGTCAACCATAATACACAAAAAATGATTACCTGTTAATGCAGTGGATGAAGTCAACAAGACTGATATAGGCCACATCCCCCGGCAAAGTCACATTAATTAATACAACCCAACACTACTCCTACATGATATCTGGAAACATGCTTTTGGATACCTGCTGAAATTTATGTATTGTTTTTGACCAGCATCCTCTCAGATTCTACATGTGCTAAGGAAATAATACTTCAAAAAACCTTTAAAAGCCTATTGAATACGTTTTTAACAGCACCACCGGATGGCTATTTACAAGAATGGTAAATGGTAAATGGTCTGCACTTATATAGCACTTTTTCTACCTTAGTAGTACTCAAAGCGCTTTACAATGTGTTTGGCATTCACCCATTCACACACCAGTGGTGACTGAGCTGCCATGCAAGGCGCTAATCTGCCATTGGGATCAACTTCGGGTTCAGTGTCTTGCCCAAGGATACTTCGGCATGTGGAGGGGCCGGGGATTGAACCGCCAACTTTGCGATCAGTGGACGACCGGCTCTACCACCTGAGCCACAGCCGCCAAGAAGTGTAATTCTTCTGATCCCACATACTTACAGCTGGAAACATCTCTCCTGATTTAAATTGTTCAGCTAATTATATTTCATAGCAGCAGTGATTACAACAATCTTTAAGAAAGGCAAAGTCGAGTTTTATTTAATGAGTTTGTTAGAAATTTACACCATGTAAGTAGAATAATAACCATGGCTTGTTGCTCTGTCTTGTGGAGGGACTGTGTCAGAACCTAGTTTTTAGGTTTAAATCATTTTAGTTTATGTAATGGTCATGTGTTGGAAATGTTTTTCAGAAATATGCTGAATTTGATAGACTACTCTTCGATTAAGGTAGTTAGACCTACGATAACACTGCAACCGAAACCTGTTTCCATTGCAATCACTTGTGCTAATTGTTGTTTGCTTGTTTGTTTAAACAGGATAATTTAAGGCCTATAATTATTCCCATAACCCCTAATTAATATATATTTAAATTTCTTGTTTTGTCTGACCAACTGTCAAAAACCTAAATGCACTGATGTTTATTATCATAGAAAATTTGGAAATGACTTAGAGGATTAATCATTTATTCAATTAATTTCAGTGAATCAAGGTATTGTTCCAGCTCCAGTGTTCTGCTTGGTTTCTTCATGCTTGGGAAAATAGCAACACAGCCAGCAGCCTACATTGGGGATCAAACCAGCAGAGAGAGCGGGGATGTTGTGTGAGTGATGTTTTCCAGTTGTATTAATCCATCTGCCCTCAGTGCAGCTGTAAGAATGAAGCAGACCTTAAACTCCACCTTGTTGGGATTAGAAGCATATCTCACAGATTTCATTGAGACTCGTCGGTAAAACATGGATAAGGTAGCTTCAGATATTACTGAGTTTGAGATTAACATCTGTTTAAAGTAGGTTCTCAGCCAGGATGTCGGTTCTACAGTAAAAATGTTTTACAGAGTGAAACACGAATGTCTTGGGGGGCTAAAAGAAGAAGCTGCTTTCACTTTAAAGCCTCTTTTCTTTAACTCAACACTATTTTCTGAAGACAGTGCTTACAAATTATGCAGAGTAAGCTGCCGACTGCCTTTGCTTTAAATGATTGTTTACTGAGCTTTAAAAGGATCCGGGATGAAGCTGAATGCAGCCAAGTGAAATAAAAAAACGAGTTTCAAAGTGAGGCTCAAAGCGTAGCTGTTTAAGGCCTTTCTGGTTCTATGGCTGTGTTTTATCCGAGTGTGCGCTGTGCAGTATGGGATTAGCATAGTTTAGACGTATTACACTTGGAGGTAAACGCAGTGGATATTACATCAAGGAAGTAATGAATGCAGTAAATCTGCCTCTAAATCTGATCACATTGCTATATTTGACACCATGTGGAGCAAAGTCTCTGATGTAGCTGGTTTTAATTAAAAGAAATAAGCTTCGTGTTTCAAGAGAAATCCACGCAGTGAACTCTAATCAGTTCTGCTCTGTGTGTGGATAAAGCACCCGCTTATTCATGTCTAGATGCTTTTATGCATCAGAACAATATGAAAGTTACCGTAACTGTTCTAGTATTTACGGTTTTGTTTTTTTTCTCACATAAATTAAGTTCATGTCCTCAAAGTTATAAAACAAAGCTTCATTTCACAGCAGCATGAATATGAAGAATATGCAAATGTTCCGCGGCGTATATAAGCCAACGAAGGTTTATTGAGTTGAAAAACAAAAGCTCTTTGTCAGTGGCTTTTCTTCAAAGGGCAGGGAGGGAAGTTTCGGTGTGTGTGTGTGTGTGTGTGTGCTCGAGTGCTCATGCTAATATGTGGACAAAAAAGCAGCAGAGTGAGACGGCTTCGGGTCTGACGTGGAGGCGATGGGAAGGCTGATGAGCTCTTGATGCTCTGTAGTGGCAAACAGCAGCGAGTCTCGCAGCGTGTTCATCCACCGACTGAGCCTCACGGAGCGCAGCCAGGTTTGCTGTGACAGCGGTGGGGGAGGATGAGGTGGAGGGGAGGGGAGGGGGGCGCCGTTCGAATCTCTGTGGGATTCTCACTGTGGAGAAGAATGCTGGTGATCAGTCTGATGGCTGCCACGTCAGCATCTCCTTGACGTAGGCAAGCTTTGCTTCAAATCAGCTCATTTCAAGGAACCGAGTGTTTTTTTTTTTTTCCTGGTTTAAGCATCAACAGAAGTGAGAGGTTCAGAAATATGAAATGCATTCATTCAATTATGGGAATTTAATTGGTTCCCGTTTTAAACACGTTTTTATGCTCATTTCCCTCAGTTGACGACGCTGAAAAGGTTCCATTTCTCCTCCGAATAAATAGATGACAAAATGGAGATGGCTTTGAAGAGGAGCCATTACTGAAATTTCATTTTTGCATTCTTCATCCGAATGACTAATATGACCATTTAATAAAGGCAACTGATTTAATTTGCAGGGTCATTCATGAAGAGCTTTAGTAACCAGTACTACTTTCTTAGTAATGCGCAATCAGCTCTGTGTCAGTGAATGAAAAACTGACTCAGTCTCCTTCACATGTAGTGCTTTTCTAAAATGAATAACACAGTGTTATGTCATGGTCCTTGGTTTTACTTTCCCAACTTCGTTTCTTAGAAGTCATGTTTTATTCAGAGATACACAGAATGGATTGTTTATCACAAATGCTTATAAAGGATTGGATTTAGCAGAAAATGCCTTACTGTTTAAAGGACACCTCAATGAATCACCATCAATCATTACCTTGGTCATCTAATGGTGATGAAGAACGTCAAGATCTGAGACATATTAGAAAGTAAGTGAACAGTCGGGTCTTGAAGTCAACACGTGGGGATACAGGAGAAATGGGCAGCTCTATAGATCTCACCTGAACGTTGAAGAACCCAGTTGTTATAGCCAGCTGACTGGGTACGTGCATTTCCTTACCAGCCAAACTTGTGAGGTATTCCTGATAAGTAGTCGTGAGTATACCTACCAACAACGATCTGAGGAGGTGCAAACCTTTAAGTGAGAACAGGTTATTGGGGGCTTCTGCTGGACTGTCCTCCGAGGCAACTTCCAGAACTTAAACCATCTATGGGTAACATCTTGGTGCTACAGAGACCTACAGTGGCCTTTTCAGAGACTAGGGATGTCCCTATCAAGATATTTTTTCCCCGATTTGATTTGAGTCATTTGATATTTAGTATCTGCCAACCAAGTCCTAACTTCATAACATTTCTCCAGATAATACACCTATAAAGTACATAAAACAACTTGACAGCTCAAAAGCTTTGCATTGCATTACAAAGACAACTGCATTTCTGTATCCAAGCTGTTACTTAATGTTACCTAGGTGGTGTAAAGCTCTGATAGGGCATTGTCTGAAATGGGTTGGGTGTATCATGCCTTCAAAAGATGGTGAAAGCTTGTTCTCTTTACCACAGCAATGGGCTGCTCATCCAGCGAGATAAATTTAGTTACCCTCTCTGTAGTCCTTCTGACCTTGACGCTATTGTGAAGAAATTTCTCGTGTTGCTTTGGTGCAGCTGTTGTTGAGTTAGTTGAGTGTTCCATTGAGTGTTTCCTTTTTAGGTACCGTATCAAACTGTTAGTATTAAATGCAGCTTTGTTATTACCGTCTCACAAAGTACTGTAATTGCAGATGTTGTAAGCGGCTGTTGGATTGCCTCCATTTTTCAACTTAAAATTTATCTAGACCGAAAACATTTTAGTGACCACAACTTGTGTTCTCCTTCCACACTCTAGTCTGGTAAGTGCCAGTAATGCACCTTTAAGGTTTGTCTTACCTTTATGACACCTGTATGACAGCGGACATGAACCAGTGATTGAACTTAGATTTGTGCTCAATATTCTGGACATTGATCAGTTAAAAAAAAGCTTTGATTGGTGGACATTCCTAATAGTAACAAGTTATAAAAGCCAACCAAAGCATCCGTCCATCCACTATCTATAGCTTAATCCTCTGCAGGGTCGCGAGGGGGCTGTAGCCTATTCCAGCTGACTTGGGCGAAGGCAGGGGACACCCTGGACAGGTCGCCAGCCTATCACAGGGCCACATATAGACATACAACCAAGTACACTCTCATTCACACCTATGGACAATTTAGAATAATCAATTAACCTCAGCATAAATTTGGACTGTGGGAGGAAGCCAGAGTACCCGGTGGAAAACCCACGCTGCACAGGGAGAACATGCAAACTCCACACAGAAAGATCCCAGGCGTCCTAACCGGGACGTGAACCGGGGATCTTCTAGCTGTGAGGCGATGCTGCTAACCGCCAAGCCACCATGCAGCCAACTAAAGCATTTGTACAAATATGATTTGATGATACAGGTCACCAAGCAGCAGACTTAAGATGCCTTGATAATTTATAACAAAATGCAGTTTTATATGGACAGCAGCTTTGGAAGGGGTTTTATCAGTTTGCTAAAGAAAGTAGACTTTACCAGTCAGCCATGAGCAGTGCTCAGTACAGAATTAAATTTTTTACTAGCGGTTTCAAACCTAAATACCCCTTGGGAGTTGTGGATTTCTTTCTCTATATTTCTCTATGTATTTTTTAGCACCAATACTTGTACTACTAGACCTGTACTCCGGAGATGGCAGTGTTGGTTTGTACACTGAAATATCTCAACAACTACATCCTAAAAAGTCACATGCTTCGCTTTCAGGCTACACTTAAAGAGACGGGATTTGCCTATTTTTCAGATAGATTTTCCAGAGTTTAACTGACTCCGTTGAAAACTGTTCCACCACATCAACACTAAACCGAGCCCTGAATTAGCAGAGGGTTTTGTAAATTATTTGTTAAAAGGGTGGAGAATATTAGAACTAATTCCAGATGTACATGTCCTACCCACCCCCTCAGCCCCAACTACACTGTGCAATTACTCACTTTGAGCCATTTGCCCCCTCAATCCTTGAAACCACCATCTCTCATATTAAATTGTCCCAGATCGACACCAACCCCTCTAAACTCTTGAAAGATGTATGGGCGACTGTCAGTCCCTGCATCCTATTAATTATTAATTGCTCCTTGGCTGCTGGTATTTTTCCTTCTCATTTATCTCATTAAACATGCAACAGTAGTACGCCTGTTAAAGAAACCCAATCTTGACCCGCTCACTCTCAGCAATTACCTACTCATTACAAGAAGTTCTTTCCTGTCCAAAGTGTTGGAGAAAGTTATTGCGTCTCAGCTTATGTGTGCCAATGACATTTCGATAAATTTCAATCCGTATCAGGGCTTTAAATAGCAGTGAGATAGCCTTATGATTGACACAGAACTTACTACTTGCCACAAATAACAGTGAAAGTGTAGCATTTTACACAGTAAACCATTCCATACTTTTATAACGTCTTTAAACTTGGGTTTAAAAGGGTCCACCTTAAACTCATTAGGCTCAAACCTAATAGAACATTTTTTGCTGTTGTTGGAAATTCATAGTCTTCAGTTTCCCATTTCAGTTATGGTGTTCTTGGATTTGTCTCTGTTTTCTAACTATACACTATGTTTAGTTCAAATTATCAGTAAATTTAATGGGCAGTATCATCGTTATGCAGATGACACACTGCTGTATGTTCCCTTACAGTCCACTTCTCCTACCAGTCTAACCCGACATACCAACTTCTCTTCTGGCATCAATTGCTGTACTTCTAAGAAATTCCTCAAACCAAATAAAGACAAAGTGGATTTTTGTCTTGTTTGCCTCACACACCTCTGTCACAATGCATCAATCCAAGTACTAGAAAAGTGGATGTCTTGTTTGATTCTGGCCTTTGTTTTTATGACCAAGTAAAGATGGCTCTTCAATCCTTCTCCCGTCTTCGATAAATTATTTTAGAAATGCATTTATTTAATTTTGCAGGACCTGAATAGGGTAGTCAATCTAGATTTCTGTAATGTATTCTACACCGGTATTACTCTGCCTTCATTTGGTTCAAAAAAGCTGCCAGGATCATCAGTAGTTCAAAAATACAAGATCATAGATTAAGTTCCTGGCCTCCCTGCACGACCTCATTTCTGATCTCATTTCTGATTTGTTTGTGTTTTATTGTTTATTTGTTATGTTTTATTTTATTGTTAAGAAAAGATCAAGTCTACCAAACTGACTGGCACAAAATTAGGTACAGACGATGATTCCTTAATGACGGTCATGACCTTGCTACCATGTGGTTGAATTTTTTTGTACAGACTGAAATTTGGTACAGATTTTCTTGTCCCCTGTAACAACTTTAGCTATCCAGCACCATATGAGTCTCATAAACTATACTTTGGGCTAAACACACAGGGCCGGATTAGCCTCTTAAGGGGCCCAAGGGAAAAACTTGTTCTTAGGCCCCTGCTGACCCCTGCAATACATGTGTTTCATTTTCTCTGTGTCACTGTGAAATGGAACAGAGCTCCAGAGCAAAGATGATGTGTTCACTAATCTGTTTGACAATGATAGAAAAGGAATTGGCAACAATTGAAATTATTGATTAATCATTTAAATTGTTTTTCAGCAAAAATGCTAAAAATATCGTCGTCCCAGATTCTCAGATAAGTGTCTGGCTTGTGGGAGTCTGTACTTAGATATAAGCTTACTCTTTTACAGTCTGTCTTTTTCACAACCCTGCCACAGGACTGCCGTTCAACTTCTGACTATTTATAGAATAAACTCAGCAGCTCAGGCCCTCAGTAAAAAGTTTCCAATCATAAAAATGGACTACTGTATTCTGCACCTCTTTAGTCAGCTGGAGAAATCTTAAAGGCGCCTTTGAGGCCTCGTGCAGTCTACCATATGTTTCTGCCTGACAGCTTACCATACCCGCTGCACTCTCCAGGCTTCTGTCTGCTCCATACAGTGTAGCTGTGCAGACACGGAGGATTTACTGCAGAGCTGTTTTTATTCCATCAGTCTTGTGCTCACTGACGTATGCATACCTTCATGTCTCCGGGCTGCAGGTCCAGGTGTCTCTGCTGAAGACCCAGTGCAGGTATGCTGTGCTGCTGGCCAGAAATGGGCCGCTGATAACCATCACTGCAACCACATGCCCCTGCTGAACAATGACAAGCACTCTGTTTGCAGGTAAGGGACGTGGCGTAGATTGTGGTTTTAGTTAAGCAAAAATTCTTTTGAGGCTGATATAGAATGAAATCAGGCTTAATGTGATATTATTTAAAAGGACAACCCTCCAATTTTACACACAAACACTAATTTATTTATCACTTGGAGTACTTGTCAGTCTTACATTTTACACAAGGAAGGTGTGGAATTGTGGCATGCACAATTTTAATTACTAAATTTAGGATCCAGGCTTGAGGCTCATTGCCCATACAAGGAGGTAGACTTGGAATATTTGTCGATAACCCTGACAAAACCCATACCGTGGTAGCACTGTAGAAAATTAGCATGGTAACGTGGTCACTACTATGATGGTGCAATTTTATAATAATGCCGTGGTGCACAATGGTAATATATGGTGACCAAATTGTCGCGCCACTGTATGGAAGCTATGTTTGAGCTATTTTGTGTATAACTAATATAGAAAAGACACGCAGTTGCACAAAAAATATACAAGACCCACACAGTGTTGAGGTACACTATATTTTTAACTAATTGGAATTACCTGTAGAAATCTGTTTTCACTTTGACATGAAGAACTCTTTTAACTACTGCTAACAACTTGGTTCCATGGCCAGGATTGAATGCACATGAAAACCAGGTGCGTGCATGTGATACAAGCACACAGAACAGTATCATGAGTGGAAAAAACATTTACACAAGGAAAATGTGATCCTGTGAGCACGGAGCTGCAACTAGCGCTCACCCAACCCTCTCAACTTACAACTGCTCAACTCTCACTTGCTTGGCAAGTTGATTTTAAGGACTCTGGAAACAGTGAAAGTGGCTGCTCCCTTGATTGGGCCTTTTAATACTTTGATTAGTTGTTTTGGATAACTGACATACATAGTCTCTTGCATCACACTTCAGTCCAGCTGACCTTAACTAACTTGTGCATTTGGGTTCCATATTTTTTGTAGCAGTTGTAAACTACATGGATCACTGCTGTCAGCACAAATAGCCAATGTTACACTTTGGTTTTACCTTCATTTGTGCTAAGGGCGTTGCAGAGGTAATTGCTCCTCACTTTACCTCTTTTTTGTGATTTGAAGTTTTTATTTGTTTTCCATTTTCCCAACAATAACAAACAATACATCAAAAAAACAGTTGAAACTGAAAAATAAAATGACAAATTTTTTTTTGAGTACATAGACACCTGCACATGTACAATACATACATGCACTTTCACATATATACGTACTGTTAAACTTGCATACATACCTTAAGAAAGCTACACACAAGAGAAAATAACATAGAACATAACAAGATTGGCAGATAGTATGAAGAAAAGAAACAATTGTTCCAGCAGTAGTAGTTCATTATTAGGCCTACAGAAATGTCAGGGTCCCTTGATGAATGAGATGTAGTTCCCCCACTTTGCATGGTATCTCTCAACCTGGTTAGTTAGTCTAAAAGAGAGACCCTTATAAGCTGCCACTATGCCCAACTGTGAGAGCCACACCCTGACTGGTGGTAAAGTTGTCGTCTTCCATTCTGAGACTATAAGTTTCCTTCCAAGCATGAGGGATGTTTGCACCCACTCTGCCTGTGCTGAAGGGAGGGCTTTTAGATGGAGGGGATCGCCTTGGACATACAGGATTGGGCAGAATGGGATATTCAACTTGAGGATCAGTTTAATGTTTTCATGAACAGCTGACCAAAATGTTTGTACCAGCGGGCAGGACCACAACATATGGAGGAGTGTACCAATACTACCCCCACATCTCCAACAGTTTGGGCTGTCCCTTAATTTCACCCTATGAAGCCTAGAGGGGGACCAGTACACCCTGTTTAATATTTTGAATTGTACCAATCTAGTTTTAAGTTCCTGTGACACTTTCTTATAGTTCTTTAAAATACTGCTCCACTCTTCCTCTGTAAATGACAGTCTAAGATCAGACTCCCAAGCTGATTGGGATCCAGACAAGGGATACTTGTCTGGATTGCATATACAGTATGTGCATAAGTGTGTTTGCATGTGTGTTGCAGTGTTGCCCAGAAGCAGTGCTGCCTCAGCTCTGTGAAGGAGAGCCAGTGTGAATCAGGGGTGACCTCAGCCAGAGTGGGGGACACATGTGAAGTGGATGAGAAGGACTCGTGCACAGATGACTCCTACCAGGTACATAAAGTGGGGGGAAAAAATGAAGAAACAAGAAAAAGATGGTTGAATCATGACCGAAAGACATGACTTCATAGATGAGTGGTGCACATGTTTATTCATCAAGTTCTCCATAAAAAACAAACACTGAAGGGATACCTCAAGAAGAAAATATGAGCTGTTTTTGTGAGCCAGGTGTGGAATGACTCACTGTTTCAAATGGTTCAAGACAACAATGGTGGATAGAAGTAGGTACAATTACAGTCGAGCACAGTGTATTCTTTGCCACAATAACAGGGTGAAAGCTCAGTTTGCCAGAGTATTCTAGACTTCAGAGTGAGGTTTCAGTTTTCATATACCTGTGCCAGTAGAGAGGACTCCATGAAGGTCACATAGTCTATTTGTGTTTATTGGCAAACAGGTTAAAATGTATTAGTATAAACTGCCAAAACCTCACATTACTGCTTGCATCCTTCAAGGCTGTGAATGCTTCCATATGGAATTGGGTCTCTTGCCTCCTGCTCAGACTCGACTTGAGGAAACCTGGTGGTTTGGCCCGCGAGCCAAATGCTCATGTGTTAAAGCAGTCGAGCCAAATCATCGTGCCAGGTCTTTCACTCACTCAGTCGTAGAGGAAAGTTGCAACAAAAGGTGAAAGTCTGGGTTTCTTTGCAAGACATGTGGTTCAGCTTGAGGTGGCAGCTGAGGGCCTTCGCTGTCGGATGAACCAGGCTGCTCATCTGTGTTTGTCGGCTGTTTACTAAGCAGGGGCGAAAAATGGAGAGTCCACTAAGAGAGGTGTTGATTAGAGACGTGAAGTGCATGCCGGTGATGATGCTAACTGGCTGCGCTGTTGTGTGTCCATGGTGCAGGTGTGCTGCAGCTGCTGTGCGCTCGGCTTACTGGTGCGCAGTGAAGGACGGGGTTGCGATGCCCACCAGCACCTGGGCTACCCGTGTGGACACGTCTTCCTCACCTGCTGCGAGGAAGACGAAGACCCGAGCCAGATCCCGCTGAGGACAAAGCAGAAGCCCAGACCTACTGTGCTGCCCAGAAGAGGTATCCGCTGCACAGCAATTTTTCACTCATGTGGAGGCTTCAACACGGAAAACATCGTGCACATTGGTACTGCTAGGATTTACTGTATGTGTAATAAATGGTTAGAACTTAAACTAACACTCAAAGCCAGAGTTGCTCTAGGGACAGAGGCAAGAAGGAGGAGTTGAGGAAATGCTAGGCCCATTTAGTAGGTGTTCTCGTGCTTTTAATAATATCCTAAAATCTTCCTAACAAGGTGGAATTTGCCCAGATGCCATAGATTTTAAGCACCTGGTAAGAGCTTTTTCATTGTGGTTTATTTCAATCTGCTTTGTTTTACATTAATGTGACTATTGCAACCCTGTGGGTCATAGTAATTTGAATTCTCCGCCTCTGTTCTAGAGATTCAGGGAACTGAGGACTTGTACAAAACAGCCTGTGTCAGGGCCAAAAGTATGGGCTTCCCGCAGCTTTTCCAAAAAAAAAATCAGATTTTGATATGAAAGAAAGCAGAAATTAGCTGCCTGGAACGACCATTTTGCTGGCTGACTGGCTAATCGCCCTGCATATTCTGCATATCTGTGCATAGCGGCTTTCAGAAAGAAGGCAAATTTAAATGTCTACAGCTAAGTTACAACTGAGCAAACTCCTCATCTGCTCATGAGGATCATATCATTTGATTGAAAGCTCCAGAACCTTTGCTTTATCTTCTGCTGTTTCCAAGGTCTACAGTGAGCTTTGAACCAGATCAGCTATGTGTCCCTTTGATTCATCACTGCTGCATACGATGTAGTAGTAGACAGCAGAAATTGAAAGAAACCTGTGAAAATCATGAGCTTTATGTTTGTTAAGTCTTGCATTTGGATATATTCAGCCTCTTTTATGCCATGAATTGACTGATGTCCAGTAAAAAGTAACTGTGGAAACTAAAGAACGCATCATTTCCTTAAAAACCAGAAAAAGACAAAGATTTAATACTGTGTTTTTTATGCCATCCCTCATCATTCATAAGTTGTCTCACCACAGTAAGTCGTTTTTTAATGTTTTGCAGCTGTGAATAGCTTCTCCATTTCCTTTATGTATTGTGTAGCGTACGTATGCACCAATATAATGTAGCGTAACTACACTTTACAATTAAAATTTGCACTCGTTAATGAAGGGGCACCATCTCAGATTACTGAGAAAATTATCATTCTAGATTAAGTCTCGAAGAGACTTTAATTGAATGAAGTTGATCAGTCTCTTAGCTGAAAATCGTAAATTCTGATTTCATTGACCTCCAGTTCCCAAACAAAGAAATACACGGCAGAACCGATGATAATTATACACAAACATTTATTAACTAACACTACAAACAAGCAACAAACAACAATGACATAACAACAGACAGTGAATGAATGAATGAATGCGGATAAACTAATTAACTGTGATCGTCACTGGAAGCAGCTGATAGAAAGATGATGAATTTAGAATCACTTTGGAATTGGAAGCCAATCGTAATTTATAAATTCACCCGTTTAGCAGAAAGAAAATGATACTTGCGTAGCCCTGTGATGGAGAGAGAAAACGGCCGCAGGATGTCCAGCTGTGATGGTCTGCTGGATGCGTCGGATCAGGAACACAGAGACAAGGTGGCACTTTGGTGTAGTCATGTTGTAAAAATGTACCAAAGTACAAACACTAAGAGTCGAAGCTCATAGTTAAAAGAAAATGTCCGTGCTGTTGCGTTATCAAAGTTAACTGAAGAGGTTTAACTTCAAGTTAATCATAGAAAAATTAAATCTCAACACTTTAAGAAACAGAAACACAAACCCAAAAAAACTTAGCCTGATAAAAGTCCTTAAAAGAAGTAAACCCTTGAATGAAAGAAAAATAAACCCTTAAAGTTCTTTAAAAATAGTAAAAGCCCCTAGCATGTTTAAAAAGTAAAAGCCGCCTAGCACGTTTAAAAAGTAAAAGCCCCTTTTGAAAGAAACAAGCCCAAGTTCTTAAAAAGTAAAAGCCCAAATTGCATTCCAGTGACTTTCCTTTTATATAGAAAGTTTTGGAGTCAAATTCAAATCAGCATCTGACCAATCGTGGCTGTGTCCATCCCAGGGGGAGGTCTGAGCTTCACTGTCCAGGAGAGATCAGAGGCCAAATACGTTTAGAGCATACTTTAAGATTATTTCTTAAACATGCAAATTCGATTGTTAATATCTATGATGATCACAGATCTGAAATCTCACTAATGTATGATTAAAACGACACCAAACATGATATATTTATCTCACATGGTTCCTGAGATAATAATAATAAAAGATATAACACAAGAATAAGCTTACAAATAGTAGACTTTTAGGCTACATGAAAGTAAACTATTAATGTCACTACAGATAAAAGCATATACATTCAATTATAAGAAAAGTTCAACTTATAAGTATACATGCTGGGAATCAAAGATCTCTCTCTCTCTC
Source organism: Dascyllus trimaculatus (assembly GCA_024666655.1). Lineage (NCBI taxonomy): Eukaryota > Metazoa > Chordata > Actinopteri > Pomacentridae > Dascyllus > Dascyllus trimaculatus. Next base: position 28,951,955 of record CM045450.1, read on the forward strand.
TGTCTTTTATGGTGGTGATCATAAAGAGAGAGGAGGGGGTGTTGGTGTCGTGCGTATGCATCTCAATAAACACTTCAGATTCGATGTGTTCTCCTTCCATGCTGGTCCTGATCAACCTGGTATCACAGAGTCCAGATGTTGGGATCATCACTGCAGAGATGTTGAATTCTTTGATTTTATTATTTAGAAGTGTTTAGTTCGAATCATCAAAGAGTTCCTTGTGTTAGGAGGAATGTCATCTCTCTTCTCCCGAGGTGTATGGTTTTCGTCACCTTTTGGCGCTTTTATGACCCTTATCAGATTCTGGTGCAGAAGGGAGACATCCTGTCGTCTCCAAAAAGGGGGGATTTGGGTCTGCTGTCTCTTGAAATGGTTTCTTACCCAATTTACAGCTCTGAGAAACGGTCTCTTAGATTATCTGGGTGTTAGTTTGGAATGTTCTGCTCCGTTGTACGCTACAATTGCATTGAGGGATAATAGACATTTTTAAAATACTGAATTGGATCAGTTTTTCAGAGTAAATGCAAGACAAACCAAAAAACTACTCAGAATTAGTCTGTGCACTGGATATCTCCATACTGCAAATACAACTCCTGTTATCTACCACAGTTAAGGTAAGCTAGTTGACTTGCCTGCTTAACTTCTAAAGCCATGTTCATATGAGTGCTCTTTTGATGGGGTTCTTTTAACGAACCCCATTGTGAGAGAGAAGGACCTAACGACTCCTATAATGAGGGGAGGGACAACCCACACCCAGCAGACTGAAGCTTTAATAGTGTTAATGGATCCTGAGGAGTATAAAAATCTGGAACTCCCAACCAGTCAGTTTAGAACTCATGAAGCCTCTTGGATGAGAGGTGGAACGTCTTTGAGAAACTAAAGCAAGTCCAGATGCTACGATTGAAACTACGAAGATAACCATGACCTGGATGACTGAGAATCTTTTTAGGAAGGCTTTTAGGGTGCATTTCCCAGAGGCTACAAGCCTTGGAACTTGGGTCCAACAACCAGGCTCTTCTGCAAAACTTGAATTTTTCAGTTTGTAAGTTTCTGCCTGGAGGTTGTTGCTGTTAGTGAAGGGCAACACATATATAGCTGAAGGACAAGAGAAAGCTGTGTGAAATGTGTGACCAATGGCAGGCTTGTACCAGCAGCCTACATCCAGTCAGGCTATAGATGGACCAACAACAGTCCATTTGAAGGGCGGCATTCAGAAGGAATTTGAAACTGCAATCCATAATGAGACAGCCTGCCTTGGAATTTCTTCTTCCTTTTGTGCCTTTGCAATAAAACGATGCGGTAAAACAGTCCATGCATTTCGAGTTATAATCTGACTGGTTTGCCAGATCTTCACAGGGGAAGCTTCAGTTTCTTTGGCAAGTTCTTGGACAAAACCTGCGTTTAGAGATTTTCCTCAAATGGCCACTTAAAGCTGGCTCGGAAAGCAAGTCAATCACCATAGACCCAATGTTAAAATGTTCGACTTAACACCAGAAAGAACTATGTTTAAAGGCTGGTATAAAGACAGTTTTGGTCTTTGTAGCTAATTTCCCCATTCATGACAACTGTAAAGGGGTTGAATTTTTCTGCAACTTACCTTTTCAAATTGTTTTAAGGGTTAAAGTTCTGCATAATTAAGAATGCTGCCACTTTGAGCGACAGGTGGATGCTATGATAGGACAGTCCATGGCCCAGAGATGTTTGCATAGTCTCAGCTCAACACATGTTCCTCTTTGCTAATTTGTGTTTGAGCTGGGAATTAGGCCGAGTCAGGCACTGGAGTAGCTGGAGCCACCATGTTGAGGCTCTAAACTGCTCCTCAAGAAACCTACGGATGATGTCACAGAGGGTTCGTCCATCTTTATATGCAGGCAGTGATGAATATGTAGCTTTAACTTTGACACAAAAACAATTTTGATTTATAATCCAGCTTCTTACTGTTAATTTGATGAAGGTTGACGTGTCAATGTTGGACACAGCTGAATGTGGTCTTTTCCATATGTTGTTTTTGAGTATGAAACGACTTCAGATGCAATTTTATTTACTTGAATCCTGGAGTGGCCTGCATCCAGTTTGCAGCTTGAACTAAAGGTGATTTATAGGGTCACATAAAACCTGCATTCTATTATATATATGATTTTTACGGCACTTTACAAACAACGTATATTACCACTCCACCTTAAGATAGAGTTTGGATTGGGAATCTAGCGATGCCTTCACTTTTTAGGTAATAAATTAAAGGAAAGAATAAAACCTACAACAATGGTACTTTTTTTTGCAACTGCATTAAAGTCACTGTATTTTCACAGCCCTTAAAATAGCTTTTTTTAAAACTGTGCCTCCTCAACAACTCTGCCTTTAGAATATATTAGTGGTTGCTGTAGCTACCTTCCACACTACTCTAGTAAATAAAACAGACCAGGACTGAGCTGTCAGTATTTTGTCCACACTGAAGCTCGTGTTGGAGGTGGAATATGGGCCGAGCTTGATGTTCCAAAAGACAGATGCTCCTGGTTGACTGGTCAGGAGTCACGTTACCGTTCATCGTGATGGGAAAAGATGTATGTGAGCCGAGATGAATCGGGAACAGATGGCAGATCAGGCTGTTGTCTCTCTACTTGTGCCAGCAAAGTTTTCCTCCGCCCCTAAACCATCAAGCACCCAATGCTAAATCCTTCCAACACCATGTAACGTCTCCTTATATCCACAAAAATGCGATTGTTTGTTGAACACCTCAGTGATCTACATGTGACCTACATATCCTGTTTGCAGCTGTGAGCTCCATGAGATGGGATTTGCATGTTTCTCATCAGTGACATCAGCGTTGTGATGGTTGAATATAAGACTCGACGTTTGCTAGTGTGTCTGTCTGTGCTCAGCTGTGCAATTAAAAGTTTAATTCCTCTTATTAAAGCCAAAGAATTACCACAACATTGACCGATTCGTGGTTTGGTGGACCTTTCCTCAGCTTTTTATTTCATATAATGGGACCAGAAACACAGCACGGCATTGTAGCTCATTATTAGTCAGCCTTCGTGGTTGTCCTTTAATGGGAGTAGTTGTATTCAAGTATGATGGTGAGGTAAGGTCAGTCTCCTCGCTGCCTTGGCCTGTTATTTCATTCACAACATCAGAGGAATGCCTCTTAATCCCGCCTTTTAATAGGCTCTGCTCTAACCATCGGCTGCAGCTCATTTCTTTCAGCTGTAAAGGGGAAATTTGAATGATGTCATTCTGAAGTGGGAATCAATTAACCTGCTGAAAGCTGTGAAAGGTTTAGGAGCTGCAAAACTAGCAGGGCTCAGTCAGTTTGCATTACAACTCTCTCACTCACACACACACACACACACACTCTCTCGCTCTCTCAGGATGCATGACTTTACTTTGCGAGTGTTTTATGGATGAAAAAATGGATGAGATGCACTGTAATTATTTCCATGGAGGATATGTTTTCAGTCTTATGACTCACCGCCTTTTAATTAAAACAGGAAACATTTAATCGCCTTGCTCCTCTGAATTTCAATCCCAGGTAATGACTGTGAGAAATATTTGCTTGAAACCCCACAACCGGACCTATTGCTGATAAAGTACAGTATCTGTAAAAGTATTCACCCCCCTTGGAAGTTTTCCCCTTTTTCAATATTAATTCAATTTGTCAACAATTTACCAAAAAACAAGATTCTTGACTGTCAGGGTGAAACCAGATTTTGACAGAATGATGTCAATTAATCAAAAATATAAAATGTATAAGTGATTGCATATGTAATCACCTTTCAAGTCAGTATTTAGTAGAAGCACCATTGGCCACAAATACAGCATTGAGCCTTTGTGGATAAGTCTCAGTCGGCCTTGTACATCTGGACACTGCAGTGTTACTTTATTTGTCTTTGCAAAATTGCTCAAGCTCTGTCAGGTTACAAGGGGATTTTGAGAACAGCCCTTTTCTGGTCCAGCCACAGGATCTCAGTTGGATTGAGGTCTGGGCTCTGACTCGGCCACTCCACAACATTGACCTTGTTGTCATTTCCTTGACTGCATGGTTCGGGTCATTGTCTTGCAATTCTACTTCCAAGTCACAGTTTTCTTCCAGACTGCATGAGGTTGTTCTCCAGGACTTTTTCTGTACTATGCTGGTTTTTATCTTACTCTCTACCTTTACTAGCATGCCAGGGCCTGCTAGTGGGATATACCGACATTATGATGCTGCCACCGCCATGCTTCACAGTCGGGATGGTGTGATTGTGATTATGTGTAGTGTTTTGTGTCAGCCTACCGTGGAGTCTAGTCTGATGGTCAAAAATCAGACCAACAAACCTTCTTCCAGTTGAGTCTCCCACATGACTTCTAGTGAACTCTAGTGAACTCTAGTGAACTCTAGTCCAGATCTAATATGGGCTGTTTTTTCAACAGTGGCTTTCTCTTTGTCACTCTCCTATAAAGCTCTAACTGGCGCAGAATAAGCAACAGTTGCTGTATGTACAGTCTCCCATCTTAGGTTCTGAAGCTTGTGACTCCTTCAGATTAGGTGTCTTGGTGGCCTCCTTCACTCGTCTCTCTCTTGCACAGTCACTCAGTTTTTGAAGACGTCCCTGCTGCTTTGTAATGATGGATTTATCGTTACACCAAGTGCTTTTTCTTGACTTGTCCCTTTAAATAATCTTTTCATGCCGTTTCTTGGGATATTCTTTTGTCTTCATTGTGTAGTTATAGCCAGGAGTGCTGATTCACCAGTAACTGGACTTTCCAGATACTGGGGGTCCAGATGAACACATGAAGACAGTGTGTGCGCAGTGGTTGCTTTCTTCCTCCAGCCTTTCATTATCACTTTAGCGTCACAAGAGTTCTCCAAATGCAGCAAGGCTCTGACTGCTGCGCATGTTACCATTAGTTTCTCGTCATCGTGATAATTCACGAATTGAAGCTCTGTATAAAAGCATCATTTAAACACTTAGGCTGAATGTAAAAGTAGAGGAGGAGCAGATGTTGTTTTGTGTCTTCAAGTCAGTTTCGTGACGTAAATTATACAGGCAATATGGTTCTGTCTCTAATTTGAAGCCCCCCGCCCTTTCTCAAAAATTCCCTTCTCTCACTCCTTCCAGTGTCGGAGAGCAAGTTCCCCAAGGAGGCCTTCTCCATCAGTGCCACAGACGAAGCTGCCAATGCAGTGGAGGAGCAGGAGGACGTGGACGAGTGCCAGCTCTACCACGGCCAGCTGTGCCAGCATACATGCACCAACATCTGGGGCTCCTACCGCTGTGGCTGCCACCAGGGCTACGTTCTGCAGCAGGACGGACACTCCTGTGCACCGGGTACTGTAGCTCGTCCTGGGAGGTTAATTCAAGTACGAGTGGTGTCAATTTCAGGTTATAATGAAAACAAAAGTCAGATGAGCTCATAATCCAAATTTAAAAACTGGTTACTTCAGTGTCACAAATGGATTGGTACGATTGGTAAACATGCTGCTACTCCAAATTAAGGTTTTCACCATCTGTGCAAACTGTCATTAGGTCTTTTTAACGGCTCTCCTGGAGCTCAATGCATGGATGGTTAAAGGGGAAGGTAAAAGTTTTTAGAGACTGCCTAAATGTTTTGGCTTTGCCTGACAAGTGTAGATGTAACATATCAGCTACACTGCAAAAACTCAACATCTTACCAAGTTTATTCGTCTTATTTTTAGTCAAAATGTCTCAACCCACTTGATTTAAGATAAATTCACTTTACAAGTAACATTTCAGCAAGATGGAGGGACGTGTTTTAAGACAATGCATCTTAAATATGTTGTTAAGTCAAACAATCTTGAAATGATCTTGTTTTGAGTTGTATTTTGCAAGAAACAAGGTTCATTTCACATTTCATTCATTTTTCAAGCTGAGGTGTTGTTTGTATGAGATAAATAATCTTGATTTAAGAAATAAACTTCATTTGATTCAAGTAAATGCATTTTATTGGAAAATCACCAATTCATATGTAATGCAAATATCTGCTTTTGAGTTAAAACACCTCCTTTTGGGCGTAGCTGGCTTCACCTAAAACACAACACATTCAAATGCTGTCAAACACCACTAAATATTAGGATTTCTAGCCAACTGTGAGAAGAAATTATATCTCAAAAAGCTTAAATTAATCTTTGTAATCTTATTTCAAGTAAAAGATGATCTTAAATCTAGAGAAGAGCCACGATAATACAACTAAAAATAAGTTGAATACATCTCAAATTAAGAAGCTGACATTAAACTTATTAAAGCAAACATCTATGTAATTCTTTAGCATGTCTGGTTTATTCTAAGACACCTAAGCTTGACAATGCTGCTAAAATATAGCTTAAAATAAGTTTTCCCTGCTGATTTTAAGACCTCAATATTCTAAATATCATGTCTTATTTCAAGAAATCTTACCAAGCAAATTTTCACTTGTTCTATTGGCAGATTTTTTCACTTATTTCAATGTAAAAGCCTTGAAATAAGTTTTTTTTTCTTGTTTTGGGAGGGGCATTTTTTCCAGTGTAGTAGATTCTAAGAGGAAACTCTTGTTGACTGCAAACAATTTCAAAACAATCGCTCTGTGGGCCTTATAATGGTAGAATAAAACAGAGATTGATTAAACCACTAAAGCCTTATATTTGCTGACTTCGGTTTAGGTAGAACTATAACATGTGGCTGCCATTCTTGTTTTATTGGTTTTGCTAGATCTAGCAGTGTGTCTCACTAGGCTTCCGCAAAACTCCCGTAACGCACAATAAATGTACATTCAGAAACCGTGCAGTTAGACAAGTACATAATTAGACAGGCAGGTAGGCCATCCAGTCTTCTAAAGCATCGAATGCATTGATTGGTAGGTCTTTTTTGAGGCCTGTGACTACCACAGACAATAGCTTTTTTTGTCCTTTCATTATCAGAGCACTTGATTTATTGATTCCTGTCAGGATGGAAAAAAAAACAAATATGACATAAGTGCACACTCTAGCTTCAAGAATCTTAAGGAAAATTGGATGCCATTGTTCAAAGCTGGAGGCCCGTTCATTCGTATGAAGGCTGCACACTTGGAGCACACTCCAAAAAGAATAGACAATTTTTTCAGTGAGCTTCTTTATGCTCCCACAATTCTGGGCCCATAGAGCATGTACGTACATTATTTAACGTCCTGTTAAAGTGAGATGACGTTTGTCCAAACTGCAAGCCGACTGGCTCCCTGCACTCACAAATAGGTTAAGACATTTTAACCCTACGGCCTCTCTTGACTTTTCAGATTTTATTTGATCAAATGGATCATTTCAGGGAGAGGGTGTCTGCTCAGACAGACATATTCGTTATTTTTCAGTCGTTTTTTTGTAGTTATCAGACGATAATTCGGCAAGTTGTAGCAGTGATTTTAATAACACCTTCAGCCTTGTACATTAAAGCTGTCTGGCAAGAGTCTTTGTTTTAGATTATGTATGGCGTATGGATTACTTGTGTCATTGAAAGTCACACAAAATGACTCTAACATTACATTCATGTCATGTATGTGTTGTATTCTACACTTGGAGTTTTTAATGCGGTCATCATTGAGTCTTTCAGATTGTCAATCTAAATGAAACAAGCTAAAATGCTTGCTCTAAAAACACCCCTGTCCTAGATCTGAATTCCAAGCAGGATATTTACCACATAATCACGGAACAGACTCTATCACAAACACCTCTATGTGTCTTCCACACATTATTTTACATGCAGTTCATGTTGCCTCCTATTTGACCCGGTGCTCATTTAGTTCTACTAAGCTACAGCTGTGTGATTGGAATCCACTGACAGGAGATGAGGCAAACGCAGAACAATAAAAACTCAAATGTTTCACTCGCACTAAAAGTTTAATTACAGGAATCTTGATTTTATTGTATTTGCCTGCATGGTTATCTGACTGTCGGTATGCTGCGTTTAAACCAACAACAGATTTCATCTCTATACTTATTGCACTTGAGCTAAATGCATTTAAAAAGGCTCATCAAAATTCCCCGCAACCTCAAATGAAAGATAATTCATTCACAGGCCTCTCTCTGCTCTGTAAAAGAGTGTAATGACAAAAACATCCAGCGTGGGTCAAATTATGTTTTGGAATATTGCTCGTTTTCAAATTTGCCTTATGAGGCAGAAACTTTAAATAGTCAGTTTGTGGTTTAGCCCATCAGTTAGCTGGAGTGCTTCATGTTCCTTGTGGTTTCTGTTGTTATTGCTGCCCAGTGAGTCCTGAGGAGGACAACAGAGTCAAAGAGGTGGACAGTCCAGCTGTGAGCCTGACGCCAACCACCACCACCACCACCACCAGTACAGCCACTACAACCACTACAACCAGCACAACCACCACCAGGCCTGCCCACCTCGATCCTTGTGCAGGTAAGACTGAATCACAATGCATGTGACGATACTTTCAGCATCTATGCATTCACATGAAGCCATACAGAAGTTTCATTTACAGCTAGAGGAGAAGCCTATCCTTTCAGTGCTGCTGACAGTGGGAATCCAGAATGTGTAGCTGTAGAGCGCATTACATTTTCTGCCAGAGTTCTACTTTATATTCTTGGAGTTTCCATCCTTATTGATTCAGCTCTTCCTGCTTTATAAAAGGACGTGATGTTCATATACCTTTAGACTTAGAGATACAGTACAGTGCAAAACATGAAGGCACGGGAAGAAAAGTTAGGATGGATAGTTCATAGTTATCAGGTAACTTCATGCAACGTGATGTAAACAAAAAATGCACTCCTTAAAATAGAATCGGTTCTCCTTGGTGCACTCTCACAGCTTTTTAGTTACTTGACAGGAACTTTGTTGGGCATTTTGGAGACGATGCCACCGTTCTTCTATAGATTCAGTCTGTCTTGTTGCATCAGTCTCTTCATATATGATGCTGAGATCAGGGTTAGGGTTAGGCAGTCTGATACAGGGCTTTTTCTTCTTGGAGCTAAATATAGTTCTTTTTTAATCCGACTATATTTTTGGACTCATTGCTGTGCTGCAAAATTATTTCAGGACCAGTCACATGAGTCTTGCTGATGCTCGATCAAATCTGCCATGTTCCTTGAGCTGTTCCTGAGTGGTTTATACAGCGTGGTGGGGTTCATTGTCCTGTTGGGGGAGGCCATTGCCATTAAGGAAGTGAGCTTGGTCTGCAGCCAAGTTTAGATGGTTGTTACATGTCACAGTAAGATCCACCTGAATGCCAGGACCCAGGATTTCCCAGAAGAACATTCCATGTAACGAGATGATCTTCACTTCGCCTGTCAGTGGTTTTAATGTTGTAGCTGTAATATTTCTAGCCCACACAGAACGGCTGAGCTGTTTTACGATTTGGTATTTTGTAGGAATTTGCCGCTGGGTGTGGCCAGCTGCAATCATTGTCAATAATTAGAGGAGGAGGTAGTTCACCCAGATCTCTCACCAGCTGCTGCACAGACTAATTGAGACACACTTTTGCTGTGATTATGAGTGTAGTTATGACTGTTTTGGTTGTTAAAGTTATGGTTGTGACACATTAGTTTAGAATGGCTTCACACAGCAATTGTGTGTGTGTGTGTGTGTGTGTGTGTGTGCAGTGACTTGACATGTTGTGTACACTTGCCTAATTGTTCACACTGAGCCAATGGAAAACAAGTTTGTGTTCAATGTCATGCCATAAATATGCTGGACAGATTCTGCTTTTCCCCTTATTGCAATAGGTTCAGATTCCCCAACAACTACAAGTATTTCTTGTTATTTCTTGTTATTTTTAAGGGTCCTAAGCGTACGTTTTTTTCTATTTATTCATATATTGTCTTATCCCTGCAATCCAGAAACTGGCAGGTCCTCTTTTGCTGCAACCTCTCCAGCATGAAATGTAAAGTAATCCATAGCCGAACACATAAACAAACCAACAGGTGTGAATTAATGTGCAAGTGTCTTCCGATGGAGATCCCCAAAGCAATTAGCAAAATGGCCGATCAAGGAGGTGGCTGTTTCTGTGTTTGAGATCAAGCATTTAGAAACACTTTTGGAAAAGTTTTGTTTTTTCGAGTTTGTCCTCGTCGCCCTGATAGATGATGTTTAGTGACACTCTTTGTTACCACAAATCTCTGCAACAAGAAAGCTAGCATCCCCCGTAGAGCCACAACACCCACAAATGAATGGGAAATCAAGTAAACGGCAGTTATCCTTTCAAAATTTGGTCATGTTGGTAAAGGATTAATTGCAGGGGCTGAAACATGAGAGGGGGTTCTCAAGTCACACAATGTGAAATATTGTTTTGTATGTTGTGTAAAAGTAGCAAGGAGCTGAGATTTGGGCTTTCCTCATCACATTAATGCTTTTGGCTCTGATTTTCTCTTCCTGCTGTCAGACTCCTCTTCATGGTTTCCTCCCTTAGCTGACATTTTCTGTTACGTCTCTATGTGTAATGGGCAATGAGAGCATTCGGGGCTTTAGAGAGATTGTTCATGTAAGGCGGTGAAGTGTACAAGCCCTCTCTGGTGTCTCCACCCTCTAAAATCCATCTGTAGAAGCTGCATGCATCTGCTCAAAACATCAGCTCCGATTTTACTGAAAGAAAGCAAGCAGGCCTGGACGATGATGATGTGTCTGAGTGCTGCCTCCCTGCCCTGAGGCCGACTCCCTCGTGAGCAGAAGAGAAAACGGGGACAGTTGCAGCAGCTTCGTGAGTCGAATCCTGTCGGGTCACTAGGAGATCACCAGTGTGAACCCTCAGCCTGCTCCACTCTCTACTCCAGCGATAGCCTCCCGCTCCTTAACAGTGTCTCTGATTGTTGGTTGTAAGAATATTCTGATCAATGTATTGAGCGGCCTTCAGCACCGCAGAACTTTAGAGGGGGAATGTGTTGGCGAGAGATTGTGGGGAAACAGTTCCTGGCCCATGCCTCTTTGTGACAGGGCTATTGAGCTGTTAAATGGGGAAAATTGATTCTGCTGTGTGATTGCGATGGCTCATGAGAGGCTCCTTCCTGCAGAGAGTGATCATCAGTGTGAGGGAGTGGAGGAGGAGTCCGTCGGAGCCTCTGTGGAGCACGACAACATGGAAACAGCACCAAGACAAGAAATATAAGAGTGAACATCTGCCTTGAGGCCTACCTGTGTGGGATCCGGAGATGATTGTGTTCATGCTGTTTGTCTCCTGCAGGAAATGGCGGCTGCAGCCAGCAGTGCTCGGCGGTGGCAGGCCGGGCTCGCTGCTCCTGCTTCCCGGGGTTCACGCTGATGACAGACGGACGCATGTGTGAAGGTAAGGGCCACTACTCCCTCTTGTCACGTCACCGCTGGCAGTAATTGGAGCGATTCACAAAGCTTGTATGTATCCCTTAAGCTGTCTCCCTCAAGCTGGGTTTGCACAACCCCAACACCGTCAACAATGCGAGTCACCGCCGCGTAAATGAACAACAACAAACGCGTACGGCCATGACGACTGAACAAAAGTGCAGTGGAGCAGTTTGCCCAGGAATCGGGACACTTTTTAATTGGATTCAGTCACTCATGAAGGAGGAAAATGCACATCTTGTGATACTAAACAATACATCGACTGATTGGGCTCCCAGTACATGGAGGTGGAAACCATTGCCTGGAGCATGAGTCAACCATAGCCAATTACTCTGTGGCAGCTGTAGCAGCAATAACAAACAGTACACATGGTAGCTGCTCTCCTTTCATAACACTCAGCAGTGGCACCTCTTACAGAAGGTCAGAAATCACCGCAGTCTATTACACTGTGAATGACTAGAATTAAGATCTAGTAATAATAATGCTTTTCATAATGTTTGGTCATTATGACCCAAAAATACACCACTTACAGCTGAGTAGCGTCCGTGCAAAGTCCAGCTCAGGTTGTGAAGTTACAGTAGCAAGGAAAAGTTTTCCTATGGAACGATCTGCGTTTATGGATAAATGTGTCTTGAAATCTGATCACGTTGTTATCCAAGTTACAATAATGAACAAACATAATTTTTTTTAACTAATCTTACTCACTGATCATTGAGTTTTTGTTGTGTGCTCTATATTAATAATAATTCTAATACATTATTCAAATGTTTACAATGTTTTTTGGAAAACATGTATGAACCTTGAGCTAACTGGAGTCAGGAGTTGGTGAATCTGGCGTCCAATCAATGAAACTCAATTGGAGGTGTCAGCGCTGCTTTGACTGACTATAAAAACTCATTTAAGACTACAGTGATCCCTCATCTATCGCAGAGGTTTGGTTCAAGACACACCCCCCACCCCCCAAAGGCGGAATCCGCGAAGTAGCGACCTTGTACTGGGGACGGCTGTCGCTCAGGTGGTAGAGCAGGTCGTCCACTGGCATTGCAATCCCAGGTCCCTCCGCATGCCGAAGTGTCCTTGAGCAAGACACTGAACCCCAAGTTGCTCCCAATGGCAGGCAGGCACCTTACATGGCAGCTCTGTCGCCATTGGTGTGTGAATGTGTCTGTGAATGGGTGAATGCAAAACACATTGTAAAGCACTTTGAGTACCACTAAGGTAGAAAAAGTAAGTGGAGACCATTTACCATTTATATTTATTTTATTATTTAAATATATATTAAGGCTTTATAAACCCTCCCCACACTGTTATTAACTTTTCCCACACTCTTATAAACACTTCCTATGCTCCTAAACACTTTCTACACTCTTAAACTTATGGAATTTTAACAACATATAAAATTCTACATGGGTCCAGCTGCTAGCTTCTCTCTTCCTTTAGCATGTTGAGGAGTTCCACAGTTTCTTCCATGGTAAGCATCTTCCTCTGGCGCTTGGCTTCGGTGACATTACTATCACTAGAAGTGAGCACTGCTAAGATGACCCCCAAAACACAATGCAGAACACTCTGCCTTGTAAAAAAAAAAAACATAGAATCATTGGAGCTGATTTTCTGTTCAGAAATCTAAAGTTTGCAAATCCTTGAACAAGAATGGCATCTATAGTTAGATATCATGAAAGAACCTGGCACTCTCCAAAGAAAGCGTTACTGACTTTGGCAGAAAAGCACGTTGATACTCCACAGTGCTTCTGAAAAAATGTTTTGTTGAGTTTTGAATCGGAGATTGACCTCCAGAGAGTTGTTCATAAAAGACATCTTAAGTACTGACAGAGCTGAAGCAGTTCTCTGAGGTCGAATAGTCCAAGATTCCTCCTATCTGATTCTCTCTCCTGTTTCTTAATATTATAACCCACTTCTGACTAAATGATGCAATCCTGCTGTCTAGAATAGGCAGCTCTGGAGGGCTTTAAGTAAATGCATGTTTATATCCTAAAGGAGTCGCCTATATTGCTTGTAAAAAATCCAACTAAAGATTACTGCTCTCCAGGCTGGAGGTTCTGGAGCTGAAAATCAGCATAAAATGACAAGACAAAGAAGCACCCACACACTAAAAACATCATACTGTGGGAAAAGTCCTCACTCTGATAGATCGTGGATGTTTAGAACCCTACCCAGAAGAGAATGTAATTGTTGCCATGCCAAAGCCCATTTTCCCCGAATGGCCTTGCAGTAATAAATTTACTGTAGTAGTTAGTAAATTGATCCATGAATTTGCAAAAGGGCGAAAACTTGGCAGTAATTTCACTCTGGGGGGAAAAAAAAACAGAGATATACGGTCCAGCTTTTGGATTCAGTACTCACTGGTTCGATATGTGCACAAATCCCTGCCTGCACTGCAGATAGTGTACAAGATAACAGGAGAAAGGTGGGCGGTTGGATCGTGTGCTGCTCCAGTGCGGAACGTTGCAGAGTTTATTTAATCTGTGTGTCCCTTAGCGGACGGGATAATACCTCTAAATGCATAAGCGCTACATAAGAGTCCGTGTTTCCCCTCCTATCAATCCATTCTGTGAGCAGACGGGGCACTTTCTCCCCCTAAAGTGTTCCCACATGTGGACATGTGGGTGGGCAACGTTTGGTTTAGACTGGAATGAAACAAAGCAAATGGCACGACAAGATGGAAGTGCGAAGGGGGGGTGGGTGCAGTTTGAGGTTTTGACAGAGTTGTGAGTCGACTGTGAAGTAAACTGTGGAGCACTTGTTGCTGTAGATGTATCATCCAGACTGTGAAAACACTGTGAAAGCATTAACACCTGGGATGTTTGCAGTTGCCTGTAATTTGTTTAGCAAATGGAAACGCTTCTATCAGGGAAAAAAAAAATGCTGAAGTGGTTCATCCCTTATCAAGGCTGTTTGGTATTTTAATTTACACGGTTACAGGGTAAATAAAGCTGCTTCTCTCTCTCTCTCTCTCTCTCCGCGGTGCATTCAGGTGCATATGAATGAGAGCGAATGCTAACATTTTAACACACAGTTGTTCCCATGGAGATGTGTGTGAAGCAAGGACAGGTTGTGTGAAGAGAAGCTTTATGCTCAAGCTGAACAGCGAACGTGTGGGTCAGACACTCGATCGGGGCTGGATTTGTTTTTCATTCCTCTAAACGCTGCACGGAGGTGGAGAGCTTCGAGAGTTATTACATGGATGTTAAGTATGAATGAGATCCCTGCGATAAATTGTAATCAGCTCTATCCTCTCCGTGGTCGCATTGCTAACATAATCTTTAGATTTGCATAGCTGGGATAGTTGGAGAGGAACATCTGCTCCACCAAAACCTTGTGGAGGATATCAACAGCGTTCGACCGCAAAGTTCTCTGAATCGTGGGTCCGCCCTGCAAAACAGACTGAGCTCCCCTCCAGGCTGAAGTTCAGCTCTTTAGCTGTTGAAGTCAAAGAGAGTAATCCCTAAAACTGATATCATTTCCCTGCAGAGATGTTTTAATGGGTGTTAGGATCGCTCTAGATGCTATGTTTTCATGCCGATGCAACTTAGGTCTGTTTTTCACATCAGCCAGTTAACAAAAAGGTCAACTTACTTGGTATTTGTGGAGCTGTAAGCGTTACATCATAGTCTTCCTCAGTAAATCAAGTTTACCATTTGATAAGATGGCAGTTAAGTTGTTATGACAGAAAGTCTTAACCTGTTGTCTCTGTTCAAATATGGTTAAATGTAAATCTTTCTTTACTTGTCCACTGATTCCTCTTTGATGATCTTTATGCACGTTGTATTGCAGCTACGATAATTATTGTAATTACTAGTTTCTCACACGTAAATGACAATCGCAACTAAATGATTGGGGAAGCCTGCAAAAGTCCATTCTTAAAGAGCAGCTAATGTGGAAAACAAGAACTTCTAGCCTTTTGTGCCGTGCATTGTCAAAGATCTGCTCGATTTTTCTAAGTTATTTCAATTTTTGGAATTCCTGCATGCATTGGGAACACGCTGTTTTTAAAGCTGTACTAGCCACTTCTTTGCAACAAAAAGCCAAATCAAATCTGTTAAATGTGCACGTAACAGGTATTTGTGAGTTTTCACTGCAAACCAGAAGGGTGTCCGCTTAGATTTACCACAAAGATGAAGAGCAAAGCAGGAGGTGGAGGTGTCTTTGTGTCAGGATGGCGGATGTTGGGTTCGAGAGACGACCTCTCCTTCGCTTTCGGCTAATGGTGCTAAAGCTAAGCTAGCATCGTCCTGCAATGTTGGGAAGAAAAAGATGTTTGCTAGTCTCTACAGCAGTTTCTTCCCTACCACCAGTGTCTGATTCTTTCTACCACCAAGAATCAGACACTACTTCATGGACCGCTATGTGAAGGTCTTCTGTCCAGCTCATTTCCTGACCTCAGAACTTGCTATACTTTGTTTGAAAAAGGAACAAAACAACAATACGTGCAGTGCTTGAGACAATGAGGTTACCCCACCAGTTGTATACTGGACATACACAGATAATGACTACAGAAATATGATTCTTCCTTTCCTCCTAAACAAGCTGTGGAATTTGTTTTAATAGATTAGATTGGACACCATGAGATGCTTCTTCATCGGGACGCCTGTCATCTGAAGGCAAGTGCTAAGGTTAGAAATGAGCTGGATAGAACACCTTCACATTTTACCGCTTGGAGAAGAAGGCTTTGCTCTTCTCGACATCAAGGACCATGGTGTCACTTCCAGGTTTCCAGCCAGCAGGGCACACTTCCCAGTCAGTGAACTGGAAGGCCTGGACCAGACACAGAGTCTCATCCACTCATCCATGGATGAGATGCTTAGTTTAGTCCATTCATTTATTTTTGCAGGGAGAGTTAATTTAAATGTAATTGCATCAGAGTTAACTGATGGAATTCTACATTTTCACTGCTTTAACTCCACTTCATCTCCAGCGGCTGCCAAAGTCACAGGAGGAAATTAGCATTATTCATCACATAGGGACGACTGTTAGTTTACAGTCTAATGTTACCCAGACTTTGGTATGCGACTCTTATACAAGATAATCAGTGGGGTTTTTTTGCTTCACCTGTGAGTTTTCAGAATGTTTTGGCGCGTCAGTTTAGCATTTTGCACGTCTTGAAGCGAAAACTTGCAGGTGCCCACTTGCACCCTCAGGTGTCTCATCCTCCTGAATTTATTCTCTTTCACTGATGATTTGAAAATCAGATTCACAGTTTGCACTTGGACGCCTCCGCACTGCATCTGTGTAACTCTAACCTCCCCGTCTCACACCAAACCTTCAAATAAGCCAAGACTGACTTCATCTGCCACAGCTTGAGCTTTTCAACAAAAAAAAAAATCTCATCGTCTGCTGGGTCCAGCGTGTAAGAACAACAGGGTGTGTTTTCTTCGGTGCCTAATGGTGGTGCCTGTCTGACATCTCCCTGCGCTCGGCCTCCTCAGCTCTCTAGATGGAATTCTTCGAAAACTGCTATCTCCCCTCTGAGTTCAACTAAGCATTTGTATTTCTCAAAAATAGACTCTTTGTTTCCACCTTGTATTGGATCACTTCACTCCTCACGACTGTGTAATGTGGTTGTCCCCGAGGGACCCGTCAGGGGAGGTACAGGGACCTCTAAGGCAATAGGCACTTTTTCCTTTTGCTTTTTCCTCTTTGAATGACGCACTGGAAATAAGTCTGGCCACCAGCGCTATGTGGTGAAAGGAGAAGGCGACTTTCTGCACCACTGGCAATACGCAAACACTGGAAAAGGTCCCGTCCATCCCTGGGCTTAGAGGAGAGCAGGGCCCAGAGGATGGGGTGGACTCAGCGCTCGGCATGATTTGCCCCTGGAAATATCCTCCCTGCAACGTAGATAACAGATGTCTCTCAGCTGGGAGACAAACGGGGACATTTGCAAAGGCAGCTCCCAAAACAAAGCAAGAGTTTTGCCGCCACAGCACTGCTTATGCATCGTACGTCCTGAGTCTCTGCAATACCAAAGGGCGAAACTGTTCATTCCACTAAGATGAATGTGTTTGCTGCAGCTCCTCGGAGGCTTTATATAACACATTAAAACGTGCTCGGTGCTGTGAGGAGTGATGCTTGTGTAGTTCTGTGAGGTGAACCTTACAAGAAACGAGCTACAGATGATGCTCACACACCAGGTACACGCTGGAAGCCTCACATCAGTGTTTTTCCTCCCCCTGCTCCCTGTGGGAAGGTGCTGCAAGCCACGCAGTTCATTCAAATTCCCCGTGGCACAAGATTTAAAAGTCGAGAAAAGACATTTCAGTGAGGGACTGCCAGTAGACACAAGGGCAACACGGGAGAATATGTTCCCCCTCTCGTTCCCTGATTTCCAGTTTTCCAGCGTTGGCTCCTTCACGCAGATTCGTTCGAGACCTTTTCACCAGGTTCCCCGAGGAATGCAGCATATTTCGGGGTGATCTTCCAAATCTGGATGGCTGCCGCACCCTCGCATGCACACAAATGAGCGCACACACACACACAATAATCCCAGTCCAACCCTATCGCTGCATCCAGCTAATCGGCTGTGCACTGCGATGCATGATAAGGGAATGCAGCAGTTTGATAAAGACGAGCCACAGCAGAGCGGCGATCCACTGTCTCAGCACGAGCCCAGCAGTGTCATAAATCAACAGCGCCTGTTTACCGGCTGCGCTGCTGTTTGACTGATAAAGATTTAAAAGGTTCGCAACTGTGTATTTTATTTCACACAAACAAGCATAACAAGCAAAATATCACTTAGCTTTCTGCCAAGACCTGATATTTTTAAATTTAACTTTGGGTTTACAGAGCGCCCGCTGTCCAAAGTTGATATAATGGCCTGCCAAACAGCACTCCAGCACACACTCTGTCAGGGTCATGTGTGCAGAATCAATGGGACCAAAGACAAATCTTGATTTAGTCCTCCTAAAATAATGTTCCCTTTGTTTTTCTGCCACCACACACACGTCAGCTGTTTAATAGTGAAACCAAATGGGGGAAACTTATCATTTGCATTTTGCACTGCACCAGTGAGAATGCCACTCTTTCTGTGCTGATGGCCAGTCAGATTGTAGTTGTATAAAGTGGTAACTGCTTAGCAACAGAAAACAAAATGGCCCTCAAACCCATGTTAAATATGTAGTTGCTTTTTACCTACAAGCAGGGGCACATGTCTAGTATTGCAACTCGTGAGCTACTAGACATTAATCAGCCTCAGTCTGCTTGATGCAGAATCAGTAGATTTTTTATACTGACCTATCAGCTTCACACAAAGTTGACAAAAGTGAAAGCTAATAGTTGACTTGTCACATATGAAGCAGACGTAGAGCAACATTGGAGACATTAAAGGCCCTATGTGCCCCCATTTATCAAATTAATGCACATGTCCCCACAATGTATCCTTAAATTTTTCACCTTAAAATACAGTAGTCCCTTGCCATATTGCGGTTCACTTTCGCGGTCTCACTGTATCGCAGATTTTTAAATTGTATATTAAGTACGCAGTGTACAGCAGATGAATAGACGAATGTATGGAAAACACAGCTACGGCCATTTCCGCTTGAGCTAGTCGGATGCTAATTAATTGACGGAAGCCAGTGTTTATATGAGTGTGGGAAAGGTTAGTAACAGTGTGGGGAGGGTTCATAAAGCCTTAAAATATATATAAATGATAAAATAAATGTAAGGTTGCTACTTCGCGGATTTCGTCTATCGCGGGAGGGTTCTGGAACCTAACCCCTGCGATAGACGAGGGATTATGCTATGAAACCCAATGAGCTGCTGCTGTCCCCGCCCCCTTAAGGAAAACCCACCATCTTTTTCTGTGATTGACAGCTCGGAGAAAATCAGCTCACCGCCCGAGAGCTCACACAGACATTATGATGTGTGAGACCAGGACTGTCTATCGCTATTACCTTTCTCTCTGAGTCATCATTTTACAGCACACCCGTTGTTTTTAATTCCTGTATGGCGAAATTGTCATGATAACATTGTCCCTGTTTAGTAAATGACTATAAAGTGAGTGCCGGTTAACATGTAGTCCTAATGGGCTGTGCTTCAGTCACTGTTTCATTCTTGTTCCGTTGTCTGACAACAGAAACAGAAAAATATGTAAGTGAGAACAACTTTATTGAGAATTCCGCTGTATTATAATGCAGTATGTGTGAGCACAGAGAGCAGGAGAGAAGCAAACGGATGTAAACACTGGTTGAGTTTAGGTTGAACTGAAGCTCATGTAAAAACATGACAATATAGAAAACACAGTAACACGCTCTCAATCCTTGTTTATTGGTTATAAATCAAAGTTTAAATCATCTCTAAATGTCCCTCAGTGTTTCAACTGAGCTCTCGCTTGTGATCATACCATCAAAACTAATGGTAGCTTTAGCAACATTAGCCACACAATGTGCTCCTCAGGATTTTCCTGTTGTTGCGGGAACATTACCAGCACAAGTAAAAGTAATCCACTGGTAGTTCCTTAGATGCCGGGAGGGAATCTTGCAGTCAACAGCAGAACATTTGCTGTGCTTTGCTTGTGGCTGCAACATTTTAGAACCATGAAATGTCTCAGCCGCGAGTCGAAGAAGCAGATCAAGAAAGTCAACAAAGCTGCTAACCTGTGATGCTCGATTCGACGAAGTTTGAAGCAACACGACAACTGGTTAGTTAGACGTAAGGTAGCACCTGTGCTAAAGCCTCCATCGCTCGTAAATCTGTGAGGATAACTAGTTGTGGGAACAGCTGAGGAATGGCGGAAGTAAACGTCTTCATAACTGAACAGCTTTTATTTCACACCTCCAGGTTTATAGCAACAACAAAGCACAATAAAAATAGATTTTCCTCATGGGACCTTTAAAAGTGCCTGTAAGAAACCAAAGCAATGAGCTGCAAGACAATAAAAATGCTCCAAAGGACTCGTTGCAACTGCAGATCCAAGTGATTATTCACCGTCCGTTTGTCATTACATACCCCTTTCACACAGTCATTAGAACGATTGTTAACATAGAAATATTGAGCCGTGCAGCTTTAATCTTCAATACCACTCCTCTCCCTGGATTACAGACGAGAGCTACCAGTGCACGTTGTTTCCGTGCCTCTGCTGGTCCTCCGCTCACAGGCTTCGAGCTGTAAGAGCATCTTCAAAGACCTTTTTTCTTCCTTAAAATAATCACAAAACTCGTAACAGTGAATCTGAAAACCATTTCCCGTGACTTTTTACTTCGCGAACCAGTGATTTTTGTGCTTGAAACTCTCATGGCGACTCCCCAGCTTGATGATTTTCATGCAAGCAAATGCATGCAATTTCCTGGTATGCCTCAAAACTCTTAGAAGTAAGAATGACTTTCTTTGTTAGTTCCCGCAGTATTATTTTTGCTGACGTCCATCTCCTGCTGACTCATTTGAGCCCCGTCACTGTGACGACTGGAGAGCAGGAGCAGAATTACACCCAGGACCTGTCCATCAGCTAACTCCAACCCTCACCTCCACCTCACAACCCCCACCCCTCTGCACACAGTCACCTTTGTCCTCTTTCTGCAGATGTGGACGAGTGCGCGACCAACACCCACAGCTGCCGGCCGAGCGAGCGCTGTGTGAACACCGTGGGCTCATTTGTATGCGAGCTGCAGGTCACTTGTCCTGCAGGCTACCAGCTGAGGAACAGCGTTTGTGCGGGTGAGTTCATTGTTCCTGATGTATTTCATTAGGCCCAATTTAACTGGCAGTCTTTCCCAGAGCCTGTACCGTAGAAATGCTCATGATGTCTTCTTCTTCGATATGCAGCGCAGGATTTCCTTATAACTTGTTTTTTATCGGTTAAAGAACTGAAATGAGACACAACGGCTGGCACAACAAAAACACCAACACAGAATAATGTTTAGTGACAGTATATTTTAAATTGTGGCTTCCTGTATTATTGCTTTTCACAACTACAATATAGTTAGGTTTGGGAAAGAATATGACTACGGTCAGTAAAATAGGATTAAGGTAAGCTTAAAGTTCTAACTCCAAAGTCCACACGCATCCAAACAAACAGATATTCTAATAAAAAATAGGGATAGACCGATTATCGGCCTGCCTGATTATTGTGGCCAATATTTGGCGTTTTCCCAATTATGGGTATTGGTAAATTATTGACTGATATATTGATGAGTTAAACCTTCTACTTCAGGTCTGATGCAGCCGCTTCTCTCTGTCTGTGTCACTCTGTGGTCTCAGAAATGTCTCTCAAGCAGCAAAAACTAAACAAGAAACACAAGTTTTTGCCACAAACCAGGAAATTAGCTTCTCTCACAGTGGCTAAGGCTATGCTAACAGCTGACAGCTAAGTTATAAGGCAACCACAGATTAACCTGGAACCTGAAACAGGTTAATAATGCTTGAAAAGATGGACCTTAGTTAGCAATAAAAGTGATAGAACACAGAAAGATTAAGAAAAGAGAGAAAAACAGCAGGAGAAAGTGATCAGTCTCAGTTGAGAGCGTCCTAATTTAATCAGTCCCATTTCTATTTTACATATTCAGTTATGGCTTGGTGGTTAGCAGCATCGTCTCACAGCTAGAAGATCCCCGGTTCACGTCCCGGTTAGGACGCCTGGGATCTTTCTGTGTGGAGTTTGCATGTTCTCCCTGTACAGCGTGGGTTTTCACCGGGTACTCCAGCTTCCTCCCACAGTCCAAAAACATGCTGAGGTTATTTGTTTATTCTAAATTGTCCATAGGTGTTTGGTGCTTGGTTGTCTGTCTCTATGTGTGTAGCCCTGCAATAAACTGGCGATCTGTCCAGGGTGTCCCCTACCTTTGCCCTAGTAGGCTGGGGTAGACTTCAGCACCCCCGCGACCCTACAGAGGATTAAGTGGTGTATAGATAATGGATGGATGGATATTCAGTTATAGTAACTCTTATTAATGAAGAAGCTTAGTTATGAATGACAGGTTCTCTGCTATCACATGCTGTTAAAACATTACATTTAATGTATATCGCTTCCACATATCGGTTATCGGCAATTCTCAATTACCAATAATCGGCCCTGAAAAACCCAAATCGGTTGATCCCAAATAAAAACGTCCACTGTCACATTTTTGATGGAAAATTGCGGTTCACACTAAATACGATGCATTTGTTTTGACTCCTTCACAATAAACTCCACCATGTGCCTTTGCATTAGTAGACAGTTAACAGTCATGCAGATGAGTAATTTCGAATTACATGCATGCTTTAGAATCCCTTGGCCATTTTTTAGTGCAGCTTGAATTGATAAAGGATGGGAATGGTGGGTCCTGCCACTAAAATGAACCCTATAGAGAGGAAATTAAAGAATGTAAATGCATTTTATGCTACAATAGCTATTCCTGAAAATGTGATGCCCATTGATTGTGTTAAAAAAAGAGTATGATTTAGTGAAATCTTAAGGATTATAGCTTTAAATACTCACTATATGCCCATGCACCACCCTGACCTCTACACTAAAGGGTGCACTACTTTGTGCAATCAACACTGGCCATTAAAAAGTATTGGATTTAGATTGCCAGGTGCCGTTTCATCCAGCTTGACAACCTATAATAGTTATTTATGTATAGTTGTAACTTTGCATTACCTCAGTGTGTTTGAATTTCCCAACTTGGTGCTTATCTTTTGCCAGAGCTCATGTTTGTGTTGGACACTAAGTGTTGTCAGTTTCATAACAATCTGAAGCGGATCCAGAAACCAACAACACACAAGTCCAACACCTCTGGCTCCAACCGAGGAAGCTCATAACAGATGATCATGCATTCACACACAGGCTATTCTGGTCCTGATGTTTGTCATCGCTTCCCCTCTACCGCTCCCTCTAATTGTATCATTGAAAACCCAGAATAATGTGTCCTTAAAGGGCCCCTTTAGGACTCCTTTATTGATGGCAGACAATTGTTTTCAAAGAGGCTCATTAACAGGAACAGGGTATATTTAGAAAAGCACATTTTCGCCCTCAGTCCCTGTTTAGATAAATGCAATCTACACCAGTCATTTTCATGCCAACATTCCTCAAATACTTGGGGAATTGCATGTCTGTGTTCATGTCTTCAACTCGGAGCGTACACTCAGTCAGCGAAGCTTCATAAATATGTATGTTAATATTTTTTGGCCCCAGTAGTGATGTTTGTGCTTGAGCAGATGCCCAGGTTCTATGTGACAAGATAATCACCCGGAGAGGCAGCATTGCGCAGGCGGTAAAGCACTTTGAAGCTCTGTGACTCGTGTCATCAGCACTTGGCACCAGGGAGGACTAATCAATGTAGCTAGATAATGAAGGTAATACTTAGTCAACCGTCCAACAGGGGAAAAACTAATTAGCTGCATGAAAGCAAGGAGAGATCTCTGCTGTGACGATGGAAACGTGTCCCTCCGAAAAACTCCAATTAAGACCTTCCGCTCGGAGGGCCCAGGATAACGTGAACTCCTGAGAGCGGGGCTCGCAGCTCAAAACCAAACAAATCTTCCATTTAAACTTCATCCATCGTTCATGAGATTCAATAACTGTCATTTTAGAAGTTTTGTTCAACTTCTGTTAATTGCAGAGTTGGATCGAGTGGTGTTTTTTTTCGTTGGAATTTTTCTCCCAGCTAAACACTGGCAGAGTAAAAGTTTGCATTTTTCTGGGATGCTGCTGCTGCTGCACATGTTTGTTCTGTGCTTGAGCCACAGTGCCACCTGCTGTACTGTTACCAAGCTGGGAGCTCAGGTTGAGGCTGAGAGAGCAGATTTAAGTCCAGGACAACAGAATAAAGTGAGACTCATTTTGGTTTTTCAGGATGACTCTTTTAAATTTATGTCATGTCTTCTTTCTTTACAGATGTTGATGAATGCATGGGGAGGACCCATAACTGTGGTGTGGGTTTCGTGTGTGAGAACACAGTGGGCTCTTTCAAGTGTAAAACTAAACAGAAGTGCATCAGCGGCTTCACGCAGGACTCTCATGGCAACTGTATCGGTAAGACACCATCAGTGCTGCTTTATGTTGGCTGAAGACAACTTTTATTACAAAATAGCAGGTAGAGAGTTGGGCTAAATCTTCCAAAATGAACTGTTGGGCCCCAATAACAACTTAACTTTTCTATACTACATTACCACCCAGATTTGCTGTGTAGTAATTTGCATTGTAAATTAAAGGTAAAAAAGCAAACTAACTACACAAATCTACCCAGAGCTCTCAGTTTGGAACTAAAAAAGCTGCTTGGACGAGAGGTGAAAGTCCAGTTGCTTTTTAATGAAGCTCTTGGTATTACCAAGACCTGGATGACTGACAGTCTACAAAGGCAGAATATATATGCGCCAAACTGAAATAATGTACATTCTTAAACAGCTGTTGCGGTGATTGGGTGTGGTCAGAAGGTTGGTTGGGGTTAGGGTTCTTCACTGGGTAATCAAAAACATTTCAACATCACAGCAAGGCAACAACGCGAGAAGTTCAACCGCTGGAGTTCTGCAAAACAAGACGATGATATTCTGGGGTAGCTTGGTGGTCTAAAGTATAGTAAGGGTTGATCTTCTCTCAATGGTTTCTATCACTTTTCTTGTGACCAACACTATGGAAACCTTTCTAGGAGACTGAAACTCCACACCAGCACCCTCTTTTTTCAACTGATATTATGATCCCCACCTCTTTTCACTCCACGTTCTACTGTGGCTGTCTGGTTCTGGTATAAACACTTGTAATGTGGTCAAACAGCCCATCGTATGAACTATTTCTTTTCTAGTATAACCATGACTTAAGTGTTAACTATCAACCACAACATCCCAAGATAACATCAGACCCTTTGTTCTCTTTCATTCTGCATACATCTTTTATTTCCTGGTATTTCTCTCCTGTTGGCTATTTAATCAAGACCCCAAGACATAATATAAAAAGACATTTCAACAATTACATTGACTTACCTTCTTGCAGAGGGATACCTGATACATCTGTCTGTCAAATATAAGGCTACTACCATGAGACAGCTTGGCTTAAAGACTGCAGGCAAAAGGAAACAGCCTACCAGCTGCTCTAAAACCCACTTATTAATATGTAGGGCTGCAGCTAACAATTGTTTAAATTATATGCAGATTCTTTTTTTAGGGTCTGTGGAGTCGTTGTTGTTTTGTTCACATATCCCGCTCACAACTTTGCAGAATCCTTAAATGTCACCTTTATTGTGACCAAATGTTCAGAAGCCAAATACATTCAGTTTACTATTAGAAGTGCATCAAGTCTTGTAGCTGGAAGTTGAGAATGTTTGCAGCTTTTATGTTTACAGCTCTATTAACATGTAATGTCTCGTTTGTTTAATTTGTACTAAAACCAAACTGTAAAAGTTGTGTTTTTTTTATTGGAGGTTTTTGTTGAAAACCATTTCTTGGCTGGCTGCTCCTACTTCCTGATGTTTCTCCACTGACTGCTTGGTAACTTCACAGTGGTAAAACTTTAGAAAGCTCCCAATAAAACCTCAAACTGTTGTTGTTACACTTCAGTTTGTACCCAACACACAACCACTGTAGTAACACAAAGTACCAAATAACATCCCGCTTTTCTTTAGATTACACAGAATTTGTTTAAAGGTGTTTAGGGAAATACCATGTGGAATGAATAATGGATGTGGATGTTCACCCCTGGGTGCTACCAATGTCATAAAACTGTCTCCTTTACCTCGGCTGATATACAGCGACACAGAGCTGAGTGATCATCAGTCATAATGACTCCCAGCATGGCTGCACATACATTACAGATCTGTCACTGAGGGTAGGAGGCTTCCTTTGGCTCTACAGATGTTTATCTGTGTGTTTTAATAATCTCAAATATGGAAGCCTTATCCAACTTAATTTTTTCTCTCCGTTTTCTCGAGAAAACGAATTGATTCTCCTCTGTTTTCTCGTTATAAAGACATAATTTTGTCGTTGTCATGCGATAACACAATCAGTTTTGAAAACAAAACTGTTTTCTCGTTATAACGAATTAATTTTCCGGTGAGGTGGTAAGTGAAACCAACCCACCAGACCACTGTTAAGGACAATAACTTGTATCCTCAGACTTGCGAAAGTACAACCAAACACATGAACAGGCTTAAATTACCTCATTCGAGTGTGCAGCTGCAGTAGAGAACGTCCAGGTCTGGCTTCAGGCAGCAGAGCACCCTCTGGTTTGGTGGGTTGGTTTCGCTTTGTACCTTACCGGAGAATTAACTTGTTATAACAAGAAGACGATTTTGTTTTCTCGTTATAACGAGATAATTTTGTCATTTTCACAACATAACGGATTTTGTTATCGAGTGACAACAACAAAATTTATGCCTTTATAATGAGAAAACGGAGGAGAATTATCTCGTTTTCTCTAGAAAACTGTGCGGAAAAAATGCAGTTGGATCACGGCTATTTAGGGCTTCCGTAATTAAGTGATTCTTTCTTAAAATGATTTTTCACCCAACTGCACTGTGACTTGTGGATCTGCTGTTTAACCACTGTTTGGCTTTTTAGTGTATGTGTTAGTTCCTTGAAGAGGTTTCGTTAGGTGACTTTGACTCAGTTATTTAAAAGTGTTCACTGTTTTATTTCAGTTCCACATGACTGTCGTCACTCATGCTTTATGTGTTTACATGGACATGAGTATCGAGGGTAAAATTTTTGAAGAATACAGTTTTCGTTCTGAACATCATATCCTGATCTCAGAAGACTTATCCTGAATTCTGGTTTTGATAAACCTGAATATGTTAGCTGAGTACTTTAAAAGAAAGCAAGATTAAGTTTGCATGTCAAAGATTTCAGGTTTCTGAATGCAGCTGACTACCTGTAAAGGTGCAGCTTCCAGCCTGAACACAACAGAGAAGAATCCTGAATTCTGGTTTTGATAAACCTGAATATGCTAACTGGAAATAAGAATGCATGTAGACAGCTGGTCCAGGTTTCTGAATGCAGCTGACTGTGAAAGTGCAGCTTCCAGCCTGAACACAGTATAAAGGAAACACAACCTGAAACCAGATCCATCACTTGCTTACTGGAAACACTGGCCAGTGCACACATGGGCTAATGTTAGCGAGTTTAGCTACATTGTCCTAACAGGATGTATTCAAACAGACACAATAGGGTCAGCAAACATAAAAGCCTTTCATTCAAATTCACAGGAATTCCAAAGTAACCACAGCATGCTTAGTAGAGAGCCTGAATTTAGGAATAGAGATCCTGGAAACTTGCTGAAAATAGTGTATTGACTTGAAGAAACAGAATTTAGCCTGGGAAGAGCTCAGTGTATTTGGTCATTTAGCTGGAAGAAAGGCTGGAAATACTGACATGAGTGTGTGGTTTTGATGGAACAAGTCAGGTCAACAGGCACAGTCACATTAATTGAAGATTAACAGTTACAAGGTTGTCAAACACTGTTAACCACTTCAGAACTGCCAGTACGTGTTTGCTTAGAAGCACCACCACGATGCCAACAAGTGAACAACTAATTACACAACTCTAATTGTGAAACGGACGTGGCTCGGCCTGTCATTTAGGATTAATGCTCCCACCAATCACTCTTCACTGCAGCCTCGAGGCCTGATTCTCTGTCTTTGTGGTCCTGCAGACATAAACGAGTGCAGCAGCCTGGATAAGCCGTGCAGCTCCGGTTTTAACTGTATCAACACGGTGGGCTCCTACTCGTGCCAGCAGAAGATCATAATGTGCAGCCACGGTTACCATGCCAGCCCCGACGGAGCCAAGTGTGTCGGTGAGATTTAGCGCTTTGAACGCGCAGCATTGACGCAGGAAGATGGCATTGTGGAAAGGTGTGAGTGAAAGCACTGACATCACTGTTTTTGGCTGAGACGCAGTGAGTCATAAAGAGGAAAGTAAAGTGAGACTGAGCCCAAACATCAGCTGATTAGGTCATTCATGTGGAAGAGAGATGGAATACATAAGTATGTGAATAAGTACATGTAGAATATAAAATTTAACCCCAAAATTAGATATTTTTCTGGTCCTTTTTTGACATTGACTGGTTTTGGTGGCTCGTTTTTATTTGATTTCATAATATCCTTTCTAAAATTAGTCACTGGTAGAGGGTCTATGTAGGTTTACAGCACTTTTATTTCATATTACAGCCTTTCTTCTTAGAGTATCTGTCCGTCAGTTGAAACAAACACGGAAAAGACAGTAATAATATACAACAGAAGTGAATGTAGCCCTTTGCAATATCAACCCAAATGTCAAATGATTCATAATTGTATCACCTCACAGTATCTGCAATGCTGAACAATGGGGTATTTATAAAGTAAAGTGTAACTGCTACATTAAATATACAGACCCCACAGTAGAAACTCAATGCAACAAAAGTCCGTACATCCTTCATTAGAGATTCAAAGTTTTTTTTTCAGTGTTTTGTATTTCCATCTTTATTTTTTATGTCAGACTCAATCATGTGATCCCAATATTCTTTAGACTTCTTTAGTTTCATCTTGCAGTTTTGTGTCAAAGAGTGAGCTGGGTTTTTCTTCTTGGACACCATCCAGAGGTTGATGTTACATCCTTTGCAGTCACAAAACTCAGATTTCCACTGATTACCCCTGTGCCAAGGCTGAAGCACCTTTTTCCCCATTTCTTTGATGGTACAAACTGCACACTGTCCATGGTATCATTTATGAAGAAGGCCACTGTGGCTCTGATTAGTGCCACAGTGACTCATTCCATAACTGCTGATTGTAGTTGGTCGTTAATCTCCCTGTATCCTTTTCCGTCTTTCTGAGGACTCCCAACTAGATGTGTTCCTATGGTAGTTCTCTTCCATGCGGAGCCATGATGCAGACATGCGGATAGTCACAGTCCATAGTTATAACCATGTTCATGCAGTTCGGCTGATTGCAAACCACAGGTGTCATTTCAGTGTTTGATTTGATTGTTCATGAAAGGAAATTTCAAAAATAATGGAGTCACTGAGACGTGATAGAGTTTGAAATCAGTTGACATTTCTGTGATGCGCAGGCGACTATTCATTTCTGTTGTATACTACGTGCGATTGGCCGATGCTTTGGTTTGAGTGAGCCAACAGCCAATCAGATGACTGGTGAAGTGAGATAGTAAAAGAAGAGTGAGTTTAAACGGCAGAAGAAAGACTTATAACAGAAGACTATTGAGGGTTTTATTTTTATTTTTCTGGTGATTGTCACTAAAATGAGCCATGCCCTTATTTATATGTAAATTTAAGCCTGAATAAGGTTTAAATAGGTAGATATATAAAAATTCATCCCCATACAGCTGACATGAACAGGGAAAGTAACTATAGAGACCCTCACAGTTCTTGTACCAGGCTGTAAACATGTTTATTTCTACTGTAAAGTTTTTGGCACTTTTGCATCGCCTTCATTTTTCACACATTCTGCAGCTTGGTTCATGCAAGTCCTCAAAGCAACGAGAGCAGGAGCGGAGACGCATTTTGTGTTTATACCGTGTCTTATGTTGTGAGTGGGAGGTTGTCTGTGTTAAAGGTAAACCCACTCAGGTGCTCAGTGGGTCACTGCTGAGGTGCTTCCTGTTTCTCTCTGCCTGTCTAGACATTGATGAGTGTCAAATGGGGACGCACCGCTGTGGAGTGGGCCAGATCTGTCACAACCTCCCTGGCAGCTACCGCTGTGACTGTCAGACAGGCTACCAGTATGACGCCCTGCTCAAAGTCTGCACCGGTACGTACCACCGTGTCAGACCTGCAATACGACGAGCTCACTGAAGGTTCAGGCACTTTTTGAAGCCAGAGCTGCTCTAAAGGCAGAAGGCCTCTCACTGGATCATTTATTTATGTATTTATTTTCATTTCATTTATTTCAGACATGCCACAGCATCAAAAGGCAAAAAGAAAGTAAATACACAATAGAAAATAAGCAAAACGAAAAACAACCAAACCAAATCTAAAACCTAAATTAATGTCTGGAAACAAGTATGATGAAGTTTACCTTATTAGTTCCTACCTGCGACATACACCGATCAGCCACAACATCATGACCACTGACAGGTGAAGTGAATAACATCGATCATATTGGTACTATGTGGTGTTCTGATGGAAAACCTTGGATTCTGGCATCTGTGTTGATGAGACTTAGACACCAAAATAAACATTGTCCCACAATAAGTACACTCCCTCATGCAAATGGAAATCCCAAATGCCATGGAAAATGCACCCCATCACATGGAAACAACATCAACCAATCAGGAACATGTTGAGGAACATGACAATGGTCCAACATGTTGATTTGATCTCCAAACTTCCTACAGCCCATTGTGTTCAAGCATCAACAGGATGCAGTGGAAAAAGTTTGATTGACAGAGACCCCACTGCACAAGCCAGAATACCCAAAAGATCCAGTGCCAACAACCTGGTTCCAGACCCCATAGGACACCCTGAGAGGTCCTCTTGTCCATGCCCAATGGTTCAGAGCAATTTTGAGCACATAAGGGGAACCAACACAATATTAGGCAGATGGTCAACATGTTGGGCCATTGTCATGTTCCTCTACATGTTCCTGATTGATGTTTTTCCATGTGGTGGGGTGATCAATGTTCTTCACTTCACCTGTCAGTGGTCAGAATGTTGTGGCTGGTGTATGTGTTACCCTACACTTCTGGACAGTGGGTCAAGTATTTAAACCTCAGTTTTGTGTAAATGCAATGTCAGATTTGACTAAATAGACCAGGTTAACATGTGGTATGATAAGCATGTGGGAATATTAAGATTTCAAGACGTTTTCAAGGTTCTGTTAGTGTTGATTAGGATTGTGACAAGAATAGGTGTTTTTGGTGTAGCCCAATGAAAAAGACAAGAGACTCTGTTGCTCTTTTTAACTAAGAAAAATGTTACATTAAGTGGGTTTCCGTGCATATTTTCAGTGTGTGCATAAAATACCTGACTGGAAACACAGAAAACCTGAAAAAACATGACTGAGAAAACTAATGCATAAATAAAAACACATTGAAAATATCATCATATACATGAAACAAATCAAAATTCAGATCTTCCATCATGTTTTCCACAGTTTTTCATAGTTCGAGGTTTAACTGGCCTCTTTACTATGTATTATTATATCAGCTCGTTGTGCCCTCTTCTGCTGCAACAGTTAAATGTCATCCGACTGGGAAAGTAGCAGCTGCTTTTCACGATGACCTGAAATCCTCCAGCTATTAACATAACGGTAGCAGATCAGAACATGAATTCATTTGCAGACGTTTGGATACAGGAAGGAGAACAAGAGCAGGAACAGGCAGGCGAGTGCAGAAACTAGTTTAGGAACACGGGGACAGTTAGAGGAACAAGAACAGGAACAGGAACAATCAACAATAAGAGGAAAAAGAACAAGATGCAGAGCGGCACAGGCTGTTCCATCATCCTGCAGCCTGGACAGAGCATGCTTGGTCATCACAAGTCTTGATTTTTGAACCTTAAACTGCTTTTATTCTAATTACCCGAGAGCCAGTTGTTCCCAATGCGCCTGTATGAGAATAGTGAGCCATCATCAGAGTGATTACGTCCGGTGGAGATTACAAGGTTTGAAGGAATGGAGTAAAATGCAGTGCCTACCGAAGAACACAACGTAGCATTCTCACCTATGGCTGTGTCTGTGAGCTGGTAGATAACCCTCTGACCTCTCAGGAGGAAAACCAAATTTCAAAAACATGATAATCACGTAGGCCTCAGCCTTCCACGAGACCCACTAAATGAAAAAGTGGGTGTAGCTAATGTGGTCGCATATAAATACTTGGAACACTTAAAACTGTTCCAAACTAATCCCGGATGTGCAATCTGTTCTTGACAACGCCGCAGGTCCTGATTCAAGTTGGTGATGAAACTAGTCTGACTTTTCCCTCTCCCCTCACTGAGCAGAGATTATAACCTTGACTTAATCACCATCTGTCTTCCCTAAAAATAGAAGGAACATGTTTATTAAAAAAAAAACACACACACACATCACGGACATTTGGAGTGTCTTTTCTTATGTAATCTGATGACATCTCTTGAAAGTAAGGTACGGACGTGATGTTCTGTGTGGGACCAGATGGAGACGATGACATCAGTAAAACTCTGTTAATGACCCTCCGACCTGACCTTAAAGCTACAGTCACACCTGATACTCTCCAGTGCTCCAAGTACAATCCTTCATACTTTAACACAGTTTGCTCCCTCAGTCACTCTAACAATAACTAGACCTGTACAGAGAACTTTTGTGTATGGAATGTATTTTGGGAAGACAAACTTAGCAATAAGCTGATTGTGATTTTAAGAAAAAGAAAAAGAAAATAGGTTAGTTATAATTATTTAATGAATACAGTTTGGAAAGTATGTAGTAGGTAACAGTAAAGTAAAAATAGCGACAAAATTAATATCCAGCAAGTTCACTGGAAGATGAACATATTCCTAATTGTTGATTGAGAAATGAGCCATACTGAGTAATTTAATTTTAATGAGCTTGAAAGTATCATCATGGAAATACAAAACTTCCCAATGTTGCTAAAAACTACTGATAAGAATGAAGAAACTGAACCAATATGCAGCAACAGTTGTTGTTATTATTATTATTATTATTATTATTAATAGTAATAATATAAATTTGTATTATTATTGTTGTTAGAATAATTGTCAGAATTAATAATAAGCAACAGCAACTATCATTATTGTTGTTGTTGTTGTTGTTATTGTTGTTGTTATTACCAATAATGATAATAGTAATAAAGAATGGGGGAGTTGTATTATTGTTATTATTATTATCATCATTTTTATAAATAATAATTTTAATTTGTTAATACAGTATAGTCAATATTATTATTAAACTATTGTTATTATTATTGTTAAACTATTATTATTATTGATATTGATTATAATAATAAAAATAAGAACAACAACAACAACAGAATCAGAATGAAAATTTAGGGTGTTATAAATTTTTAATACACACACATACACACATATTTTTTTATTTTAAATTTTATATTTAATTTTCATTCTGATATTCTCTTTCAAATTTTCAAAAATGGTCAAGCTGGAGACCATGGAATCCAAAAAATAAATTGATTAGCAGAAAATCAATTGCCCACAGTTATGATGACTTTTAGTCTTAGAGTATGAACTTGAATGCCTCTAGGAAAGAACCTGTTTCTATTTATTTAAATTGCCAAAAAATAAGTTATCTCTTTGTTTTCTCAGTTTAAAACTGTTAAATATTGTAAATTCTACTCATATGAATTCAGTATTACCATGAAAAGTTGTTCCTAATGCTGCGTCGTTTATGCAGGAATTAGAAAAATGTACTAGCAAGGTGGAAAAGTCGTTTTGTGTGTGTGTGTGTGAATGGGAGCTGGCCTTGAGTCCTCGATGGGCCCTGAAGGAATCTGTGTGCCGTCTAATAGCTTCTACTGCTGTACTGACAGATGTAAACGAGTGCTGGCGCTATCCTGGCAGGCTGTGTGCCCAGACCTGTGAAAACACCCCGGGCTCCTACCGCTGCTCCTGCACAGCTGGCTTCTCCCTGGCATTCGATGGCAAGAACTGTGAAGGTAAGCTAGGCTGTGTGTTTTTTTCTACCTGCGACATATTGGGAATATAAATGCTGCCTTGTTTAGATGAACTGTCATATTTCCCTTGAAGAACTTAGAGGTTGGCCTCTGGGGAGAATGTCAACATGAAAAGCCAAACGCAGCCTTCGCACACACTTTGGAGGTTTTATATATGAATAGAAAACTGTTTATGTGTCCTTTTGTGAAGTCTTTGTTATCAGTAAAAACTGTTTTGAATTTAATTTCGCCTCCATCTCTGGGAAGCAGAGGCGTCGCTCAGTGCAAACATACATACATACGTAATGGTTTCCAGGTTTAGCTGCTGTCAGTCATCATGGATGTGAGCAAAGCTGACCAGGAGGCCGACTCACGTTACGATCAGCTTGTCTCGGCCGTTACTAAAGGAACCTAATCAAGTTGTGAAGGTTTCTGTTCATGATCCAAAAGGTGAAGCTTTGCATTTCTCTGGGTTTATTATAAAAAGCTTGTCTGAGGGACATGATTAGGCTCTGATTAGTGCTTCTCAGGTTAATTTGTTCCACGCACTTGAGGCGTGTCTTTCTTGAAGCGGTTCAGGATTACAGCATCGAAATGACCGATATCCAAAAATCTCTTTTATTTCGGTATTTCTAAGGCTATTTCATGTTTTGTATTGTGGTCAACAAATAGAAGGGTGTGTATTCAGAGCCATTGTTGTATAAAATCAATTAAAAACACATCCGTGAGACACACAGGGCACGTTCCTTCATCACAAACTGTAGTTATTTTTATTTTAATTCACTTCTAAACCATGCTGACATTTGTGTATTAATCCACAGATGAAAATAGTTCCCAACAAATGCACTGTTTTCTACAGATGTTTGAGGAAATTACTCAACCGCTTTTAGGAATTAAACTACATCCATCCATCCATTATCTATACACCGCTTAATCCTCTGTGGGGTTGTGACGGGGCTGCAGTCAACTCGGGCGAAGGCAGGGGACACCCTGGACAGGTCACCAGTCTATCACAGGGCTACACATAGACACAGACAATCAAGCACACTCTCATTCACACCTACGGTCAATTTAGAATCATCAATTAATCTCGGCATGTTTTTGGACTGTGGGAGGAAGCTGAAGTACCTGGTGAAAACCCACGCATGCACAGGGAGAACATGCAAACTCCACACAGAAAGATCCCAGGCGTCCGAAGCGGGATGCGAACCGGGGATCCTCTAGCTGCTAACCAACAAGCCACTGTGCAGCCCTATTAAACTACATATTTATGATAAATTTTGCATCTTCAGTAGGAACTGATGCACTTGGCAACAAACAGACATTGGAAAATGTTGACAGACGGGCTCATGAATTTAAATTCTTGTTTCCATCAGATTTAATTACAGTAATAAAAAAATACAGGATAAGCGCCGTATTCCTCTGGTAATATCAAAACGTGAAGAATTCTAATTTGTCTTTTCTGTGCTCAGATGTGAATGAATGTGACAAGAACCCTTGCAGCCAGGAGTGCGCCAACATCTACGGCTCGTATCAGTGCTACTGTCGCCAAGGATACTTCCTGAAGGAGGATGGACACACCTGTGAAGGTTGATTTTTCCTAGTTTATGGTGTAGAGCTCAATATGTTGCTCTGTGTACATTAGATACGTTAACAGGGATTGATTATTACACTTTAGTCTCAGCAACTTTAAGTGGGTGAACATGAAATGTGATTTACACTGTCAGAGATGTGTAATTTAACCATGTGCTGACCACAACAGCATTATATTGAAGTGTTTCCAATTTATTTCCCTCCTCAGTCACAAACTGTAGTCCGGCACAATTAATACCTCTCAGCAAAAAATGACAATTATGAGTAAAATGTGTGTCTGTTGTTGGGGATGTTTTACACACCCGGGGTCTACACTTGAATAAGACAGCAAACACACTGCTGGGTTGTCTGTAAATGTAACACTGGTAATGATATGGAGATGAAAATACGTTATTGCGACAGGGAGAGACCTCACTCCTCTCTTCCCCACACCCTTTCAGGCGTGTAAACATACCGTGTGTTCGAAGGTTGACCTCAAACCTTTCGACACCTTAGGTAACGTTTCCATAATTAAGCTGAGCCACATGAAAGTTGCTCTACTAACATGAAATAGTTCCCCAACAAAGGCACATGGACAATAAATGATAACCTAAGAGCTCACGATTGATTTTAGCACATTAGATATCTTTTAGGTGTACCCAGTAAGGTGCTGAGGCAGAACGTGTGTGTGTTTATAACTTGATGTGAAGTCGGTCTGCCGCCAAGTGGCCAAAACAGCTTTTGTACTTTAAAGATTTCTGGCTTTGGTGTCAAAAAGAGAAACCTTTGAGGTCACTAATGCAAGCCTATCCTGTCTAGTTAATAGCAATATTGATGCAAATACAATAGCAGTAACAGTAATAATAATAATAATAATGCATCAATTTTATATAGCGCTTTTTTGGACACTCAAAGACGCTTTACAGTAAGGACAAGATAAACAAACAAACAAACAAACAAACAACAACAACAACAACAAAAAAAAAAGAGGGGGGGGGTTAAGCAAATGCCAGGTTAAACAGATGTGTTTTGAGAAGGGTTTTGAAAGTTGAAAGAGAGTCACAGTTCCTGATGGTTGATGGGAGTGAGTTCCAGAGTTGGGGGGCAGCGGCTGCGAAGGCTCGGTCCCCCAAAGTCCGGTGCTTGGTGCGGATGATTGGTGTCAGGAGGTTTAAGTCTGCGGAGTGAAGGTGACGGGAGGGTCGGTGTCTTTGGAGGAGGTCAGAGAGGTAAGGAGGGGCCAGGTGATAGAGGGACTTGTATGTGAGGAGAAGGAGTTTGAAATGGATACGGTATTGAACCGGGAGCCAGTGGAGCTTTTTGAGGACGGGGGTGATGTGGTCCCTGGAGCGGGTGTGGGTGAGAAGGCGAGCAGCAGAATTCTGAATATATTGTAGTTTTTGTAATTGGGTGGAGGGAAGACCGAAGAGAAGGCTATTGCAGTAGTCGAGTCTGGAGGTAATGAAGGCGTGGATGAGTATTTCAGCAGTGGCGGAGGAGAGTGAAGGGCGGAGGCGTGCAATGTTGCGGAGGTGAAAGAAAGAGTCTACAGTCTTGTAGAAAATCTACATAATTAACTGTGGTGACATTTTCTGTTCCTTCTTGTGTCTCTTGACTTTACTGAGACAACAGGGAAATAGGATGAAACCTGACAAAAGTGTGATTGTCAAGATAACCAATTCAGGATTGGGTTTCCCATTTTTACGTGCAAAAACAGTGAAACATCAATACCAATGTAATAACTTCCATCATTTTCAAGATATCAGGCTCATGCAGGGAGAATTTGTGGTTTGCATTGGTACTGCATTTCAGATCAGGACAAATAAACAATGAAGAGGGGATGAATTCATGACAGACAGTATATATACATACAGTACTTGGATGCTTTTGCAGTATATTACCAGATACAGCATCGAAGGGCTGCATAGGCAAAGAGGAAAACACTGAGGCTAACACACTAGACTCATTCCTCACATGATCCAAACATGATTCAGTATTTATTTTGTCTTGGGGCCTCCAGGCAGCTTCTGTTGCTAATCCCCTCGACATGAAAGCGTCACAACAGCACAGAAAACACACATCCAAAGATAAAGAGCTTCACTTGAAGCTGCCTTTAGCCTCCTCACAGGGTTTTAATCTAACTGATGAGACGTGTGTGTGTTTTGGACAGATATTGACGAGTGCTCTCAGAGCATCGGAAACCTCTGCGCCTTCAAGTGTGTTAACGTCGCAGGCAGCTACCAGTGTGCCTGCCCTCCCCATGGATACGTCATGTCGGCCAACGGACACACCTGCAGAGGTAAGGCCTCAGTCAGTGTGTTCCAAAACTAATTTGCATTGTTGTTTTGTGGAGCTTTGCTAAATGCATTGATGTACTTGTTCACAAACTGGATACTGAACGGTTGGTGCAACTCACTGGGGCCTTCATTTATGACATCAGCTTCTCTGCAGTCTCCAAATACTGTCTCTAAACTTTCCAGCTTTTCTAAAACTTGTTAAAAATGCATTTCCTGTTACAACCTGTTCAGAAGAACGAAGAAGACTAATGAGATAAAACGGCACCACATGTCCCTAAAATCTACATTTGGAACATTTCCACATAATATTTAGTGCTTTTAGTTGGCAGATTGTGGAACTGATGAAGCACAAGCAGGAGTACATTTTAATGAATTTCTTTTTCGGTTGCAATTCAGTCAAATTTTGAAATTGTTCTGAACTCATTCACCCTCATTTCGACCTCACAATCAGTTTTCAGTCGAATCACGCAGTCTCAGTTAACAGACAGTGTTCTGCAAAGTCACCAGGAAGACTGATGCGTGGCCATGAACACCCAGTAGCTGCTTTGATCACATCTGTATTAGCTGCTGATCTGGTGCACATGTATGAAAGGAAGTCCTCCAAGCAGGCTTTTAATGGACTAGAAAGTATATAAAAGAAAGAAAAAGAAAGATGGAAAGGATATAATTGCAACAACTGTGCATCCATGGTGTTCGCAGGTGTCTAAAAGGGAGTACAATCAAGGTTTATGGGTAAACGGTTGTTAGGCAGCAGATTTGTTTTTTTGCTGCAGTACCATGCATGACCACTTGGAGCCTCCAAACTCCAATCAGTTTCTGCACGAAAATGCACCCCACCACATGGCAACAACATCAAACAGTCAGGAACATGTTGAGGAACATGACAGTGGTCCAACATGTTGATTTGACCTCCAAACTTCCTACACCCCATTCTGATCAAGCATCAACAGGATGCAGTGGAACAAGTTTGATTGACAGAGGCCCCACTGCACAAGCCAGAGTACCCAAAGGATCCAGTGCCAACGTCCTGGTTCCAGACCCCATAGGACACCCTGAGAGGTCCTCTTGTCCATGCCCAGTGGTTCAGAGCATTTTTGAGCACATAAGTGGGACCAACACAAAATTAGGCAGGTGGTCATAATGTTAGGCCTAATCGGTGTATGTCTCCTATTTGCTCTGTGTACACAGCCTGCAGTTCAACCAAAAAGTTACAGAATTTTTGTCAAATGACTGTTAATGGTGGCTAAATAACTAATAGTTTCACATTTTTGCCAAGAGCTGAGACATGTACAATATAGTGATTATGATTCATTATCGTGATTTTAAGCTTAGATTTGATAGATTTTGCTGACAAAACAGCATGTCACAGATGAGTGGTTCTATCAAAGGACTATCGGGAAGTTAGAAATCTGATGATTCTTTCTTTTTTAACAGCTTGTGGTTCAGGAGTTGATATAATTTTGGCAGTTTTTTAAAGATATCAAAGATTTCATACATCTCTGGCCCAGCTGTGAAGAAATAATTTTTATGCTAATCTATGTTAAACACCTGCTGGCTTCAGCTTCTATCTTCTAATGAAAAATCATGAAGGTACTACACCTACTGGTCTTCATCTGTTGTAGAGGACCATGAACTATTCTGTAAAGCTCAGAAAATAGCTAGTAAGTGGAGCTTGAATTGGATCTGTATGGTCAAATTGTCTTAAATGTGAAGATCAATAAAATGTGATACGTTTTTAGTGCCAAACACTGTCAGTTT
Source organism: Dascyllus trimaculatus (assembly GCA_024666655.1). Classification (NCBI taxonomy): domain Eukaryota; kingdom Metazoa; phylum Chordata; class Actinopteri; family Pomacentridae; genus Dascyllus; species Dascyllus trimaculatus. The sequence goes on from CM045450.1 coordinate 28,991,367, forward strand.
GGATTTTTATTGTGTTTACGTGCTGTTTTTTTCCAGATATTGATGAGTGCACAACTGGAACCCACAACTGCTCTTTCGGGCAGAACTGCTTTAACCTGCAGGGAGGTTTCAGGTGTCTCTCCTTCGACTGTCCTCGCTACTACAAGAAGGTTTCTGACACGTAAGTCACATTTATGCACTGTCTTTTAGCAACATTTTGCTCCAGTGGTGCATTTTTCTGACATTAGTATGATTTAATCCACATCGAAGTACGATCAAGTCAGGCCTCGATAGAGTATCTGAGTGTGTATTTTCTCTCAGGTCCAATAAAATCTGTCCGTGCAGTTCCCAGACATACTGCCCCTTTAATCATTGACTTCTATCGATATATGGGTTCTTTCCATAGGATTCTGTCTAGAGACTGTCATGCTGTGAAATACTGTACATCCATGTCCGCACAGTACAGCGTCCTGCACAGAAGGACCTTGTTAGCGGTGAGCCGGCTGCAGAGGCTGGCTGGTAACTGAACATAACTCCCATCGAGCTGCACGATGAAGTCAGATGGCTTTGATCAGCTCGGTGCTTCCCGGCGCCGTCTCTGCAGCTCCCTGCTCAACGCTCCACTGGACAGAAACGGCGCACACACACACACCAACACGCCCTGCAGTCGGCCCACGAGAGGCATCTTATCAATGTTATCTAGAGACACCTTATTAACCTCGGTGTGACGTGGGCTTGGCTCGCCACAAGAGACATCTTTCATTCATGAGTAGACTTGGCAGGCGGATGAGATTAAAATGTCTCCCGGATTAGAGGTTCCAACACGCTCTTGTCCTGAAATGAATTGTTCAAATTTTCCGCGGCACTAAATCAGGGTTTACTGCCGGCTGTAAATTGTGATGTGTGATGGATAAGCTGTCGCAGAGCATCAGAATGTGGACTGGGCAAAGCCTCAAGAGGATGCTGCTTCCTCCATTGTATTGCTGTGCTGCTTGATGCTCTTTTCTGTTTTTACTGAGCCATCGCAGCAGTTTTTCCACTTGTAGCATTAGTTTAACTACATTTCCCAGTAACAGCTATGTAGCATGTAAGCCTGTGGTAACATTGCATGCATTTCCAGCAGCAGATGTGATTTGATATGATTTTGCATCTACTTGCAAATCTATCCTCAGCTGGTACCTTCTTGTATGATGGTGCGGGGTGTGTACCAATAAGAAGACTACTGTATCCCAGAGATGACTGATTTAGCTACTAATAGGCTGGAGGTGGTTAATGAAAGACTGGCAGAGGAAGCTATAAAGCTGGCAGGACCTCTAATTTATCACTCTACAAGACAGTTATTCATTTAAAGATGAAGTAGTTCTTTCTTCCTTGTTAGTGTTTACAACAGGAAGTACAACATAAATAAAATCTACATAAACAAAGCTTCAGATCAAGCTCTTCCTTTACAAAGAGATCATATAGAAGTTTAAAAGGTGAGTGAAGAGTGAAGTTGGAGGTTTTTGTCAGTAAAGATTTATAAAATTTGTTGAATTAGGCTGAAACTGCACGCAAATGAATGAAGTTAAAATTTTAGTTAAAAGTTTTATAATATTCCCACAATAATGTTCGAATTTGGTGTTCAGAGTTCCATGTAAATTTCCATGCAGAATAGCTCAAATACTTCCATCATTGGTTGTAACCATAAAGAAAGAAATCTTTATTTGTAACAAATACATTTTTACAGCATTGTGAAATGTTGTTGTCGCATATCCCAGTTGGGGTCAGAGCGCAAGGTCAACCACGGTACGACGCGCCCGGAGCAGGAGAGGTTAAGGGCCTTGCTCAAGGGCCCAACAATGGTGGCATTGGGGTTTGGTCCTCTGACCTTCTGATCAGTAGTGCAGAGACTTACTGTACACCACTGTCCTCAATATCTATCTATACATGGAAAAAAAAGTTTTCCAGGATTACAGTGTAATTTTGCTTCAAAAAAAGCGTTCCGAAAGTTACAGAGTGACATTGTAACTCACTCACCCATTCATTCAGCAAGCTAAATAATTGACATGCCTACCTCAGCGAATAAGTTACTGACTTTGGTAGTCACTAGCAACCCTAGCATCCATTGCTAACCATTTTCATTTCTTAGCAGCCTATGCCTCCAAACAGCTCAGACCAGTTGGGGCATGGATATGTTAACTCTGTGGATGTCCTTTGGGGTCCTAACACCAGGGTCTCTTTTGGGTTCTGTGGGTTGTAGGGTATGGCCTTTATGGAATGAAAAACAGTGTCTTTCATTGATTAAAAATCCACCCATCCATCAGCTATACCTTGCTTTTATCCTGTAGAGGTCTGACACTCGGCAAAAGGCGAGGTGCACCCTGGACACGTCGCCATTACGGGGCTAACGCAAAACGACAGACAGTTATGCATGCTCATACCTACACCAGTGTAGAATCCCTAGTTTAACCTACCATGCATGTCTTTGAACTGTGACAGGAAGCTGGAACATCCAGAGAAAACCCACTCAGACACAGAGAGAACATACAAACTCCACACAGATTGGCCCCATCCAACCAGCAGCTTCAAACCTAGACCTTCTTTGCTGTGACAGTGCCACTATCCCGCCCCAGATTAAAAAGCTTTTTTCTGAAAGTGTGAGGTAATACTGAGCATCCAAGCTCGGGTGAACTAGGCAAAAGCATGACAGAGGATGTGTATACAGACAGAAAACCCAAAACTTGACTTTGAGCGTGTGAATGAATTCTTTGCCATCATTAAACAGTACATTGTATGAATCTGCACTGCAGACCAGAGTAAGTGCAAGGGCAAGTGTTCAAAGCATTCATTAGTAGCAGATGTGTCTTGATGTGAAACAGCTTCAGTGTATGAAGCTACTCACTTTCTAATTTCCAATGAGGAGGAAATTGTAGTTCGTTTCAGTGCAGCTTCCCTCTGGAAGTCGGTTATTGCAGTGACAATCTGTCCATCAAGTGAAATGACACTTTTTCCTGTACAAGAGAAAAGTATAATAGTCCTTATTCTTCTGTCGTATTCACATTTAATAGAAAAATGAGTTTCCGTGCTTCATGTGACCTTTGCTGAGTGTAGTACTGAGAGCAGTTTAACAACTTCAGAACTTTTCTTGACTGTTTTGTAAAAACCTACAGGCTAAAGTGTGATCATAGATGGAAACAGCATTTTTATATCTCAGAGCTCTAAATGTCTCAGTAATCGATTTCTTATTGTGCAGACACGTTCAGAAACACACCTTATTAATTTATTCCTCACCCCAATATCCTTACAGCATAGGCAGCCCGAAGCTGAACTTTCTGTTTAGTCTTTACACGTTTTCTTTTTCAATTTTTTTTATATAAAGCATGTCACAGAACAGGGGTGACATGACACCAAAAGTACACCCCTTTGTAAATGTGCACTGGTAGAATACAAAAGCTGAAAATGTATTAAAGTTATACCACTTAAATCAAGACATGGCATGTGAGTAAAGAAAAACTAGGATAAAATCTAATGTAGTAAAACTGTGGAAAAATGTGAAAGAATAAATAATAATAAACATAGTAATTATATTTATAATACATTAAGGTAATTTTTTGTGCCTTGTGTATTAGCACAGAATTGTTGAGCAAAAAAATCTAGTCTGCACTATTAGCAATATGTAAACACAACAGTGTAGATGGATATAGAATATCTCTGGGCTTCAAAAGTATCTACCTGCATTCTTTCTAACATCCAGCAGGGGGCGACTCCTCGGGTTGTAAAAAGAAATCCACTTGTATAGAAGGCTCTGAGAAAATGATCCTATTCCTTGTTTGATCTGTTGCCTCAGTAAACAATTTCCTAACAAGTTTAGAGTCTGAATCACAAGTTTTTAGTCTTCTTCAATGCAGCATGTGATTCGGTTTGTAAATTATGACCCAATTTAGAGGAAAAATGACACTAAGTCAGGGCATGATTTGGGGCGACCATGCGATTGACTGGTCATTACCATATGGCTGTAAAAGGGGTCTTAGACATCTCAGTCAAGCAATACTTTATGTGTGCCAGTGTCGTGTTTACAGCATAAACTGTATATAAAGGATAGAATGCCTGAAACCTGCATTCTGTTGAACAGCCCATAGGGGGCGACTCCTCTGTTAGAAAAATAAGTCCAATTGGTATAGAAGCCAATGAGAAAATGACCCTACTTCTCCCTTGATTTTTTACCTCAGTAAGCATTTTCTGAGTATGTTTATAGTGTCATTCTTTGGTTTCAAGACTTTGTGAATACAGCATGGTGTTCATTTTGTAAATTCAGGTCCCATTTAGAGGAAAATAGACAAAGTATGTTGAGGCTACTTGGGGTTTTAGGTTGGGGCTACCTTGTGATTGACAGGTTGCTATTGTATCACTGTGCGTAATGTAGTCGAGTTCTCTCTCTAGGCTTCAAAACAGTAGTCCACAAACCATTTGGTCACGTCAGGATGGCTATGTCCATCTTTTATATACAGCCTCTGCTCAACAGTCTCCATCTAGTGGTGCTACTGAGTACTGCAGAGAATCTACAAATCACCCTCTGACACCTACACTGCGTATCTGTCTTCTTCTGCATTATTATTGTGATAGATAATAGATATTTTTAATCCATTTAATTAAATTATGATGGACTTATCATTAATATCCATAGACGATACTTATTATCCTTATTGTTATTGTTTTTACCAATAACATACATGTTCAATCACTGCTCCGGTATGTAGTCTTTCACTAGGACCTCTAATTATCATCTTCCTCATCTCCTTTCTTCCTCTCCTTGTCTTCCCTGGCTGGTTTCAGACGCTGTGAGCGGACCAGTTGTCCCACCAACTCCTTGGAATGTCAGAACTCTCCCACCCGGATCACCTACTACCAGCTCAGCTTCCAGACCAACATCATCATCCCAGCCCAGATCTTCCGAATCGGACCGTCGCCCGCCTACTCCGGCGACCACATCGTCATCAGCATCACGAAGGGTAACGAGGAGGGTTACTTCAGCACCCGCAAGCTGAACAGCTTCACGGGCGCCGTCTACCTGCAGAGACAAGTCCGTCAGCCCAAAGACTTCCAGATAGACGTGGAGATGAAGCTGCTGAGGCAGGGGACGTTCACCTCCTTCCTGGCCAGGATCTACGTCTTCATCACGTCCAGCACTATGTAACGGACACACAGAGACAGAGACTAGATATTTCATATGGTGCTAAAGTTTGATGTGTGCACACTTTTGTAATGCCTCTCAGTTTTCAAGCATGATTCAAGAATCTTGTGGAATGTCGCCAAAGATTTAACTGTTCACTTTTTTTAATGTCTTTGGTGAGTTTTCTGCAGAGTTTCAATGACAATCATATTTACTGAAAAAAAACGTGTATTTGTATGTACCAAATATTTTCCAGCTTGCTAATGTAATTTAGCTGTTATGCTCCGTCGTTGTTATTGCCTTCAAACAGGTGCTGCACAAATCTGATTTAGCAGTTTGTGCTCTCTTCGTCTTCGATCTGCCCGTAAATAAGAAGGGTCATTTTCATTGCATTTATTCCTGAAGAAACAACTTTGCAGCACTAGACGTTAAGGGCACTTGTAAGTTATGAGGCCCAAAACTGACAAAAAGTAAGTGAAAAAAGTAGTAAAAGCATGAATATATCAGTGAATTATATTGTTAGTTAAAAAATTCCAATAATAACAAGAAATGTAAATAGATTTCATTGAACTTCAAATCACTTAGTTAGAAAAAACGACTAACTGATAATTCAGTTTATTGTCAGTTACTTTACTTTTACATTATTAAAACATCATTTATTTTAGCCTTGTATTTATTCTTAGCAGCTCATTTTTTCAGCTCCTATATGTTTCTCTTCATGTAGTTTAAATCAGTTTTTTTTTTTACAGATAATTGCATCTATTCCTGCTACTATATGACTATTTTAATCTCCTGGCATGTATGTGATAATGAGATGGGGGCGTGTTGGGTAAAATTAATAGAATTTCAACTTATTTTTAAATTCAATAAGGGATAGGATTAAATTTGTGATAAATTTAATTTTAAAAAAAATTATTTTACCAACTGTTTGGAGAATAGTATCCAAGTCCATGACATCCATTAATGGGAAATGCAACCATCCGAGGCAAAAATAAACCTGAATGTTTCTTTTGAACTGTTCCTTAAAAGAAGCATGGTTTAGTGATGGAGTCAGTTATATTTTTTAATTTATTTTTGTCAGTTTTGGACCTCCAAATCCCCACCTAGTTTTTCTATGCAGTTACCAAAAAGCAGCAGATCCGTCATGAATCATATTCTGTTCAGCCTTTGGTGTATATTATTTTTCAAAAGATGTCATCTGATGAATGGAAGGGTTGAAAATCACACGAGAAAACGTCCAACAGTCATAAACGGTAAAATCCAGCACTGAGACGATTATTGTCGAGTTTGATTGTTTGTTATTTTCTTTTCTTTATACATCTTTCTATGTTACTGTGTTGTAATTATCTCAGGGTAAAAAAAATAAAAAATAAAAATCAAGCAATCTTGTCCACGCAAGACAATTTCCTGTGTGCAGGAATGAATCGGCCTGCTGCTCTAACTGCAGACTGGCCTCCGTCTACAGTCTTGGCTGCCACGTGACTTTTGTATCTATGAACCAATAAATGATGATCAAACTGTTGTCATTTGGTCAATAAAAGTGTCGGGGTCAGTTTTTCCACATCAAGAACACCCTCACACGCTGCACACTGGTTCCATGTAGTCGTTCCCACGCTTCCACTGAGCCAACATCCCCATCTGCTGGTTGCAGAGCCTCAACACTCTTAATAACATCTATCTAACGGTTATTTATTTCCTCCAAGTGAAGCCAGATTTTAATTTAGATGATATGTAGAAAATGCTTCACACTGATTGTTTTCACCACCTCGTCCTGCTGTGTCACACCCTGTTTCATTCCCACCCGGAAAAAGTGTGTGTGCCACCTCAGCCTATTAATACAACAGACGGGTGTTCAGTTGGAAACTGGGGTGGGTGGGGTCTACCGCAGGTCACCATATAGATAAGCAGCACAGTTTGACTGGTTGAAGATAATAACACATAGTGATGTTTTTGAAGCTGAAGCTGCTGGGTGATAAATTAACCAACATGAACTGTCAGAACAGCCTCACAGTGCTTCTTCAGGACGGAAGATTTATTCCCTCATTTGGGGTTTTGATGGTGGTGGTGATGGATGGTGACTGTGGAGGCCATATTGTAAGATTTACGTCACTCTCAAAATCCTCCAACCAACCAGCGAGTCCATGTGGCCTCTACAGTCGATGTTATGTTCCCCTATTTTGCAGGTTTCCCATTTAATTTATTAGCTGTCTACTGGTGGTCAGAATTAAGTGTTCTCAATTCTGTTCTTGTGTATCTAACCTGCAGCTTTGTCATAGAACATTGATCTGAATTATTTAATTTTCTATTTACTTTGCTTTTGTCATTGTTGGGTTTATTTGTCTTTTTTGTCACCATGAGGTTTTTAAAGCTTTTGTTCCAAGAAGGGGTGTAGGGAGCCTTGTGAGGCACGTGGAGGACAAAACATCCTGCTGGTTAAAAAAAAAGGTGCTTGAAAATTGGGGGCTGTTCATTTGCAGTTTTTAAACAAACAGTAAATCTTCAAAAGGAAGAGAAAGAAACAGGAATAGCAAGAAAATTGTCACAAATTGCTTCCAATAGTTATCAGCGCTGCACTACCTCACTTCTCTCCCAGTGTACTCATACATATCGATCAGGCATAACATTATGACCACCTGCCTAATATGTGTTGGTCCCCCTTATGTAGTCTGAACCATTGGACATGGACAAGAGGACCTCTCAGGGATCTATGGGGTCTGGAACCAGGATGCAGGCACTGGATCCTTTGGGTACTCTGGCTTGTGCAGTGGGGCCTCTGTCAGTCAAGCTTGTTCCACTGCATCCTGTTGATGCTTGATCACAATGGGGTGTAGGAAGTTTGGAGGTCAAATCAACATGTTGGGCCATTGTCATGTTCCTCCACATGTTCCTGATTGTTTGATCTTGTTGCCATGTGGTGGGGGGCATTTTCCTGCAGGGGTAGGCCAGTGACATTTGGGATTTCGATTTGCATGGGGGAGTGTGCTTGTTGTGGGACAATGTTTATTTGGGTGTCAAAGGCCTTGTCCACACGTAGCTGGGTATCTCATAAAAAGAAGATATTTTTCTACCATTTGGCCTGTCATCCACACAAAAACACAGATTTACAGCATTAAAAACGATTCTTTTAAAAACCTCCGACCAAAGTGAAGATTTGCAAATTCTCTGTTTATGTGTCTGCATGTGGACATCAATATCGGGAGTGTTGTGTTTCGAAATGTCACTGCCTGCGACAAAATATGTTCTTATGTCACATATGCCACCTGTGTTTACGTTCGGAAACAGTATGTAATATGCTTAAAAACGCACTTATGCAGTTAGGTGTGGATGATTTTTTTCTAAAAACGAGGTGCTGTGTACGTACGTTTTTTTCTAGACGGAGGGGGCAGGATATTCGGTTTTACAAAAACCTTTACATGTGGACAAGGTCTAAGTCTCAGCAACACTGATGCTAAAATTCAAAGTTTTCCAGCAGAACGCCACATGGTATCAATATGATCAATGTTATTCACTTCACCTGACAGTGGTCATAATGTTGTGGCTGATTGGTGTATATAGGGAACGGGTTTGCCTTTTCAGTTCAAACTGGCCAATCAGGACACATCTATTATCTAATCACATTTGAGGTCACACCTCCTCAGTGAACCTATGGAAGAGCTGCTCTGGAGGTGCTTCCTCTTTAAGCTCCAGCAAAAGATGGTCTCCACAACAAAGAAACTCAGGTGAGGACTACTGTAAACTTAATGTCTTTTAAACAGGCTGCTAGCTTCAATCACACAAGCAAACTTAAACTTAAAAACTGCAAATGAGTCAGTAGCTACTGGACTAAATAAACAGAAAACAAGATGCTGTGTGGTTCACGTCCACCTCTCTACACAAAAGGCCTGCATGTGGTCAGGTAAGGAGCTTGTTGTGCTTCCTAACAGCTGTTTGATTTATTTTGCTTTTATTTATTTATTCGGTCCGTCCTTTATCTACACACCGCTTTATCCTCTAGAGAGTTTCTAGAGTGGCTGCAGCCTATTTTAGCTGACATATGGTCAAAGCAGCTTCCACTCTGGACAGGTCACCAGTCCATAGCAGGACCATAGTCATTTATTTATTCACTTATTTGGTTTGGGGAAGGGACAGTTGGGGACCATAAAGTCCTTAAGAAAATGCAGCCATGTGTCTGTCCACCTAAATGAAGCTGACAAACATATCAGGTCCTGTAGCTGCTAAATGCTCCTCTATGTTAATGAGCTAGTCGCTTCTGCTTTTTATATGCTGAGCAGGTAACTTACAGTGAGAGGCTACACAACCAAAACAGATGGATAAAAGAGGCCTCACAAGCACCATAGAATTTATGAAGGCAGCACAGTTGTTGATCATTTTCACTGAATTTGTCGCTACAAGCACATTTCGTGTAACATGTGAGTCATTCGTAAAGGTGGAGTCTGTGATTCTGGTGGAAGATTGTTAACATTAGATAATTTGCATGTGTCAGATTTACTGTTCCTCTCACTGCTGTGGTGATTTTGCACTGAGAAACATCTGTCAGTCGGCGTGTTCATGTGATCTCCATTGTTGAAGTCCAGTTTTTCTGTTTTTATTGCAAACCATGAATATCAAAAACCTCATGAGCCAGAGCAGAAACATCCTACCACAGTCCCACACAATCAGTTCACAACAGAATAATGTCAAATGTGATCAGCTGAATTTATTCAAACACATAAAAACACATATTAGGGAGCAGTGCATCACTGTGGTTCATGTGAGTGGATGAAGTTTGTTCAGGAAACTGCTCATCAGCCCATGCAGCAGTGACACTGGTCTGCACTGGGTGGCTTCTTTCCTCTCTGCTGAAGCCCGAACACATCCGGCTATTGAGGTGGCGTCCCACACATGAGGGCGTGTGATCTCTGATTATCTGTCTGGGCTTCAAACGGTTATCAAGGCTACTAAATATATGTGCTGAGGACCCACCTTGTTATTGTACCGTGAGAACAACCAGACGTCCAGTAACTTTTTAACACCTTGTTGTTAGCTGGTTCCCTTCGGCATGTCTATTTTTACTGCCCTGCTGTTACAGGTCAGTATGTACGTCTGTGTAAAGGGGAAAAAGACAGAAATAAATACTTATGAGCCAAAACGTTAAGATCACTCCTCCTTAATATGTTCCTTACTATGCCTACAAGACCTTTGAAGGTTTATCAGTGGGCGCGGCACCATCTGTTGTACCTATCTTTAGATACAGTATACGTAATGCCTACCTACAGTTGTGAACTTGTGAACATAATACACTTGTGAAGACCATGTGTATTATGGCATTCTTGCATTTCCAGTGACTCCTATAACCCGAATTTTCTATGATGGAATCACTGAAACACATGTCTTTGTCACAAAAAACAATCATGCATTTTGAAAGTTTCATAGATTTATTACAGATCATCAGGAGAATAACAAAATCTGCTAGGTGAAAAATATACATACAGCAATGCTAATATTCAGCTAAACGTCCCTTGGCCATTGTCATGTCAACTACATGCTTTAAGTAGCCGTTCACAAGCTTCTAGTTGTATCTTTGACCACTCCTCTTGACAGAATTGGTGCGGTTCAACTAAATGTATTGGTTTTCTGACAGACATTTCAGAAATGACTGTTTTTTTGTGACAAAGATGCGTGTGTTTTAATGATTCCGTTATTGAAAATGAAGAGTTACAGGAGTCATTTAACACTCAAGACTGCCATGATATACATGGTCTTTACAAGTGTATGTAAACTTTTGCTCAAGACGATACGTACCTGCTTGTTGTCTCCTACATGAATAAGTTAAAAAGAGACAAAGACATTAGCAGCAGATCCTTCATGTCTTGCAAGGTGCAAGTTGGAGCCTCCATGGACGGAACTTGTATCAGCCTATACCCTGTTCATGGTTTGTCCTTCCTCAGACAACTGTCAGTAGGTACTGATCAAACGTTCTTTGCCATTTTGTAGACGAACCAGACCCCTTGCATTGTAGCCCTTGTCACAGTGTGTAAGGTCTTTATACTTGGCCATGTCCCCCTTGACCCTTTTTATACAGCCTGTCCACAGTTATGATGCACAATGTGAAGACAGTCTTAGTGTCATCGTGGCACAATGTCTGTGTGAAAGGGGCTGATGACTATGAGAACCAACTGTTCAGTTACTGTCTCGTATATCCCAGGGGTTGACGTGCAGCATAGTACTAAATGTAAATGATCATCGTGTTTTAGCTCATCCATGTTTCTGCTGTTTAAAGTTTTCAACTGACATGCTGCGTTCACATCATGCGGTAGGGAAGTTAATGATGAGAAAGATGTTTATGATTGTCAGTCTTCTTGTGTTTCTCTTCCTCATAAGAGATTAAAGCTGTTATAATCAACAAATGGAAAAACATTGACGTTAACTAGATTGTCTTGTTGGAAAGTCCAGTGCTAGTAAAAAAAAGTATTTTGATCTCATCTGGCCACAGAACTATGAGCAAAAGATTTCTTCTTGGTCCTCATCAGTCTGCGTCCATTAAGACCAGCCTTGTTCAGTGTCTGATTGATATGTTGATACCAGTATTGCTTGGATTCATCAGCCTGGTTTTGGTGGTAATTCTTGGATTCTTCTTGCCAGGGCACTGTTCAATTTTCTTACTGCACTCTTTGAATTTTTTCACAGTGTGGAACTCCTTGTACTTTTGAATAATGATTGCATTGTGGCCACTGGCACTTGACATTCAGCCATTTAGATATGGCTTTATCAACTTTCCCTGTCTTGCAACCACAATGTGCAAATAGTTCTCAGCGAAGGACCCTAATAGCAAACTTACTGAGTTCTTGGGTGGGTGTGGGTGGGGGAAATAGGTATTTAAAATTCTAAAAATAACCTCTCTGACATAGTGTCTTTCTACCTTGTGTCACTTGCTTCCAGCCAGAGAAAACCTAATGGTCAAAAAATACTTAACCATAAATCAAAACTCGCTATGCATGCAAATAAATGCTTCTTCTTTACCCTGTTGCTCTTATTTTGGTAACATTTTTAGGACTTTTATTTTGAAGCAATCTCTACTAAAATGCTCCTTTTTTTGCTTTTCATTTCACCCTCCAAGTGTCCAGTAATGAATATTAACTTCAGAATTTCCCATTAAATCGAATAGGTGAGGTAGATTATCCCTTTTCACAGAGCTGCCAGCTATTAAAACGAGTTAATTCGCCTGATTTCAGCGGAGGGCCGAACTGTCATGAATGCATATGTGGAAGATAAATTTTGATTGAATGAACCTGACAGCCTAAGAGAATAAAATTCAGAGAATAAGAAGCCTCATTACGAAACTATTAAGGCTGCCTTCAGAGAGAGAGAGATCAGTAAAAGTCTAATAAAAGCACATCAGAGCTTAGGCATTGAAATGAAAGCAGTGCGTTCCAGAAAGCGATCAGTGACCATGAGGTTCGAGGGTTCAGGCACGCCGGCCGGCTTTGATCGTAAATGGAGATGTGAAGAAAGTAGAAAGTGAAGAGGCATAAAGACACTGTGTAAAGGGAAATCCAGCAGGTTTTTACCTCCAACAGGCTGACGGGAGGTTTACCAAAGTGAAGACTTGACTGCTGTGTCCAGCCGTTACACCCCTTACATGGGCTGATGGTATGGATAGACAGCTGTAGGTTGGTGCTTATGGGTTAAATGGAGTGTGTTGTTAGAATGTTCAGTCTGGTTGGTGCAAAGACGCAGATAATGAAAGGTCCAACAGCTGGAGAAACCTGTGAGCCAATGGGATGAGAGTCATAATGTTATTGTCAAGGGTTTTAGGGGTCAAAGAAATCCTAAGTTACAACATTGGAAAGCCAAAAGGGGTCAATTAAACGGTTTATTTCAGCGTCACCAGTTGTGTTTTTGTTAATTCATTGTGCTATTTAATATCCAACAGGTGCCGTTCTAAATGTCTGCTGCTGTCAGGCGCCTATCAAACGCTACACTGCATCTCCATCTGTCTTCTAAAGAGGCTCGGGTGGTAAAATTGATCAGAATGAGAGACGTTTTTTAAGGGCAGAGGCAACTTCTTATACATAGATTTGACAAAAACAAGTGGATGAGTATTTAATTTGCTTATTATCTTCAGAAAATGTTCATTTGTAGCCTTCTGTCACGGCTTGGTAAGGTTTAATTACGGAAACTACTTTGTTCGCTTTACCAAAGGATCATGGTTGAGTTTAAAATAGAGCTTTTCACGAGACATAAATGCAAACATCTTCCATGAGACTCACTGAAGTAGTACATGGGAGCCTAAAGTAATCCTCATATGTCCCTACTCTCTGAAGGGCTCATATAAATATTCACACACTGTACAGTAGTCATGACCGAAGAATTAGTTATAGAGGCCAAAACAGTTTTTTGTGTAATGCTGTAAACATGTTTCTGCTGTGAAGTCAGTCATTTTAACATGGGAGTCTATGGGGATCGACTTGCTTTTCCAAGCAGCCCCAAGTGGCCATTTGTGGAACTGCAGGTTTTTGCACTTTCACATTGACTTCATTTTTCAGTCCTGGATGTTACCACTTGGTCTTATCATCTTAAAAATTGCACTTTGCTGTTGTTTATGCAAAACATGCGGCCAGTTCTTTGATTTCTGCGAGTGTCCTCATTGGTGTCATAATTTTAAATGTCTAACACGAGAAAAGAGCAGCTAGACCACTGATACTTGTGAACTAAAGGACGAGCAGCTTTTTCTGTTCTTGAGTTTTGTTTTGCTCTGTTGCATGATTGTGTTTTTCGCTATGGGTGAAAGAAAGATGGGAGCAGTTTATTGCAGCTGTGAGTTGTTGTAGTATGTATGCACCAGTTTTCTTTTACTTTATTTCTGTGTGTCTGCCTGTCTGTTCGCAGGGTTACACAAAAACTATAAAGCCGAAATTAATACATTTGCTGAAGTGGCAAAGACACAGGAAGAACCCAATAAACTTAGGCATGAATCACTATTTTGATAATAATAAAAATGATCAGGTAGGTCATTGATCTTAGCAGAGAATGAGCTCCTCAAGTGTTGCTCTAGTTTCTAAATATGCATTTGCGTGGTTAGGTTTAATGACATATGAAAAATTCTTGTTGCTATGTGGCTTAATTGGATTAATTTTATATTTTTGTTTAGTTTTGGGTGGATTGTTGCTCTTTGTTTGCTGTGTGTTTCCTTGTGTGACATTGTTTTGTCTGAATATCCACTTCGCCGATGAAAAATTCACAGCATCAGTTACCGCATTACTTTCCTTTATTACTTTAAATTACTTGTAAATTGCATGTTTAGTAGATATAACTCTAGACGTCCTCAGGTAAGTTGCAGGTTGACAACAGAGGGCAGCAGACTGCACCAATCCCTCAACCACAGCTGGCTGCTGAAAGAATGTTCACTTGCACAATACACTTGCGTAACTCGTCTGAGTGTCAGCACATCAATTGCATGCCTCCAGTTTCCATTCCAGCACATGTGAGTGCAAACACATTCCCATTCTTCTCGCGGGGGCTTCCTCCCTGCAGGACCACGCCACCGATTCCACTGAACCGCTGCGTTCAGTCACATTTCCACAGTAATAACGTGCCAGTGCGACCTATTGGTGGGTGGTTATCATGTGTGAAGCTGTGAGTCAGCTTTTCCATGGATAGACGTGATGCATTTCTTCCAAAGCACAGACCTCCGTCTGTCACAGCCCCACCAGGTCCTCAGGGGAACCAGTTAAATGACGCCTTTGATTGGCTGATTATACACTATTCATCTTCCACTCTGGCTAATCACAGAGATACTTAAGGCCTCTTTTATTGTTCCGTACCAGTGTTTGAGGTCTTTTGTGCGCCTAACAAAACCCACTGGGAAATCAAAGAGGTTCTGTTTATGCAAGATCCTCGTTTTGTTTACCGCACAGCCAGACTTGTGATTGTCGGCACACTCACCATTAGTCATACTTGTCTGAATGTCTTTGGATTTGATATATTTTGCAATATCATTTGATGTGACCGGCACTTTGATTAATTCTTCTTTGTGATAAGCGATCAAACGCTACTTCAGGTGACGTAGTGTTTTTCTTGGCTTAGAAACTTTCCCCTCATTTTTACCACTATTGCTCCCGTTGCTCGGCTTAAAGGCACACGGATTTTTAAAAAATGCAATTATGCAATAAAAATATTCAGAGTTTGAATCGTGTTTTAGAATATTTTGTCATCCAGTCTGTCAAAACAAAACTGAAATTGAAGTCATGACTGAGTGCATTCTGTGGAATCTGGAAAGTTTTAGATGAAGTAACACCAAAGAGCAACAGGGGGAAATTATCAACAGTGTGAATATTGGACAAAAGGTCAGCAATTTTTTTTTTTTTTTTTAGCTTTGAACAGGTTTAAATGTTTCTTTTGGTAATGTATTGTTAAATAATGCATTACAAGTAAAAGTTCTGCGTAAAAAAACCCTACTAAAGGAGACGTACATCAGTAGTAGTAGCAAAAATAGAGTAAAACTACTAGTTTCGTCACACAGATTGATATGTTATTAATATGACCTGACTGCATTATTAATAGAGATGCATCAGTGTGTTGGCAGCATTTGAACTAGTTTATATTCAGTTTTATATACAGGGACACCACATAAATCTGAGCTCCCACCACCTGATTAATGGGAGAGGAAAGAAGAAAAAGCAAAGTTCTGATACACAGACCAGTTGTCTTGGACTTTTTCCTCTAATCTTTGATTTTTGCTGAGATACTGGATTAGTTGGTGAAATGAAAACATGTGAGAAGAGGGAAAAAGTTGCATTTACTGGAGCCGTTAACAACTCGGAGACATCTGAAACGTGACCGGACTACACACTGCTTTTTGTAGGAAGACACGAAAGCAGAGAAGGAAACCACTGGTTCTACCTTTGACTACGTGTTGTATTTTAAAAGCATATTATACTATGGATTGTGTAAAATCTTAATCTTAAAAGTAACTAAGCTGTCAGACAAATGCATTGGAGTAGAAAGTACAATATTTTCCCCTGAAATGTAGTGGAGTGGAAGTATAAAGTAGCTTAAAATGAAAATAAAGTCCAGGTAAATGCACTGAATTACTTTTCACCACTGCTTAAGTCACTTGGGCAGCTGGGGCTCCGGTTGTCCACTGATCGCAAGGTTGGTGGTTCGATCCCCAGCTCCTCCACATGCCAAAGTGTCCTTGGCCAAGACACTGAACCCCAAGTTGCTCCTAATGGCAGTCAGGCACTTTGCATGGAAGTCTGTTGCCATTGGTGGGTGAATGGGTAAACGTGAAACACATTTGTAAACCGCTTTGAGTACCACTAAGGTAGAAAGGCGCTATACACGTACAGACCATTTACCATTTACTTGTTGATTGGGGCTAAAGACTACAAGGCTGAAAAGAAAAAACTTCAATTGAACTGTCACATTGTAGGAAAACTGTAAAAATGTCTAGTTCTGGTGAGAAAAAATTATCCAGTCAACAGTACCCTGTGTCAACCTGCTGTATTGTCCCAGCTATCCACCCCAACCTCCTCCCTGACAGGATTGTAATGCTACAACATCATCATGCTGCCTCAACCAGTGCACTAGGCAGAGTTAACACAGAAACTTGGAGACTTTGCCAAACAAAACAAAAAACATACACTATGAATTTGTTTTTTGGCAATGTTAGTCTCACTGGGGAGAAAGTTATGCTACAATTTAGGCTGCTTACCTGTTTAGCTAAAGGAATGTATCAAGAGGAATTGATTCTAGATGTTTCCTAGTTTGTTTCCACACTGTGTTGCCCACTGCATGTGTATTAGTAAAAGCATTTCTACTGCAGGATATGTCCAGGGAGATGGTTTTTCGAGGTGCTTTCTGAAAGTTCAGCAACTTTTACAATGTTTGTGGTGCTGAGCACTTTGAGCTGGTCAAGTATGTCAAGCATTTTTTGTAGCATTGTTACACGCTTGGCATTTTAACACATCTGCAACTACAAAGATTAACTAAAAGATGGACTGTCCACAGTGTGTAATCAATTTGAGGATTTTGAGACTGATACTGTTGGCTCTGTGGTGCGAATCTCAATGCACTGGAGGGAGAGTTCTTGGAAAATTAAGGTTTCTGGAACTCTTTTTAAAAAGATTTATTTTTTGGCATTTTCAACCTTTATTTGAGAGGACAGGACAGCGGATATAAACGGAAACAGGAGAAAGGGTGGGGAAGGACGTGCAGTAAATGGCCGAGGTCGGACCCAAACCTGGCACAGCCACTATGCCTTGGCATGTGGGTCCCATGACATAACCACTAGGCTATCGGGGCACCGCTTCTGGAACTTTTGATGGAAAACCACAAATGTTTTATAATTTCACAGTGAGACCAAAAGTGCAGACACGTTCTTTAAAACGGTTCTTGAAAGTAGACAAGTTCTTAATTGTACAGTTTGTTGCATTGGAGTTTCAATTTCCATCCAACTTGCAGAAGCGTTCAATTGAGTTTTAAAGAGGCACTGATTGTTTAGTGCACGGTGGCGCTTGGGAGATTGGAGCATACCCCGTTGAAGCACAAAACTAGTCGTACTGATGCTGGTTTCAAAAGCTGGAAATGAAAGCAGAAATCAAGAAAACAGAGCAGTGATAACAATCAGCCACACTGAAAATCCCGATGACAAATTACGGTCATTATGTGACAAGCAGCCAGTGAAATATTACCGAACGGACCCTAAATGTGGAATAATCTAAAGGGATTGTATTTCGAGAACATTCCATTCTGAAAAGAGTTGAACATGAAAAGTCCTGTATCTTAACTGATCAGCCGTCGTTTGAACCAAGAGGAATGAGTCCCGTTATGTACGTGGATATATGACCAGAAGAAGGGGGGGAGACTTTCCCCAACATACCAATCGTTGACTTTCCCTACGGCAATGACAGTAAAAAAGAGGGCAAAAAGCCTGAAAGCTCAATTTATCACGTCTTAACATAGCTGTTTCCGGCCTTCGGGGAACCTGGCAGACATGTAGCTCATCATTGTTTGGTTCAGCTTCCAAGAACTTTCCATGTACTTTTCCAAAAGAGAAACAAATACAACTAAGATGAATCGGTAAAACATCCCGATGCAAAATTACAGCTTTAATGAGGTTGGTTAACATTATTCCAGAGCCTGACAAGTCTGCACGAGAAAAACCAAACGTTTCAGCAGAGAGCTTCTGGATTAGCTGCACCAATTCATGTTTTTGTGTGGCCGGAGTTGCTCAATGTGTAAGCATTATAATCCAATTTTGTAGTTCCCCTCAGTACTGCAAAGCTTTTTTTAGTATCTTTCAGCTCGTGTTTTTGGTTTTTATGCCCTGCAGCTACTGTTTTTGGTTTGTTTTTTTAAGCAGGCAGCTCTTTATCAGTGGAAAAACTCTTAATAAGCTCACTTTCACCAGCAGGTAGCATACAAAAATAATGGATTTTAAATGAATGCTATGTTGGTGCATGCTTTTTAATAGTTTTCTAGCATGTTTGCGACAAAAACTTGATAATGTGTTGACAGTTTGGACAGATTATGCCACAAGTAGTTTGTGGTTACGTCAACAACATCAAACTTATAAACCCACTTGCCTACATAACGTGTTAAAAACTGAATTTTGCATGCTGTTTATTAAATGCAATTAATTAACCGTGTGTGTCTCTGCAGGAGCTAGGTGTTTCGGAGAAGAGGTGCATTCCACTGACTTTAAAAAACATTGTCATTGTGGACTTTGACAGATCATTTTCCAGCCCCTATTCTGCTTCACACAGCCCTGCACCCTGCCCCTCGGCTAAGTGAGAAAAATTACCTTCCTCCGACTCTGAGATGTTTTGCCTCCCGGGTTCACTGAAGAGTAAATGCCTCGTAAGAGCCGCCGCAGCAGAAATATTAGGAAATGAGCACCCCTGTTCATAGCCACAGTAGTGCGGTGAGGACGTTATCATTTGTCAAGTGACTTTTTTAAGAGACTCGTCATCAAAATTGTCATGGGAAGATAACCAGACGCTGCCCTCACTGGCATTGTGTCATACTGAGCATGCATTATTGTGATATAATGTGACAGACGGTGAAGAAGCAAACATGCACTGTGTTCGTATAGGTCAGTGCATTGCATCAAACGAAATGTCCGCCTCAGAGGAGCGATGAACCTTTTGTCTTTCATGTGAGGTAATGAAGTTCAGAGCTGAGTGCCGTGTTTGAAGTCGCCCAGCAGTGTGTTTGTTGAGGCTGGCTAGGTTCGCCTCCCAGTCAGCTCGAGTGCCGCAGGTCAGCTACGACGAGGGCCGGCCTGAGTGTGGTCCTTTGTACTCAACAAGTGATGCTCGCACAGGTACGCCGGTGCCGCTTTGATCCTCGGGTCAGCTGAATCACCCACAGGTCACCCCAGAGCTGTGATTATAAACCTCTAAGCTGCAGTGAGGATGATACGTCTTAGTCTGAAGGAGCACTGATCTACATTTACAAGGAAGTTGTCTGCTGACTACTGAAATATGCCAACTGCAAGCAAAAAAATCCCCCAAAATAGTTCAAAATGTTTATTAACTAGTATCTTTCATATTAGCAATGAATTGTCAGAAAATACTGCTAAAGATTAAAATCAGATTTAATTATCCTAAAAACAGATGGTATGAGATGCTCAACTCAACTGTGCAATAAACCCACTGATCCAGGCCCCCCAAGCACCTCTCCTATATGTTTATTCTTTCTATTTTTACACTCTACTTGAACAGTATAATACTCTTTTGTATTGTAAACACCAGCAATTTTTGCACCTTATGTCTTCGACTGGTGCGATTTGCATGATAATTGCACATCCACTTGCACATTGTTTGTCTTATTTTACCTAAATATGACATGTGTGACTTAGTGGATACCTTGAATTTCCCCAACTGGATGATCTATCTAGTATCTATCTATCTATCTAGATTTGCAGCAAAATCCCTGTACAAATATCCATCCATTGTCTATGCGCTACTTAATCCTCTGTAGGGTTGCAACGGGGCTGGAGCATATGCCAGCCAACTTGGGTGAAGGCAGGGGACACCCTGGACAGGTCGCCAGTCTATCACAGGGCTACACATAGAGACAGACAACCAAGCACACTCTCATTCACACCTACGTACAATTTAGAATCACCGATTAACCTCAGCATGTTTTTGGACTGTGGGAGGAAGCCGGAGAACCCGATGAAAACCCATGCTGCACAGGGAGAACATGCAAACTCAGAATGGCGGGGACGCGAACCAGGGATCTTCTAGCTGTGAGGCGACGCTGCTAACCACAGAGCCACCGTGCTGCTCCAGTACAAACATGCCATAGGGAATTCAGAAATTCACTGATTCTTTAATATGTTATTGTTTATGTTCCAAGGCAAAAAAAGTGTATAAAAAGCCATTTTAAATGTCACAAATCTGTCATTTGTTCACTCTCTATATTATCAAATCCACTCCCTTGCAACTTTAAAGTCCCTACCTGTAAATTAGGATTTTAAAGTCTTCTAAAAAAAATGTGAATCGCAGATATTCTTCTTTATTGAAACATAAGACAATCTAAAGTGGGGCAGTCTCTTTGCAGTTTTTAGCCCTTAGCTTTCACCGCTCGGAGTGCACTACTAGGAGTTGTTAACATCAGAAATTCTAAACACATTGATTTTATTGACTGTACTCATTTTAGTTTTTGACTATAATGAGACATTACTCGGGCTGTCCCTGCATCAGCTGACTCTTTCACCGTGATGATTTGAACATTTGGTGTTATTTTTTGGCACCATGTGATGTTGGGCTAACACAGAGATTTGTCTCAATAACAAGCCAGGCAGCTACATGTATTTCTGTTTAAATCCAGCTCTTTTAGCCTCATTTTGTCACTTTTCATGTAACAGGATAAACAGAAGTTTAGAATAAGTTCTCAATACTTCCAGCTATGAAATAAATGAATTAACTCGTTGTCTTTGCATAACCTACGTTTACAGCGATGTAAAGATTGACAGTGACTTGACATTTGCAACAGGTTGTCAGATATCACTCCTATAAACTGGGCTAAATATTTCACATGCTGAACATCTGCCTGTAGATGTAATAACAATTTACCAATGTTCCTTAAATGCCTCATATGCAGGCTAAGCTAGTCGACTGTGCACAGAGAAGCCTCTAGTCTCCCCAAGCAGCTGTTAGGTGTTTGATCCATCAGCATAAAAAGATATCAGGTGATTTTATTTCTACGCACTATTTTCCATGAAACATAACTATCACAGTCGATTATGTTCCCCTCATTGTGGGAAGCCAAAGCCGTTGCCATGACTTCCGTTCAATTAATTTTGCAGCCTTTCATGCAAATGCATTCTCAAAGTCAGATATGTTGGATTCTTCCTCTCCACCAGCCTCCTTCTTTCTCTCCATTTTGTGTTTTGAAACACTCGGCTATAGACGTTTCATCTCTGGAACACAGAAACAGCTGAGTGGATTGTTTCGTGTGTCAGGAAGTCACTAAGCTAAGTGTTATTTTCACCCAGAACGGCTGATTCAGCAGCTACCTGTGGGGCCGTCGGGGGCATCGAAACACACTCATGATCATCATCATGCACTCACACGAAATGTGAAGGTTTAATTTGCACACTCTCCAAAAATAGTTGCACGTGCAGCCGTTTTGGTGGCGGTCTGAAGGCTTGTTTTACGCCTGTACTTAAGTGTGGCCAATTAACCTTTTACTGTCTGGACATGAATGATGGATCTTCACCTGATGCTGGAAGCCCTACTAATTATAGACAGTCCTTATATCTATTCTTACCATTCAATATCTTCATCCGTCTTGTAACTGCAACTGTTTGCAACCCTTCATTGTGGAAAAAATACAGGCACGATTTTATGACAGAAATTGTAAAATAGCTCTTCGCCTTGACCTTCAGAACTGATCCCATTTTTTTCTGCAAGGCAGCAAGAAACTACAGGTAGCTCTTTAATTACTCACTGCGTGCCACGCTGAGTGCACTGGAGCGATTACCAGCCCAGCCTCGGGCCCTGGGGCGCTGCAGTAATTCCCTCTTGCTCCTCTTCCAGAAGCTCTTAGCTTACAGGACGTATTCATGACATGATGGTTTCAGCAGGGATTTTTCTTTCTCTGAGCGCCTTCAACCTGCAGATGGGCCATTTGATAAGGAACACAAATGCCACATGCGTGTGATTAACAGTCCAGTGTTGTGACCCTGTTTTTCCAGCTGCTATGATAAATGATCTATTTTTTTTTTCTTCTTCAAAAATTCATTTAGTCCAAGCTCTTATCCATGTCTATCAATGACAGAGGAAAAGCATGCAAGTACATGGTTTATGATTTAACATGTAGCACGGCATAGTGACAAACTGGTATTGATCGGTCAAGTTGTATTGGTGCTATAGCTCTGATTTAGGAAGTAACTTTTATATTGTGCATTTAAAATTTGAATTTGAGCAGATAAAATGTATTTTTCCTGTCGCCACCTTAATGGTTACATCCTCATTTAGCTCAAAGTTTTGCACACCAAGCATGCCAACTGCACAAGTGCCGGAAAGTAAACTGGACATTCAGTTTGGGCTCCGTTAGCATTGCACCCACTGCTCCTTTTGCTGACTTTCTCATGTTTTCCAGTCAGAAACAATCAACAAAACAGCTTTCCTTGGTTGTTATAATGTTGGAAATGGGCAGGTTTTGTTCACCCTCAGTTGTAGTATGAAGTATAGAAGCTGGTGCAAGTTGTTTTGAATTCAAGTCTGCAGCTGTCCACAGACACGATTGCCGAAATCAGAAAATGGCCTCAAGTGTCCAAAACTGCAATTTTTCATCATTTAAGTAGTCTAAGTGTCTGATAGTGTTCAGGTTGTGCTTCATTTTTAGCATCAGAATGGGACATACTTTGCATAACTGTTCACTATTGCTCTGTCAAAATGTATTACTGGTCTTCTTTTCAGTATTGACTCAGGGAAACTCAAGCATTATTCACATTTTATTGCTTGTTAAAACTCAAAACACTGAAAGTAGTAGTCGTAATTCATTTCGGTCACACTGATAAACACTGATCAGGAATAACATTATGACCACCTGCCTAATATTGTACTGGTCCTCCTTATGTGGTCAAAAATGCTCTGAACCTCTCAGGGTGTCCTATGGGGTCTGGAACCAAGTCGTTGGCAGTGGATCCTTTGTACAGTGGGGCCTCTGTCAATCAAACTTGTTCCACTGCATCCTGTTGATGCTTGATCAGAATGGGTTGTAGGAAATTTGGAGGTCAAATCAACATGTTGGGCCATTGTCATGTTCCTCAACATGTTCCTGATTGTTTGATGTTTTTACCATGTGGTGGGGTGCATTTTCCTGTGGGGGGAGGTCACATTTGGGATTTCCATTTGCATGAGGGAGTGTGTTTGTTGTGGGACAATGTTTATTTGGGTGTCTAAGTCTCATCAACATGGATGTTAAAATCCAAGGTTTTCCATCAGAACACCACATAGAACCAATATGATCAATGTTATTCACTTCACCTGTCAGTGGTCATGATGTTGTGGCTGATCGGTCTATTATTACCTTACAAAGTTGACTGAAGAGTTGCTAACACACTTGCTATCCAGCAGACATGGAGCAACTGCAGTAGTAATAGTATTCCTTTTTAGCTTTTTGAGCCTCTCCTGGTTATTAAAAAGAAGTCAGGTTGTAAAGAAGTAAATAGAAAAATGACCCTATTTCTCACTTGATGTTTTACCTCAGTAAACATGTTCCTACTGAGAATAATGGTCTCAATTGCTAGTTTCAAGCCTCCTTTGAGTAGAATAGAAATTAATCAAAAATCCTGACGGTGCATTATAATTAAATACAAGGTGCATAAGGTAGTTAAGTTGCCAGTAGGTACTCAGATCCTGACAGTTAATGTAAGTCTTTCAGAGTTCAGTTCTCCTATGGCTCTGAGCTAGAAGCTGTTTTTAAGCCTGTTTGTCTGTGATTTGATGGACCTAAAGAGTCTACCTGAGGGTAGTGGCTCAAACAGATGGTGTCCAGGAAGGCACTGGTCCTTAAAAAGGTTTGCTGGTCTACTGAGGCTGGTTTAAGGCTTTAACGTTCTTCCGTATCACCGTGCTTAGTGTCCTCAGGTTCTCCAGAAGGTCTACCTCATTCGGGTTGGTTTCAAAAGACGGTGGCTTAATGAGAAACTCATGGCTTCACAATGGTCGTCCATAACCAAAGGGGAACATCACAAACGCTACATCCATCTTTTATCCACAATCTATGATCACATATGGAGGAAGCCTCATCCTGGACTGAACTTGACAAACAGAATCAAGTGTGAGTGTATCATCACTGCTGAGTCATCATCCCCCAAAAATCCATGGAATGCGCACAGAACAACCAGATATAGTACCTCTGGCTTTACTTGCGCACTCATTCGTATGCCAGTGGGTCGAGTCTATCTCCTCTGTGCTTAACTTCATCTAAAGTGGATCTATGTAGCAGGTGTGTGGTCATAAGTGTTCAGGGTCATGCTGTCTCCATTTAAAAGATGTTAGCAGTGTTTTCTCATCAATATCCCAAATGTATGAGAACTTATGTGAGTGAAACCTACCTATCTTCCAGGGCATTTTTCACACTTGCCGCATGTTATAAAAGACTAAGTGCCTTTCTGTAGCAGATCACGGTTTCATTCTTCTTATTTAATTTAGATAACGGCTTTAGCAATTAAAAGAGTAATTAATCAGATCTGTTGTCTGACTCATTTGTTATCATTCTGCATTCTTAAGTGGTGGTGAAATACTTTTACGGCTGAGGTGTTTGCTTGAGTTGCTACGTGACACGGAGGTAGGGGTCTCATGAAAAGAACTCTGCCAAGCAATGGGGGACAAACAGGTACTGGGCTGCAGAACCAAGGAGAAACTCCGCTTCATATCGATTGTTATAGGAAGCTCAGTGCCGCGTTCAAGCGTCTGGACATTCCACGCGTTCATGGTTGCGTCGATGCGGAGCACACAGTAAATGCTGCAGATCGCTATCAAGGAGGGGAAAAGATGAAAGAGTGACTTTAGGAGGCTTGTGCTCTCTTGCTTGTGTTTGCTTGTGGTATAATGCAGATGTCACCGCGAGGACTCAGAGCTACTCATTAAGGTGAACCCACGCTGGCGGTGTCACAAGTATGATTTATACAAACTTAATTTGATTTTGAGATTTATTACCCAGAAAACTTGATAGGTGACATCAAACCTACTGCTTAGACTTACTGTACCTGGAGCTTCGCATTTTAGGAGTAAAAACTATATAGTTTGGTCTTCGGATTGCATTGGAAACATGACGTTTATACCTCATTTGAAAGGGTTTAACCTTGCAGTTAATGTTGTGTTATGGGTTTTTTGTCCGGACCATTAAAAATGCTAATTATTGGCAATCAAGGAGATCGATAACTGATACCA